>OX453272.1:5945672-6053172 GCA_949710005.1 Ricordea florida | reverse complement strand
AAAATGTGTAAATTACTTAAATAGAAAGTATGAATATTAATCATTCTTAAGCTTGTTTTCTTGTGGACAAAAGATAAAATCTAAATTGTGTTGGAGCACAATCAGGAACAGCTCCGTTACTCACAATGCACGAGGTAACATTAACATTAACGAGATAGCGAAAGACGTATAACAACAACAGACGCATTAGTAGACTCGCTCAATAAGTGCACCATACTTCCTCTTTGTTACAGTTATCACAAAGATAGTTTTCTTCGCAGTAGTACTGAACTGAGTGGCTTTCAATTACAACATTGGTCGATGTTACCCATTGCAGTTTTCTTAATTATTCAGTACAATCATAATTTACGCTTTGAACATTTTTCATGGTTGGGGATGTAAGTGAAGATATCATTAATTGTGCTGAATTGATACTTTAGAATTTCATTTATCTTACGCATTCCAAAATCCCTGGTTCCAGATGTCATTCCAATAATTACTTGGGGATCATTTCGGGTCCACCGTGGAAAATATTGGGGGCCGGGATCATTTCGGGGACGATTTTAGGATCATTTCGGGGACGATTTTAGGATCATTTCGGGGACGATTTTAGGATCATTTCGGGGACGATTTTAGGATCATTTCGGGGACGATTTTGGGATCATTTCGGGGACGATTTTGGGATCATTTCGGGGCCTGTACAGCCGTCAGTCATCATTGTGGTCAGCATTACCTGTATGATCCGTATGTATTGATGCAATTCTGTTGACACATTCCATTGTCAATGCTGCACTCGTCAATATCTATCAGAAAATAACATAATAAGCAAGTAAAACTTTCATTTATGATATGGCTTGTTCCGCGAGCTGGAAAGATGAGGCGAATCCTGTGTTTTGATTGGCTACCCGTGCGGTCAAGATGGGCCTATCTTGTCCGCTGGGGATTTCCCGCTTAGTCCCGCAAAACCAAACAAAGCAAAATGGCCGTATAAAAAATCCTTTATTGACCCGGCAAGCTTGTTGGGTCAAGATGGCTTGTTGGCTCGGTCAATAAGAACACATGGCTAACCTATACGCATGCACGTGACCGGGTCAGGGCACAGTTTCGGCAAATGATAAGCAAACTTAAATTTAAGAAATTATGTTGTAAATAATACTCCTACTTATGAAATAATACAGTCCGAACTGTTATCTAGAGATATCAGATACGGGGTTTGAGGAAATGGAACTCGAGTTTCCGTTCGAGCATTTTGATGGGAAAAAAAAACAAGGTACAGACGGTCCGTTGCTCCCGGAAATTCTTCTGGGGAACCTTCCGGTAACTCTTGTTCCTACCGGAATTTCGGGACCATTTTCGTAAAATTACTGAAACGTATGAAGGCACTGGATACCAGCTGAACGTTTTTGTTTTTTTGGTGCGCCCACGACCCTTCCCCATGCCACGATTGTAATCTTGCGAAAACTACAGACAAGAGATACAGGAACAGATTTAATTACATCGAGATAAATTTGACTACTTGCTGAAACTATTATATAAGAATTCAACATTTGATAACATACAATGCTAAGAATTCCGGGCATCGTGGCCGTGACGTAATCGCCCGACTCAAGTAAATAGAGTAAGACACGCAATGGCATTTTGCGAAAACGTGTTGTCATCGGTAATCTGCCACTAAAAACGTTGCTTCTTTATTTTTCTTTCAGACAGGAGAAGTTGAAAATGAAAAACCTTAACGGCGACAGCAGAAGACCGGCAGATGTAAGAGCGGCGTTTTCTTTATCAAAACGATTAATCAGTGAATGCAAGATATGCCAAAGAGTGACAACAACATTCTGAGGACGCCAAATGCCGCACACAGCAACAGCGTCTTGAGTTAAAAGGTCACAACATTTCACATTAGTTCTTATCAGGAAGACAAGCTGGATTCCCACACCTTCCTAGATACCAGAGAGGAATTTTCCCGTCTTTTTTCTTCGCATCTTCAACTCCAACTCGGCAAGTAAAGCTCAAGAGAAAAATGCAGGTTTATCTCTATAATTTGTTACTTGATCACATCGTCAAGGCCAATTGCTAAATGATTAATTGCGTGGTTTAATTACTATGCGGGTGCCGGTGCACGACATATTAACAGCAAACCCCGGCAGAACAAAGGAGAGTCCAGAAGCTAACCCACTTTATATACTTTTTTGTCGTCTTCTAGTTTGAGGGAACGATAAGAAGTTCATCTCTGTCAAACAACAACATTGACAGAATCTCTGTAAACCATTCACCTAAAGTTTTCTCCTCAGATTTCCACGCTCACAATGTTTGCGCGAAAATTGAGTTACAGCCAAGAAAATATCTAGCACAACAAAACATGAACTTCCTGTAACGCGACGGGGAACTTGTTTATAAGTAAAACATGGCTGGTTAAAGCGATTTACAGCTGTTACTGAAGAATAATTGAGGAATTGTACTGAAAGTACTCAATATTTGTTTCAGTGGTATAACTTACGCAGTTACCAAAGCTGTAAAACAGGCCATCTAAGGCTAAAGATATACAGAGATAGAAATCGACAGTGCTCGACTGGATTAACAGAATTAGAAGACTTACCTTTGCAGTCACAGCGGTTTACAAGTCTAAAACCTCTTTTACAGACACATTGGATTCCTTGTGGAGTGTTTATACAACCCTGCTGGCAACACGACCCATCTATAAAGCAACTGCTTTGCTCGGGCACAAAAAGAGCAGCAACAAGCCAAGGAATCCATACTTTACAAAATGAAGTCATATTTTAGTCGATTATTCAGGCTACTATCGATCTCTTCCACAGCTTGCGACCCTCTCTGACCTGAAGTTCCCAAGACGCGTTAGCCGGAAATCGCAAAGGAAAACACCGAATGACGGTGTTTTCTTGAAATCCAAACCCTATTCCTTTTAATGAAGCTAAACAACGCTTTTGTCAACAGATCATTGAGAAAAAGGCAAGATGGCCTGCACGTACGTGCGATTGCCAATCACGCTGTCAAAACCAAAATTGTCCAAAGTAAGAAACTGGTTGCATTTAAGGCTGAATAAAATCTTTTCATGCTCACAGCTTCCTTGATTACACTGGCAAAAAACCTGATTTATTCGGCTGCTTTTAAGTAAGTACATATGCTCCAGAGAATATATTACATGTGTTTTTATCGAAGAGGAACGTTTGTCATGAAATTACGCATTTCGTTGTGCTTTGAAATGCGGGGAGTTTCTTATTATCCAGACTTCCCCTCTTCTGCCCACTACTGTATTTACCTATTTTGATACAGCAAAGGTCAATGTTAAAAAAATAACGATCAAAGAAGTATTGGATATAGGATCCAATATTTTTATCACTGGAAAGTGGACATAGAAAAAAAAAGAGATGTTAACTTTGAGATCACTGAGTGGTCAAAGGCCCGATTCAAACGTCGAACTTCACACGTGCCGAATCTAATGCAAATGAGAAAAATCTATTGTTTTCCCTCATTCGCATTAGATTCGGCACATGCAAAGTCCGACGTTTGAATCGGGCCTAAGTGAACATTAATATGTTCCTGGCGTTAGCTGGTTGTACTACTGTACCTGTTTACAAGTCCCAGAAAATATACCGGGAAAGGATATAGAGTACTACCAGAGGCTTAATACCCCCGGTGCTACTGGATACCAATACGCTTAGTAGAAAGTACAAGTCTGCAAAAGGCATTAAACGTACCCCGCCCCTACCCACATGCAACCAGTTAAAATCCGAAAGATCGTCACCCGATAGGCTAAAGGAAGGCAACAGGCTTGCAAATTGTAACTGCACTACTGTACTTACTTTTCGCAGAATAGCCCCGCCAGCAGTCAGCAGTGGGGTGTGGTCGCGCCAAGAAGTGCCATTTTTTACCCTTTAAGGTATCGACAATTTTTACGGCAAAGATTTCCCTATAGCATGCACTTTCACATTCTGCATTATGACATGCGGAATTTCCTGTGGTTATCAATAAGAACATTTCAAAGTGCAGCTTATAATTAAAGAACCTCAGTGGTTCTAGTGTCTGTTTTCTCAGCTGTGCCACAGGCGGCCCATGCTGTATATTTGATTGACTTTGATCAATTATTAAGTGGAGGTAAATAGCATCTTTGTTCCTGTGCGATATTTTATGTTGTCCGCTTGATCCTGAGACCTGACAGGTCATGTAGATAGCAGCGATTTCGTTAAGTTAGCGCTATCTCGGTTTTCGTCTACAAACAGAAAGTCTCAACCATTCTATATTTAGGACTTGGGCTACCTGTGGCTGGATGCTAGCTATCTCTGCAAAAACTGTGGGTGTATATCATTTCGCTTGCACAACCCAAACTTCTCCCTTCTTCCTCACTGAGCCACGCTTCCAAATTCCTGGGTCTGTCCCAGTTAACCGTTAATAACATTACTCTGCTATATTCTTCAATACTAATAAAATTCAATCGTTGAACTGTCATATTCATTTACCAATGAAAAATTTGTGTTTAATACTTCAGTACACAAGAGATCGCAACATTGTATTGAAGAGAACAGACAGTTGTTTTACTTAAGAACTGTAAAGCGCAGGAAATTATCTGCGTCCCGAATGATCTCCAGCCCTAAAATGATCCCCAAATTGACCCCGGAATAGGGGAATAAACCTGGCCCCGAAATGATCCTCATTTACTTTGCTCTGACTACGAAATGACCTCCCGAGTAATCATTGGAATGCCAACTGAATCCGGGGATTTTGAAATATGACGTAAAATCATAATTTTCAAGGACCGGTTTCAGTTGTCTTTCCAAGAATTATTTGGGGATCATTTAGGGATTAGCGCCAAAAAAATGCGGACTCATTTCACGACCGGGGTTAATTTGGGGATCATTTCATGGCTGGGGATCATTTTGGGGCCTGCACAGACCTGCTTGAATTGATCACGTGAAAAGATAAAGCCTCTCTCATCGAACAGAGCACGAATATGAAAATTTACATTGTACGCAAGTTTCGATTTCAAGTTCTAAAGTGACGGTCTTGGACTCATTTTTTTTGTAAATCGTCAAAAGAGATTATTTATTACTAATAATTAATCATTGACTTAACGTCTGGGTCCAGTCAGGAAACAATTTTAAAAAGACGAAAACCGACTCGTTAGTGATGTTTATTGAAAATGCAGTACCATTACAAGTCAAAAGTTGTTTTCGAACTGATCGCCTTTACTGGCAAACGAACGTGCAACACCACGTGACCACGTGACTAAGGGAGTCGGGAGCCCGCAATTCAGAAGGTCCGTTGTTTTTAGATTGTTTTTCGATTATCGGAATATTCTCAACAGATTTATCAATTAATTTTCTCAACATTTGTTTGCATGATAATGTTTTGCATATGTTAGGAGACTATTGGTCACTCCTGGAAATGAAATATTGATGGTCAAACAGGCGGAAACGTTTTCCCTCGGTTTAGTCACACTGAGGTGTTTCTATGTTGTGCAGACGCGGGCGTTGCTGTGATGATCATGGACGGATGACAGAATAGCCTGAATGCAAACATCTCCTGTTTCCATTATTGCCCTCTCAAAAAGGACGTCTACGTAACGCAATTTCTAATCTGACTCGTCCCCAGTCGTTTCTCTCTGTCTCTCCCTAGTGGCGCGAGGGGTGTGATGGAAAGGACGCGCGTTACACGAAGACGACTGGGGACGAGTCAGATTTCTAATCGTTTTCGGTTTTCAAAGAACTTGGGAAAGGACTGTGATTGGTCACCGCTCAATGGGCATTGTTAGAGTAAGTTCTGATTGGTTGCTATCAAAATCTGGTTCTCCATATTTGTAAGAGTTGTGTCCATGAATGTTGTGAACAAAAACGTTGTGGCTAGAAAACGCTCCAACCTAACTTAAATAATATGGTGAGAACCAAGAGAAAATGAGGTAAGAGAACGCATCTTCCATACTGGGTTCTCTTACTATGATAAGGGGACAGTATCAAGAGAAAATGAGGTAAGAGAACGTATCTTCCATACTGGGTTCTCTTACTACTATAAGGGGACAGTATCAAGAGAAAATGAGGTAAGAGAACGTATCTTCTATACTGGGTTCTCTTACTATGATAAGGGGACAGCTATCAAGAGAAAATCAGGTAAGAGAACGTATCTTCCATACTGGGTTGTCTTACTACTATAAGGTGACAGTATCAAGAGAAAATGAGGTAAGAGAACGTATCTTCCATACTGGGTTGTCTTACTATGATAAGAGGACAGTATCAATAAGAGAAAATGAGGTAAGAGAACGTATCTTCCATACTGGGTTCTCTTACTATTATAAGGTGACAGTATCAAGAGAAAATGAGGTAAGAGAACGTATCTTCCATACTGGGTTGTCTTACTATGATAAGAGGACAGTATCAAGAGAAAATGAGGTAAGAGAACGCATCTTCCATACTGGGTTGTCTTACTATGATAAGGGGACAGTATCAAGAGAAAATGAGGTAAGAGAACGTATCTTCCATACTGGGTTCTCTTACTATGATAAGGAGACAGTATCAAGAGAAAATGAAGTAAGAGAACGTATCTTCCATACTGGGTTGTCTTACTATGATAAGAGGACAGTATCAAGAGAAAATGAGGTAAGAGAACGTATCTTCCATACTGGGTTGTCTTACTATGATAAGAGGACAGTATCAAGAGAAAATGAGGTAAGAGAACGTATCTTCCATACTGGGTTGTCTTACTATGATAAGAGGACAGTATCAAGAGAAAATGAGGTAAGAGAACGTATCTTCCATACTGGGTTGTCTTACTATGATAAGAGGACAGTATCAAGAGAAAATGAGGTAAGAGAACGTATCTTCTATACTGGGTTGTCTTACTATGATAAGGGGACAGTATCAAGAGAAAATGAGGTAAGAGAACGTATCTTCCATACTGGGTTGTCTTACTATGATAAGGGGACAGTATCAAGAGCAAATGATGTAAGAGAACGTATCTTCCATACTGGGATGTCTTGCTATGATAAGAGGACAGTATCAAGAGAAAATGATGTAAGAGAACGTATCTTCCATACTGGGTTCTCTTACTATGATAAGAGGACAGTATCAAGAGAAAATGAGGTAAGAGAACGTATCTTCCATACTGGGTTGTCTTACTATGATAAGACGAATGTATCAAGAGAAAATGAGGTAAGAGAACGTATCTTCCATACTGGGTTGTCTTACTATGATAAGGGGACAGTATCAAGAGCAAATGATGTAAGAGAACGTATCTTCCATACTGGGATGTCTTGCTATGATAAGAGGACAGTATCAAGAGAAAATGAGGTAAGAGAACGTATCTTCCATACTGGGTTGTCTTACTATGATAAGAGGACAGTATCAAGAGAAAATGAGGTAAGAGAACGTATCTTCCATACAGGGTTGTCTTACTATGATAAGAGGAATGTATCAAGAGAAAATGAGGTAAGAGAACGTATCTTCCATACTGGGTTGTCTTACTAAGATAAGGGGACAGTATCAAGAGAAAATGATGTAAGAGAACGTATCTTCCATACTGGGTTGTCTTACTATGATAAGAGGACAGTATCAAGAGAAAATGAGGTAAGAGAACGTATCTTCCATACTGGGTTCTCTCACTATGATAAGGGGACAGTATCGAGAGAAAATGGGGAAGAGAACGTATCTTCCATACTGGGTTCTCTTACTATGATAAGGAGACAGAATCAAGAGAAAATGAGGTAAGAGAACGTATGTTCCATACTGGGTTGTCTTACTATGATAAGGGGACAGAATAAAGAGAAAATGAGGTAAGAGAACGTATCTTCCATACTGGGTTGTCTTACTATGATAAGGGGACAGTATCAAGAGAAAATGATGTAAGAAAACGTATCTTCCATACTGGGTTGTCTTACTATGATAAGAGGACAGTATCAAGAGAAAATGAGGTAAGAAAACGTATCTTCCATACTGGGTTCTCTTACTATGATAAGGGGACAGTATCAAGAGAAAATGGGGTAAGAGAACGTATCTTCCATACTGGGTTGTCTTACTATGATAAGACGAATGTATCAAGAGAAAATGAGGTAAGAGAACGTATCTTCCATACTGGGTTGTCTTACTATGATAAGGGGACAGTATCAAGAGCAAATGATGTAAGAGAACGTATCTTCCATACTGGGATGTCTTGCTATGATAAGAGGAAATTATCAAGAGAAAATGAGGTAAGAGAACGTATCTTCCATACTGGGTTGTCTTACTATGATAAGAGGACAGTATCAAGAGAAAATGAGGTAAGAGAACGTATCTTCCATACAGGGTTGTCTTACTATGATAAGAGGAATGTATCAAGAGAAAATGAGGTAAGAGAACGTATCTTCCATACTGGGTTGTCTTACTAAGATAAGGGGACAGTATCAAGAGAAAATGATGTAAGAGAACGTATCTTCCATACTGGGTTGTCTTACTATGATATGAGGACAGTATCAAGAGAAAATGAGGTAAGAGAACGTATCTTCCATACTGGGTTCTCTTACTATGATAAGGGGACAGTATCGAGAGAAAATGGGGAAGAGAACGTATCTTCCATACTGGGTTCTCTTACTATGATAAGGAGACAGAATCAAGAGAAAATGAGGTAAGAGAACGTATCTTCCATACTGGGTTGTCTTACTATGATAAGGGGACAGAATAAAGAGAAAATGAGGTAAGAGAACGTATCTTCCATACTGGGTTGTCTTACTATGATAAGGGGACAGTATCAAGAGAAAATGATGTAAGAAAACGTATCTTCCATACTGGGTTGTCTTACTATGATAAGAGGACAGTATCAAGAGAAAATGAGGTAAGAAAACGTATCTTCCATACTGGGTTCTCTTACTATGATAAGGGGACAGTATCAAGAGAAAATGGGGTAAGAGAACGTATCTTCCATACTGGGTTGTCTTACTATGATAAGGGGACAGAATAAAGAGAAAATAAGGTAAGAGAACGTATCTTCCATACTGGGTTGTCTTACTAAGATAAGGGGACAGTATCAAGAGAAATTGATGTAAGAGAACGTATCTTCCATACTGGGTTGTCTTACTATGATAAGAGGACAGTATCAAGAGAAAATGAGGTAAGAGAACGTATTTTCCATACTGGGTTGTCTTACTATGATAAGGGGACAGTATCAAGAGAAAATGATGCAAGAGAACGTATATTCCATACTGGGTTGTCTTACTATGATAGGAGGACAGTATCAAGAGAAAATGAGGTAAGAGAACGTATCTTCCATACTGGGTTCTCTTACTATGATAAGGGGACAGTATCAAGAGAAAATGGGGTAAGAGAACGTATCTTCCATACTGGGTTCTCTTACTATGATAAGGAAACAGAATCAAGAGAAAATGAGGTAAGAGAACGTATCTTCCATACTGGGTTGTCTTACTATGATAAGGGGACAGTATCAAGAGAAAATGATGTAAGAGAACGTATCTTCCATACTGGGTTGTCTTACTATGATAAGAGGACAGTATCAAGAGAAAATGAGGTAAGAGAACGTATCTTCCATACTGGGTTGTCTTACTATGATAAGGGGACAGTATCAAGAGAAAATGATGCAAGAGAACGTATATTCCATACTGGGTTGTCTTACTATGATAGGAGGACAGTATCAAGAGAAAATGAGGTAAGAGAACGTATCTTCCATACTGGGTTCTCTTACTATGATAAGGGGACAGTATCAAGAGAAAATGGGGTAAGAGAACGTATCTTCCATACTGGGTTCTCTTACTATGATAAGGAAACAGAATCAAGAGAAAATGAGGTAAGAGAACGTATCTTCCATACTGGGTTGTCTTACTATGATAACGGGACAGTATCAAGAGAAAATGATGTAAGAGAACGTATCTTCCATACTGGGTTGTCTTACTATGATAAGAGGACAGTATCAAGAGAAAATGAGGTAAGAGAACGTATCTTCCATACTGGGTTGTCTTACTATGATAAGGGGACAGTATCAAGAGAAAATGATGTAAGAGAACGTATCTTCCATACTGGGTTCTCTTACTATGATAAGGGGACAGTATCAAGAGAAAATGATGTAAGAGAACGTATCTTCCATACTGGGTTGTCTTACTATAATAAGGGGACAGTATCAAGAGAAAATGATGTAAGAGAACGTATCTTCCATACTGGGTTGTCTTACTATGATAAGAGGACAGTATCAAGAGAAAATGAGGTAAGAGAACGTATCTTCCATACTGGGTTGTCTTACTATGATAAGGGGACAGTATCAAGAGCAAATGATGTAAGAGAACGTATCTTCCATACTGGGTTGTCTTACTATGATAAGAGTACAGTATCAAGAGAAAATGAGATAAGAGAACGTATCTTCCATACTGGGTTGTCTTACTATGATAAGAGGACAGTATCAAGAGAAAATGAGGTAAGAGAACGTATCTTCCATACTGGGTTGTCTTACTATGATAAGGGGACAGCTATCAAGAGAAAATGAGGTAAGAGAACGTATCTTCTATACTGGGTTGTCTTACTATGATAAGAGGACAGTATCAAGAGAAAATGAGGTAAGAGAACGTATCTTCCATACTGGGTTCTCTTACTATGATAAGGGGACAGTATCAAGAGAAAATGAGGTAAGAGAACGTATCTTCTATACTGGGTTGTCTTACTATGATAAGGGGACAGTATCAAGAGAAAATGAGGTAAGAAAACGTATCTTCCATACTGGGTTGTCTTACTAAGATAAGGGGACAGTATCAAGAGAAAATGATGTAAGAGAACGTATCTTCCATACTGGGTTGTCTTACTACTATAAGGTGACAGTATCAAGAGAAAATGAGGTAAGAGAACGTATCTTCCATACTGGGTTGTCTTACTATGATAAGAGGACAGTATCAATAAGAGAAAATTAGGTAAGAGAACGTATCTTCCATACTGGGTTCTCTTACTATTATAAGGTGACACTATCAAGAGAAAATGAGGTAAGAGAACGTATCTTCCATACTGGGTTGTCTTACTATGATAAGAGGAAAGTATCAAGAGAAAATGAGGTAAGAGAACGCATCTTCCATACTGGGTTGTCTTACTATGATAAGGGGACAGTATCAAGAGAAAATGAGGTAAGAGAACGTATCTTCCATACTGGGTTCTCTTACTATGATAAGGAGACAGTATCAAGAGAAAATGAAGTAAGAGAACGTATCTTCCATACTGGGTTGTCTTACTATGATAAGAGGACAGTATCAAGAGAAAATGAGGTAAGAGAACGTATCTTCCATACTGGGTTGTCTTACTATGATAAGAGGACAGTATCAAGAGAAAATGAGGTAAGAGAACGTATCTTCCATACTGGGTTGTCTTACTATGATAAGGGGACAGCTATCAAGAAAAAATGAGGTAAGAGAACGTATCTTCCATACTGGGTTGTCTTACTATGATAAGAGGACAGTATCAAGAGAAAATGAGGTAAGAGAACGTATCTTCTATAGTGGGTTGTCTTACTATGATAAGAGGACAGTATCAAGAGAAAATGAGGTAAGAGAACGTATCTTCTATACTGGGTTGTCTTACTATGATAAGGGGACAGTATCAAGAGAAAATGAGGTAAGAGAACGTATCTTCCATACTGGGTTGTCTTACTATGATAAGGGGACAGTATCAAGAGCAAATGATGTAAGAGAACGTATCTTCCATACTGGGATGTCTTGCTATGATAAGAGGACAGTATCAAGAGAAAATGAGGTAAGAGAACGTATCTTCCATACTGGGTTCTCTTACTATGATAAGAGGACAGTATCAAGAGAAAATGAGGTAAGAGAACGTATCTTCCATACTGGGTTGTCTTACTATGATAAGAGGAATGTATCAAGAGAAAATGAGGTAAGAGAACGTATCTTCCATACTGGGTTGTCTTACTATGATAAGGGGACAGTATCAAGAGCAAATGATGTAAGAGAACGTATCTTCCATACTGGGATGTCTTGCTATGATAAGAGGACAGTATCAAGAGAAAATGAGGTAAGAGAACGTATCTTCCATACTGGGTTCTCTTACTATGATAAGAGGAATGTATCAAGAGAAAATGAGGTAAGAGAACGTATCTTCCATACTGGGTTGTCTTACTATGATAAGGGGACAGCTATCAAGAGAAAATGAGGTAAGAGAACGTATCTTCTATACTGGGTTGTCTTACTATGATAAGGGGACAGTATCAAGAGAAAATGATGTAAGAGAACGTATCTTCCATACTGGGTTGTCTTACTATGATAAGGGGACAGTATCAAGAGAAAATGAGGTAAGAAAACGTATCTTCCATACTGGGTTGTCTTACTAAGATAAGGGGACAGTATCAAGAGAAAATGATGTAAGAGAACATATCTTCCATACTGGGTTGTCTTACTATGATAAGAGGACAGTATCAAGAGAAAATGAGGTAAGAGAACGTATCTTCCATACTGGGTTCTCTTACTATGATAAGGGGACAGTATCGAGAGAAAATGGGGTAAGAGAACGTATCTTCCATACTGGGTTCTCTTACTATGATAAGGAGACAGAATCAAGAGAAAATGAGGTAAGAGAACGTATCTTCCATACTGGGTTGTCTTACTATGATAAGGGGACAGTATCAAGAGAAAATGATGTAAGAGAACGTATCTTCCATACTGGGTTGTCTTACTATGATAAGAGGACAGTATCAAGAGAAAATGAGGTAAGAGAACGTATCTTCCATACTGGGTTCTCTTACTATGATAAGGGGACAGTATCAAGAGAAAATGATGTAAGAGAACGTATCTTCCATACTGGGTTCTCTTACTATGATAAGAGGACAGTATCAAGAGAAAATGAGGTAAGAGAACGTATCTTCCATACTGGGTTCTCTTACTATGATAAGGGGACAGTATCAAGAGAAAATGATGTAAGAGAACGTATCTTCCATACTGGGTTGTCTTACTATGATAAGGGGACAGTATCAAGAGAAAATGATGTAAGAGAAGGTATCTTCCATACTGGGTTGTCTTACTATGATAAGAGGACAGTATCAAGAGAAAATGAGGTAAGACAACGTATCTTCCATACTGGGTTGTCTTACTATGATAAGGGGACAGTATCAAGAGAAAATGATGTAAGAGAACGTATCTTCCATACTGGGTTGTCTTACTATGATAAGAGGACAGTATCAAGAGAAAATGAGGTAAGAGAACGTATCTTCTATACTGGGTTCTCTTACTATGTTAAGGGGACAGTATCAAGAGAAAATGAGGTAAGAGAACGTATCTTCCATACTGGGTTCTCTTACTATGATAAGAGGACAGTATCAAGAGAAAATGAGGTAAGAGAACGTATCTTCCATACTGGGTTGTCTTACTATGATAAGAGGACAGTATCAAGAGAAAATGAGGTAAGAGAACGTATCTTCCATACTGGGTTGTCTTACTATGATAAGGGGACAGCTATCAAGAGAAAATGAGGTAAGAGAACGTATCTTCTATACTGGGTTGTCTTACTATGATAAGAGGACAGAAAAAAGAGAAAATGAGGTAAGAGAACGTATCTTCCATACTGGGTTGTCTTACTATGATAAGGGGACAGTATCAAGAGAAAATGATGTAAGAGAACGTATCTTCCATACTGGGTTGTCTTACTATGATAAGAGGACAGTATCAAGAGAAAATGAGGTAAGAGAACGTATCTTCCATACTGGGTTCTCTTACTATGATAAGGGGACAGTATCAAGAGAAAATGGGGTAAGGGAACGTATCTTCCATACTGGGTTGTCTTACTATGATAAGGGGACAGAATAAAGAGAAAATAAGGTAAGAGAACGTATCTTCCATACTGGGTTGTCTTACTAAGATAAGGGGACAGTATCAAGAGCAAATGATGTAAGAGAACGTATCTTCCATACTAGGTTGTCTTACTATGATAAGAGGACAGTATCAAGAGAAAATGAGGTAAGAGAACGTATCTTCCATACTGGGTTGTCTTACTAAGATAAGGGGACAGTATCAAGAGAAAATGATGTAAGAGAACGTATCTTCCATACTGGGTTGTCTTACTATGATAAGAGGACAGTATCAAGAGAAAATGAGGTAAGAGAACGTATCTTCCATACTGGGTTGTCTTACTATGATAAGGGGACAGTATCAAGAGAAAATGATGTAAGAGAACGTATCTTCCATACTGGGTTGTCTTACTATGATAAGAGGACAGTATCAAGAGAAAATGAGGTAAGACAACGTATCTTCCATACTGGGTTGTCTTACTATGATAAGGGGACAGTATCAAGAGAAAATGATGTAAGAGAACGTATCTTCCATACTGGGTTGTCTTACTATGATAAGAGGACAGTATCAAGAGAAAATGAGGTAAGAGAACGTATCTTCTATACTGGGTTCTCTTACTATGTTAAGGGGACAGTATCAAGAGAAAATGAGGTAAGAGAACGTATCTTCCATACTGGGTTCTCTTACTATGATAAGAGGACAGTATCAAGAGAAAATGAGGTAAGAGAACGTATCTTCCATACTGGGTTGTCTTACTATGATAAGAGGACAGTATCAAGAGAAAATGAGGTAAGAGAACGTATCTTCCATACTGGGTTGTCTTACTATGATAAGGGGACAGCTATCAAGAGAAAACGAGGTAAGAGAACGTATCTTCTATACTGGGTTGTCTTACTATGATAAGAGGACAGAAAAAAGAGAAAATGAGGTAAGAGAACGTATCTTCCATACTGGGTTGTCTTACTATGATAAGGGGACAGTATCAAGAGAAAATGATGTAAGAGAACGTATCTTCCATACTGGGTTGTCTTACTATGATAAGAGGACAGTATCAAGAGAAAATGAGGTAAGAGAACGTATCTTCCATACTGGGTTCTCTTACTATGATAAGGGGACAGTATCAAGAGAAAATGGGGTAAGGGAACGTATCTTCCATACTGGGTTGTCTTACTATGATAAGGGGACAGAATAAAGAGAAAATAAGGTAAGAGAACGTATCTTCCATACTGGGTTGTCTTACTAAGATAAGGGGACAGTATCAAGAGAAAATGATGTAAGAGAACGTATCTTCCATACTGGGTTGTCTTACTATGATAAGAGGACAGTATCAAGAGAAAATGAGGTAAGAGAACGTATCTTCCATACTGGGTTGTCTTACTAAGATAAGGGGACAGTATCAAGAGAAAATGATGTAAGAGAACGTATCTTCCATACTGGGTTGTCTTACTATGATAAGAGGACAGTATCAAGAGAAAATGAGGTAAGAGAACGTATCTTCCATACTGGGTTCTCTTACTATGATAAGGGGACAGTATCAAGAGAAAATGGGGTAAGAGAACGTATCTTCCATACTGGGTTCTCTTACTATGATAAGGAGACAGAATCAAGAGAAAATGAGGTAAGAGAACGTATCTTCCATACTGGGTTGTCTTACTATGATAAGGGGACAGTATCAAGAGAAAATGATGTAAGAGAACGTATCTTCCATACAGGGTTGTCTTACTATGATAAGAGGACAGTATCAAGAGAAAATGAGGTAAGAGAACGTATCTTCCATACTGGGTTGTCTTACTATGATAAGGGAACAGTATCAAGAGAAAATGATGTAAGAGAACGTATCTTCCATACTGGGTTGTCTTACTATAATAAGAGGTTAGTATCAAGAGAAAATGAGGTAAGAGAACGTATCTTCCATACTGGGTTCTCTTACTATGATAAGGGGACAGTATCAAGAGAAAATGATGTAAGAGAACGTATCTTCCATACTGGGTTGTCTTACTATAATAAGCGGACAGTATCAAGAGAAAATGATGTAAGAGAACGTATCTTCCATACTGGGTTGTCTTACTATGATAAGAGGACAGTATCAAGAGAAAATGAGGTAAGAGAACGTATCTTCCATACTGGGTTGTCTTACTATGATAAGGGGACAGTATCAAGAGCAAATGATGTAAGAGAACGTATCTTCCATACTGGGTTGTCTTACTATGATAAGAGTACTGTATCAAGAGAAAATGAGATAAGAGAACGTATCTTCCATACTGGGTTGTCTTACTATGATAAGAGGACAGTATCAAGAGAAAATGAGGTAAGGGAACGTATCTTCCATACTGGGTTGTCTTACTATGATAAGGGGACAGTATCAAGAGCAAATGATGTAAGAGAACGTATCTTCCATACTGGGTTGTCTTACTATGATAAGAGTACAGTATCAAGAGAAAATGAGGTAAGAGAACGTATCTTCCATACTGGGTTGTCTTACTATGATAAGATGACAGTATCAAGAGAAAATGAGGTAAGAGAACGTATCTTCCATACTGGGTTGTCTTACTATGATAAGATGAGAGCTATGAAGAGAAAATGAGGTAAGAGAACGTATCTTCCATACTGGGTTGTCTTACTATGATAAGAGGACAGTATCAAGAGAAAATGAGGTAAGAGAACGTATCTTCCATACTGGGTTGTCTTACTAAGATAAGGGGACAGTATCAAGAGAAAATGATGTAAGAGAACGTATCTTCCATACTGGGTTGTCTTACTATGATAAGAGGACAGTATCAAGAGAAAATGAGGTAAGAGAACGTATCTTCCATACTGGGTTCTCTTACTATGATAAGGGGACAGTATCAAGAGAAAATGGGGTAAGAGAACGTATCTTCCATACTGGGTTCTCTTACTATGATAAGGAGACAGAATCAAGAGAAAATGAGGTAAGAGAACGTATCTTCCATACTGGGTTGTCTTACTATGATAAGGGGACAGTATCAAGAGAAAATGATGTAAGAGAACGTATCTTCCATACAGGGTTGTCTTACTATGATAAGAGGACAGTATCAAGAGAAAATGAGGTAAGAGAACGTATCTTCCATACTGGGTTGTCTTACTATGATAAGGGAACAGTATCAAGAGAAAATGATGTAAGAGAACGTATCTTCCATACTGGGTTGTCTTACTATAATAAGAGGTTAGTATCAAGAGAAAATGAGGTAAGAGAACGTATCTTCCATACTGGGTTCTCTTACTATGATAAGGGGACAGTATCAAGAGAAAATGATGTAAGAGAACGTATCTTCCATACTGGGTTGTCTTACTATAATAAGCGGACAGTATCAAGAGAAAATGATGTAAGAGAACGTATCTTCCATACTGGGTTGTCTTACTATGATAAGAGGACAGTATCAAGAGAAAATGAGGTAAGAGAACGTATCTTCCATACTGGGTTGTCTTACTATGATAAGGGGACAGTATCAAGAGCAAATGATGTAAGAGAACGTATCTTCCATACTGGGTTGTCTTACTATGATAAGAGTACTGTATCAAGAGAAAATGAGATAAGAGAACGTATCTTCCATACTGGGTTGTCTTACTATGATAAGAGGACAGTATCAAGAGAAAATGAGGTAAGAGAACGTATCTTCCATACTGGGTTGTCTTACTATGATAAGGGGACAGTATCAAGAGCAAATGATGTAAGAGAACGTATCTTCCATACTGGGTTGTCTTACTATGATAAGAGTACAGTATCAAGAGAAAATGAGGTAAGAGAACGTATCTTCCATACTGGGTTGTCTTACTATGATAAGATGACAGTATCAAGAGAAAATGAGGTAAGAGAACGTATCTTCCATACTGGGTTGTCTTACTATGATAAGATGAGAGCTATGAAGAGAAAATGAGGTAAGAGAACGTATCTTCTATACTGGGTTGTCTTACTATGATAAGAGGACAGTATCAAGAGAAAATGAGGTAAGAGAACGTATCTTCCATACTGGGTTGTCTTACTATGATAAGGGGACAGTATCAAGAGAAAATGAGGTAAGAGAACGTATCTTCCATACTGGGTTGTCTTACTATGATAAGGGGACAGTATCAAGAGAAAATGAGGTAAGAGAACGTATCTTCCATACTGGGTTGTCTTACTATGATAAGGGGACAGTATCAAGAGAAAATGAGGTAAGAGAACGTATCTTCCATACTGGGTTGTCTTACTATGATAAGGGGACAGTATCAAGAGAAAATGATGTAAGAGAACGTATCTTCCATACTGGGTTGTCTTACTATGATAAGAGGACAGTATCAAGAGAAAATGAGGTAAGAGAACGTATCTTCCATACTGGGTTGTCTTACTATGATAAGGGGACAGTATCAAGAGAAAATGATGTAAGAGAACGTATCTTCCATACTGGGTTCTCTTACTATGATAAGGGGACAGTATCAAGAGAAAATGATGTAAGAGAACGTATCTTCCATACTGGGTTGTCTTACTATGATAAGAGGACAGTATCAAGAGAAAATGAGGTAAGAGAACGTATCTTCCATACTGGGTTCTCTTACTATGATAAGGGGACAGTATCAAGAGAAAATGATGTAAGAGAACGTATCTTCCATACTGGGTTGTCTTACTATGATAAGGGGACAGTATCAAGAGAAAATGATGTAAGAGAACGTATCTTCCATACTGGGTTGTCTTACTATGATAAGAGGACAGTATCGAGAGAAAATGAGGTAAGAGAACGTATCTTCCATACTGGGTTGTCTTACTATGATAAGGGGACAGTATCAAGAGCAAATGATGTAAGAGAACGTATCTTCCATACTGGGTTGTCTTACTATGATAAGAGTACAGTATCAAGAGAAAATGAGATAAGAGAACGTATCTTCCATACTGGGTTGTCTTACTATGATAAGAGGACAGTATCAAGAGAAAATGAGGTAAGAGAACGTATCTTCCATACTGGGTTGTCTTACTATGATAAGGGGACAGTATCAAGAGCAAATGATGTAAGAGAACGTATCTTCCATACTGGGTTGTCTTACTATGATAAGAGTACAGTATCAAGAGAAAATGAGGTAAGAGAACGTATCTTCCATACTGGGTTGTCTTACTATGATAAGATGACAGTATCAAGAGAAAATGAGGTAAGAGAACGTATCTTCCATACTGGGTTGTCTTACTATGATAAGATGACAGCTATCAAGAGAAAATGAGGTAAGAGAACGTATCTTCTATACTGGGTTGTCTTACTATGATAAGAGGACAGTATCAAGAGAAAATGAGGTAAGAGAACGTATCTTCCATACTGGGTTGTCTTACTATGATAAGGGGACAGTATCAAGAGAAAATGAGGTAAGAGAACGTATCTTCCATACTGGGTTGTCTTACTATGATAAGGGGACAGTATCAAGAGAAAATGAGGTAAGAGAACGTATCTTCCATACTGGGTTGTCTTACTATGATAAGGGGACAGTATCAAGAGAAAATGAGGTAAGAGAACGTATCTTCCATACTGGGTTGTCTTACTATGATAAGAGGAATGTATCAAGAGAAAATGATGTAAGAGAACGTATCTTCCATACTGGGTTGTCTTACTATGATAAGAGGACAGTATCAAGAGAAAATGAGGTAAGAGAACGTATCTTCCATACTGGGTTGTCTTACTATGATAAGGGGACAGTATCAAGAGAAAATGATGTAAGAGAACGTATCTTCCATACTGGGTTGTCTTACTATGATAAGGGGACAGTATCAAGAGAAAATGATGTAAGAGAACGTATCTTCCATACTGGGTTGTCTTACTATGATAAGAGGACAGTATCAAGAGAAAATGAGGTAAGAGAACGTATCTTCCATACTGGGTTCTCTTACTATGATAAGGGGACAGTATCAAGAGAAAATGATGTAAGAGAACGTATCTTCCATACTGGGTTGTCTTACTATGATAAGGGGACAGTATCAAGAGAAAATGATGTAAGAGAACGTATCTTCCATACTGGGTTGTCTTACTATGATAAGAGGACAGTATCAAGAGAAAATGAGGTAAGAGAACGTATCTTCCATACTGGGTTGTCTTACTATGATAAGGGGACAGTATCAAGAGCAAATGATGTAAGAGAACGTATCTTCCATACTGGGTTGTCTTACTATGATAAGAGTACAGTATCAAGAGAAAATGAGGTAAGAGAACGTATCTTCCATACTGGGTTGTCTTACTATGATAAGAGGACAGTATCAAGAGAAAATGAGGTAAGAGAACGTATCTTCCATACTGGGTTGTCTTACTATGATAAGAGGACAGTATCAAGAGAAAATGAGGTAAGAGAACGTATCTTCCATACTGGGTTGTCTTACTATGATAAGAGGACAGTATCAAGAGAAAATGAGGTAAGAGAACGTATCTTCCATACTGGGTTGTCTTACTATGATAAGAGGAATGTATCAAGAGAAAATGAGGTAAGAGAACGTATCTTCCATACTGGGTTCTCTTACTATGATAAGGGGACAGCTATCAAGAGAAAATGAGGTAAGAGAACGTATCTTCCATACTGGGTTCTCTTACTATGGTAAGGGGACAGCTATCAAGAGAAAATGAGGTAAGAGAACGTATCTTCCATACTGGGTTGTCTTACTATGATAAGATGACAGCTATCAAGAGAAAATGAGGTAAGAGAACGTATCTTCTATACTGGGTTGTCTTACTATGATAAGAGGACAGTATCAAGAGAAAATGAGGTAAGAGAACGTATCTTCCATACTGGGATGTCTTACTATGATAAGGGGACAGTATCAAGAGAAAATGAGGTAAGAGAACGTATCTTCCATACTGGATTGTCTTACTATGATAAGGGGACAGTATCAAGAGAAAATGAGGTAAGAGAACGTATCTTCCATACTGGGTTGTCTTACTATGATAAGGGGACAGTATCAAGAGAAAATGAGGTAAGAGAACGTATCTTCCATACTGGGTTGTCTTACTATGATAAGGGGACAGTATCAAGAGAAAATAATGTAAGAGAACGTATCTTCCATACTGGGTTGTCTTACTATGATAAGGGGACAGTATCAAGAGAAAATGATGTAAGAGAACGTATCTTCCATACTGGGTTGTCTTACTATGATAAGGGGACAGTATCAAGAGAAAATGATGTAAGAGAACGTATCTTCCATACTGGGTTGTCTTACTATGATAAGAGGACAGTATCAAGAGAAAATGAGGTAAGAGAACGTATCTTCCATACTGGGTTTTCTTACTATGATAAGGGGACAGTATCAAGAGCAAATGATGTAAGAGAACGTATCTTCCATACTGGGTTGTCTTACTATGATAAGAGTACAGTATCAAGAGAAAATGAGGTAAGAGAACGTATCTTCCATACTGGGTTGTCTTACTATGATAAGAGGACAGTATCAAGAGAAAATGAGGTAAGAGAACGTATCTTCCATACTGGGTTGTCTTACTATGATAAGAGGACAGTATCAAGAGAAAATGAGGTAAGAGAACGTATCTTCCATACTGGGTTGTCTTACTATGATAAGAGGACAGTATCAAGAGAAAATGAGGTAAGAGAACGTATCTTCCATACTGGGTTGTCTTACTATGATAAGAGGAATGTATCAAGAGAAAATGAGGTAAGAGAACGTATCTTCCATACTGGGTTCTCTTACTATGATAAGGGGACAGCTATCAAGAGAAAATGAGGTAAGAGAACGTATCTTCCATACTGGGTTCTCTTACTATGATAAGGGGACAGCTATCAAGAGAAAATGAGGTAAGAGAACGTATCTTCCATACTGGGTTCTCTTACTATGATAAGGGGACAGCTATCAAGAGAAAATGAGGTAAGAGAACGTATCTTCCATACTGGGTTCTCTTACTATGATAAGGGGACAGCTATCAAGAGAAAATGAGGTAAGAGAACGTATCTTCCATACTGGGTTCTCTTACTATGATAAGGGGACAGCTATCAAGAGAAAATGAGGTAAGAGAACGTATCTTCTATACTGGGTTGTCTTACTATGATAAGGGGACAGTATCAAGAGAAAATGAGGTAAGAGAACGTATCTTCCATACTGGGTTGTCTTACTATCATAAGAGGACAGTATCAAGAGAAAATGAGGTAAGAGAACTTATCTTCCATACTGGGTTCTCTTACTATGATAAGGGGACAGTATCGAGAGAAAATGGGGTAAGAGAACGTATCTTCCATACTGGGTTCTCTTACTATGATAAGGAGACAGAATCAAGAGAAAATGAGGTAAGAGAACGTATCTTCCATACTGGGTTGTCTTACTATGATAAGGGGACAGTATCAAGAGAAAATGATGTAAGAGAACGTATCTTCCATACTGGGTTGTCTTACTATGATAAGAGGACAGTATCAAGAGAAAATGAGGTAAGAGAACGTATCTTCCATACTGGGTTGTCTTACTATGATAAGGGGACAGTATCAAGAGAAAATGATGTAAGAGAACGTATCTTCCATACTGGGTTGTCTTACTATGATACGAGGACAGTATCAAGAGAAAATGAGGTAAGAGAACGTATCTTCCATACTGTGTTCTCTTACTATAATAAGGGGACAGTATCAAGAGAAAATGATGCAAGAGAACGTATCTTCCATACTGGGTTGTCTTACTATGATAAGGGGACAGTATCAAGAGAAAATGATGTAAGAGATCGTATCTTCCATACTGGGTTGTCTTACTATGATAAGGGGACAGTATCAAGAGAAAATGAGGTAAGAGAACGTATCTTCCATACTGGGTTGTCTTACTATGATAAGGGGACAGTATCAAGAGAAAATGATGTAAGAGAACGTATCTTCCATACTGGGTTGTCTTACTATGATAAGAGGAGAGTATCAAGAGAAAATGAGGTAGGAGAACGTATCTTCTATACTGGGTTCTCTTACTATGATAAGGGGACAGTATCAAGAGAAAATGAGGTAAGAGAACGTATCTTCCATACTGGGTTTTCTTACTATGATAAGAGGACAGTATCAAGAGAAAATGAGGTAAGAGAACGTATCTTCCATACTGGGTTGTCTTACTATGATAAGAGGACAGTATCAAGAGAAAATGAGGTAAGAGAACGTATCTTCCATACTGGGTTGTCTTACTATGATAAGGGGACAGCTATCAAGAGAAAATGAGGTAAGAGAACGTATCTTCTATACTGGGTTGTCTTACTATGATAAGAATACAGTTTCAAGAGAAAATGAGGTAAGAGAACGTATCTTCCATACTGGGTTGTCTTACTAAGATAAGGGGACAGTATCAAGAGAAAATGATGTAAGAAAACGTAACTTCCATACTGGGTTGTCTTACTATAATAAGAGGACAGTATCAAGAGAAAATGAGGTAAGAGAACGTATCTTCCATACTGGGTTGTCTTACTATGATAAGGGGACAGAATAAAGAGAAAATGAGGTAAGAGAACGTATCTTCCATACTGGGCTGTCTTAATATGATAAGGGGACAGTATCAAGAGAAAATGAGGTAAGAGAACGTATCTTCCATACTGGGCTGTCTTACTATGATAAGGGGACAGTATCAAGAGAAAATGATGTAAGAGAACGTATCTTCCATACTGGGTTGTCTTACTATGATAAGAGGACAGTATCAAGAGAAAATGAGGTAAGAGAACGTATCTTCCATACTGGGTTGTCTTACTATGATAAGGGGACAGTATCAAGAGAAAATGATGTAAGAGAACGTATCTTCCATACTGGGTTGTCTTACTATGATACGAGGACAGTATCAAGAGAAAATGAGGTAAGAGAACGTATCTTCCATACTGTGTTCTCTTACTATAATAAGGGGACAGTATCAAGAGAAAATGATGCAAGAGAACGTATCTTCCATACTGGGTTGTCTTACTATGATAAGGGGACAGTATCAAGAGAAAATGATGTAAGAGATCGTATCTTCCATACTGGGTTGTCTTACTATGATAAGGGGACAGTATCAAGAGAAAATGAGGTAAGAGAACGTATCTTCCATACTGGGTTGTCTTACTATGATAAGGGGACAGTATCAAGAGAAAATGATGTAAGAGAACGTATCTTCCATACTGGGTTGTCTTACTATGATAAGAGGAGAGTATCAAGAGAAAATGAGGTAGGAGAACGTATCTTCTATACTGGGTTCTCTTACTATGATAAGGGGACAGTATCAAGAGAAAATGAGGTAAGAGAACGTATCTTCCATACTGGGTTTTCTTACTATGATAAGAGGACAGTATCAAGAGAAAATGAGGTAAGAGAACGTATCTTCCATACTGGGTTGTCTTACTATGATAAGAGGACAGTATCAAGAGAAAATGAGGTAAGAGAACGTATCTTCCATACTGGGTTGTCTTACTATGATAAGGGGACAGCTATCAAGAGAAAATGAGGTAAGAGAACGTATCTTCTATACTGGGTTGTCTTACTATGATAAGAATACAGTTTCAAGAGAAAATGAGGTAAGAGAACGTATCTTCCATACTGGGTTGTCTTACTAAGATAAGGGGACAGTATCAAGAGAAAATGATGTAAGAAAACGTAACTTCCATACTGGGTTGTCTTACTATAATAAGAGGACAGTATCAAGAGAAAATGAGGTAAGAGAACGTATCTTCCATACTGGGTTGTCTTACTATGATAAGGGGACAGAATAAAGAGAAAATGAGGTAAGAGAACGTATCTTCCATACTGGGCTGTCTTAATATGATAAGGGGACAGTATCAAGAGAAAATGATGTAAGAGAACGTATCTTCCATACTGGGTTGTCTTACTATGATAAGAGGACAGTATCAAGAGAAAATGAGGTAAGAGAACGTATCTTCCATACTGGGTTCTCTTACTATGATAAGGGGAAAGTATCAAGAGAAAATGGGGTAAGAGAACGTATCTTCCATACTGGGTTGTCTTACTATGATAATGGGACAGTATCAAGAGAAAATGATGTAAGAGAACGTATCTTCCATACTGGGTTGTCTTACTATGATAAGAGGACAGTATCAAGAGAAAATGTGGTAAGAGAACGTATCTTCCATACTGGGTTGTCTTACTATGATAAGGGGACAGTATCAAGAGAAAATGATGTAAGAGAACGTATCTTCCATACTGGGTTGTCTTACTATGATAAGAGGACAGTATCAAGAGAAAAAGAGGTAAGAGAACGTATCTTCCATACTGGGTTGTCTTACTATGATAAGGGGACAGTATCAAGAGAAAATGATGTAAGAGAACGTATCTTCCATACTGGGTTGTCTTACTATGATAAGAGGACAGTATCAAGAGAAAATGAGGTAAGAGAACGTATCTTCTATACTGGGTTCTCTTACTATGATAAGGGGACAGTATCAAGAGAAAATGAGGTAAGAGAACGTATCTTCCATACTGGGTTCTCTTACTATGATAAGAGGACAGTATCAAGAGAAAATGAGGTAAGAGAACGTATCTTCTATACTGGGTTCTCTTACTATGATAAGGGGACAGTATCAAGAGACAATGAGGTAAGAGAACGTATCTTCCATACTGGGTTCTCTTACTATGATAAGAGGACAGTATCAAGAGAAAATGAGGTAAGAGAACGTATCTTCCATACTGGGTTGTCTTACTATGATAAGAGGACAGTATCAAGAGAAAATGATGTAAGAGAACGTATCTTCCATACTGGGTTGTCTTACTATGATAAGAGGACAGTATCAAGAGAAAATGAGGTAAGAGAACGTATCTTCTATACTGGGTTCTCTTACTATGATAAGGGGACAGTATCAAGAGAAAATGAGGTAAGAGAACGTATCTTCCATACTGGGTTCTCTTACTATGATAAGAGGACAGTATCAAGAGAAAATGAGGTAAGAGAACGTATCTTCTATACTGGGTTCTCCTACTATGATAATGGGACAGTATCAAGAGAAAATGAGGTAAGAGAACGTATCTTCCATACTGGGTTCTCTTACTATGATAAGAGGACAGTATCAAGAGAAAATGAGGTAAGAGAACGTATCTTCCATACTGGGTTGTCTTACTATGATAAGAGGACAGTATCAAGAGAAAATGAGGTAAGAGAACGTATCTTCCATACTGGGTTGTCTTACTATGATAAGAGGACAGTATCAAGAGAAAATGAGGTAAGAGAACGTATCTTCCATACTGGGTTGTCTTACTAAGATAAGGGGACAGTATCAAGAGAAAATGATGTAAGAGAACGTAACTTCCATACTGGGTTGTCTTACTATGATAAGAGGACAGTATCAAGAGAAAATGAAGTAAGAGAACGTATCTTCCATACTGGGATGTCTTACTATAATAAGGAAACAGAATAAAGAGAAAATGAGGTAAGAGAACGTATCTTCCATACTGGGTTCTCTTACTATGATAAGGGGACAGTATCAAGAGAAAATGATGTAAGAGAACGTATATTCCATACTGGGTTGTCTTACTATGATAAGAGGACAGTATCAAGAGAAAATGAGGTAAGAGAACGTATCTTCCATACTGGGTTCTCTTACTATGATAAGGGGACAGTATCAAGAGAAAATGGGGTAAGAGAACGTATCTTCCATACTGGGTTCTCTTACTATGATAAGGAGACAGAATCAAGAGAAAATGAGGTAAGAGAATGTATCTTCCATACTGGGTTGTCTTACTATGATAAGGGGACATTATCAAGAGAAAATGATGTAAGAGAACGTATCTTCCATACTGGGTTGTCTTACTATGATAAGGGGACAGTATCAAGAGAAAATGATGTAAGAGAACGTATCTTCCATACTGGGTTGTCTTACTATCATAAGAGGACAGTATCAAGAGAAAATGAGGTAAGAGAACGTATCTTCCATACTGGGTTCTCTTACTATGATAAGGGGAAAGTATCAAGAGAAAATGGGGTAAGAGAACGTATCTTCCATACTGGGTTGTCTTACTATGATAAGGGGACAGTATCAAGAGAAAATGATGTAAGAGAACGTATCTTCCATACTGGGTTGTCTTACTATGATAAGAGGACAGTATCAAGAGAAAATGTGGTAAGAGAACGTATCTTCCATACTGGGTTGTCTTACTATGATAAGGGGACAGTATCAAGAGAAAATGATGTAAGAGAACGTATCTTCCATACTGGGTTGTCTTACTATGATAAGAGGACAGTATCAAGAGAAAATGAGGTAAGAGAACGTATCTTCCATACTGGGTTGCCTTACTATGATAAGGGGACAGTATCAAGAGAAAATGATGTAAGAGAACGTATCTTCCATACTGGGTTGTCTTACTATGATAAGAGGACAGTATCAAGAGAAAATGAGGTAAGAGAACGTATCTTCTATACTGGGTTCTCTTACTATGATAAGGGGACAGTATCAAGAGAAAATGAGGTAAGAGAACGTATCTTCCATACTGGGTTCTCTTACTATGATAAGAGGACAGTATCAAGAGAAAATGAGGTAAGAGAACGTATCTTCCATACTGGGTTGTCTTACTATGATAAGAGGACAGTATGAAGAGCAAATGAGGTAAGAGAACGTATCTTCCATACTGGGTTGTCTTACTATGATAAGAGGACAGTATCAAGAGAAAATGAGGTAAGAGAACGTATCTTCCATACTGGGTTGTCTTACTAAGATAAGGGGACAGTATCAAGAGAAAATGATGTAAGAGAACGTAACTTCCATACTGGGTTGTCTTACTATGATAAGAGGACAGTATCAAGAGAAAATGAGGTAAGAGAACGTATCTTCCATACTGGGTTGTCTTACTATGATAAGGAAACAGAATAAAGAGAAAATGAGGTAAGAGAACGTATCTTCCATACTGGGTTCTCTTACTATGATAAGGGGACAGTATCAAGAGAAAATGATGTAAGAGAACGTATCTTCCATACTGGGATGTCTTACTATGATAAGAGGACAGTATCAAGAGAAAATGAGGTAAGAGAACGTATCTTCCATACTGGGTTCTCTTACTATGATAAGGGGACAGTATCAAGAGAAAATGGGGTAAGAGAACGTATCTTCCATACTGGGTTCTCTTACTATGATAAGGAGACAGAATCAAGAGAAAATGAGGTAAGAGAACGTATCTTCCATACTGGGTTGTCTTACTATGATAAGGGGACAGTATCAAGAGAAAATGATGTAAGAGAACGTATCTTCCATACTGGGTTGTCTTACTATGATAAGAGGACAGTATCAAGAGAAAATGAGGTAAGAGAACGTATCTTCCATACTGGCTTGTCTTACTATGGTAAGGGGACAGTATCAAGAGAAAATGATGTAAGAGAACGTATCTTCCATACTGGGTTCTCTTACTATGATAAGGGGACAGTATCAAGAGAAAATGATGTAAGAGAACGTATCTTCCATACTGGGTTGTCTTACTATGATAAGAGGACAGTATCAAGAGAAAATTAGGTAAGAGAACGTATCTTCCATACTGGGTTCTCTTACTATGATAAGGGGACAGTATCAAGAGAAAATGATGTAAGAGAACGTATCTTCCATACTGGGTTGTCTTACTATGATAAGGGGACAGTATCATCAGAAAACGATGTAAGAGAACGTATCTTCCATACTGGGTTGTCTTACTATGATAAGAGGACAGTATCAAGAGAAAATGAGGTAAGAGAACGTATCTTCCATACTGGGTTGTCTTACTATGATAAGGGGACAGTATCAAGAGCAAATGATGTAAGAGAACGTATCTTCCATACTCGGTTGCCTTACTATGATAAGAGTACAGTATCAAGAGAAAATGAGGTAAGAGAACGTATCTTCCATACTGGGTTGTCTTACTATGATAAGAGGACAGTATCAAGAGAAAATGAGGTAAGAGAACGTATCTTCCATACTGGGTTGTCTTACTATGATAAGAGGACAGTATCAAGAGAAAATGAGGTAAGAGAACGTATCTTCCATACTGGGTTGTCTTACTATGATAAGAGGACAGTATCAAGAGAAAATGAGGTAAGAGAACTTATCTTCCATACTGGGTTCTCTTACTATGATAAGGGGACAGTATCGTGAGAAAATGGGGTAAGAGAACGTATCTTCCATACTGGGTTCTCTTACTATGATAAGGAGACAGAATCAAGAGAAAATGAGGTAAGAGAACGTATCTTCCATACTGGGTTGTCTTACTATGATAAGGGGACAGTATCAAGAGAAAATGATGTAAGAGAACGTATCTTCCATACTGGGTTGTCTTACTATGATAAGAGGACAGTATCAAGAGAAAATGAGGTAAGAGAACGTATCTTCCATACTGGGTTGTCTTACTATGATAAGGGGACAGTATCAAGAGAAAATGATGTAAGAGAACGTATCTTCCATACTGGGTTGTCTTACTATGATAAGAGGACAGTATCAAGAGAAAATGAGGTAAGAGAACGTATCTTCTATACTGGGTTCTCTTACTATAATAAGAGGACAGTATCAAGAGAAAATGAGGTAAGAGAACGTATCTTCCATACTGGGTTCTCTTACTATGATAAGAGGACAGTATCAAGAGAAATTGAGGTAAGAGAACGTATCTTCCATACAGGGTTGTCTTACTATGATAAGAGGACAGTATCAAGAGAAAATGAGGTAAGAGAACGTATCTTCCATACTGGGTTGTCTTACTATGATAAGGGGACATCTATCAAGAGGAAATGAGGTAAGAGAACGTATCTTCTATACTGGGTTGTCTTACTATGATAAGAGGACAGTTTCAAGAGAAAATGAGGTAAGAGAACGTATCTTCCATACTGGGTTGTCTTACTAAGATAAGGGGACAGTATCAAGAGAAAATGATGTAAGAGAACGTAACTTCCATACTGGGTTGTCTTACTATAATAAGAGGACAGTATCAAGAGAAAATGAGGTAAGAGAACGTATCTTCCATACTGGGTTGTCTTACTATGATAAGGGGACAGAATAAAGAGAAAATGAGGTAAGAGAACGTATCTTCCATACTGGGCTGTCTTACTATGATAAGGGGACAGTATCAAGAGAAAATGATGTAAGAGAACGTATCTTCCATACTGGGTTGTCTTACTATGATAAGAGGACAGTATCAAGAGAAAATGAGGTAAGAGAACGTATCTTCCATACTGGGTTCTCTTACTATGATAAGGGGAAAGTATCAAGAGAAAATGGGGTAAGAGAAAGTATCTTCCATACTGGGTTGTCTTACTATGATAAGGGGACAGAATAAAGAGAAAATAAGGTAAGAGAACGTATTTTCCATACTGGGTATTCTTACTAAGATAAGGGGACAGTATCAAGAGAAAATGATGTAAGAGAACGCATCTTCCATACTGGGTTGTCTTACTATGATAAGAGGACAGTATCAAGAGAAAATGAGGTAAGAGAACGTATCTTCCATACTGGGTTGTCTTACTAAGATAAGGGGACAGTATCAAGAGAAAATGATGTAAGAGAACGTATCTTCCATACTGGGTTGTCTTACTATGATAAGAGGACAGTATCAAGAGAAAATAAGGTAAGAGAACGTATCTTCCATACTGGGTTGTCTTACTATCATAAGAGGACAGTATTAAGAGAAAATGAGGTAAGAGAACGTATCTTCCATACTGGGTTGTCTTACTTTGATAAGGGGACAGTATCAAGAGAAAATGAGGTAAGAGAACGTATCTTCCATACTGGGTTGTCTTACTATGATAAGAGGACAGTATCAAGAGAAAATGAGGTAAGAGAACGTATCTTCCATACTGGCTTGTCTTACTATGGTAAGGGGACAGTATCAAGAGAAAATGATGTAAGAGAACGTATCTTCCATACTGGGTTCTCTTACTATGATAAGGGGACAGTATCAAGAGAAAATGATGTAAGAGAACGTATCTTCCATACTGGGTTGTCTTACTATGATAAGAGGACAGTATCAAGAGAAAATTAGGTAAGAGAACGTATCTTCCATACTGGGTTCTCTTACTATGATAAGGGGACAGTATCAAGAGAAAATGATGTAAGAGAACGTATCTTCCATACTGGGTTGTCTTACTATGATAAGGGGACAGTATCATCAGAAAACGATGTAAGAGAACGTATCTTCCATACTGGGTTGTCTTACTATGATAAGAGGACAGTATCAAGAGAAAATGAGGTAAGAGAACGTATCTTCCATACTGGGTTGTCTTACTATGATAAGGGGACAGTATCAAGAGCAAATGATGTAAGAGAACGTATCTTCCATACTCGGTTGCCTTACTATGATAAGAGTACAGTATCAAGAGAAAATGAGGTAAGAGAACGTATCTTCCATACTGGGTTGTCTTACTATGATAAGAGGACAGTATCAAGAGAAAATGAGGTAAGAGAACGTATCTTCCATACTGGGTTGTCTTACTATGATAAGAGGACAGTATCAAGAGAAAATGAGGTAAGAGAACGTATCTTCCATACTGGGTTGTCTTACTATGATAAGAGGACAGTATCAAGAGAAAATGAGGTAAGAGAACTTATCTTCCATACTGGGTTCTCTTACTATGATAAGGGGACAGTATCGTGAGAAAATGGGGTAAGAGAACGTATCTTCCATACTGGGTTCTCTTACTATGATAAGGAGACAGAATCAAGAGAAAATGAGGTAAGAGAACGTATCTTCCATACTGGGTTGTCTTACTATGATAAGGGGACAGTATCAAGAGAAAATGATGTAAGAGAACGTATCTTCCATACTGGGTTGTCTTACTATGATAAGAGGACAGTATCAAGAGAAAATGAGGTAAGAGAACGTATCTTCCATACTGGGTTGTCTTACTATGATAAGGGGACAGTATCAAGAGAAAATGATGTAAGAGAACGTATCTTCCATACTGGGTTGTCTTACTATGATAAGAGGACAGTATCAAGAGAAAATGAGGTAAGAGAACGTATCTTCTATACTGGGTTCTCTTACTATAATAAGAGGACAGTATCAAGAGAAAATGAGGTAAGAGAACGTATCTTCCATACTGGGTTCTCTTACTATGATAAGAGGACAGTATCAAGAGAAATTGAGGTAAGAGAACGTATCTTCCATACTGGGTTGTCTTACTATGATAAGAGGACAGTATCAAGAGAAAATGAGGTAAGAGAACGTATCTTCCATACTGGGTTGTCTTACTATGATAAGGGGACATCTATCAAGAGGAAATGAGGTAAGAGAACGTATCTTCTATACTGGGTTGTCTTACTATGATAAGAGGACAGTTTCAAGAGAAAATGAGGTAAGAGAACGTATCTTCCATACTGGGTTGTCTTACTAAGATAAGGGGACAGTATCAAGAGAAAATGATGTAAGAGAACGTAACTTCCATACTGGGTTGTCTTACTATAATAAGAGGACAGTATCAAGAGAAAATGAGGTAAGAGAACGTATCTTCCATACTGGGTTGTCTTACTATGATAAGGGGACAGAATAAAGAGAAAATGAGGTAAGAGAACGTATCTTCCATACTGGGCTGTCTTACTATGATAAGGGGACAGTATCAAGAGAAAATGATGTAAGAGAACGTATCTTCCATACTGGGTTGTCTTACTATGATAAGAGGACAGTATCAAGAGAAAATGAGGTAAGAGAACGTATCTTCCATACTGGGTTCTCTTACTATGATAAGGGGAAAGTATCAAGAGAAAATGGGGTAAGAGAAAGTATCTTCCATACTGGGTTGTCTTACTATGATAAGGGGACAGAATAAAGAGAAAATAAGGTAAGAGAACGTATTTTCCATACTGGGTATTCTTACTAAGATAAGGGGACAGTATCAAGAGAAAATGATGTAAGAGAACGCATCTTCCATACTGGGTTGTCTTACTATGATAAGAGGACAGTATCAAGAGAAAATGAGGTAAGAGAACGTATCTTCCATACTGGGTTGTCTTACTAAGATAAGGGGACAGTATCAAGAGAAAATGATGTAAGAGAACGTATCTTCCATACTGGGTTGTCTTACTATGATAAGAGGACAGTATCAAGAGAAAATAAGGTAAGAGAACGTATCTTCCATACTGGGTTGTCTTACTATCATAAGAGGACAGTATTAAGAGAAAATGAGGTAAGAGAACGTATCTTCCATACTGGGTTGTCTTACTTTGATAAGGGGACAGTATCAAGAGAAAATGAGGTAAGAGAACGTATCTTCCATACTGGGTTGTCTTACTATGATAAGAGGACAGTATCAAGAGAAAATGAGGTAAGAGAACGTATCTTCCATACTGGGTTGTCTTACTATGATAAGGGGACAGTATCAAGAGAAAATGAAGTAAGAGAACGTATCTTCCATACTGGGTTGTCTTACTATGATAAGAGGACAGTATCAAGAGAAAATGAGGTAAGAGAACGTATCTTCCATACTGGGTTGTCTTACTATGATAAGGGGACAGTATCAAGAGAAAATGATGTAAGAGAACGTTTCTTCCATACTGGGTTGTCTTACTATGATAAGAGGACAGTATCAAGAGAAAATGAGGTAAGAGAACGTATCTTCCATACTGGGTTCTCTTACTATGATAAGGGGACAGTATCAAGAGAAAATGGGGTATGAGAACGGATCTTCCATACTGGGTTCTCTTACTATGATAAGGGGACAGAATCAAGAGAAAATGAGGTAAGAGAACGTATCTTCCATACTGGGTTGTCTTACTATGATAAGGGGACAGTATCAAGAGAAAATGATGTAAGAGAACGTATCTTCCATACTGGGTTGTCTTACTATGATAAGAGGACAGTATCAAGAGAAAATGAGGTAAGAGAACGTATCTTCCATACTGGGTTGTCTTACTATTATAAGGTGACAGTATCAAGAGAAAATGAGGTAAGAAAACGTATCTTCCATACTGGGTTGTCTTACTATGATAAGGGGACAGTATCAAGAGAAAATGATGTAAGAGAACGTATCTTCCATACTGGGTTGTCTTACTATGTTAAGAGGACAGTATCAAGAGAAAATGAGGTAAGAGAACGTATCTTCTATACTGGGTTGTCTTACTATGATAAGGGGAAAGTATCAAGAGAAAATGAGGTAAGAGAACGTATCTTCCATACTGGGTTGTCTTACTATGATAAGAGGACAGTATCAAGAGAAAATGAGGTAAGAGAACGTATCTTGCATACTGGGTTGTCTTACTATGATAAGAGGACAGTATCAAGAGAAAATGAGGTAAGAGAACGTATCTTGCATACTGGGTTGTCTTACTATGATAAGAGGACAGTATCAAGAGAAAATGAGGTAAGAGAACGTATCTTCCATACTGGGTTGTCTTACTATGATAAGGGGACACTATCAAGAGAAAATGAGGTAAGAGAACGTATCTTCCATACTGGGTTGTCTTACTATGATAAGGGGACAGTATCAAGAGAAAATGATGTAAGAGAACGTATCTTCCATACTGGGTTGTCTTACTATGATAAGGGGACAGTATCAAGAGAAAATGATGTAAGAGAACGTATCTTCCATACTGGGTTGTCTTACTATGATAAGAGGACAGTATCAAGAGAAACTGAGGTAAGAGAACGTATCTTCCATGCTGGGTTCTCTTACTATGATAAGGGGACAGTATCAAGAGAAAATGATGTAAGAGAACGTATCTTCCATACTGGGTTCTCTTACTATGATAAGGGGACAGTATCAAGAGAAAATGATGTAAGAGAACGTATCTTCCATACTGGGTTGTCGTACTATGATAAGAGGACAGTATCAAGAGAAACTGAGGTAAGAGAACGTATCTTCCATGCTGGGTTCTCTTACTATGATAAGGGGACAGTATCAAGAGAAAATGATGTAAGAGAACGTATCTTCCATACTGGGTTCTCTTACTATGATAAGGGGACAGTATCAAGAGAAAATGAGGTAAGAGAACGTATCTTCCATACTGGGTTTTCTTACTATGATAAGGGGACAGTATCAAGAGAAAATGAGGTAAGAGAACGTATCTTCCATACTGGGTTGTCTTACTATGATAAGAGGACAGTATCAAGAGAAAATGAGGTAAGAGAACGTATCTTCCATACTGGGTTGTCTTACTATGATAAGAGGACAGTATCAAGAGCAAATGAGGTAAGAGAACGTATCTTCCATACTGGGTTGTCTTACTATGATAAGAGGACAGTATCAAGAGAAAATGAGGTAAGAGAACGTATCTTCCATACTGGGTTGTCTTACTAAGATAAGGGGACAGTATCAAGAGAAAATGATGTAAGAGAACGTAACTTCCATACTGGGTTGTCTTACTATGATAAGAGGACAGTATCAAGAGAAAATGAGGTAAGAGAACGTATCTTCCATACTGGGTTGTCTTACTATGATAAGGAAACAGAATAAAGAGAAAATGAGGTAAGAGAACGTATCTTCCATACTGGGTTCTCTTACTATGATAAGGGGACAGTATCAAGAGAAAATGATGTAAGAGAACGTATCTTCCATACTGGGATGTCTTACTATGATAAGAGGACAGTATCAAGAGAAAATGATGTAAGAGAACGTATCTTCCATACTGGGTTCTCTTACTATGATAAGGGGACAGTATCAAGAGAAAATGGGGTAAGAGAACGTATCTTCCATACTGGGTTCTCTTACTATGATAAGGAGACAGAATCAAGAGAAAATGAGGTAAGAGAACGTATCTTCCATACTGGGTTGTCTTACTATGATAAGGGGACAGTATCAAGAGAAAATGATGTAAGAGAACGTATCTTCCATACTGGGTTGTCTTACTATGATAAGAGGACAGTATCAAGAGAAAATGAGGTAAGAGAACGTATCTTCCATACTGGCTTGTCTTACTATGATAAGGGGACAGTATCAAGAGAAAATGATGTAAGAGAACGTATCTTCCATACTGGGTTGTCTTACTATCATAAGAGGACAGTATCAAGAGAAAATGAGGTAAGAGAACGTATCTTCCATACTGGGTTCTCTTACTATGATAAGGGGACAGTATCAAGAGAAAATGATGTAAGAGAACGTATCTTCCATACTGGGTTGTCTTACTATAATAAGGGGACAGTATCAAGAGAAAATGATGTAAGAGAACGTATCTTCCATACTGGGTTGTCTTACTATGATAAGAGGACAGTATCAAGAGAAAATGAGGTAAGAGAACGTATCTTCCATACTGGGTTGTCTTACTATGATAAGGGGACAGTATCAAGAGCAAATGATGTAAGAGAACGTATCTTCCATACTGGGTTGTCTTACTATGATAAGAGTACAGTATAAAGAAAAAATGAGATAAGAGAACGTATCTTCCATACTGGGTTGTCTTACTATGATAAGAGGACAGTATCAAGAGAAAATGAGGTAAGAGAACGTATCTTCCATACTGGGTTGTCTTACTATGATAAGGGGACAGCTATCAAGAGAAAATGAGGTAAGAGAACGTATCTTCTATACTGGGTTGTCTTACTATGATAAGAGGACAGTATCAAGAGAAAATGAGGTAAGAGAACGTGTCTTCCATACTGGGTTCTCTTACTATGATAAGGGGACAGTATCAAGAGAAAATGAGGTAAGAGAACGTATCTTCTATACTGGGTTGTCTTACTATGATAAGAGGACAGTATCAAGAGAAAATGAGGTAAGAGAACGTATCTTCCATACTGGGTTGTCTTACTATGATAAGGGGACAGTATCAAGAGCAAATGATGTAAGAGAACGTATCTTCCATACTGGGTTGTCTTACTATGATAAGAGGACAGTATCAAGAGAAAATGATGTAAGAGAACCTATCTTCCATACTGGGTTGTCTTACTATGATAAGAGGACAGTATCAAGAGAAAATGAGGTAAGAGAACGTATCTTCCATACTGGGATCTCTTACTATGATAAGGGGACAGTATCAATAGAAAATGGGGTAAGAGAACGTATCTTCCATACTGGGTTGTCTTACTATGATAAGGGGACAGTATCAAGAGCAAATGATGTAAGAGAACGTATCTTCCATACTGGGTTGTCTTACTATGATAAGAGTACAGTATCAAGAGAAAATGAGGTAAGAGAACGTATCTTCCATACTGGGTTGTCTTACTATGATAAGAGGACAGTATCAAAAGAAAATGAGGTAAGAGAACGTATCTTCCATACTGGGTTGTCTTACTATGATAAGGGGACAGCTATAAAGAGAAAATGAGGTAAGAGAACGTATCTTCTATACTGGGTTGTCTTACTATGATAAGAGGACAGTATCAAGAGAAAATGAGGTAAGAGAACGTATCTTCCATACTGGGTTCTCTTACTATGATAAGGGGACAGTATCAAGAGAAAATGAGGTAAGAAAACGTATCTTCCATACTGGGTTGTCTTACTATGATAAGGGGACAGTATCAAGAGTAAATGATGTAAGAGAAGGTATCTTCCATACTGGGTTGTCTTACTATGATAAGAGGACAGTATCAAGAGAAAATGAGGTAAGAGAACGTATCTTCCATACTGGGTTGTCTTACTATGATAAGGGGACAGTATCAAGAGAAAATGATGTAAGAGAACGTATCTTCCATACTGGGTTCTCTTACTATGATAAAGGGACAGTATCAAGAGAAAATGATGTAAGAGAACGTATCTTCCATACTGGGTTGTCTTACTATGATAAGAGGACAGTATCAAGAGAAAATTAGGTAAGAGAACGTATCTTCCATACTGGGTTCTCTTACTATGATAAGGGGACAGTATCAAGAGAAAATGATGTAAGAGAAGGTATCTTCCATACTGGGTTGTCTTACTATGATAAGGGGACAGTATCAACAGAAAATGATGTAAGAGAACGTATCTTCCATACTGGGTTGTCTTACTATGATAAGAGGACAGTATCAAGAGAAAATGAGGTAAGAGAACGTATCTTCCATACTGGGTTGTCTTACTATGATAAGGGGACAGTATCAAGAGCAAATGATGTAAGAGAACGTATCTTCCATACTGGGTTGTCTTACTATGATAAGAGTACAGTATCAAGAGAAAATGAGGTAAGAGAACGTATCTTCCATACTGGGTTGTCTTACTATGATAAGAGGACAGTATCAAGAGAAAATGAGGTAAGAGAACGTAACTCTCATACTGGGTTGTCTTACTATGATAAGAGGACAGTATCAAGAGAAAATGAGGTAAGAGAACGTATCTTCCATACTGGGTTGTCTTACTATGATAAGAGGACAGTATCAAGAGAAAATGAGGTAAGAGAACGTATCTTCCATACTGGGTTGTCTTACTGTGATAAGAGGAATGTATCAAGAGAAAATGAGGTAAGAGAACGTATCTTCCATACTGGGTTCTCTTACTATGATAAGGGGACAGCTATCAAGAGAAAATGAGGTAAGAGAACGTATCTTCCATACTGGGTTCTTTTACTATGATAAGGGGACAGCTATCAAGAGAAAATGAGGTAAGAAAACGTATCTTCTATACTGGGTTGTCTTACTATGATAAGGGGACAGTATCAAGAGAAAATGAGGTAAGAGAACGTATCTTCCATACTGGGTTGTCTTACTATGATAAGAGGACAGTATCAAGAGAAAATGAGGTAAGAGAACTTATCTTCCATACTGGGTTCTCTTACTATGATAAGGGGACAGTATCGAGAGAAAATGGGGTAAGAGAACGTATCTTCCATACTGGGTTCTCTTACTATGATAAGGAGACAGAATCAAGAGAAAATGAGGTAAGAGAACGTATCTTCCATACTGGGTTGTCTTACTATGATAAGGGGACAGTATCAAGAGAAAATGATGTAAGAGAACGTATCTTCCATACTGGGTTGTCTTACTATGATAAGAGGACAGTATCAAGAGAAAATGAGGTAAGAGAACGTATCTTCTATACTGGGTTGTCTTACTATGATAAGGGGACAGTATCAAGAGAAAATGATGTAAGAGAACGTATCTTCCATACTGGGTTGTCTTACTATGATAAGAGGACAGTATCAAGAGAAAATGAGGTAAGAGAACGTATCTTCCATACTGGGTTCTCATACTATGATAAGGGGACAGTATCAAGAGAAAATGATGCAAGAGAACGTATCTTCCATACTGGGTTGTCTTACTATGATAAGAGGAGAGTATCAAGAGAAAATGAGGTAAGAGAACGTATCTTCTATACTGGGTTCTCTTACTATGATAAGGGGACAGTATCAAGAGAAAATGAGGTAAGAGAACGTATCTTCCATACTGGGTTCTCTTACTATGATAAGAGGACAGTATCAAGAGAAAATGAGGTAAGAGAACGTATCTTCCATACTGGGTTGTCTTACTATGATAAGAGGACAGTATCAAGAGAAAATGAGGTAAGAGAACGTATCTTCCATACTGGGTTCTCTTACTATGATAAGGGGACAGCTATCAAGAGAAAATGAGGTAAGAGAACGTATCTTCTATACTGGGTTGTCTTACTATGATAAGAGGACAGTTTCAAGAGAAAATGAGGTAAGAGAACGTATCTTCCATACTGGGTTGTCTTACTAAGATAAGGGGACAGTATCAAGAGAAAATGATGTAAGAGAACGTAAATTCCATACTGGGTTGTCTTACTATAATAAGAGGACAGTATCAAGAGAAAATGAGGTAAGAGAACGTATCTTCCATACTGGGTTGTCTTACTATGATAAGGGGACAGAATAAAGAGAAAATGAGGTAAGAGAACGTATCTTCCATACTGGGCTGTCTTACTATGATAAGGGGACAGTATCAAGAGAAAATGATGTAAGAGAACGTATCTTCCATACTGGGTTGTCTTACTATGATAAGAGGACAGTATCAAGAGAAAATGAGGTAAGAGAACGTATCTTCCATACTGGGTTCTCTTACTATGATAAGGGGAAAGTATCAAGAGAAAATGGGGTAAGAGAAAGTATCTTCCATACTGGGTTGTCTTACTATGATAAGGGGACAGAATAAAGAGAAAATAAGGTAAGAGAACGTATCTTCCATACTGGGTATTCTTACTAAGATAAGGGGACAGTATCAAGAGAAAATGATGTAAGAGAACGTATCTTCCATACTGGGTTGTCTTACTATGATAAGAGGACAGTATCAAGAGAAAATGAGGTAAGAGAACGTATCTTCCATACTGGGTTGTCTTACTAAGATAAGGGGACAGTATCAAGAGAAAATGATGTAAGAGAACGTATCTTCCATACTGGGTTGTCTTACTATGATAAGAGGACAGTATCAAGAGAAAATGAGGTAAGAGAACGTATCTTCCATACTGGGTTGTCTTACTATCAAAAGAGGACAGTATTAAGAGAAAATGAGGTAAGAGAACGTATCTTCCATACTGGGTTGTCTTACTTTGATAAGGGGACAGTATCAAGAGAAAATGAGGTAAGAGAACGTATCTTCCATACTGGGTTGTCTTACTATGATAAGAGGACAGTATCAAGAGAAAATGAGGTAAGAGAACGTATCTTCCATACTGGGTTGTCTTACTATGATAAGGGGACAGTATCAAGAGAAAATGAGGTAAGAGAACGTATCTTCCATACTGGGTTGTCTTACTATGATAAGAGGGCAGTATCAAGAGAAAATGAGGTAAGAGAACGTATCTTCCATACTGGGTTGTCTTACTATGATAAGGGGACAGTATCAAGAGAAAATGATGTAAGAGAACGTTTCTTCCATACTGGGTTGTCTTACTATGATAAGAGGACAGTATCAAGAGAAAATGAGGTAAGAGAACGTATCTTCCATACTGGGTTCTCTTACTATGATATGGGGACAGTATCAAGAGAAAATGGGGTATGAGAACGGATCTTCCATACTGGGTTGTCTTACTATGATAAGGGGACAGAATCAAGAGAAAATGAGGTAAGAGAACGTATCTTCCATACTGGGTTGTCTTACTATGATAAGGGGACAGTATCAAGAGAAAATGATGTAAGAGAACGTATCTTCCATACTGGGTTGTCTTACTATGATAAGAGGACAGTATCAAGAGATAATGAGGTAAGAGAACGTATCTTCCATACTGGGTTGTCTTACTATTATAAGGTGACAGTATCAAGAGAAAATGAGGTAAGAAAACGTATCTTCCATACTGGGTTGTCTTACTATGATAAGGGGACAGTATCAAGAGAAAATGATGTAAGAGAACGTATCTTCCATACTGGGTTGTCTTACTATGTTAAGAGGACAGTATCAAGAGAAAATGAGGTAAGAGAACGTATCTTCTATACTGGGTTGTCTTACTATGATAAGGGGACAGTATCAAGAGAAAATGAGGTAAGAGAACGTATCTTCCATACTGGGTTGTCTTACTATGATAAGAGGACAGTATCAAGAGAAAATGAGGTAAGAGAACGTATCTTGCATACTGGGTTGTCTTACTATGATAAGAGGACAGTATCAAGAGAAAATGAGGTAAGAGAACGTATCTTGCATACTGGGTTGTCTTACTATGATAAGAGGACAGTATCAAGAGAAAATGAGGTAAGAGAACGTATCTTCCATACTGGGTTGTCTTACTATGATAAGGGGACAGTATCAAGAGAAAATGAGGTAAGATAACGTATCTTCCATACTGGGTTGTCTTACTATTATAAGGTGACAGTATCAAGAGAAAATGAGGTAAGAAAACGTATCTTCCATACTGGGTTGTCTTACTATGATAAGGGGACAGTATCAAGAGAAAATGAGGTAAGAGAACGTATCTTCCATACTGGGTTGTCTTACTATGATAAGAGGACAGTATCAAGAGAAAATGAGGTAAGAGAACGTATCTTCCATACTGGGTTCTCTTACTATGATAAGGGGACAGTATCAAGAGAAAATGATGTAAGAGAACGTATCTTCCATACTGGGTTCTCTTACTATGATAAGGGGACAGTATCAAGAGAAAATGATGTAAGAGAACGTATCTTCCATACTGGGTTGTCTTACTATGATAAGGGGACAGTATCAAGAGAAAATGAGGTAAGAGAACGTATCTTCCATACTGGGTGTTCTTACTATGATAAGGGGACAGTATCAAGAGAAAATGAGGTAAGAGAACGTATCTTCCATACTGGGTTGTCTTACTATGATAAGAGGACAGTATCAAGAGAAAATGAGGTAAGAGAACGTATCTTCCATACTGGGTTGTCTTACTATGATAAGAGGACAGTATCAAGAGAAAATGAGGTAAGAGAACGTATCTTCCATACTGGGTTGTCTTGCTATGATAAGGGGAGAGTATCAAGAGAAAATGAGGTAAGAGAACGTATCTTCCATACTGGGTTGTCTTACTATGATAAGGGGAAAGTATCAAGAGAAAATGAGGTAAGAGAACGTATCTTCCATACTGGGTTGTCTTACTATGATAAGGGGACAGTATCAAGAGAAAATGAGGTAAGAGAACGTATCTTCCATACTGGGTTGTCTTACTATGATAAGAGGACAGTATCAAGAGAAAATGAGGTAAGAGAACGTATTTTCCATACTGGGTTCTCTTACTATGATAAGGGGACAGAATCTATTTTTAGATCCGGAAACTACTTTAACTGACCAATGGCTGATGTCCTTCTCATCACATGGTTGTAATTTCGATGTGCCATGTGGAAACCGCTCAGCCATTGAACGAGATATAAATAGATTCTGCGCTAAAAATAGATTCTGTCTCCTTATCATATCAGACAGGGTTATGTTTTCTTATCTCATTTTCTCTTGGTAAGAATGGATACGACAATCGTGATTTCCCCAAAGAATCTGCATAAGGTCAGACCAGAAGAATCTCGCATTACCCACTTTATAATCAAACCTTTGGGAGTAAAAACCGCTGTACAGATAAAGTCTCTGAGCCTTCCTCTCGTGATGAAAAGGGAATAGATAGAATTCATGTGAGAATGACACATATTCATCCGGGACATAGCATGTATAAACTACTGAGGGGGATGCATGTGTGTCATTCTCACATGAAGTATGAAAAGTTTGGTGGTTTTTCGCATAGGTTTGTTTTTGTATCCTGACCATTGCTAGAAAAAACAGGTTCAATTTCAGTTAGCAGAAAACGTCATTAGAATGAGCGGATCAAAAGTTAACGAGATTCGACGACTGCTGAAATCTTATGAAAAAGATATCAAGTATAAATTATTTCCTTCAATAGTATTCCTTTAGAGGACTCACTTAGTTGAATAAAAGTGCATTTGATCCAAACTGGTCAAACTGAGACATTTCTATGCCACGAAGCTGAAAACTGACTTGAGAGTCCTGCAAAGCAGAATTCTGCCTGCTTGTGGTCATTCTGTCCGCTTTGGGTGCCTCCCGTGGAAGGACAAAAATTAAACAGCCGAGTTTTGAGAGAATGTCTGCAAATCCACGTCTGTAGTTCTCGCTCAACATGGCGTAAAGCCAAGGCGTCAAGGCCGCGTTAAAATGGGCCAACACAAGCCTTAGGTACAAAACATTACAGGGAACATTGACGTGGTTTTTACGTAATACCATGAGAACGAAATACAGCGACCAACAGAGCAAAAAGGCAGCAACCACAACCAAAACCATTCGTAGCACTTTTCGATTCATTTGCTCTTGTCTTCTGATGAAAGTCGCTGAAGCACTGTTTCCCGGCAATTTTCGCCTATACATAGCCATCACAATTGCTGTATTCAACAAGACAATTATAGTGAATGGTATTCCGTATAAAGCTATAAAAACTGTTTTGAAATAGAGTTTACCAATTCCTTGTCCATAAGCCAAGTCCATGTCCAAAAGGCAGTAAGTGTCACCTTGATATTCGTCGAATTCGGTAGCAATCAGAGTTGGAATACGGACGCATACTGCCACAAGCCACGATGCGCAAATGGCGAGAACGCAAAGCTTGGTAGTGATAAACGTACGAAGCGGAAAGTTTACGGCCAGAAAACGATCCAAACTTATGATAACGATAGTAAGAACAGATACAATGATTGAAACCTCCATTAAGAATGGCACAGTCTTGCATAAGATCAAACCAGCGAGATCGGACATCAGCCATTTGTAACCAAAGATTAAAATAGTAACGACTCTGGGAATGTAAACCGCTGTAAAGATAAAGTCGCTGAGCGCCATGCTAGCGATGAAAAAATTGATGCTTTTTCGCATAAGTTTGTTTTTGCAGACTACTACTATAACGAGCGGGTTTCCAGTCAGAGCGAAAAACATAATTGGTATGAACGGCGCAACGCGAAATGTACGAATTATTTGTGTGTCTTGACGAAAACACGGCGCTTCATGAACCAAAGTGTCGTTCAATGTCGTATTCGTTAAAGCCATTTTAGCAACACTGAAAAGCGATAAACATATGTGAATACACAAAGTTGAAAATCCGAATATATGCTTTAAATTGTCGCCCGGTTTTGATATGCAGATGCCCGAGTGCCGCTTATACGACACTAAATTGTTTGACTTGATGATACTTAATGACGTGCCTTCAGCACTCCGGATTTGATAGAAATATTGAGACCCATCACAGTGTTTGCTAAATAAAACGCGATTTATAGCATTAGTGAAAGCTGAAAGCTATCAGGCTTCGAGATGAGTTTATGGAACACACAATGTAAACAGTAAATTTTCTGGGCTGGGTTGTTCGAAGCAGGGTTAAGGCATAGTTTGTATCTGTAGTTGGTTATGAAACTCGACAAGTTTCTTTGTTTCATGTTTTTGTTCGCCTTTTTGGCCTTGAACTTGCACAAAAACACACTTTTTTCGGTAGGATAACCAATCAAAAGTTTCGGCTAATGTATTCGCAAGTACCATGTCAGAAACAAAAACAAAAGATTGTACAGGGTCACGGTCGATTGAACATCTATTGCCACTGCACTGCTCTTGCTTTTGAAATTTCCAGGGTTTCATAACCAGTCCCTACATTAACTATGGTTAAGGTAACGCAGGGTTAGTGCAAAATTTAAACACAGATATGAGAACTTAAATAGCACATTAAGTAGAATTCTTTCTGAATACAATTTGATGATTGTATGCTCTGAATAAAATAGAGAAAGTTATCGGAGAAAACCCTTTTTAACAAGAGGAAAACTGAACCCTTGTTAAAATTAAACCCTGGGTTAGCGCTAATCGGCCTTCGAACAATCGGCCCCGGATCTTATTTTCCTATACATTGCGAACCAACTGAACGGAAAAATTAGTAAACCAAAAACTACATACAAACCCGACAACAAACATTGACCGTATCGCAATATGCCAACAAACCAAAAGAAAAATACACGCACCTGTTACAGTACGAAAAACAGGGTATGACAAGTGCTTTTACAAGCTGTGACATCGGGGCAAGATTGACATACTTTTTATATTCAATCATCAGATTGCATTCATCAGAAGGAGGAGAAAGTTTAATCACCTGTCGCGTTCTGGTAAGGACTTAACCATTTGATTTCATAGGGGTAAGGTGGGAAGGCTTTTGTCGATTGTGCTCGTAAAATTGGCATATTACGCTTTTAGCAGTGCCTGAAGCATTGGAAACTGTGCCGAAATTATGTTATATTCTCCAAATTATGCTTCTTGGATTTTAAAGAAAATAAAAAAAAAAACAAAGAACAAACCCCTGTACTAGTGACAACAGATTAGTTTTTGATAAAATCTAACATTTTCGTTACCGTCAGAATTGGCACAATGGTCATCTCTTTTCACCTAAGACATCACTATTGATTTGGTAAATAATCAAACAAGGGATGAGTCTTATCTTATCATCACTTTTCATAGTCAGATTATAAAAGCTTGGGATTATGCTCAGGTTGCTGAATTATGCCAAACGTTATGCCCGCACAATAGACAAAAGCCTACAAGTGGGGTGTCTGTCAGGTTAGCCGAGGCCGACTCTAAGGCGCCAGACTCGAGGTGTTAACTGACCCTTCCACTGATCTGTTGTGTGTCCTCTGGTCCCCCAATGGAGGCGTGGGTTCAAATCCCACTCCTGACATTGTTGATGACATTGTTTTTGTTGATTTATCTTCTGATCGTGCAAGATCCTATTGGTTACAACACTGCTTGTTGACAGTAATTTTCGTCTGTTGTTTTCAATCGTCTCTTCATCATGAACTTTTGTAAGCCAAGGATGTTAAGGATTTACATCATTCATATAGCAACATTGAGATGATTTACAGATGTCTATTTAAATTCTTGTATGACAGAGTGTCTCCCAGCTAAGGTCCTTCGGAGCAGGGTGACAGGAGATGTACAAGTGCCAGAGAGACTACACTAAGAAATAGGCAAGCATTGCAAGCATGTGGCTACTGCATTTATTAAGTTTATTCGGAACTTTTTGCCATACCTATCGTCTTTCCTCGGTTTCATTACTTTTACATATTCTCTTCTGAGTTTAAAAGTAAATCGATATAAAAGCGAATTGTATTGTGCATTGTGATTGGCTAAATAATAGGCACGCGCTGATTGGCGCCTTCACTCACTCAATTCCAGTTTTGCAGAAAATTAGGAAAAGGTTAGCTCTTGTGCTCGGTTCAGACGCCGTACTTCAGCCGAACCGAATCGAATTTAACGAATTAAGTTCCTTTGAAATACGGAATCTGAATCAATTCGGAACGGCTGATTTAATTTAGATCGGCTTAGCAATTAATCCCAACTGGCTCAGCCGGGAAGAACGGCAGTAGTAAGGGGGGTCACTCTGGCACAAATACTGGCTCCTGATTGGTCGAGAGCATGTTACGAATGAGCTGAATGGAGCTGAATGGGATTTTGGTGTTGGAGGTGGTGGCACACGCGACGGAGGTGGTGGCACACGCGAATTGTTGCGAATTGTGTTTTGGCGGGAAAAAAGCGCGGGAAGAAGGCGCGCGCGGGCGCGCGCGTGGGCGTCAGCGGTTGTTTTGGGGTGGGGGTGCGCGCGCGGATGAGAAAAAATAAAAAAACACAACCGTTTTTAACAATGTGTCAACTTTAGTTTCTTTTCTCAACATGGTTTAATAACAACAACAACAACTAACTTTTTTTAAGCAGCAAACTTGTCCAACATGTTAAGATAATGTTCCGCATCGTCTATGCTGTTCATTTGATTTGATTGCAGGAGAACAGGAGTAGGTTTTTCTTCTTTTTCTTCCTCTTCTTCTATCTTGTTCGTGATAACGTGGGGTCCAACCACGATGACATCCGATTTGAAGGCTAAGAATTCTGGGGTGATGAATTTTTCGGGAATCATCCAGTCGTTGTAGAAGAATCGGGTGTTGTCGTTGACTTGTCGTGTCACCAATTCGTGTCTGTTGTAACGAGCCACTTTCCCGGGTTTGCATCGTTTTGGTTTTCTTTTTTCATGTTCTTTGGGTAGCATGAGATTCCCATCAAACCGTCTGGGTTCGCCATCGACTTCCATGACAACGATTTTGTTGGAGCAGGGTAATGTAGTCTGGCGTGCTTTTCTTTTTCTTTCTTGTGGTGGGGGTGGTGCTGGTGCTGGTGTCACTGGTCTGGCTGGTGATTTGTCGATGTTTCTACCGGCATTGTATTGGATCGTTTTGGAGTTGGGATGTTCGTCAGCCCACTGGAAGTAGTTGCATGGACCATCTTTTATTTGGTGGTTGGCACATTTGAAGAAAGGTCTGTTGAAGTTGTTTTCCGTGCCAGCCAACACCATGGTGGAGAGATCCCCGTGTTCGCATAAGGGTGGCAGAGCTTTGTACAATGGTTGTACTTTGTACAACAAGACGCTGCAGTAGTCATCCAATTTGTCCGTTCGTGTGAAGAAAGGACATCCGGTGGAACATTTGGTGTAGCGGTCAAAGGGGAACTTTTTGCCATTGAATGTGGTCAGATTGTTTTGGCAAAAACCACAAAGTTGATGTGGTTGATGCGGTTCCACAGGTCCGTAGGAATACAATTGACAAGAAGTGGGAGATTCAACAAAGATGCACATCGTTCGTGTTGTGGAGGAGAAATGATAATCCGATGGACTCGTTGCTTCTTTTTTATACGTTTGAAAAGAAAACCAGTTGTTTTCCTGTTTTCATTAACCTGTATAAACCGGTTCTTGTTTCCTGTTTTTTTGTTTGTTTTTTTTTAGTAGCGAATCCAACGTCGTTTCATTAACCTGTATAAACCGGTTCCTTCCTGTTCTTTTTTCTTTTTGGATCTTGTCATAACAGAACTGAAAATCCGCCTGGATCGGGGTAATCTTGAAATAGCCTGTTTTCTTGGAGTGACGGTGGTGGGCGGAGTCGGTGGCATGACAAACGTTTCCAAATCATCTTGTTGTTGTTCCACCACAGGTGTGATGGGTAATGCTGCATCGTCTATGGTTGTTGTGATGGCGTCAGGAAGAGCCGCTGTACCCACGGGTGTGGCAAACGGAAGACGTCCTCTTCGCGGTTTCTTTTGGGGTCTGGGTCTGATAATGCGTACTGCAGGTATCTGTGTTCGGTATTGTGCCAACACAGCTTTGTAACGGTTCATGATGTTATCGTAAAGGGCCAGTTTTCTATCCAACGGAATGCTAGGATCATCGAGGATAGCTTTTATTTCGATGTCCATGTTGGCCAAGGAACGGATGAACGGAGATGTGTTGATTTTTTTTTCTTGTGCCATAGTCGAGAGAACATCCTCTGGTACGAGGGCCATACGTCTTGCACGAGCCATGGTGTTGTGGAAAATGTTACCAATATGTCTACGTTTATACTTTTATTCTCCTCGGGAATGTCTCACCGCTTCTTCGGCTGCTAAACCTACCAGGACCGGGGTTAGAATGGAAGCCAGTGTGATTAAAAATCCACCACGTTGATTTAAGATGCGTTTCCTTTGTTTGACGGATGCTTTTTTCTTGGCCAAGGATCTGATCTTGTTGGCTTCGCGTTTCAATTTCAAAAATACTGGACGTTTCAACGGAATGACTCCTTTTAACAAGTTCAAAGAGATTTCGCTCAACATATCGATTTGACCTTTGGTCGCTTTTTGGACGAGACGCTTACGTTCAGGCACTTTGGCACGTATAAAGCGCCGTAAAAAATCCGCGTTTCTTCCTAAACGTTCCATGCTTGAATGGTTGCAATCAAGGTGTGCTTGTTGTTTTTTAACTCTCTGTTTTCTTGTTCTGGCTTGTTTTCTTCTTCTTCTTGGTAGTCGTGGTGGCAGAGGAGGTTTTACGTTTCTTGACTGGTGGTCGTGCTGGTGGCGGTGGTGGTAGTGGTGTGGCTACGGAGGAAGAAAATTCTTCGTCATCGTCTTCTTCTTCTTGCTGACCTTGCAGGTATTCCCAATAGAGAAGTTCCTTGTACTTGCAAATTCTATCAGCCATGCGAGTTTCTAATCCGAAGATGGTGGTTAGAAGATTGATGCAGGAATTGGAGATGACATCCAATTCATCGAGGGTTGCCATTTTCAACAGCTCGAGTTGCTCGCTTTGACTGGGTAGCGTCAATAACGTGGTGAGCAACACGTTTTTAACCTGACAGCTCTTATCGTCGTTGTTATCTACTTGACACATCGTTGCGACTGATGCAAACGATCAAACCGTTTTTTGATTCATTGCGTTTGACGTGTAGAGACTCGAGTGACTCGAGGCTGTTGATTGGCTCCTTTGTAGGTGGTTGTGACGGTTCTTGTTTCGGTCACTGCAGCAATACGTCCTTCTCTGACTGCGTCGTCGGCTTGTTGTTGTAGATTTTGTACGGTTTGTTGAGTTCGTGGAGTAGCACGTACTCGTCGTACACGTGTCCTGGCTGAACTTGTGGCGTCACGTCGCGTTCCTGTTTCACTGGCTGACCTTGCGGCGTCACGTCGCGCTCCTGTTTCAGTTGGAGGAGGAGGACGTGTTTGACGACGAATTCTTCGAATACGACGTTGTTGTCGTTGTTGTTGTATTCGCTGTCCTCGCAGTCGTCTTGGCGTTGTTCTTCTTGGAGCGATAGGTGTGGATGTTCCGAGAGGTGTAGCAGGTCGAGGCCCTGTTGGACCGGGTGAAATGAGAGTGATGGGTGATGAAAAGCCTACACCTGCCTCTCCAATGGAACGTGCTGGGGGTAGCTGAACTGGCGGAACACCGGTCCGGGTGACAACGGACGTGGTGCGTGATGTGACTCCTACTCCTACCTCTCCAATATTACGTGGGGGTGTTCGTAATGTTGTCAATCGGGGTGAACGAAGCGGTCCCGTTGGCGGTGTTCCTTTGCGCCCGACCCTACTTGGTTGTTGAGGTCTTGTAGGTGCTGAAGCTAACCCTACACCGGTGGAAGAAATGTTTCTCAAGTGGGGTGGTGTTCCGGCAGGGGCTCCAAATCCAAAGGTGCTCGCGACAGAAGCTGTCAAAGGATCAAAACCTAGAGGTGCAGATGCTTCTTGTTGTAGAGAACGGTTGACTGCCGAATCTCCAAAGCTGTCACGAAAATATCGATTGGCATCAAACTCGTCACTGGCAGCGCTACTTGCTGCCCGTATTTCCTCGAAAATTTCTTGGGTAGCGAAATCGTCCACGCCTAAGGTCAGTAAACGCCCTTCTTCATCGGTAGGCCACGTTGCCATGATGACGCAGTGGAAACAAATGATATTGATTAGTCTAACGTGACTTATTTATTTTCTTTGTAAATAATGGTTGGTCCTTCTAAAATGTCGGTGCGAAGACGTAGATCATCGGGAGACGATGGATGAAGATCAAACAAGAGGTAACCGTACGGTTTGTTCGTCGCATCGTGAAAACATTCCATGATAAAAGGGACACGTCCAGGATAAGCTTGTTGTGCCAAGTTGCGAACACCCACCGCATCTCTTGGATTCTTAAAGGCCACCACATAATGCGTGTTGAGAGAAATGGTGCGCGCGTATTTGCCTGGTGGAAATAGATTTTGCGTCAAATAGATACAAGTCACATCGTTGTGATGAGATCCTCTAGTGAAGAGATCCAGAATGTGTTGATCCTCCCCGCAATCGCGCATCAAATCATCCAACACCAAAATACCAGGTCTTTGATGACGAGGAAATAACATGTGGATGTTTGAAGGGATGCCTTTATGAAAGTGAATCCCTTCTCGTTGCATTTCCTGAAAACACGGTTGAGGTTCTCCGTAACAGTAGACGATGCGTTTAGGGGCTCGGTCAAAAATCTGTCCGGCATGCCGTAATAATTGTCTAGTGAACGTGGTTTTTCCGCATTGGCTGGGTCCCGCAATGATCATGCTGCATGGTGTTTTAAACATGGGTTCGTCGTAAACGGATGACATGGTTGCACACATACAAATGAATCTTGGGTTCACCTTCCACTTTTTTATTTTCTACAACGATTACTACAACATTGTTTTCTTGACACATTACATTGATTACAAGCCATGTCACGCATGGTTTGACGACAACAACGACGACGACGACGTGACAAATGATGTTTGATAAACGCTTCCACGTGCTTGTCGTTGGCTTGCTTATTGCTCGGGGTGAAACATTGTTCGATGGTTTTTAAACTCTTGCCTCTGCTTCGAAAATACAAATAATAAAGGCAATAATAACCACACACGGACGAATTGAGGGACTGCAGGGTTTTCTTGCTGCGTATGGTTCTTTTGTTTCCTTTGGCCAAGTACTTGGTGAAAGCATCCGTGTAAAAAGTGGGCGGCAGTCCGTAGCTATCAAAAAAATTCGTTTTGGGTCTTGTCTGGGAAATACATGGCAATCCAATGCTGTCCTGGTTGACTGGCAGGATCTGTATTGGCAATGAGGGAAGCGGGATACGTGCGGATTCGTTTGGGTAATCGATCGCTTGGAAAAACCCCCAGAAATGTCGAAGCAATGCACGGATCACGCATACTTAATATCTTCAATTCGTTGGTGTGCAACATGGTGTTCAGGCCAGGTCATAGGTCACGTTCTTGTTCGCATCAATTTCCATGACGTCCACATACTCTCCGTAGACAATCAACGTGAACACTGTGCCGGTGGGTTCTACGAACACACCTTTTATGGTGACTTGTCCTCTGTACTCTGGATGCATGTGAAAGGCAGCCCCGCTTCCGTCTGGAGTTAAGTCCCACATGAACAGGGCAAATCCTTCAGACCAATCATTTCGTTTTATTTGCAGACCAGGGCCTCGGTGCATGGTTCCACCTCCTAACAGCAGTGAATTGTAACCATTCACATTACCATTGTCATCCAACTCAATAGCAGGGCTTGGATATTCTTCTCCATTGACTAACAGCTTCAATGATTTCAGACCATACAGCTGGAAATTAAAGGGGTTGCGACCTTTGTTACCCACGTAGGCATCGTTTCGTACCAACCCCACCACCACACGTCGGGGTATTTTGCCCAAGAACAGATCATTCTTCTGGAAGCTGGCTTGTCCTGAAGCAATGTTGTAGGCTTGCACATCTCCTCTTTCCAAATGGTACAGAGCGGGTAAGGGTCGTGGTACCCCTCTTCCTGTCATGATGTTCAGGTGTCTCAAACGCACGGAATCACTGATTTTCACATAACGCACCATGAATTCACAATCCACGATTTTCAGTTTTTCTGTACCAGCTACCGACATGAGACAAAAGGCTTCCGAGTTTATGTCAATGCGTATGTTCATGTCTACATTTCCCACCAGGTACTTGTCTGTGTGGAACAGAGCATGGGCCGGAGTGCCTTGCATTTGCACGATCTTGCTTGTATCAGTGAACAGTTGTCTTGCTTTCAAGTTATCAACTTCCGCACCAGCAGTAGCGGCGGTTGTTTCTGTTAGTTCAAATTTTCCTGCTTCATCAAGGTGTGACTTTCCTGAAATGACGTTTTTGTTGAGTTTAATCAGGGAGGCCCTGGGTCTCACTTTATCCCCAGGACTTTTCGGACGAGACCTCGTGGTCGCACTCGAACAGACGCGTATGTAGTTTAGCTGTTTACAGTCTCGTTACGTTTCATTTATACCTTTCTCTGGTTCGCCTTACAGGGATTTCAAACGTAAGTTTTACTTTCAGCCCGCTGTTTCTGCTGTATTTTCGTTTCTACTTGTTTTCTTTCTGTTAGCCATCATTATTTGTACTTATTTATTTGTCATAGTTTTCACCATTAAACACGGAAAGACTATTAGCTACGTGTGTTGGTTGAACGCTGCGCTAGAACGCGACACAAGGTACCACAACACACAGGTCATGTACGATTCAGCGCTGTCGCTCGGATAACTCAGCAAATTTTCAATGTAAGCTTTGTAGGCATACGTGTCATTTTGTTGAGTGACCAGGGTGTTGTTGAGCTTGATGGACATCTGCTTGATGATGCTGTGCATGAAATTGTTGACTGGGATGCATTTCTTGTCATCAAGACTATCGCCATTTTCTTTGGTGACTTTGACCTTGAATTTAATGTAACACTTGGACAGGTCAATGTAGTCGGGCGTTGTTTCAATGTTGAATTCAATGGGACTCCCACGCTGAATTCTTGCTTCGGGATGATACGGTTGCCAACGAGCACTTAGGACCGATGTGTCAGTAGGTGGTAACTCGAACAATTCCAAAGCAGAATTTCCACCATGCCCTGAGGCATAGTGTTTAGGACTTTGCTCTAAATTCATGATGATGTTGTCGTCGTCGTTTCCTGATCTCAAATGATAGGTTTTTATAGCTAGAAGTCAATTTATCCGAAAATGTCTCTTCGTCGAGGACGACGCCGCGTTTGGCGTCGCATCATTCGTAGTTGACGCATGAATCGTCTTGCTTGGGGTGTTCCTTTCATCATTCTTCTTGCTCTTACACGTCTTCCTCCTGTTTGCAATGTTTTGCCCTTTGGTTTCCTCCTTCCGGCAACTCGTCGGCGCTTACTAGGTGGTGGGGCCGATTTCGTTCTTGTTGTTTTTCTCGGGGGTGCCAAAACCGATTTTGCTTTGGCCATCAAAGCCGATTTTGCTTTGGCCGTCAACTCTTGTTTGCTTTTTTGCAAGGTTTCTTTGGTTCTTTGTTTGGCCGCTGTCTTTAACCTTTTTCCTGAAAGAACATCGCCAGCAACAGCAACACCGGTTTTCAGTGCTTTTTTCGCCGCTTGTTTGGCTACTCTTTTAGCCGTTCTCTTAGCGACGGGTGCCAGTTTCGAGGCCGCTTTCGAGGCCAAGGGTCTGACAGGCCGACCAATGCTACGGAATACAGCTCCTAAACCATGTCCGCGTTGAGTACGCGGTACAGGGGCACCTCTGAATACGGTGATCGGTCCTCCTCCTGCTTGTCTCATGGGAATGACGTAAGGTGGGGGATTCATAAAGTCGTCTTCTGAAGCGTAACGTGACCTGTCTACAAATGGTATGACTTGTCCTGGGGCATCCGTTATAAGGACACTTAATGAGGTAGTCGGTCTCTTCTGAAATGTAACGTGACTTGGATAGCAGAGTCTACAAATGGAATTTCTTGTCCTGCGTCATCTGCTATGAGGATACTGATAGAATTAATGTGTGTTTGAGACAAGTTGAAATACATGGGTATCACAAAATCTTGATTCACCACCGGTTCTTTGGAAATCGCCGGAACGACTCTCAGTAGATTCGCATTGATGTTGCCCACAGGATGAGGTTCCACGATATCCGTATACACAAATAGGTTGCGAGGTTTGTACCGTGCCGTTTCACTCAAATTCACTTTGTGTTCAGGCATGAAGTGCGCGGTTGCATCCATTCGTTCGGGTAACATGAGACGGTCTTGGGTCAAAAGGGCTCTGCTATTCCCACTTTTGCCTTCAATGTATTGGTAACTTCTGAGACTCAGTTGGGGTGAAAGGAATCCAAGCACTTTAGCTAGAGGGATACTGAATCCCAATCTTGTTTTCTTCTTCAATTCAATCATGGACACTGTTTCTGTTTCCGGATTATTTTCGATGGTCACGTAGTCGTCAAGGTTCACGCGGATTAGATTCGCAATCATGCTGAGTTCATCGTGAATGATCTGGAAAATGGCCCCAGTCGTCGTGGCACCCTTTCTTCCTAGATGAAAATGATCGTCGTATAGGGGGTCATCATCATCATCATCTTGTATCACCACGTAGACAATGTAAGCACCCTCGCCTTCGGCATAGTGATTGACATAAATAAGATTGACGAGTGCCACGCTCCAGGATGCATCCATATAAAGTCTTTCGGGAAGTTCGATAGTATAGTTCCCCGGTCTGTTGGTTTGATTATTGGTTGTCGCGGTATTGCTCGGTAAAATCATGTAAAAGCTACCTTCGGTCACGGCGGTCATCGTTTTTTCCGGAAATGCAATGTCACTTGTACCACACCATGCAAAAATGGAATCGGATTGCCCGTGTCTCCTCTTAAAAAGATCGTAATCGTGTTAAAGGATTTTAAACGGACGTCATGGTAGGAAAGATTGAAAAAATTCTCGTGAATGATTTGTCCCGGTTCACCTCGGGGTGCCACCACACGTAAGATATTGGCACGCACATCTCCAACGACTTGGGAAGCCACTATATCCGAATAAATGTAGATGGTTTGAAAAGAGATGGTCGTCAAAAACCATGCAAGCGGTTTATCGAGGGTGGTAGCCATCCAAAATTCGTCCGTACCGTCGCGGTATTGTTCCTTTGTTTCGTCCACTCCCAACACCAGAAACGTACTATCAAACTTATCTGTATCGTAACCGCTTTGAGGGAAATGACGCCTTGTCCAAGAAAGATCGGGGAAGGTCTGTTGAATTTCTAATTTCCTCATGAGATAGGGATTAATAGCCAGAATGGAAGGTCTCCGTATGGTAATGGTTGGATGATTATCTTCGTACGTAAAGGCGAACTCTCGATCTGACAATTCTTTGCCAAACTTGAATCTCAACGCCCGGCCATACCTTCAAACACATCTTTGACATTTCGGTAGTGTCCCTCGCCCACGTGAAGAGGAACCCACTTTTCATCACCATAAATATCAAGATTAAATCTTTTAGGTCTTCTCGGGCTACCAATTCTAGCAAAGAACAGACTCTCCGGTGTGTACCCTTCACCCATATTTACCCATGTATGTGGGTAAACAATACTAGCCAAGGCCACTTGCCAGTCATCTCCGTGCAAATCGTAGGTGTTGGGTAAAACAATTTCAAAACTGGATGGATTGTTCTGCGGATAAATATCAGTACTTGCGTTGCTCGGGAGAAACAAGTAAAAATCGTCATTCATTCTTTTTTTTCCGAAAATGTAACGTGATCGTGACGACGCCTCCTTTAAATGCGATGGGTTCTCCTGTGTCGCCTCTTAAAAGGACTTCGATGGTGTTCAAACGGGTTAATCGAACACGGCTGTAATAGAGATTGCTAAAATTTTCATGAAAAATCTCGTTCGGTTCTCCTCTTGGGGCAATCACACGAAGCACGTTGGCTCGCACATCTCCCACGATCTGTGTTTCCACCACATCCGAGTAAATGTACATGGTTTGAAAACTGAGACCTCCAGCTCTACCATCTTTTGCACCGATAAACCAATGCACGATGTCATTCGAGTTGCTTTTAAATCTATAATCCGCATAGTCAGGCTCATCAGGTAGATCAGCAGGAGTGTAACTGTTATCCCATCCAAAAATGGCATAACTGCTAGTATCGTACGGACGTGTTGAAAAATCGCCATCAAGACCACCATATAAAGGAGAAGTGTCGACATAACCAGGTCGTGTGAAATGTTCAAGTTCGAGAGCTTTGTACAGATATCTGTTAAAGGCCAATCCTGACATTTTTTTTATCTTCACTTCTGTATGCCCATCCAGGTCTTTGATTTGCCATTCTTCCCTGGCCACATCATCTCCAAATTCTTTTCGTAAGGCATAATCGACTCCTCTCATGACATCCCTTATCGTTTGGTTGTTACCTTCAGCCAAATAGACTGGTACATAATCATTGAAGTACCCGGGTTTATCCCGGTAGTTATCAGGTCTGCGCTCCACACTAAGTAAAGCCATAATTTTTCCCACATGATTGGGTTGAATCTTAGTCTTGTCATCCACGGGTGCAATGTTGACCCACGAATGAGGGTAGACGATACCGGCTAAGGCCACTTCCCATTCACCGTTCAATTCCAGTGTGTTGGGTAGATTGATTGTAAATCCAGTGGGACCATTGTCGGGATACGTGTCTATGCTTGTATTACTCGGTAAATAGAGATAAAAATCCGATGGAGACGTTTCAGTCATGTTGGTACAAATTGCGCCTTGTTTCTGAAGTGAAGTGTTACCGTCACGGTTCCTGAATAGAATGGAACTTCACTACCAGTTTCAGTCTTTAAAACAATTTCTAGTTCTCGTAAACGCTGTTGATGAAGCTTGTGGTACTGAATGCGGGGAAATATTTGACGTTCATAGTCCCCTTCTTGAACACTTGCGTCCGGCGTAATCCAGCGTATCACGCGCGATTTTTTACCCCCGTCAAACCACGGTTCAATGGCGAGATTCGATTCGATATAAAAAGACTCGATGGGTCGATAAGCAACAGGGATGTATTTCCTTAACCCGTGTGGTGGATCAATATAGAACGACCAAGCTTCTTCTTGAGGTAAACACACAAACATCAAGTAGGGAAGAGAAGAATCGATTCGAAATCGTCCATCTCTGTAAGGTGTGCTAATGGTGTCATTGTTATCGAGAAATCCAAGCATACGTGCAAACGGTAACGAAATTCTGAATGTAGCTCCTGCTTGAAGATTAAAACGGTATCTTCCTTGATCGTAGGCCATAGCAATACCAAACATTTGATCAAAGATTGAATTGTTGGATAGATTCCTCAAAATGACACGAAACCGATGAGTATAGTAATCAACCATATTAATAGGACTTGATAACCATATGTTTTGCGTCTTTATATTGTTGACGCAAAAGTCCATATCGGTCTCAGTTGCTTCTACAAAAGGACGAAGATTCACATCCATTCCTTCATCTATATCACTGCTGATCTCAAACCAAATATCACCTGGAAGTATTTTAAAATTATCCGGTTTGTTCAAGAAAGGTGGAATCACCGTATACTTGCGTTCTAATTCTGGAAGCTCAGCATGTGTCAAAGCAATAAAACCTAAAAGCCTGGCCAGGGATAGATGAAGTCGAATAGTTCGATTGGCTGGAATAGTCCATCGAATCCTTCTTGACACTGGATCGTAATTGGTTGTGATTTGAACCTCTGCTAAATCATTGGTCATGGTATCAATCACATATTCAAACACCTCGTAGTAACCAGGATACGGTTCATGAGGAAGTTGTTTTGCCACAAAAGGAGGATTTTTATCTTGGTCAACGAGTTGCCAAATCCTGTCTTCTTCGCTCAACGGTATTTTTTGGGTGTGACGCCACGTTTTGGGAAATACCGCTTCGGTCAGTCCAACTTCCCAATCTCCTTGTAACACGATTTCTTGAGGTAAGTCGATTTTGTAGTGATGGGGTCTGTTGTCTATGAAACGAGCACTTCTCGTGTTGCTTGGAAGAATCAAGTAGAAATCCTCTTGCGCCAACATGTTGATGATCAATGATGGAATCACCCTTGGAAACGTCTCTTTATGCTTTCTTCATGTAAGCGGCTGGGATCCATTGATCGTACTTGCTCGGCCAACCTCTCCAACGTACCAAGTATTCTTTCTTCCGTCCTACCCCTTTCGTTTTCAGGATTTTTTCCACTTTAAAAAAATCATCTTCTTTCACCCGAACTCGTTCCAGTTCTTGTTCGTAGAATGTTCCTTTTATTTTTGAACCGTCATACTCCTTTATTCGATACACGGGGGGTATTCTACGCAATCGTTGAGCCACCGCAAACACTTCTTCTGTCCAATTAGGTGTATACCCTTTTTTGAAAATACCTTTCTTTTTCGAGATGCGTACTTGATCGCCGACTTTAAACTTGTACCGGATTCGTTTCGTTCGCTTTACAAAATCGTCACCGTACAAACGACGCCAGACGTCTTGAGCATTTGCAGGGGTTACTAAGTTCGGTGCAGTCCCAATACTGCGATGTCTCGAACTATTGTAACTATCCACTAAATCGTCCAAATCGTCCAGGTAACGGTAACTATTTACCTGTGTAAAAAACCGCCACATGCGTGTCTTCAACGTTCTATTAAAACGTTCCACGATTTGGGCTTTGGTTTCGTTATACGTGACGAAATGTTGCACCCCTTTGGATTGCAAGAACTTTTGAAACTGTTGATTTGTAAATTCCGTCCCTTCATCCGTCTGCAATCGATCAGGGATGCGTTCATCTTGTTCAAAGATGCTATCGAACGCCTTCACTAAATTTTTACCCGTCTTGTCTTTCAAAGGTACCACCCAGGCATATTTGGACAGAACGTCAATGACGGTCAAGAGGTAACGAAACCCATCATTTTCGTCTTTTAATGCTTGCACGTCCACAAGATCCGCTTGCCATTGTTCGTCCATTCCGTTCACCACCACACGATTACGTTTAAAGCGTTTTCGGACAGGTTTGTGCAATGTATACAGTACTTGGGATTCGAGCCATTTTCTTGTTATGGATGGCTTGATTCCTTTTGCGCGAGCAGCATCGACTAATCGCTTGACGCCAACAAAAGCAGCAGGTTCTCCTGGGCTGTAGTACACTTTGCGAAGTACCGGTAATGATTGTCTTTCCGTCTTCCATTTCTTCTTCTTCACACTCGTCGTGGCCATCGGAAATTTCAATGACAACCCCTTGACAACAGGCAACGTGACACTGAATACGTTTAAACAAGTTTTTCAACAAAATGGATGGTAGAGATCCACGTCCTAAGCAAGGCATTGTACAACTAAATAAAGTTGATCCTCTGAACTGTGTTTTATTACATTCTCATGTAATTATAAAAATACATCATCACCAACCATGGTAAACTGGGAAGTGTCATATCTTGTTCTATCAACCACTCCAGTATGACATGTTTTCGTTTCACAGGTAATGTTAGAAAGTCAAGCATCCGCATAAAAACTGCCACATGACCCCAACATACGGGTTGTCTTTCTTCCACTCTTCTCCAACATTTCTGTAAATCCGTTACTGTACATGGGAAGCAACAAGGAGGAATGTTCAACACGTCGGTTTTGATTGAACGGGTCAACTCTGCATCCATCCTTGCAATGGCACGAATAATAAATAGTTTTGTCCTCTTCATCTTGGAGACAAAAAATAGGGAAGTAAAATATGGCACGTACGAAACAAACTGCACGTAAATCATCCAGTGGAGGACGAGGAGAAGAATACTGCCAAGAATCACCTTCACAGCACATGTTGAACATATTCGAACTGACTGGGTTACCATTGAAGGAGAAGAAAAAAAGTACCTGCTTTTTTTTATTCCTTCTCAATATCCGTAGGGTAATGTGTCAAAATCGTTTTTGATCACACGCTTATCGTACACCAATTTATATTTCTTGTCTTGGGATTGCGTCACCAATTGTTTGTTTTTCGTATCACGTACAATCTTGTGAGGGTTATGAACAGTGACAGGTTCACAGTCATTGGCCCGTACCATGGCCGCCATGGTACGAAAGTTCACTTTCTCGGTAGTACGAACATTTAACGTGAATCCACGCACTTTACACACAACGTTTCCCTTGTGTGTTTTGTAGGCATAATTCTTAGGACCTGCCGAAACAAAGGCGGTAATGTAATCATCGTCACTCAGTTCATTGGTAAGTTCACCCAAATAATCACCCAATGAGGGTTCCCACTGTCCTTCTTCCGATACATAAACAAGACTGTCTGTATCGTAATAACACACTCTTTGACCCAGTTTGGCCATCACACGGTACAATTTAATTCTAGCTTGAGCTGTCGTGAAGGCTGCCAAAACAACATTAGTTCTGTCCGAAGCTTCCACAAAATCATTTTCTAACGCATAACACACTTCCACCATGTCCTCGGAAACAAGATGAACATCTTTCACATTCACGCTAGCACTAGTGAACAACTCAAAATAGCGTTTTGGTTCATTCACTTCCAACTTGGGTCTGTTGGGGCGTTGTCCTAATTTTCCCCACATGTTGTTGAGTATTTGTTTCCACACACTTCTGGCTCCTGCGTTATACTGAATCTTGTCCTTTTCCAGTAGAATCCCTTCGTGCTGACGATACTCTTCAATGTACCTGGCTTTTTCTTGATCGCTCTCACACCAGGAAGGCCACCCAGAGGCTTCCTGTTTCTTCTTTAGAAACATATCGATATAGTCTTTAAACAAAGTTTGACTTTTTTGATCAAAATGCCATACTTCATGTAATCGCACCACTCGGTATCCCATCTCTCGTGCCAAATCCAGTTCTAGACTCACCCACGTCCCCGTAAAGGTTCTTTCTTGATCCGTGTGTTCACAGGGGGTTTTTTGTAGTGTTTCTGCACAGGTTCGACACAATGCAAACATGAGTTTGTTGTTACACTTGAAGGGTAACACAGGGTGATACAGTCCACGGGGTGCAAGCACATCACATTTGATGACACCAAAGTAATCTCCAACCTGGGTAGGATTCAAATTGTCCGTGATTATCTGAGGATGTCCCACAGGATACACTCCGTTTTTATTAATATCCGGATACAAACTTGTAAAGTCCACATACTTGATCTTCTTTCCTTCCACCAGCAATTTCGTGGCATTGGTACGCCCCCCATAAAAGGCATCACGCGGGTTCAGGGGAGACACAAAGTTTAACCCACCCACAAATGCTTTCACGTCTTGGTTCTTTTTTAGGAGCTCTCGCCACTGACATTCCCACATCTCCACGACACCAAACCCTTGCTTCTTCAAATAGTAAGTTCTTTCCAAGGTATGTTGATACAATTCATGCATCGAACAATTGTTCACGGGATTCACAGTGGTACCGGGAAAACATTTGATACAGCCATGATAAAAGCAACCATGAAACTCATAAGCTGTGTTGGTAGCTTCACAATATCCATCCAACAAATACGGTCCCACACGCTTCTCGCCTTCATTTCTACCGTGCCGAATCACTACATTATCTTGATGCGCCACATGCGCCAGCCATTGATAAGCGCAATGCGATTGATTAGCTGTCTTTCTGTATCCCAAATGAGGAATAATGGCAATGGTGTTCTCCTTCAAAAACATGGTACGAAAAATTAAATTGCATAAAGAGGCAATGGTCATGCTTTCTTTGAAAGGGTGAATATGACATAACCCTTTCACCGTGTCTATAAAATGACAGCAACATCGCCGCAAAATGTCCACATCAGATCGACAATAAGCCACCAGTTCTTCTTGCATATTAAACACCACCTTCTTTGTCTGTTGTTCTTGGTACCAGGTCAGGAACGCATCACGAGCTTCTGGTTTCATACCGTCAGGGTCATAGTGCTCAACATCCGGTATGGGTCCCACATAATGTTGGTTTTCTTCTGTATTGAAGAAATGGGGGAAATAGCCTTTCTTGAGTTCTTTCATGCCAAATGTTTTGGGTAACTTTGACAGCGGTATAGGAAAAAAATTTAAACTGTCAATAAAACGCACATTCACATCCTGTACTCGCATCTCCATGATCTTGGCACCATTCATGATGAGGGTTGGTTTCACATTGTTCTTGTACAAATAATCCAAAATAAAATAGGAATCATAACCCTTAAAGTTATGGGCTATGCAGGTTGCTCCTGGCATCTCGTCAAACAGCCAGGAACAAAATGCCTCGCACGTTTTAAACACCCACTCCTTCCCGTGTTGATCTTGCACCACCACCAGATTAGGGACATGGATTCCAGTGTCTTGGGTGCATTCAAAATCAAAAAATAAATAAGTGTCCTCTTGTTCCTCATCATCCTCTCTCTTTCTTTTCTTGCCTTGTTTGGGTACTTGCATGAAACACTGATGATCCTTGTCGACAAACTTGTCACATATACGACACATCACTTCTCCACATTTATGTAAGTTGACATCCCGTCGAGTCCGGTCCAGCATTTTACCGCAATCTTTACACTTGAGATACTGTTTGCAAACAGAGATTCCACCCTGAGGTCCCATTCGACGATGATTCTCAAAACATCCAGGTCCCTGAAAGGATCTTCGGCAATAAGCGCAATAGATCCATGAGGATATATCACCACGACATCCTTCTTGAAAACAAGACAAACACTTCTTCTTACATCGATGATGCCTTCCCTCTTCTGTGTTATATCCCTTTTCACATTCCAAACAATAATAAGTGCGTCCCATGAATCCGGACATGGAGGTGATGAGATCATAATGACCATGATGTAAATATAAATAAATCACTTTCTCCTGGGTGGGACCTTTGAAAATAATACTGTCAAAATGTTCCGCACTGACAATCACCAGCTGATAGTCGGCTAATACGGCTTGAAACTTCTTCGCCTCTTCAATACCACATGGTTGTAGGGGGACGCCTGCTTTACGATGCAATTCCAAGGCTCTTGTTCTTTGAACAGGTCTACCCTAATAGATCACATTATATTGGGGATCGTTCTCCAGTTTGGCCATGCATATGCCTACTACAATGGCTCTGGCCATACATAATTCATCGGGGTTCTTGATTCGAATAAAACATTGTTTGTCCTTCAAACGCTTGTTCATATTGATGACTTTCTTTCTTCCACTTCCGCTTGGAAGACGTACATGGACCAAGTTGATGTCAAACCTTTGATTGATGTACAATTCTTCATACGATTGTAATACCCGCTCCACTTCAAACATAAGCCTTTGATGGGTGAGTTCTTCCACAGGCATAAACGGTAAACTAATGGGCGACTTCAAATCACGACTTTGCATAACAAAACGAATCTGATCTCTTTTATTCATACCACGCGTCACATCTTGAATCATCTTTTCCAACACATTGTTTAAATTGGTGATTCCTTCTTGGATATTCTTAGCACGTGGTGTGTCTATCGTCAAACTATAATCAATCCCAGAGGTATCGAATTTGGGAATGCGCCGCCGACTTTGTTCTTTTAACTTATAGACTGCCCTTTGTTGTCCCCCAACTTGTTCACTGAAATAAAAAGATTCACATTAAGTCTTCGAGCAACTTATCCACATCAAAAGTAACAGGATCAACTTGCCCTTGTAAAGCGTTATCATCATCATCATCATCTATAACAACAGTTGTAACACCATGATCGTCTGGTTCCTGTTGTGCTTTCATTTGAGTGACCGCTTGTAACAACTCATCGTCATTCACGGCAGGTGTAATCATCTCTCCATCAACCATTAACCCCAGTAAAATCTCTCGTCTGTCAGAACGACAAAACTGGCGAATCACCCATCTCGAATCGAAACAAGTGAATTGATGAAGTGTAAATCCCAATGCTACACAAGACTGCATCCAAGGTTGAATCACATCACCTGGTTTTACACATTCCAAAGCCTTGGTCATAAACATCGTGATCATTTCTTCATCGGCTAGTTGACACGTCCGATGATCCTCCATGTATGGGGTCCTATGGGAACACCCATAACACGCTTCATTTGCCAAACACTTGACTCTGTTCCACACATGCTCACAATACACACGCCAGAACTGGGCTTCCATAGTCTCTTTACTTTCTTGATCCATGTTGTTCTCAAAATGAAATTTCAAAATGATATCGAAAAACGCCAAAGCTCGCTCTTTTTATACACTTCCTTTAGGTGCCACGCCCTTCTTTGTCATACCATCTTTTTTTAAAAAACAGCCCAAAAGAGGGGGGTGGGGGGTACCCCCTATTAAAAAACCAGTCAAACCAGTCAAACCGGTTTTAAAACCGGTTTTTTCAAAAACGTATATAAGGGATGACCCTGCTTCCAGTCGGTGTCTTTTCGTTCATCTCTTTGTAGGGTGAAGGTGATACAGGGTGGAATTTGTTCCAGTGTTTTTTGTATTCAAAGTCAAGATGCCCAAACGCAGATTGCAGAACCAAAGAGGTGCTGCCAAAAGACCAGCAACGTCTTCCAGCGACCCTGTATCGCCTTCGCCTTCTGAATCGGACATTGTGATCAATGCAATTAACGAAGCCGGTCCATCAACCAGTGTTGAACCTGTGACATCATCATCATCAACCAGTGCTGAACCTGTGTCATCATCATCAACCAGTGTTGAACCTGCGGCATCATCAACCAGTGTTGAACCATCCAGCGATGAACCCATGGTATCACGTGATGCTATGACACCTCCTTCGAGTCCTGCCCCTGTCAATGATGATGATGATGATGATGATGATGATAATAATAATGATGCTCCACAACCACCACCACTTCGGAGAGAAGATCCTATTCCGGGAGAATGTTGCGTATGTTTCGAAGGTGAAGCAAGCCCACCAACACCCTGCTGTCGCAAACCGCTTTGTAACCCATGCCTACAAAGATGGCTTCGTAACCGAAGATTTGATTGTCCGCATTGTAGGGCTCGGTTCCCCAATGACTATTTGATCTCGTCGGAAGAGGCAACTGATGCCCTATTGCAAGATCCGGAATTCCAGAGAAGGATCCGACTTGTAAGTACATTCATTCTTATAGATCGTTTATCAGTTGTATACGGTGATACATGAACTTCGAGATCATCGCTGATATCTATATATTTTTGTTTAGACATATAGCGAAATGTGTCGCTATGCATTAGACAAACAAAGAAGAAGAATGAAGACTTCAGACATTGAATTGGGTGTGATGTTGTTATTATGTCGGGTTTTACATATTGGTCCAGTTCGCCGTTTATTTGCACCTCCTAAATTAACTTGGTTTGAAAGAGCTTTTTTATTCGATTCTTTGATTGTTTGATTTTGTACATAAGAAACGTTCGTTTTTTCTTTATAGGCATTGATTAAACTGAAAGCTGCAAAAGCAACACTTAACTATCAGCATAACTATCAACCACGCAATGTTCACCCTTATAGATTTTTTTCAACTATTATGTAATTAAAGATCTTTTACAAGGTGTTTCGTCATGCAATGAAGTTAGACGATATTCTTATGATGCCATGGTACTCGTATATAAGACGCTAAGAAAGTTTCATTGTTAATTATTATTATTTTTAAATAAAGAAAAGCAAAGTCATTTTTTTGCATGTTGTGAGGTTAGGGGTGGCTGTAAGGGGAGGTTGGAGGCCACTCATAAAATGACTTTGCTTTTTTTTACTTTTATTTTTTATTTTAGGCACTGGATCATGTCATGGAAGCTCAAATGCGATTTAATTCTAAGATATACATACAAAAGGATCAAGAAACTATTTTAAGGATAACAGAAACTATATTATGACTAACAAGATTAAACTATTTACTTGTCAAAGCAAGTCAATATAGAATTGCGAGGCAATCTTTATTTGGAATACCTGAACCTTTTGATACCGTCGAACTGAAAACATTGTTAGATATTGTATAATTCAGTTTTTTCTATCTCTACACAGATGATTCGTAACCTGGATGATTATTATTATAATAACCCGGATTATGAACATTATTATTATGTACATGAAACGTTATCCAAATTACTCGTTTTCGAATGATAATCTTTTTTTCTTTTTTTTAGGCCTGTAGTCGTATGATACATGGAGGTTTAGTTACATACCATGTTTGTCCTGTATGTACGACAATTGACACGATTTATTCACTAAAACGCGGTTTTCATCGTTCATTAAATCTAGAAGAATGGGATGCGTATATGATGTTTCTGCACAATATACAACACATGTCTGACAATTAGTTTATTCTACAGACTTATTTCAACCTTCGAAGTCAGGATAGACTCAGAGCCATCCGCTTCAACAAGGCAAAACAAGATCTATATAACTGTAACAGCATGCTCGAAATATTAACCTCAAGATTACAATATCACGAACAATTTCAACATCGTAACGTGTTTAGCTTTTCTAGTAAAATTCTTTTTTATTCTGTCAAAGCGTATCGTCGATCTCTCGTTAAACAAATTGTTAAGTTCCTCTAGTTAACTACGTAAACGATGATCGATTTCCACATTGCATAATAATATTTTTCTCTCTTTTTTTATTTTCAGCTAATACAAGCTGTTGAACGATTTAGCTTAAACATGAGATCACCCCGCTTCAGACATAATGTAATCGCAACAGCTACAAATTTAATCAGTATATTCACGTCTGTTATCGTTAATCGTGACGTTGGAAATTACGATCAAGCCATCGACAGTATTGACGAACATTGCGATCAAGTACACATATTACCAAACGATGTATGTTCTCTTTGTCAAATGGCCAAGAATTTGTTATGCCTTATGGAAATCGATCCCCGTCTATTAATGTTTATTGATGAATAGTCATCATCATCATCATCATTAATCATCGTTGTCTTTTTTTTCATAGACTATTATTCGTATAAACGAAGAAATCATAGTTGCCAATGCAAGAAAAAAGAAGATATTAATTATGGCATCGTCTCTCTACGGTCCAGACTTTATTCGCTTTCTATACTATTAGTTTTTTATTTTCTTTACAGTCATTTCAAGCAAATGCAAGAGCGCGAACAGAAAGACTCAACAATGAAGAGACATATATTCTTATTATTCTTATTATTATTATTATTATTATAATATATACATTTTATTTATTTACAGTCAAATGCAAGAGTGCGTGCAGATGAAAATTCGTTTTTTTTCGTTTTCTCATTTTTTTTACAGATAATCCAATCAATTGAAGCATGTACAAGTTTGTGTGTAGACAGATTCAACGAACCTAACGTAGAGGAATCTATTCTATTCGACATTCTAGACATCTACGATGATCGTTTAACTGCGAATCGAACGTTTCAAAACATGCTTCTTCCATCTTTGACAGATTCGTTTTCTCATTTTTTTACAGATAATCCAATCAATTGAACATTGTGCAAGCTTTCTTTCGGCTAGATACGATTTAGAATATTTTTTAAATGTATCTGATAGAGTAAATAATACCTACGATGATCTAATGTCTCCGATAAGAACGTTTCAAAACATGCTTCTTTGACGGATTCGTTTTTTCATTTTTTTACAGATAAGCCAATCAATCGATGATTGTACAAGCTTTCTTTCGGATAGATACAACACACCTAATTCTAATGTAGTAAATATTAATCGCATTCACAGTGACTTGAGTTTATACCGTTCGTTTAGAATATTTGACATAGACTACTTCCACTTTTCTTCTAGACCCGTGATTTGAGATTTCGTTTTTTCTGCAGATGCTCCAGTCAATTGATGACTGTAGAAGTTTTCTTGTGGATAGATACCACAATCCCAATGTCACCGAATACGATCTTCTAGAGATTGAACGCATTTACCGTAGCTTGATGGCGTATCGTTTGTTAAGAATGTTTCAAGACATAATTCCTTTATCAGACGAGGATGATTAAAAAATCACTATCTTTTTTTCTACAGATACTTCGGTCAATTGATGACTGTAAAAGTTTTCTTATGGACAGATACCACAATCCCAATGTCACTGAATCTGATTTTATAGAGATTGAATTCTTTTACGGTGACTTGATGTTGTATCGTTCGTTACACACGTTTCAATTTTTAATTCCTTTACCAGACGAGGATGATTAAAAAAATCACTATATATATTTTTTTCAGGATGATGATAGTGATGGAGACAGTGTCTTTGACGAAGTCTCTACATTGTCCTCCGAATTCTCTTTCGAGTCTTTCGAGGTAGATTCTATGTGTGATTGCGATCTTTGTGACGATTTGAATGATGTTGATCACCATTACCATTGTGGTTGTGATTGTGATTATTGTTACCACATGTACGATGAATTAGGTCATTGCGATTGCAAAGAATGTATTGATGTGTTCTGGTACATAGGTTCTATACCCCTAGAGTAAATTTTTTACTCTTTTTTTTAGGACATTAGTGATGATGATGATGATGATGATTATACACATATCAGCGAAGAAAGTTGGGAAGTGGAAATGTCCCTTCCAGAACTAGAACAATGTGAACTAATCATAAAAATCAAACCACCCCAATCCTAGTATGAATATTATATTACTTTTTTTAGGACAATGATGATGACAATGATGATGATGACTGTGATGATGATGATGAAGGGTACATGGTACCTTTTTTACGAGAACTTTGTCAATGTCCTTTTCAATGTACCCTATGTGAAATGCCAGAAGTTTGCACGCATCAATGCATTCATTGTCGAGATTATCAAGTATATATTAGTTCCATGCATAGTTATTGCAGATGCAATTTTTGCATCGCTTATCAAGCTTTTGAACCGCCGAATCTTCCATTTTTCTTGTCGAGGCGTAAGTTCAAATCGTTATTCTATACGTTTAGTAAAATTCCATCCATGTATGTTAATTATTAGTTGTTATTGACTCATTAAAAAAAGTTTGGTTTTTTCACCTTCCATTTGTGTGTGCGTGTCTTTTATAAAATAAATAAGGGTAACCCCATCCGATTCATTTTACATCCGAACATCATGGTTAGAACACCACAAAGACGACTTCCTCAACGACGACGATCGCGATTCCCTCTTATCAGACACATAAGAAAACAATACGGAGAGGGACGAGTTGCTGCTAGACAACGAGGAGGAAGAAGAAGAAGAAGAGTCAACTACAGACCCCCACCCTATCTTCAACCCTTTATTGGATCTTGGCGGCAACCTCGTTTCTAAAAAATATAAAAAGGAAAAAAACCTCATCTAATTCATTTCACATCCAAACACCATGGCTACAAGAGCACAAAGACTTGGACGACGACGAAGACGATTCCCTCCCATCAGACACAAAAGAAAACAATACGGAGGAAGAAGAATCAACTACAGACGGCAACGAGGAGGAAGAAGAAGAACCAGAGCCAGTCTCGTCAACTTAGGACCCTTAAAACCCCCACCCTTTCTTGGATCTTGGCAACAACCCTCTTATGAGTATTGGCGGCAAGAACGTTTCTAAAATGTACACAACAATCATGATGATTAAACTCTTGTTTATTTTTTTATTACTCATAGTCCATTGATGTGTCTTCTTCGTCTATTTCCAACAGCATTTCGTTGCCACTCGCTACAACATCGGGTATAAAATTGTCACAGCAATATTCCACGACTATACACCACATGTGCTCCCATCTCAATTCGCGTTTCGTCTTGTTTGGACTGCATTCCATACGGTAATTGTGCTCCTTGAAATTCCACCACGTTTTATCCAATCGCCACTCCAGGTTCAACCAACGTTTTCCGTCGCGCTTCAACGCCACATCATTAACGGCTCGGTACACGCCACACATCTCCTTCACTTTTCGATTGTCTAATCGCTTTCCACCTTCCAAAAACAACTTGAGATGATCCTCCAATCCATCTTTTTCCACATGCTCCAATTTCAACGTCTGAAGCGAGTCCGCCAACACATCCACTCCTTTGTCAAGCACATCCATTTTATTTTTGTTTTGTCTTCTTTTTTCACTTCACCCTTATATATATTTTTCTCATCCGCGCGCGCACCCCCACCCCAAAACAACCACTGACGCCCACGCGCGCGCCCGCGCGCGCCTCTTCCCGCGCTTTTTTCCCGCCAAAACACAATTCGCAACAATTCGCGTGTGCCACCACCTCCAACACCAAAATCCCATTCAGCTCCATTCAGCTCATTCGTAACATGCTCTCGACCAATCAGGAGCCAGTATTTGTGCCAGAGTGACCCCCCTTACTACTAACGGCTTTAGGCCGCGGCTTTGATTCAGACACCGTACTTCACATGAGCCGAATCAAATGCATAAATTATTATAATGTTGTTCCCATTTTACTTGACGGCATGCGCAGAAGGTTATTGGAGAACGAAAAATGGCGGGTAACACTTTGCGCAGTCTTGTGCGACTCCAAATTCTTGGAATACGACACCGTGCCGTTCACCTCGATCCCATACGCAGTAACTGTTTCATTTTTGAAGAATACGAATATTACCAGGGTTGGTTCGCTGATAAAAGCGTTGCCGGTTTTGCGAGCAACATGCGAAAGTAACAGGGAAGGATGTTGCGAAAGCGGAGAAGTGCATACACTGATAAAGGATCTTTTTTGCTGGTTACTGCCAGACTTTTCGGCCTCCGCCATATTTCATCAATCATAAACCTGTCTTAAATCCCCTCATTGAATTCATTTCGGCCACATTTAGTTCGGCGCCTGAATCAATTCAGCCGGGATTGATTAATTTAGGTCGGCCTTAAATCAATTCGATTCAGCGGGGCTGAAGCACGGCGTCTTAACTGGTCCTTAGTAAACTCGTGTGAATATTAATAATATTAATTTAATCCCGTTCAGGCCTGAGAATTTTTTTTTTTTTTGGAGGGGGGGGGGTTAATTTCACAGCTGCTTTGGTTGTGTACATAACTGCGATGATCAATTAATGTCATTAAATATTAATAAAGCTAGCTCTATATTTTCAAGTCCGGATTCACTGAGTATGCTTCTCTCTAGGGACTTAACACATACAAGGCCTTGACCACCAAATGCGGTACTTGGATATCTGTTACACAGATACTAACGTGTCTTTGGAAGAAGTCAGTTCAGCAGGCTGTAGTAAAGAACGAACCTGATCGTCCTGGTCGTTTGCTTGGTTACTGCAGACCCATGAACACCATGCTAAGACAAAAGTGACCATCTCAATGTCCCTAGAAACGTAGTTTGCGATGTTATGATTTAAGTTGCTCCAGATTTACTCGTCGTCCGATTGAAAAGAAGAAGAAGGCCAGAGGAAATTTTACTACTGCGCATTCGGTGTTGGACGGCGGCCATGATAAGCTTATGGGGTACCAAATTATATTTTTTTAGTACGTTTCCTTTAGCAACTGATATGGAGTTATTGATATTGTAATATCTTTGCACATCTTTAGCCAAAGAATTTTTCTGCTTCCAGTGGCACCAGCACTCTCGCCAACTGGTTTTTTCATAAAGTTCGACGTAGTCGATCTTAAAGTCATGTGAGGCTGCAGCCGATTCGAGATTTGTAAATTCCCTTAGTGGAACAGCAACACAACCAGAGCCAGAAGGACTGTTCTTAGGGACTCAAAAAATTGGGTAAACCCGACGAAGGGCTGACGCTCGAAACGTCAGCACCTGCCTTTTATCTTATGGTGGTATACCTTACTTAATCAACGCGTTTGATTTACACAATTTCTTGTGTTTCAATTTCCCACCGAAGCAGCACCAGTTTCTTTAGAAAATATCCCCACAATAAATGTTCTTAGGGAATGTTCGCTATTTATGGCTGGGGGGCGGTGTTAGGGCTGTCCACAAGTTGCTCCAAAAAGTCCAAAACGTTTCTCCAAATAGTGCAAAACGTTGCTCAAAAGTTGCTCAAAAAATCCAAAGGTTGCTCAAAAGTTGCTCAATAAAAATTCACGATGATATACTGTTAGTAATAAATTTGTAGTCAATCATGTAGTACATAAGCAATATATAAGCAAATTCATTGTCATTCATACTAAAGTTACCTTTGCTTTATCTCCGGCATTAGCAGCTATTGTTAATGGTTTTTCTGAATCAGAATCACTCGAGCATGAGTCTTTATCCGCCATTTTGTTCACATTTTAGATTTTACAACCGCTGACCACGTAAATAGCAGTTTGCCACAGGAAGACCAGAACTTCACCTAAATTGCATTCATAGTTCGAAGAAACTCACTTTTTGTCCTTATTTGCTCTGATAACTTTTTTTGAATTCACGTTAAATTTAAAATAAGAACAAAAATTGCTTGAAAATGAAAAGTTGCTCAAAGTTGCTCGAAAGTGAAAAAGTTGCTCGAAATCGGAAAAGTTGCCCAAAAGTTGCCGAGCAACTTGTGGACAGCCCTAGGCCGCGGTGTTTAGAGTAAGGGTGGGGAGGGGGGGGGGGGTAAAATTTTCAAAACTAAGGGAAATGGGAATGTTTTCAAGTTTCAATACAGTAGAATTGAGGGGGGGGGTAAACTTTTAGAATCCGTCGTTTCAACTCTCTTGTTGCCGTTTTGCAGATATGATTAAATTGAGCTATGTTTTGGGCCAGTGGCATAAACTGGGCGGGGGGGGGCGTAATTTTTGGATACACGGACTTTCGGGAAGGGGTACATTTTTAATCTGCCTAAGTTGGTTAAAAAAATCACCAAGTCCCGATCCATGAATAACTAAACAAGTTGCTTGCTGGTGTTACGATAGCTCAGGGTGGTCTGTTGCCGAATATACAAGTAGCGTCCATACACAGTGCGCGTGTTCTTGAACTTCTTCTCGGCATCCGAGTGATCCGTTTCGCCAATTTTTCTCCAACAGTTGGCTTTAATTTGTTTATTCTTGTAATCTTTGTTGAACGTATTGTAAAGGCACTCGTATTTCTGTACTTCTTCGCAAAATTCTGTCGTAGTGACTTGGTCGTTGCTTGTGGACGCCATCATTTCCCGCGAAGAAGTTATATTTTTGTGTTGAGTTATGGGATACAAAGTCCAATGTCGTAATGAATTATGGAATATTTACAGTCGCTACGACCGCTACGATCGCCGAAACCAATTCTCATATGGTCGTTTTAAACGGTATGATCGCTACGATCGCGCAAAACGGATCGCTACGATCGACGATCGATCGTGATTATTGAGATCGTTACGATCGTTAAGATCGCTGGGATCGCTGATCGCATTTGGCAGTGATCATAGCGATCGTAACGATCGTAGCGATTATATGAGAACCAGCTTTTACAGCTATGAGAACTCCACCGCCTCGCTGGTTGCTTCTATCCTTCCGGTACATAGCAATTCCCTCGAGCTAGAGCTCCCAATCCAGTGATCGAGCCAAGTTTCTGTCATGGCAACAATATCATAAGAATTGAATTGATTTGAAATTGTTTTGAATTGCTATACTAATCTTTTCGTAGGCTACATTGAGAGCCAATGTTTGGACCAATACAGTGGACCTAAACCTGAGCTATATCGCCGCTACATCGGCAACTGTGTTGGCGCATCTTCATTCACCAATGAAGAACTTAAACAAAAATTTAATTCTGTCAATTAATTCCACCCTGCATTGAAATATACTTGGCAAATTTCGGAAACTTTAGTAGCTTTTCTCGACATCAACGTTTCAATTCACAGCAACGGCCTAACAAAACAAAAACAAGCTTAAGTGTGTACTACAAACCTACAGACTCCCATAGTTATTTGTTGCACTCATCCTTTCACCCCACCCATGTCGTTGAAAATTCCATTCCATTTTCTCAGTTTCTCAGACTTCGACGTTTATATGCAGTGGTGAGTTTGACTTTTCCAGCAAATCAGAGGAAATGCTCCAGTTCTTCAAGAACCGTGGCTACCCTGAACCATTTGTGATGGCAGCTCAGCAACGCGCTCAAACAACTGACCAGCAGTCAGCGCGCCACAAACGGCACCAAAAGAAGAGACTCCAGAGAATACATTTCACACTCACTTTTCACCCACTCAACCTACCTGTCAAAAACAAAATTCTGAAGAACTTTAAGTTACTTCAGAATGACAGCGAGACAGCTAGAATTTTCTCACTACCACCAATCATCTCATTTAAACGGCGTAACAAAAACGGAAGCGACTTTTTAGTTAGAGGCACACTGAAATCGGACGAATCACCTGCCACGTTTAAATGCACACGCAAAAGATGCAACGCTTGTCCTTTCATTCACAACACAGACATAGTAACAGGACCTACGCGATCGATTAATATCACCGACCGCTTCACATGCCTTTCCGCCAATGTTATTTATTGCATAAAATACACCTTATGCAAAAAAGATATATCGGCGAGACCGGAAGAAGATTAGGTGACCCTTTTTCGCGAACATGTGCGTGACGTCGAAAGAAATGACAAAGATGCATCTAAACCAGTAGCGCGACACTTTATTCTGCCGAACCATTCCACCCAAAACATGACGATCTGTGGCCTTTCCCTGCATCAGGATAACGCGGAAAGCCATAAAAACTTAGCGCAAAGATTTATCTACGAACTCGGTTCTCTTAATCTCCACGGTATCAACGAACGTTTTTCATTCATTTAATTAATTTACTCTAGTTCACACGCTGCTGTGGCTCCACCAATAGCACAGCTGCAAACCTCTCTATATAAACTGCACATAGCCCATAATCTTCTCATTCGCCCTGACAAAGGGCTAACGCTCGAAACGTCAGCACCTCCCTCTTTTATCCCAATTTCTGTTGAAACACAACACCACCTTATAGAGTCACGTTCGTGGCGTGTGTCTCCTATCTGGAGCTTGGGCCGCCTGTGGCAAAACCAGCCATTTTGCACACTTCAGAGAGCAGATCTTCGAGAATTTGATTGCCCAGGTTCGTAGGTTTTTGCTCACTCCAAAAACACTAACAGATTCTTTTTTGGATTTTCTGCTCCGGAGCTGCAATTGCGACTAGCTCCTTGATTACACTGTCACGAGTTTGTTGTAACAAAAAAAAAAAAGCAGGAGAGACTGACTTTGTCATGCTTTCTAGCGACTGAAAAATCGCAGGGCAAATATCCACGCGGACGGGGTATATCGCCCGATACCCGTCCTGCAATTTGACACCACGTGACCTAAAATGTCCAATAGAATGGTGCGAAAATTAATTAATGGGCTATAACGTACCGATATGGACTCGAACAGACCCTTTGTAAGAGCCATAAATAAAGTCCATCGTTTATTCGTATAGATCAACAAGGAAAGAGTTCGACACTGTCCTGTTTACAATACGAAATTTCTGTAACCTGGATTCACGAGTGTTTTTAATGTTCAATTCCCGGGGGGTACTTGGGTATTTTTGGGTGGGTATGTGCCGCCCAGGACATCCAAATTGGCACCCCGTTTTAAAAAAATTCCCCTAAAATTGATATCCCGTTCTAGAAATGGGCCAATTTTTAATACCCCGTTCTAGAATTCGCCCTAAAACTGATACCCCGTTCAATTAATTTTTTTATTCTCCGTTCTGGAAAGTTTGTAAATTGAAATAGCCCTGTCTCCCAATGGCGCCATCATTTTTCTTTCTAGGGAAAAGCCCTGGGAACGAGGTTGCCCCATCTACATCTCCCGCTGGTACATTATGGACTCGTTCCAGACTCCCGCGCCTATTTATTCAAGATGACGGAGTGAGCGCTTGCGGCTCGCACCAAAATACGCCCACCCTGCACGCCAAAACACAGGGTGAGAGTACAACAGTTTGCTTGTTAACGCATTGAACCGTATTTTTAAAAGCAATCTGTCCTCGAATAATTTCAAATGGCTGCTTACAAAACTGGAGCTTTCGTGCGTTCGAAATATCATACCCCGTCCTAGAAAACGCCTCTGAAATTGATACCCCGTTCTAAATCAAGAGCTTCAAAATCACGACCCCCCCCCCCCCCTCCTTGGGGGCACATACCCGTATAGGTAATGTATGGGAGTACCCCCTCAAACGGGGTTCAATCCTTTTGATTCTCCTCAAGTTCCTTAACAAATGACAGTCCGGTTAGTGTTCCTTTGACCATACACAAGGGAAATAACAAACGTACTAACGAAAACGCGTAGCGCCGAGGTTTGGCCTAAACTGGAATGAACCTCGATCAAATCACTTGTCTTAAACGATCGGACGGACTGGTTCCATTACACAGGATAACCAACAAATGAAACTGGTATTTATACCCTTTATTAAAACACCTTAATTTTTACAAGCAACGACTTATATCCAAACATTTGAAATCCTTTAAAATACAATTTAATAAAAGCTTTGTTTATATCTGTGTCAATTGTGCTTTTTACACATCAGGGGACGTTTGTAGCATGTGGCACAAACTGATCACAATGTATTTCCAAATTCAAATTTTAAAAATAATACTATGGGATATTCTTTTACTTTTGTTATTAGGTAAGCTCTTTCAAACACGGAATCCCTCACTCAACACCCGCATCACTGAGATTTTGAAGGCAGATTTATAGTTACAATAGAAACCTTTGACCGATTCCAGGTTTCACGATTTTCGATTCGCTTCTACTCCGTACTTACATACATACATAGTTTACTGGTTCGTCCCCACGGGGCCTTCTGAGTCAATTTTACATTAAACCCAACATAAACGTTTTGCTAAGAATCCCAACTGGCAGTAGGCAGACCAGTTGGCTAGTTACAAGCGTGGCCGATGATATAAAGGACATATTTATCTCCGTGATATATTTATCTGTTTTTATCTATGCAAAGGGCTCTGTTTTTGAGCGTTTTCATAAACCAATACACAATTGCAAGATTTCCAAAGAGAACAAGAATGGTTGGTAGAACTGTATCTACAAAACATATGTCATCCAAAGATTTTGCGAGAATCTCTTTACCCGGAGCATTTCGGCTTTCAATGGCTTCCTCTAGCGTTTTGAAGGCGTATTCGGTCGAAAGCCCCGCAAATATGTGAAGAAAATGATGGCTATTTCCAAGGAAGTCGAAAGTACCTGGCAAAAGCCGCTCAGGTAGATGAGAACCGTATAGCATGCCCGCGACAATCAAACAAAAAAAATGCCGCTGATAGTATGTTTTGATCAGTGGGTTACACGCCGTGAATGATTTACATTGGGTGACGATGGAGTCACAGGAACATAGCGTAACTCCGAAAATAACAGATATCGTGCTATTAAACCAACAGACAAATGCAGAAATAATTCGCTTCAGAGAACCGTTGTTCCCTTCAGATAGTTTACTCTTGCAGCTTGTATAAGTCATTACTAGCGAGAACATGCCACCCACTGCTGTGAACAATACAGGAGACTCGAAAATCGCCCATCCACTGTCAATAGGCCGAGTGTAGTAATACATAACTTGACCAGACGTAAACGAGTACGTACTAATCCCAGCGTAGTCGAAGAAGAAACAGGCATTGTGAACCATTTCGGACTGACAATTGAAAAGATGAGCTATAGTACTTGAAAAATACACAAAGCATGTGCCAATAGCCGAGGATAACATGGGGTGGAAAAATCGTTGGGAGGGTGAATCCAAGCGAGACATCTCCAACAAAGCCACGGTGTAACGCACCACAAAATACACAGTAACAAAGGCGTGACTCCAGATGTTAAAACATTCGTTGTGGATGTAAAAGAGGCTTTTCAAACACTGCCACATTGAGCTGTTGGGTTTTCGATATCCTGTCTCGATAAACTGCTCTTGGAAAATAGTCGGTACATAACGGCGATCACACAAAATTTTCCCATCTGTGGGTTTCTCTTTCAGTAGGAACACATTTCGTTCGTTATTGTTTGACTTGTACTTTTTGGGAGAGAAGAACGCACTAGGTAATAGGGATTTCATGGTGCAATATCTGCTGGTCTCTGGTGAATGTGGAGAGTTTTAATTCAGTTGCGTGAGTTACGCTCCAGTGGTTTGATATTGTATTCAGCTCAATACTAATTATCATTCTGGGCATATAAACTTTCATAACAAAACCACTTGATTTGGTTGATTTCCAAAGTGAACACTTTTGACGCAGTTACAGGTAAAACGAGATAGTATGAAGTGATCAGTCTGTAAATTTGTGAGTAGCCAAATTTTCTTGAAGTCAGGAAAGGTTTTCAAAAAGATGAACTGAAATTTACAATTCTAATGGTGCACTTTAACTGGTGTTCCATAGCAACTCAGATGAATAAAAACAATGCATATAAAGGCCTCGGGGCAAAACGTGAAATGAGCACAAAAGCAATGATATCAGACCGATAGTTCCGAGACATAAACACTATCGTTTAAATAGTTTCGCCGAAGAAGCGAAGGTAATGTTCTGGAAAAGGCCCAGTAAATAATTGGCAACAAACATCCTCAACCGAAACTGAAAACGTTCCCGTGAGTTCATTAATCATAGCTGGTACATCAAAGTTCTTTACCGCTGTTTGGCAAAAGATAACTACAGACCAGCAGATGAATTGAAGGAGCGACCTGCACAAAACTCACTTACAAGTGTTTTCAACTTCACATGATCCTCCTGAACAAGAAATTATCAGCACTGAGCTAGAAAAGCTCATAAACAAAGGGGTTATTGAAGAGGCAGCCCATCAAGAGGGCAAATTCATTTCTAGACTTTTTGTCAGGAAGAAGAAAAATGGCAGCTATAGAATAATTTTTAACCTTAAAAAGTTAAACAATGAGCATCGATAAGAAACATTTCAAGATGGATTATTACAGACCTTCCTGTATGTATTAAACCTTGTCAAACAGAACTGCTAATGGCTTCAGTTGACTTGCGTGATGCCTACTATACAATTCCAGTTGGTAAGCAATACAGAAAATTTTTGAGGTTTGAGTGGAAAGTGCAACTTTACCAATACGCTTGCTTGCCAAATGGACTGTCATCTGCACCATGATATTTTACAAAACTGAATTCTCAAACCAGTGTACTATTTCCTTCACAGTAAAGGCCGTCTTAACGTTGGGTATATCGATGACTCGTATCAAAGTCTTCAAGTTGTGACTCGCAAGAGTAGTTAGAGAACCCCCAGGCGAATTACGTTTAAAGGTCACGTGGCATACTGAATGATAATTCGAACACGACAGTACGTAATTTATCACAAGTTTATTCGGATCAAAGGGTTGGAATCAACTTGTTGACGAATGAAACTCGGTTACACTGACTTGACGAATATAGCCATTGACGATTCGACGATTGCGTATAGTCGATTCTGTATTGCCGGTTTGAACTAAAATGATTGACAATCACAAAACCTAATTAACTCGGTAATAACTTACCTAACTGCATAGAATCAGAGACAAAATAAAGAAACAAGTTACAGTCTGAGGGTACATAATCTTTAACCATCGATCAAGTGAATAGTGACGAAAATAAACTTAACATCGCGATACAAACAGGATAAAGTATAACTGAAATAGTCTTGAGAGTAAACACAAGAAATTGGATAAATCAAACGAGTTGATTAAGTAAGTTATACCACCGTAAGGTGAATGGGAGGTGCTGACGTTTCGAGCGTTAGCCCTTCGTCGGAGCGACGAAGGGCTAACGCTCGAAACGTCAGCACCTCCCATTCACCTTACGATGGTATAACTTACTTAATCAACTCGTTTGATTTATCCAATTTCTTGTGTTTCAATTTCCCACCGACGCAGCACCAGTTTGTTTAGAAACTATCCCCACAGTCTTGAGAGTAGCTTGGCTCCACGCTATTCCTAAGGCGTGGCAGAATTCTCCCCCTTTGTTACCTAGTTTGTATTAATAAGTCGATCAACTAACTGGCACAAAGGACTAACAAAGGAAAGTAAACGCTAACTTACTTTGGTGACACACGTGCACCAAGAACCTGTAGTAGGGGTAGCAGTTGAAAAGTAGCGTGGATGACGAAAGGCCAAATCATGGCCACAACGGTGCCAACACGATGTCGTCCACACTAAAACTGAACTAAATAGATAAATGAAATAGCTAGGACAGACGGTATTTTTAAGACGGAAATAGAAGGAAAACCACAGATTAAATTAAATATTCATAATAAAGCTAGAAAGTCAAGATTTAAAAATATTGAAACTTGACGAAGAAACGACATTTGATTTTATTTTAGGGCCTTGGTACAAAATGGTAAATTGTTCTATATTAGTTCTACATGAGTGAGTTCGAAAATTTTGAGCTGATCTTGTTTGGTAGGAATGAACCTGGCTACCTACCTAATTTTGCTACATGAAAAAAATTTATTTTAAAGATACGTAGGATATTCAATTGCTTGAATAACGTTGCTGAATGAGCGCGGAACTCTGAGTTTGTAATTGCTCGAACGTTAACAGCTCATTTTTGTAACAGGTAGATTCTATTTAAGTTAGTAACATATGTAGTTGACCAGACAATCGTACAGTAGGTAACATAAATATATACAAGACTATAATACAGCGAAAGCTTGAAGATGATAATAAATTTCTAGATCTATAAACAATTTCAATTGAATTTGAAATTTTATGACATATATGGTTGATATGATGTTTCCAAATTAGGCTTTCATCTAAATAAATTCCTAAAAACTTAACTACTCTCTCCTTTGCCTAAGGAATGCCGTTGTATAGAATCGGCAAGTTGGAGAGATTTTTATTTCTTGGACGATTTAAAAAAAGGCATGATTCGTTTTCTTTGCATTGACAGAGAGCATATTTGCTTTCATCCCTAAATCGACTTTAATAAGCTCCTGGTTCATGACAGAGGCAACAGTATTTGATTCGGCATGGGAATGAAATATACTTGTGTCGTCTGCAAAAAGCATCACTTCAGCCATTCGAATTGCATTAGGAAGATCATTTATGTAAATTATAAATAACAGGGGGCCTAGAATAGAACCTTGAGCTGCACCACACTTAACAAGCTGTCTGGAGGAGCAGGTGTTATTAAACTGAACAAATTGAAATCTGTTAGAGAAATAGCTCTTTATCCAATCCAAGCAGGGCCTCGGATACTATAATGTTCGAGTTTTACAAACAAAATTTCATGATCAAGTGTGTCAAAAGCTTTAGAGAGATCCAAAAATATTCCAGCTGTTGTTTTTCTTTGATCAATAGAAGTAAGGATAGAGTTAATGAGATAAGTTAAAGCATAGTCAGTAGAATGATGTTTTCTAAAACCAAACTGGAGCTGGTATAGAATAATTTATCTAAACGGTTTTTATAAACTCAATAGTACGATTATACATTACCCTTTCAAAGAATTTAGAAAAATTGGGTAAGAGCAAGATTGGTCTGTAATTTGAAAATATATCGGATGCATCAGATTTAAATATTGCAATAGGTTAAGTATTTTTAGCTTATCCGGAAAAGTACCTTTGAGGAAGGATAAATTTATAATTTTAACTAATGGGTCAGCGATTAAATCAAATGTCTTTTTGATTACAAACAGTGAGATATTATCATATCCAGGAGCTTTCCCAGCCTTAAAAGAATTGTATATAGTGCTTAATTCTTCGGCGTTGGTAGGTTTTGAAAGAAGAGATTCTTCAACAGAGCTCCTTATAAAAGACTGGAAAGTATTATTTAATCTTAGGAATTTTACTGGCCAGTTTAAGGCCTATGTTCGTAAAGTACTTACAAAATTGATTTGCAATGTCTGTGGGATCGCTGATTGTTTTATGATCACATGTGAAAGAGGCTGGAAACGTCGGTTTAACGAACCGTCTTTTCATTACCTCGTTTATCAATTTCCAGGTCTCTTTAATATTATTTTTCGTTTGGGCAAATCGGTTATCATAGTAATGGCGCTCAGCCGCTTTAATAAGATGGTTTAATTTATTTTTATAACGCCTATATTGAGCTTCTCTTGAAGGATTAGGGGACTTGAAATATCGCTTATACAGCTTATTCTTTCTTCTAATTAAAACTAGCAACGATTTAGATATCCATGGAGAATTCAGTTTGTTAATATCATTGCATTTTAAAGTTTTAAAAGGGAAGCAAAGGTTGTACAAGTGTGAATACTTATAAACAAACATGTGATATAGAACGTTAACGTCAGTCTCTTTATTAAAGATCTCAGACCAGTTAGGCAGTGATATGGAAGAGCAGAACCTATTCAAATTTGCCGCAGAAAAATCCCTTGTGGTTCTATTGTTTAAGCGGTTATTAGGTTTTGAGAAGTCATGCGTTACATAAGCAAATATTGGTTAATGGTCAGACAAGTCATTAATGATAATCCATTGTAAGTTTGAGTTTTTAAAAGATAATTGGTAAAGGTATTGTCTATTAGAGTGGCGGTGTGAATTAGTTATACGAGTTGGCCAATATGTCAGAGGAACAAACATGTGAGAAAATAAATGATCTACAAATTCTTCGGTTGGTCCATGGTCGGAATAGTGTAAAATATCAAAGTTGAAGTCTCCCATAAAGTAACCATACTTATCGCTTTTAGAAGTAATCGAAAGGATTTAATTAAAGAACTCTAAAAACGGGGCAACATTTTGATTGGGACGGTACACAGAGCCAACAATTATGTTTTTCCCAGTGGGATTGATTATTTCTACAAAGAGCGATTCAATAACATCAGGATTTGAATGATTGCATTCAGTAAGAATTTTAAAATCAGCATTTTCTTGTAAATAAAGACCCGTTCCTCCAGCAGATTTACCAGCACGGTGATTTTAGACAAATTTATAGCCTGGTATATTAACTTGGTCACATGTTAGTTCAAAGAGCCAAGTTTCAGTGACGCCAATAACTGAAAATGCCTTGTGCAGATTTCCCAACAAAACTTTAATAGGCGGTATCAAGTTTGCCAAGAATATTACAAGCATTCAAATGCAGAGAAGCTGCCTTCTCATTAATTTCTTCTTCAACAAAATAATCGCTAGAAGGGGGAGAAAAAGTGACATATCCATCAGGGTCAGACGGATTGAAAAATGTATTTTTAGGAACCTGACTATGATCGATCGGATTAAATTCAAGAGCGCTAAGTCGGTCAAAATCATAACTTTATGGGCGATGAGACATTTCAAAAACCACAAGCTGAAAAGTAGTGTTGTCTAAATGGTAAAAAGGAAGTTCAGATAGATCGTTTCTAGATGCACGAGTCATTCAAGAAAGTTAACTTAGGGAATTTCGTACTTAGTTAATATCGTGAAGGTCACCAAGTTTCGTTAGTTTGAAGATCGTGGAGCCCGGTTTACTGAGATTTTATGAGCCAGACCGCTCCAGTCTTCGCCCAGCAAAAAGCAAACCGTTTGGCTGCCCTTAACATTTTGGCCTCGGCCGGTGGAGTGATTGAAGACGGGGAGATAAATGGTCGTACATCCCCAGATTATCCAGCGAAATGTACGGGGCGAATTCAATCTGCCCTGGCTCAACCATTTAGACCTCAGAACGGAGCGCCATGATCTTCTCCCTCGCACGCCTTCTGGTGAACTTGCAAATAATTGGGCCAGGGTCACTAGAGGCCCGTCTTGGCTTCACTCGGTGTGCAATATTTTTATCCCATGGTGTTACATCATTATAAGCACCAATAGCAGCAAAAAGCTTCAAGCACAATTTCGAGGGTTTCTTGTGCTGACTCCCTGACAGTAAGAACAGGCAAACCAAAAATTTAGATATCGTATGAGTAACTGTAGTCCTCCATATTCTCAATGCATGTGGTAATCCTTGCCGCTTGGTCCGAAGTTAAATTTAACTTAGCCGCCAATTCTTTCAGCTCTTTCGAGGCTTGCACCTTGAAATTAACAAGCCCATCATACTGCTTACTCATGAACTGAAGAGATGTTGCCATGCCAGGCGACAGAGGCTTCGGCATGACCCGGGCCGTCATTACTGGTATTCGATGGCCGTGTGCTTTCCCGTTCAATCTTTTCAGTAGCTTCTTCCAGCTTCAATTTGACTTCCTCCAGCTGCTTCACAAGGTCCTGGTTTTCTTTCCTAAGTGATTCCACAGTGTCTTTGCTGGTCATAGTTAGAAATTGACGAAACTTTTATAAATAAAGCGGGAGCAAGCAAAAATCCGTCCGCCTTCGTCGCTATCAAAAAAAAAACTAGTTGACCAGCTGTTCAATGTGGACAGCTTCACTAAAGGCATCTTAAAATTGGAAAGATCACTGCCCTTAAGCTTGATAAGGGTAATTATTGTGCTATTACGTGGTTATCACCTGATGCCAAAGAAGACCCAGCTTGGTGGGCAGACGATGTCTTGAATGCAAATAATCTAGTTTCTCATGATAAAATAGACATTGAGCTCAAATGTAGTGCTTCCAAAACAGGCTGAGGAGCTGTGTGAATTAGTGCAACCTGACCCAGGGTCTTTGGGTAACTGGGGAGCAGTCAAAACATATTAATGAAATCAGGACTCCTTGCAATTATATTTTCCTTGAACGTTTTTAAGCATGTTAAAGCACTCTCTGATAATACTACTGCAGTTTGCTATACTAACTCCAAATGAGGAACCTGATCACCTGATGCAATAACATAACAAGTGAAATATGGTCTTGGTGCATTCAAAACAATAGTGTTGGCTAATTGCCTCCCATATACCTGGTATGTAGAATGTGGAAGCAGATAGGGAAAGTAGGGTTTTCAGTGAACGTACAGCCGGAGTGACAACTGAACCCGGGGGTGTTCTGTCAAATCCAAGTCTTGTGGATTGATCCTGAAATATACCTCTTTACAACACGCACCGACAAACAGTTACCTGTGTTTGCTTCGTGGAAACCGTGATCCAGAAGGGACCAACATTGATGCATTCACTTTGAACTGGAGTACCTTCAAGTTTTACTGTTTCCCTACTTTTTCTCTAATTTCTAGGTGTTTACAGAAAGTGGAAATGGACCAGGCAGACGGAGTATTAATCACACCGATGTGGCATACCCAAGTTTGGTGGCCCCAGACGATGAGACTGTTCATAGCACAACCAGTTGCTCTTCCACCGAAGAAGAACCTGCTGATGTTACCAAACTCAGACAAAGTGCATCCTCTACATAAAAAAATGCTGTTGATGGTTTGCTATGTATCAGGCAATCCTTTGAGGCAAAAGGAATTTCGGAATCAGCTTGCAACCTCCACGTGCCACCCTAGACACGAGGTAAAATCTATAATTATCACAAAGAATTTCAACCGACGCAGCAAAACAAGTTTTTCACCAAAGCCAAACACAACATTAAATGGTTTATAGTTGTTGACGGAATTGAGCGTTACGCAATATTTGTTAAAAGCTACTCGCCTTCAGCTTGAATTTACCTGGGGGCATAGGAGTACAGGCCATGGCGGGGGTGCTGCAATATCCCCTCCTCTTTTTTGGTCATCAAACTAGAGAAATTCGGGCAAAGCTAATTTTTAAGAAATTTGTATGTGTGTGTGTTTTCGAAGAGAGATATTTTCTATTTCTTTTAACGTGTTTTATGAGCTCATATGATAGTTTCATTTGTAAGAATATTTTCTCTTCATATGTAGGCCTATGTTAGTGCATCACATGTCCTTAGTTTCTCTTCGACTGTTTCGTAAAATTTGGGCAACTTGCGAGAATTTTTGAGCAAATGGTTCTCCGCCCCCCTGGCAAAAAAATTGCCCCTACACCTATGCCTGGGGGACTTTAAATCCAGGCAATTCGAACTCATAATGTTTTGTGAACGAAGCAACAGACCACCTATCACACCTCACCAAAAACTAAGAAAGTGTTTGAGAAAGATCCCACAGGCGTGCGTTTCATAGCGGCAGGACTTCTTGTCATCGTTTCGTGTCTGCATGAATGATGGAATTGACTCAAATTATGCATGCGTTACCCGTCCCATCACACTCCAAATGCCGATTTCATACCGAATCGAGTAGTCGCTCTTCGGCGTGTACACGACACCGTACCGTGACGACGTTTCGTACAGGAACGAGATTTTCGCCCAGGCATAGAAACTGGGGTGAACTTGCTCCAGTGTGCCTCGCTCACTCATAAGAGTTTTGGCGGTATCGCATATTTACAAATACAGAGCCATAAGCGGGAAACCGAGTAAAGGTTGCCCTAGGGTATAACTTGTCACCCAGTATCATATGAGCACCCCATAATAGTTCGATGTGAATTTCTAGACTGACAGCGCCCAGTATTTAGGTTCAGTTTATCCGCGATACGCAGAGCTTTTCAAATTAGCGAATCAGTTTAATTTGTCGCTACAAAACGTAGTCAATATACTGCTTAACCCGCGCGCAAAAAGGATCCACTCCGTCGAACCGCAAACACATTCGCCTCTATTCGAATAAAGATTCTAGTGCGCTTCGTCGAAGTGCTTGATTTGATTTTCCCGGATTTAGGCTCGAACTTAGTTTATAAGATCACATGACGTTTTCTTCCAGGAAATCAAGCGTGAACCATGTTATAAGCCATTTTAATATATGCGGTCCTGCGGCTTATTCTGACTAAACGGCTCAATAGTTTCGAGTTATCATTTGATTATTCCCGGTTCGTTTGACTTTGTAACAAACTATTCTCACAAAAAAGAAAATACCTCGAACCTAACTTGACCCTTATCCGAGATGGCTTCAATTAAAGGAATTATTTGTGTTCAATGACCTAAGAAAACCCTGTATCAGCCCGACTTCACTACATTGAAAAATATTGCTCGAGTCTCTAATATCTGCATTCTTTATGTCCTACGGCGTTTTCAAGCAAATCAGAGAGCTCCACACCTGAAGAGGAAAATACAAAGGACATAAGGAACGTCAGTTAGATACAGTTGGCTGACCTGTTTGAACAGTGAGTCACGGTTTCAATCTCGTGTATATCACAAGTTGAACTTGTTGCCTTACTGACCTGAGAGAAATGGAGAATAACAATGCAGAGTTCTTGAGCCGGTGGGATAGCCGATCAATCAAGAGGAGACAAGTTATGTCTATGATAAACGGCCATTCCTCGGGAAAATGCGATAAGCGCTGTATTAATGGCTCGGGAACGTTTCAATACCATGACGTTCCCCGAACCTTCCGCGAGGCTTACATTCTCTCGGGATACCGTAAGCCCTATATCACCGCCTGGCAATGTTTACAGAGCGTTTTTGAAGTGTCCAACGAAACAGTGAATATTTGGAGTCACAGTTTGTCATTTGCATACCTATTCTGGCGTTTCATGTCTATCGTGACAGTTTCTTCGAGTTGGTATGCTGAACCCATGTTTTATCCGCTGCTATCGTCTGGTCTTGGCAGTTTGGTGATGTATCTCACGAGCGCCGCAGCGCACACGTTCAACTCGATTTCAGCGCGATTTTATACAACCTGCTTTTTATTTGACTATGCAGCCATTAGCTTTTATGCGTTTACATCTGGGAATTCGTTTTTCTTCTACTTTCGTTCAAGCAAAATTCTATGGCACATTTTTGAGAGTCCGGCCTGTTACCTGGGATTCACAGCCTTTTTGTCTCTGTTTGGAACATACTTCTTTTGCAAAACACGACAAGATGAATCACCGTTCAGCGTGCGCATGCGCGTTGTTCCTCCATTCGTCACCTGGTTTTTTGCCACGTTACCATACACAGCAAGTGCGACTCTATTCTGGGACACCGCAGACGACAAACTAATAAAGTACTTTACATATCATGCACTGTACCTGTTTCTGGGCGGGTTTTTCTACGCTTCAAGGATTCCGGAGAAGTTTTGGCCTGGCAGCTTTGATCTGATATTCAACAGCCACAATTTAATGCACATATGCTCATTGTTGTCAACCGACTACGGTGTAAGCATGTTGGAACTGGTGTTGTTCCAAAGAGGCAAATTAACAGATGGGGAATTGGCAGCTACTTTCCTAAACACTGTCGGAATCACAGTGTTAGTTTTGATGGGGAATGTTTTAATTGTTTTGTGTTTTTTCTTGAGGAATGGTGAACGCCAAGACAAGAACAAGTAATCTTCATTGTATGATATACAACTCATGACGATTGAAATTCATTTTCGATGTTATCTTCACTTATTGGAAATGCACATATTTACAGATTAATAGTTTCGTTTAGTTTTTGATAAACAGGGAGTTTACTCCCAAAGGTAAAAGAAGCAATCCACACAAGATTTAACCCTAACAACATCAACGGGGACAATGGGATCAAAATACCGGCTTTGACAGAAAAGTAGCATATTGCTGTGTAGCGTATTGCATTTTATTGTATTGTAATCTTAACTTTGAGCTAAGAGCACTGATAAGATAAATTTAAATGCTAAGTATCTTTCATGGGCAAGAGGCAAAGGCACCTAAAGATTATTTTCGGTAAAAATCCGTTCGGAAGTAAGATGAGCCAGAATTTTCGAATATCGAACACACAAGCCGACCTAAATTTGTATTACATAATTGTAACACTGGCTGCCTGCCCTTTTTAACTCACGGCTACAGTTATTTCAGGCAGCCAGACCCTAAATTACTTATTTATTTATTTATTTATACTATATATATTCTCTTTCTTGTAATTTATTAGGGTAAAAATAAAGTTGTTGTTTTTGTTACAAGCTCTCGGATTTTCGAGCCGTGTATCTGAATAGATTTTCAGTCCCTAAAACATCATCTAAAAGATTTGCAACAAGGGAAAGGCAGTCCCTTATGTTTTCGGAAAGGACATTTTTGCACTTTTTAGCACTTAAAGAGGTCACCTAGCAATTAATTGCGTATAAGCAAATAGTTCGTTGGGAAGTTTTTAGGTGCTGTCCAGCTAATTATTTCTGAAACGAAGATATGCTCTAAAATTTTTCGAACATTCCAATTTTAAGCTAAGATATCCGAACAGACCAAATTCTTCTTGGTGTTAAAAACATCTCTTTCCAAGGAATGGCGCCAAAATTTGGGCGGGTGAGTTTTGACAAAACATTCAGCTGTTAAGGAGTTTTGCACTCAAGTAATTGTAAAAAGGAATGACGAAGCGTAAACATTACTTAGGTTCAACTGTTTTCCCTACATGTATCATGCTTTGTATACAAATTTTTGACTACGATGCACTTATGCTCTTCAGGTTGTTTAAGGCGCTCAGCAATATACAATCTGGAATGACTTAATGGTGAGATTCAGAATAAATTTTACTGAGTCAATTTGCATAATGAACTTTGTCCGGCTGGTATTGAAGTATCAAGTCAATTCTATAATGTAGACTCCACATGACGTGATACAAGCGGACTACCTTACGTAGCATATAGTCAATCGAAGAGCTACAGAAACTGTCATGTGTTTGGTCAAGAGAAACATGACGAGGGACTGGTTAGGTTAAGGACCCCGGCAGACCTAAGCTGAGATTTGTTTTCTCAACGTCGATGTTCAAAATCAAATTAAGTTTGAGTACATCTTTCACATGTGATATACCCTTGATATCGAGTGGAAAAACGGATAACCGCAAACCGGCAAGTTTGGAATAATTCGCAAAATATTGTTTTTATCACTCGCTTATATTCTTTAATGATTTCCTTATGCAGTAAAGACAAAATTGCACCGTCGCTTGGAGATAAAAATGACCGATAAAAAATGTCGTGACAAATGTGTGATATTTTACTGGCGAAATAACGATTTTATTTGCTATCATTCGGTTTAGTACTAAATTCTACACAAAAAAGGAAAACAAAAATACCTGGTCGCTTGGAGATACGAAATTTCTCTCCGCATGAGAGTAAAAGGAAAAGTGCACAATGCAACCAGGTGGAAAATCAGACGCAGTTGATATTACACGGGTTTGACATGACTGGATGTACAGATTTAAAAACGGCATAATTCACCGACTCAACGTTTCTATACTCGTGAAATTGGCTAAATCAAACGAGTTGATTAAGTAAGTTATACCACCGTAAGGTAAAAGGGAGGTGCTGACGTTTCGAGCGTTAGCCCTTCGTCGGAGCTGGCGTTCGTTTCTATACTCGTGTCTAGTGTCTTCTGAAGCTCTCTTTTCACGTTGAAGAATATCTCATTCCGTCGATTCGCTTACTTGTAAAGTATTTTTCAGCATTCGAGGATAAATTTTGTTTCTTCGCCACCTACCCATAATACATTACTGACATTTACAGTGTACGGGCTACTCCAACCAAGGGCATCCAATTAAATCTTCATACAAATTTGGAATGTCTGACTGTTTTTGACGCTGAACAACGGATTTGTGGCGAGTTTCTACCGACTATGATGATTATTTTTCAATCTTGATATGTTTTGTACAGTTGTAGAACAAATTACATGCATTTTAAGCGAAATATCAAACATTTGTAGAGATTCTATTGTTTAGATACTCAATCGTGATTGGATAATTTGTATGAAAATTTGTTTGGCTCGATACGTCACACTGAACACACCGCCGGTACTCCAACCTCGTTCCCAGGGTCCTCTCTCTTCCTCCCTCGAGAAAGTACCCTGGTTGCGGCTGGTCACGTGCCTATGTATACAAATTAAATCCGCACCGAGGGTGGGTGTTTTACTTAATTTTTGTCAACACTGTTCCTGGAGGTGAAAGTTGCGCTGCCTTACAGACGTTATTTTAAAAATTAAGCAAGTTATTTGTCAGAGATCCTGCCTGACCGGTGCCTCGTTTCTATCTGAACTTCTATAAGTATGAGATGTTGATTGAGAGGAACGTTTGCGTATTTTTCACTACTTTTCAAATTAACCGTCGACAGCCTGCTTCGGATTATTTTCATCAGTTTTTCACAGAACTAGAATTAATAATCGTCGACAAATTTTCGATGGGTTACATTCAGTTTAATGAGAAGCTAGTTTCTCGACCGAAAATTGGACTTATTGCTAGGCAGCTTTGAAACGAAAGCCGTTGGATTTTGGAAACGCGCGGCCGATGTCGTTGTTGTCATAGTTCTTCATAGAATATTTCACTGCAACAGGATCGAATGACCAACTTTCGATTGGATGAACTCTATCAAATTCAGTTCGTCTCTAGGCCAAACACTGGACGTACCAAACTCTAAACGAATGCATTAATGCCGCCGTTGTGATTTTGCCGATTGCTTAAGCTAAATCAAGCTATAATATTCAGCGCGCCGATGTTGTTGATATCAAGTTCTTCGTAAAATGTTTTCGCCGCAAGAGAATGGAATGACCGTCAAACTTTCGGTGAGAGAAATTCAATCAAAATCAAAACTAACTTTGTAGGCGACCATACAACGTATTTAACTCTAACGGATCGAGTAAATACCCTCGTTATGATTTCGCCGAATGAAAGAAATTAAATTCACCGCGCGGTCCACTTGTTGTGGTGGTCGTCATTTCCAAGTTCAGATTTTTTCACTGCCACAAATTCTAAAGACCGTTCAACTATCGACGGCGAAAATTCAGCTAAATGCAGAGCTAACCTTTTAGCCGAACAATAAACACAATGAACTCCTATATTGAATTTGTCAATGCCTTCGCTGTGATCAGCAGATCCACAACAGGAGGGCTGCAAATTCCACTCCCTAATGTGCTCAGTAAGCAAGTTCAGCGCTGAGACAAACTTTAACTTTCCAGCCCCTCCCTTCCATCATATCTCTGGAATCTGCAAAAATCTAGCAGTAACGTGACCAGCCGCAACCAGGGTACTTTCTCGAGGGAGGAAGAGAGAGGACCCTGGGAACGAGGTTGCCGGTACTCCTGCTTTTTAAAATCATTCGATTAAATATCAACTTTTAATTATGCATATTTCAAATGGCGTTCGTTGAACAGAATTTTGCATAACAATTCATGTTTAACCATAGGCCAGGGAAGCGGACGGGTAGATGCACAAATTATTCATAGCGAAGTATGTTTATCTGCTTGCATCGACATGTATTTCTTGAGTGTGTTGCTTTCGGCGTTTCATCGCGAATGAACCAAAGATTTCCGTGTTTGGTGAGTAGAATACTGAATATTTTGCTGCCATTTTCTGGCACATACAGAACTTCAGTGATTTTAAATAACGTTCAAATCAGTAATAATCTAAAAGCAGCATTATTAAATTGCAATGTTTTTGAGTCAGTCACGTCTATCTTTTATAGAAGTCTCCGGTTGTCTGTGAAATTGAGTATAATCTTATTGAATGATTCAAGGACTGAACAGAAATTAAGGCCCCGTTCACACTGATCCGGATACATTTGAATCCGCAAACTTTTCTTTACGGATGCACCTTTCGTCCACACGTATCCGGTGAATCCGACTACCGAATCCGCAAACATTTGAATCCGCTCTCCAGAGTGGAAACGTTTGAATACGATATGAATCCGATATCGTGTGGACGCCGAACCCGGTAGAATCCATGAACTTTTGAATCCGATGACGTACCCAAAGGAGAGAGATGTAAAAAGAGGGAACGAGCGCAAAATTAAAAAAAAAAATTAAAAAAATAATACGAGCGTAAAATTAAAAAAAATTAAAAAAATAATACGAGCGCAAAATTAAAAAAAATTAAAAAAATAATACGAGCGCAAAATTAAAAAAATTAAAAAAATCTCTGTTAAAATCTCTAATACAAATTAAATAAAAATTTGAAAAATGATTTAAAGATTTGTGTATACAGTAATAAAGATGGAGAACCAGACAGTGAGACAAATGAAACAACTTGCCCAAGAGCGGGGTATTAGTGAGTCCAAACCAAAAGTCACTAACATGAATAAATATAAGTGTATTCATGGAAAGATTAAATATTTCTGTATGGATTGTGGAGGATCTCAAATATGTGAACACAACAGACGTAAGGCATACTGTAAAGCGTGTGGAGGATCTCAAATATGTGAACACAACAGAAATAAGGAGTGCTGTAAAGAGTGTGGAGGATATAAAAAATATGAACACAACAGACAGAAGAGGCAATGTATTCATGGAAAGATTAAATATTTCTGTAAGGATTGTGGAGGATCTCAAATATGCAAACACAACAGACAGAAGGCGTATTGTAGAGAGTGCGGAGGATCTCAAATATGTGAACACAACAGACATAAGGCGCAATGTAAAGAATGTCACGAAACACAAGATACACAACAAAAACATTAAGTTATATAACGCAAGTCAGTGTTACATAACAAAATTTACACACAATCATAATCACGTGAAATACTCATGAACTACTGAAATAGATACCACGCTAATCCACCAGCGACAACTATAAATGCTAATATATTCTTTTCATGTTGCGTTGAGTCTATATTATTTTCGTGTTTCGTTGAGTCTGTTTGCGTTGAGTTTGTTTTCGTTGAGGGTTTTGGTTTCGTTTCAGTTCTATGAGGTAATTTTAACTTTGAAGATCCCATGTTATGATTTATTCCAACCTGTTTTGCTTCAGTGTTTAGGGAATTATTCACTCCAAATTTCATATCACCAGTAGCTTTCATAAGTTTGTTATTAAAACCACTCACACTCTCAGTGTTGATTATCATATTAGAAGGCATTAGCCATACACCAGGAGCAATAGCTAAATCAAGCCGTAATTTCGCTTCCTGAACAGCTAATTGATACCTTTGGATTGAACTAGAAATGTCATTCTCAATCACACTACTTTCAAACAGGGCTAAGAATTCTTGTTGAGTCTCGATCGCACCACCACCATTACCGTAAATTGAGTTTCTAGTATTGACTTGCGCCCCCAATATACAGTAAACAAAAGATTCAGCAGATCGATTCAATCTACCAAGACCGGCTTTAGTGAGTCCATATCCACTTTTTGGGATAAACCAGGCATATTATAATCAGCAAAGTCATCATTACGGATGAATGAGATGAGATTACCCTTTTCTTTCTTACCACCATCATCAGCGAATTTACCACCTTCACCAGGCCACTGATCAGCTTCATCATCGTAATTCCTTACCATATGTACATTTTGATATCCACCACCAGCTCCATGATATCCTGCACCATAATCGATGAATATATCTCCCAAACCCCCATTTCGGCCACCTTTCCATCTAAAGTCAGAGTTTTTTGAGATTCCAAATTCAGCACACAATCGTTGATATGAGACTTTGCTGTAAGGGTTGTTGTTGATTACAAAGGGTTGTTCATCAGGTAGGGGAAGACTCAATTCATACAGTATTCGTCTTATAGTAAAATATATATGAAACTTAATGAAGCTACTCACGACTTTGGGATAGTTGAGACTCTCGAAAGGACTTATTCCACATCCAGAGGTCGCACACCACACTGCAAAGTTCAGCTGTTGAGGCCAATAATTCATATCGGGTGCGTTCAACCATTTTCTACTCTGTTTACCAAACTTGAAAGTCACAACTTGGGATGCAAATATGTTACGCATCTTAGCGGTGAATTTCTTCATATTAGACACGTATATATCTAATGAGGTAAGCATGTTTGTGATATTACTTGTAAAGTCATCAAAATCAATGGCAGGTATTGGGTAAGAGCGTTTTGTAATAGTTAAACTCTTAGGGAATGAACTCAATGCATCATCATCCAATCCTAAATCTTTCCATAACAGTCTTTTCAAACGGGGTGATAGGTCTTCAGTCCATGTTTTGCCTGTGGGGTCATCATAAGACATGATTGTTGTCCCATCAACTTTCCACCTAATGTAACCACCATATTGATCGGCTACAAATACGAAATGACTGAGATCAGCCTTTGGATACCTATTTCTGAAATCATTGAGTAACATTTTATTCTTTATGTTTCGAATAAGATGCTTTTAAATCAACACCGTTCTTTTCTAATACCAACCTCATAATTCCATCCTACAGGCGTTCGCTCAAATGAAAATTTCAACGTTCGGGACCGGTTAGCTCCTTTAAAATTTCTGCACGAACCTCTGTTCTTATCTGATTCATATTTAAGTTTTTTTCTGTATCTTTCCGGTTTTTTTGACGGATTTCGAGTTTTAGTTTTTCAAACTTGTCCACCTCTGCTAAAATTAGAGAAAATTCTTGGTCAGAGATAGCGTTATCTTTCAGTGCCTTTGAAACTAAATCGTGAATGGTGTTTACTTTTGCTTTTGCCAGAGAAACTGTCTGTTCGTGTTTACTAACTTTATGTGAAAGTCGTTTAGAAGCCGCACCGAATCCAACTGATATTCCCCCACAAATACCTCCCACCACTCCCAATGGGATACCAACAGCAGCACCAAAACCAGTAAGAGAGGTTCCCAGCCCACTTGCAGATAAAATAACTGAAACCACCCCGCTACCAACACTGATTTTTGTAAATATCCCCCTCGCTCTATTGTATTTTTTACTGACATCCTCATAATGTCTAATTTCCTTTTGAAGATTATGTACTACTTCACACGATTTTTGAAGCCTGAAATTATTTGGGTCTCCATTCATAGGCACTTGTGGATAAATTCTATTGTATTCTTCCATATTTTACTGATCAACAGGAAATCTTTAAATGAATTCTAATAGGTTCGTTATTTAAGTTAGGCTTTCTTCCATTTTCATCTAAAATCCACAAAGTAAAGTAGTTGACCGGATTTTTGGTTTGTGGAACTTTTAAACAAGGATTCTTATCAGATGGAATAACAGCTAGTACTTGTGAGGGTTTAAGTTCTACATTTTCACCTTTGAGGGTGATAGGTATACAACAATTGGAATATGAAGACTTTGGCTCTATAAGATCACACATTAAGTACATAGGATTTTTATACGTTGCTTTAGAAATGTAAACTAAACCTGCATTTTGTATCTCTTTTACATTGGTTAAGGGTGGATCCAGATAAATTCTTGTTTCAGGAGTTAGCATAGTTATAGATAGAAAAGTTGTATCATTCATTATTTTTTTTACTTATCGTCTCTTCTTTTTAAATTGTTCCACAAAATATAGAACCACAGCCACTATCAACAGCCAAGCGTTCTTACCTAAAAATCCAATAACCTCACCGGCAGTCTTGAACAGAAAGCTTACGATAGCTCCAACCATTCCAGGCAATATCTCACCAATCTTTTTACCAATCGTTTTCAACCCGTTACCAACACCTTTACCCAATTTGGTTAGACCTTTAGAAAGATTAGAAACGATAACACCAATAACCACACCAACAGCACTAACAACGGCAAAGACTGTAAAACCGTACTTTTTGAAGATAGCCTTCACACGATCACGAAGAGGCATCTTATCAAGTATTTCATCATTTTGTCTCTCTAGATCGCTTATTTGTTCTTGATTGGAAATTATTTTATTCTTGGATAGCTCTTCCAATTCATTAACCCTGGAGAGTAAACGATCTCTACTTTGTTCTACCTTTCTTAAATTAGAAAGTCCCTTCTTATTTTTGTCGATTTCATCTTTGTATAGGTTCAATTCACTCGAAAGTTTCTCAATCTTTATTTTAGCTTCTATATTCTGTTTAACAGCTGCATCCAAAAGGCTTTGACTTTCCGCGATTTTTACTTGTTGTTTCTCAATGAATTCACGCTTCTCTTTTTCATTAGCAATATAACGTTGTCTCTCCAGATCATTTGTTTCCACGGTTGCTCTTAAACCATTTAGTGCATTACGTAAATCCTTAATTTGTTTATTATCTTCATTCAAATCAGCAATTAGTTTATTATTATTAATAACAAGACTCTGAGAATCCATACCAATTGCTCTCTTGATTGTCAAAGGAAGTCGGTCATAATCTACCAAATCCCCCCTAAAGTTAATAAGTAAATGCTCCCTATTGTTAACTTGATCAGTCAATCTAACCCATACCCCCTCATCATCTATTCTTGCACTGAATGGTGAATTTATTGGGTCGAAATTGTAGAACTTCTCTTCTATCTTTTTTAAAGCTTGAGCCCTATTGTCTTCTTTACTTTCCTTAATCAGTGGGGATTCATCATCATCATCATCATCATCATCATCATCATCATCATCACCAAATGAAGTTTCTTTAAATTTTGCGCTAGTTTTAGTTTGACGAGTGGTGGATGTAATTCTTTTTAATGATATATTTTCACTATCATCATCACCTAGATCAGCTGGTTCAAAAGGAATTTCTTTATTTGGTATTTCTGCCATGATTTTTTACTTGTCTGTAAGAAGTCTTTAAACTGGTCACACAATTAACTAAAAGAATTTACTAACCATATAACCTAATGCCAGCATACCACCACCCACATATACCATTTCACTCATCTTTTGATTGCTACTAGGTCTATAATAATCAGAGAATTTTGGTTCATGTGTCTGACTATACAATTTCAAAGCTTCATCTGTATTCTTAATATTTTGTGAAGCTTGGTGTTTAGAATCCAGCTGTTTAGAGTACCAATCAATGAGTTTCTGTCTATTTTCCTGGTATGTAGCATAATCTTTTTGATATTTTTCTATTGCCTTATCGTGTCGTATTCGCTCCGCATCTGTGTTATCACCTGATAGATATTTTGCAAGATACGAACCACCAACGAACGTAGTCGCATTTAATATAGCTCCACCAACCATCATTGCTATTGTCGCCATTTATTGATCAATATGTAAAATCTTTAAGTTGGCAAAATCTTTTGATCTTCTAAATAAGTTTTTAGGTACATACTACCGGATAGGACAGCGACCCATTTAGCATAGTTTGTAATACTTGAGGAGGGATCGTTGATGAATGATTCTTTCATAGCCTTTTTAGCTACGTATCCAACTCCAGAAGCCAATCCGATAATGACGGCTGAATCGGTAACAGTTTTCACAAGTTTGTTTTCAGTTGACATGATTTTTATTGTGATTAGAGAAAATCTTTAAACTACTTTCCTCATAGCATTACTATTTTAGGAGTTGGTTGGGTAGGAATATTTGAGGGTGGTGGTTGGGTGGGTTGGGTATTAATATTTGAGGGTGGTGGATGGGTTGGTGGTTTTCTGTTTTTGTAGTACCTCATGAACATGTCAACTGCGGTAAATCCTATTCCAACAAGAGATAACACAGTAGTAAAAGATAGCTCTGGAATCCAAGCCTTTGTAGTTTCTTCTTCTTCATTTATGGTTTCTTCCTGTTTAGTATCAGCTTCACGTTTCATTTCCCTGGCTAACGCTTCTTTAGCTTTTTTGTTATATTCTGCTAGTTTCTTACCGGCAGCAACTTTTTTAGGGTCTTTCTCTTTCTTTTTAGGATCTTTATTTTTAGGAGGAGGCGGATCTATTGTAATTTGTTCAACAACTTCATCAGACATTATTATTTATTTCCCATAGTAAAGAATCTTTAAATCAGTTGTTATCAGTACTTGAAACTTCTTCTTGTATTTTGTTGATTTTAATGTGCTTAGCAACCTGGAAGAGTCCGCTGGCAAGTGCTACCAATCTTCCACCTTTTAATACCAAGAGACCTATAAAGTTTGACAGTTCACGCTTAACCAACTCATCATTCTGTAAGTCTTTGCTAAGAGCTTCGGTGTCATCTACAGGAACCACGTAAGAAATGATATTAGACGCTGCTTCAAGAGCTGACTCCACTAATCCACTACTAACTTGCTTGCCTAATACTGCTTGGTAACGATTATAATATTTTTCAACTTCTTTTACCGTGAGTTTCTTGATATCACCTAGACTCATCTCAACACCTAAATATTCTTTTGTAGTTCCAAGAGATGCGAGAATAGCTAGTGATTCTTGTTTTATTTCAACATCATTATCTTTGGTCTCATCTTTTACCTCAGTCGGTTCTTCAATAAAATCTTCAACGCTTGTCATCTTTTAATTTTTTAATAATACATAGATTCTTTTAAATCACCGCGGGAATCTCTAAATAACATTGGAATGGATAACGTAAACACAAACAGAGTCTCGAATATTTTTCAGTTTTCAGCATTTCTACAAACTTTTTACGAGTATCAGCTTCTAAATCACCTCCATAATCTTCGAAAAGCATCTTCACCCCCTTTTGTGATGGATTATGGAATGTAACCACACAAGCTACATTTTCACGGAATGGTTTTGCTATGGATGTTAATTGTTGCGTTAATACCCACACTGATAATCCATGATGCCTTCCAGAGAATGCTAGATCTATAAACTTGTTCGATCGTTTCTTTAGATCTTTCGATACAGCACAGTCGTCTAAAATTATTAGTGTATTTGTACCAGAGAACAAAGTTTGACAATCAGTTAATAACTCGTTAATCTCATCGCTGTTACTAGCATCTGGTGATAATACTAAGAAACGTTTATCTCCGTGAGCAAATTTATGATAGGTTTTATTTTTAGCATAAGTCGGACATATGAGAACAATGTATTCAAAAACTTTGTGGAATGGTCCTCTTAGCTGATCCGTGAGATACTTTGTCTTTCCACAATTTGTTGGACCTGTTATAATGCAATGAAAAGGAACTTTATCTCGTAATTCTTCCATACTTTTAACTAATACATTATAGATCTTAAGTTTGAATTCATGATCTCCATCAACGCATCAGCTACCACAAACATGTAACAGGTGATATTACCCGATCCTCCAATTTGTCGTTTCATTTCAAGTTTTACTCCATCTCGTGTGTTGTTCAAGGCCATACCTCCCCCATGAATACTATTGTCGGGATGAGTTCTCAAGTCAATCCATAGAGCAAACTTGTCGACATAAAAATCATTTAGCTTGACACCCTCTTTACCGAAACGTTTCATTACCGAATCCCAGAAGTCTGACGGTTTCATTCCCTTGGAGTAGATACGGTTTGGCATGCCGTCAACGTTAATGTCGATTGATGTTATATTCGGATTTACAAACTTCTCAGAGTCTCTTGCTCCTCCGACATATCTTTCTGTGAACAAGCACAATATACCTTTCATTGATCTCCTAGGTATATTAATGTAATCGTTTATGTAACTGTCATTAGGTTTGGAGATGGTAAAAGTTTTGTGGAGAAGTACATTCTCGTAAAAGAATACTTTACCAACCTGATAAGCTGACTGAGCCTCACTAGCTAAGTATTCACTTGATATACAAGAATATTCCAACTCGAGGTTTTCGATTTTGTAAGTTGGAGTCTTGGTCTTGTCAGAATAAACAACCATATCTGAAACTGAGGCCAGTGTAATCTCAAAGATTAGTGAATGAGGTAACGCCTTTGGATAGAAAACCCCATGCATGATTGTTGAGAATAGGATGGTTTAGTGGGATACGGTACTTGGTTTTGTATACTGCTGCGAGAGTTACTTCCTTATCATTTCCTGAGGTTACCTTATCACCCGCATTTGTCCTAAGCTTCCTCATGTTTTCAGAAGCTTGACACTTGATCCTTGTTTTATTCCATTCTGACGATCTTCAGCTGTTAAGTATAAGTCATGGTAGGTTTGAAAGAGATCGTATCTTTGAGTATCCTGTAGTGTTTCTCCACCAAAAAGAACCCTGAGTCTGGATACAAGGTTACTGCCTACGTTATTCACAAGGGTATTATTAGCATGACCATCAACAGTCAAGTCAAATAGTAGAGATACACTTCCTGGAACAATAACTACATTCTGAGAAAGTTGTGGAATATTTATATATAGTGTTTCTTCAGGATTAGCGGATGAGGGATTGAGTGTAATTCGATTCAGTGACGATTCCGCTTTCAAACCGAGAGGCTCTAGTGGAATCCTGTTTGGGTTAATTTCATCAGATATAGCTTGTGACATGTTTTATTTTAAAGATGGGTGGAGTATTCTTTAAATGAGTAACGAAAACATGCTATCAAAAATATATTATTCAACTTATGGATATTGGAAAGGGTATTCTGCCATTCATAAATTAGCTGAGAAAGCAAAAGTCGTGAATCTGTGGCTAAACGATGGCTTGAGAAACAGGCGCTGTGGCAAATCTATCTACCAACTCCAAAGTATATCCCTAGACCGCATTGGAATGTGGAAAAGCCTAATCAGATTCATCAAGCAGATCTATTATTTTTACCACATGATAAAGTTGGAAGAAAGACATATCGATATGCTCTGGTTGTGATTGATATTGCCTCGAGATATAAAGATGCTGAACCACTAACCTCAAAAGAAAGTAATGAGATTTCAAAAGCTTTAACAAAAATATACTCCAGAAAGTTAAAATATCCTAAAACATTAATTGTCGATTCAGGTAAAGAATTTATGGGAGATGTAACAAAACTTATGGAAAAACATAATGTAACCATACAACGGTCTGAAGCTGGAAACCATAGAGCTCAAGCATTTGTTGAAAGAGCAAATAGAACATTATCAGAAAAACTATTTAGTCATCAATATGCTCAAGAAATGATTAGTGATGATAGGTCTAGAGTATGGGTTAAACGATTACCGGATATTTTGAAAACTCTTAATAGTATACCAACGAGAATAACTGGTAAAGAGCCTGAGAAAGCTATAAGACTGAAAGAGGTTGATATTGATCCTCCAAAGTATAAGAGAGTTGTTGGACATGATGAGGTTAGACTACCACCTGGTGTTAAAGTTAGATACTTACTTGCCCATGGAGAAGATGAAGGTGGAGAACGAAGACGAGCTACGGATCCTATCTGGAGTTTGAAAGTCTTTGATCTATCACGTAGTGTGGTGTCACCTAATCAGCCAGTGTTGTATTATTTACTAGATGGACCGAGGCGTGGTTTTGTGAGGGAAGAGCTTCAGTTTGTACCAGACGATACCGAACTCCCACCTAATTTTGTGTTGCAACGATAATGTCCATATGCATAAGTATGTATACCATCTTCACAAATAACTCTCTTGTCATCATCACCAGACAGTGCAACTTTGTTAACAGTTTCAGTATAAACATCATGCTTATGACTTCTGATTACATTCATCTGCCTGTATTGTTTTTCACCATTAAAGAGACATCTCTTATAATCATCAAAGCTTATGGTCTTTTTTACAACTGATGTCTTTACCCCTTTGTCCTTTTTTATCTCTTCTCCATTATGCATCTTGTAGCTGTAAAGTTTAGCACGTAGACCAACGAACTCTTCAATTATCTTTCCGCCAGCTTCATCTTTAAACATACCGATGACTTTCTTGTTCACACCCGTCTCGATACCTGTTGGATGGTTTTTGGGATAATTACTAGTATCAAACATGGATTTTACATCTTTACTGATATCTTTGTAAAAATCGTCTGTTTCTATCTCATATACAAGACTGTCAGTATCTGTGAACAACAATTTTGCTTTTTCATCATATTTTGGTTTCATATAATTATAGTGAAAATCATACATTAATGTTTTACTTATATCAAGAATGCACATACCTAAGTAAACAGGCTTATCGAATACTATCTTTGTTTTCTTCATGTGGATGGCTACTAGATTATCACAAAATATGGTGCGGTGCTGATAGTTTGGCTTTGATATTAATTTTTTCACATCTTTTTTATTTGTAACCAATCGTACGTCCACCCTTTTTCTAATGTTTTCCATGGTTTTCCCAAAGACTGAGTTATTCATCAGCTTGAAGAAATCTTTTTTAAAATCGCTGGCTGCTTTCGCCCTGAGGTTGGTATTCAAGTCGATGTAAGGCTTTAACAATGCAGACTCTTCGAATGTAATACCCCTATGAATCTTGGTGACTTTTAATCCAAGACTTTCGTAAACTTTTAGGGTCTCGTGGTGAACTACGTACTTTACCTTGTTGTTGAGGTTTGGTATCAGTTTCTCAACCTTATTAACGACAAGTCTCTCTGGAGCTAGTGGATAGTCGTTATGCAAGTCGTGAAGGTGATGGGGATATTCCAAGTCAACTTCTAGTATACATGAGAGATTTTTCCAACCCTTGAGTTCTTGGTTATTCATCCATCTAAAACCGTGAGTAGGGAGTGGTTTACTCATTGCCCATCCGTATAAGTTGTTTGCGTCGAGATATTTAATATACTTTATGAGTAAGTTAGAAACAAAGTTGGTCATGTAGGGGTTGTTAGCTTTACCATATCTATTAGAGATCATAGATACACCCCCTCGAACGCCTTTCTCAAACATAAGTAACATGTCAGAATCAGTTAGAAGCTCCAACTCTACTTTAGTTAACTTTAAAGCTGCATCCCAAGCTAGTCCAGGCGCTGTGTAATACCAGGCAGGGTCTAGATCATAATTCTTTTGACAAATATCTCTAAAGTTCTCGAAAACATCAGCTAACAGTAGTACATCTGACTCAAGATATAGGTTGTGATATTCCCTCATTGTTTTCATATTGAAGGTTTCCCACACCTTTTGAGCATGTTTGTAGTTGTCTTCTGTTATATCTTCGTCGTTGAGTTTTGAATAGAATGCCTCCTTTGGTGGAAGTTTTGTTGCGTTGAGTTTATCAAATCTATCAAACCAATCGTATGGAAATACACCCTTTCTCAACATCATATTCGTTTTATCTTCAAAATAATTTTTCGTTTCAGGTAGGTTCTTATCTGTTGGAGAAAGACACTTACTTCCAGATAACACACCTCTACAGACATCACACTTTCCGCATTTAGTAAGATTATTAACTAAACTGTTAAGGCTGGTTGCCATAAATTTAAATGAATCGATGAATCTTATGTCTCGCTTAACATCAACCTGCTTACCTTCTTTGTTTGTAAAGGTGTCAACTACAATCTGTTTTGTGAAAGAAATATACTTTTCCTCATTATTAGGTATACAGTTTATTTTACCTTTTGATGTACCAAGGTTCTTGATAAATAGATGTGAATCATATCCAGTTAGATTGTGAAAGATGACAGGAAAGAACTTTGGAATCTTGTAATTTAAGTTGCATTCATTATGAGCTGCTCCTCTATACTTTCCTGTAAGGTGACAGTGGTCTAATACCTTATCTTCTCCTAATTCACCATCACATATGTGGCAGTGAGTAACATTTTCATAGTCGATTTTATCCTTTTGAGTCATCTTAACTTTCTTAGAAAACTTGAACTTATTATAAATTTTCTTAATATCTGACTCTAAATTATCTACAAATATCTGTGATATATCTTCGTCTGAGGATTCAGCAGTGTATCGTACAAGAATGGGTGGAAATATGTTGTCGTCAAAACACTTTATATAATAGCAGAATCCAGATGGTTTGTGCTTCTGGTATTGTTTAGTAAAACTTTTACTTTCATCTGGAGAGCAGGTATGTATTTTCTCTGGAAAGCACTCAATGTCAGCATATACAACAAAAGGGTGTCGCATTTTTCTGTTATAATTTTTAAAGTAAATATAATGAGGATTTCCATCTTTATCAAAAGGCATTTCAATCTTAACTTCTTCGTTTGTGTTGCAGTATTCGAGATGTTTTTCTAATGAGGTTTTATACTGGAATGAGTTTAGACATCTAGGACAAAAGTACATCTTAGATTTATGTTTGCTAACTTTTGAAGCTAACAATCTACTCATATTCTTTATCCAACAGTAGTGATTAGTTTCATCTTTTGATATTAGAAGTAAGTTGATCAATTCACCTCCTCGTTTCTTACTTATTTTTAGAGGGTATACATCACCATCATATCCGTAGACGTTAATGTTATAGGGGTTTTGCTTTTAAAACTTATCAATATCTTTTGGTGAAACGGGGAACTCTATTCCTGACCAGTCAAAATTATTTGAGTTTTCTCTCATTTGTTTATTTAGTCTCTGTGGGTCTTTCTCTTTAGGAAACACGGCGGATGTTACTGCCCACTTAAAACACTCATTATCCTTCTCATTCTTAACGTTGATAATTGCTTGCTTGGAAGCTAACTTCGATGGTAGTGGAATATAGGAACTTCCAGAAAGCGGTTCAAAGGGGTCGATGTGTATATCAAAGTATTCCACATGGTCGAATTTCCAACCGTAGCTATTAGTTTTAAATCGCTCAAACTCCTCAAGTTGGTGATTGGTCATAGTATCGAATAAGTCAGAGAAATCTGTTGACTCTGTTATGATTTCTATAGGTGAATGAAAGTATCTTGAAATTTCATCAATATGACCATTGAGTAGACTCTCTTTTATAAACTTACAGGTATAGATAAACTTAGACTTGATAGGTTTCTTTTTCTTATTAATAAGATCTATAACTTTTTGTTTGATGTTATTGATAAATGTCATGGGATCATACCCTTTCTGTCCATCTATCCTGTAGGTTTTTAGATACCCCTTCAAAGCTGTTTGTTGTTCTTTTGGAGTGAAACTTTTGAATATTCGGTTAAACTTTTCCTTCTGTCTTTCGGCTCGTTTTTTTACAGTCTTTTTGATATTTTCTGGGACTAAAGATAGAATCCAATCTGTGAACTTTTTACTCGCTTTATTTATCGGTTTAATAACTTTGCTTTCTAAATGTTTAAGTAATGTGGGTTGGGATGTGGGTTTGGAAGGTTCGAGAATGGGAACATTAATCTCAGGTGCCGGTTCATCTTTGATATTAGTTCTAGGGGCTGGGATGGGTCTTTGCTGTTGGTTGGGGATATTAGTTCTAGGGGCTGGGATGGGTCTTTGCTGTTGGTTGGGGATATTAGTTCTAGGGGCTGTGATGGGTCTTTGCTGTTGGTTGGGGATATTAGTTCTAGGGGTGGCTATATCACCCAACGCTTCGATAAGTTCTGCTTTACGCATTCGAGAATATCTTGGAATACCCCGCTCTTGGGCAAGTTGTTTCAGTTGTCTCACTTTTTGTCTGTTCATGGGGACTTGTGGTTGTATTAGAGTTTCGATAAGTTCTGCTTTACGCATTCTAGAATATCCTTTAATACCCCGCTCTTGGGCAAGTTGTTTCATTTGTCTCACTGTCTGGTTCTCCATCTTTATTACTGTATACACAAATCTTTAAATCATTTTTCAAATTTTTATTTAATTTGTATTAGAGATTTTAACAGAGATTTTTTTAATTTTTTTAATTTTGCGCTCGTATTATTTTTTTAATTTTTTTTAATTTTACGCTCGTATTATTTTTTTAATTTTTTTTTTAATTTTGCGCTCGTTCCCTCTTTTTACATCTCTCTAAAGGGGTTCCAGTATTTACCGCGTGAACATACAACATGGAAGCCAAAACAAATGTCACCGCTTTTCTTCTTGTTGGACTTATTTCAAGTCTGATAGCGTGTTTTCAGTTGAACTTGTCTATGTTCTCTCTTCACCTAAACTTTGTGAAAAGAAGACTCAACATTCTGAGCTACTTTGGATGTCTGACAGTCGAACTTTACACCACAAACAACTGAAACGAGCTGGCTGTGTCCTCAACGCTTCTGGGTCCGTCCAGGAGGAAGAATGGAGAAAGAATTTTAAGCTGGCTGACCAACTCAGGCTTTTCATCGAAGGCAAGACAACAATTATGCTGCCTAGCGCCAGTAGAGCAAATCCTGATTCGTTTGGATACGTGTGGACGGGCATATTCGGGTTGTGTTCTCGTATTAATACTGGTACACGAGGGAATTGTTGACCGGTTGGGAAAGCTTCCATCAAAGGGACAACCGCTTTCGAGAACACAACACTTTATTCTCAGAGCACATGTAGCCATCTTCGTTTACACATACAATACGGCCCACGCGGAACACCGCTGACCCTTATGATACAATGACAGAATTGTCTCCTATCAACATCCTCCCTTTCAAAGAAAACTATTAACATGTTAATATGTTTTGAAAAATAATAATAATACAAAAAAAAAAAAACACATAATAAGTCATTAACACTAACAAATGTGAACAGGCAATGTCAGATAATTGTCAACATCGAGTACCATACTGCACTATAGTCTCCAGTTTCAAAGGTCCAGTCTCTTTGGTGGTCTAATCGGCCGGCCATAACGCGAAGTTTGCACTGGTGGAAGTGAATTCTCATTTGTGGACTCGGAAGTGGGGTTAGGCACTATGGTTTCCGCAGAATTTCCAACATCCACACCACTATCTATTACTGGTTGTTCTGGCAAGGGTTGTGGGTCACATGGGACCTGACGCTCTTTAGGTCTTAAGTGGATCCTGTTCCGTCTAACCAGCCCGTCTTGCATTTTTATCACGTACGAGCGTGGTGTTACTTCGCCCAAGACTTCGCCGTGACCCCACTGTTCACCATGGTGATGGTCATTTGGCCTGGTGTACACATACTGTCCAGGCGTAAGAGGGGGTAAGTCTCTGCTGGCAGTCTTGTCATAATGAGCTTTGGCTTTAGCTCGCCTACCCAGAAGTTCGTCACGGACTACGTTTACAGGTGGCACAGATTGGCTCAACAAAGATTCAGATGTTGGTAAGTTAGACTTTGTTCGTCGGCAGAGAAACCTTTGTGCCGGGGAGTAAGACATACCCTGAGGCGGAGTGTTCCTATGGTCTAAGAGACCAGTGCAGAGGTCTGACTTTTTTAACATCTTCTTGGCCTCCTTAACGGCAGCTTCAGCTTTACCGGTAGCTCTAGCATAATACGGTGACCGGGTAATCAACTTGAAACCATAGGTGTTGGCAAAATTCGAAAATTCCTGAGAGGTATACTGAGGTCCATTGTCGGACAAAAATATATCTGGTATACCATAACGGGCAAAGTGTGCCTTTGTGACTGAGATAACATTGGCAGCAGTGATATCGTCATTCAACAGATCGACCTCAAACCAGTCACTGTAGTGGTCTACCGTAACAGAATACCAACGCCCACCCTGCTTGAAGAGGTCCTGCGAGATAAATTTCCATGGACCTTGTGGAGTTTCATGAGACAACATCGGTTCCTTTGGGAGGGCTGAGCCATAGCTAGCACACAACGAACATTTGGCACTCTCTTGAAGGATTGCAGCTTGCATTTCAGGCCAGTACATTACTTCTCGAGCCCGGCGAATCATGCTTTCACCGCCCTGGTGACCGCGGTGGAGTTTTTTCAGCATAGTAAACTGTAGCTTCCCAG
>OX453272.1:5820672-5940672 GCA_949710005.1 Ricordea florida | reverse complement strand
GGCGTTTACATTTCAACAGACCCAACCACTAGCATGAATGAGAACTATAATGAAAAATTGGAAAAAGTTCGGACTCAGCTAAGTTGTTGGGAGCACCGCCGTTTAACCCTCCTAGGAAAAATGGTCGTACTAAAAAGCTTAATTGCATCTCAGCTTGATTACATACTTTTTTCTTTACCAACAAATCGCTGTGCTATTGATGAGATCAACACCATGTTTTATAATTTTCTTTGGAATGGTAAAGACCACAAAATAAAACTTGACGTCATAATAAGTGACTATGAGAATGAAGGATTGAAAATGATAGACCTTAAATCTCTTAATAAAGCAATTAAGTCAACTTGGGTTAAAATAATACTTAGATAGTGACAATCTTGGGAAATGGAAGCTATGCTTTGACTCAGAACTTCAAGAACTAGGCGGTCCTGAAATTTTCAAGGGAAACCTCCAAAATTATGACATGTCAAAGTATATTAATGTATCTGATACGTTCTTAATGGAAATCCTGCATATATGGTCAGAAATAAGTTTCGATGCCAACGTAAAATCTCTGGACGATCTTCTTTTCCTTAAACTTATGGCAAAAACTCTTTCATAAGAGTGGGAAATAAACCAATTCACTATAAATAGTGGTCTTCAAGAGGAGATCAAAATGTAAGAGACTTAATGAAAGATGAGAACAGTTTTCTGCCTTTCTCTGATCTTAAAAAAAAACATTTTAACATTAAAACAAATTTCGTTGCCTGCTACGGTGTTGCGTCAGTTATCAAATCCCTAAGAAAAGCTAGAGAACTTCAATTCTCAGAAAGCAAAAATGCCGACAACTTTGTCCAACGTTGTCCAGAAAAAAATATAGAGGTCGTAAAAAAAGTGAGGTTGTAGATTGCAGGACGGAGTGGAAATAAAAACCTTAAAGTTTAGAACCCAGAACGTTATCTTGGCGATGAGGATGGCGGCGAAACTAAGGTTAGAAGAATTCGACGAAGATGGCGACCTGGCTTTTAAAGGAATAAGGTGGCAAAAGTGGCGGACCGCCTTATTAGTAATAGCAAAGTGGGCATTCTGGCGCAATCGATTTTTTCTCTGGGTCGCGAGTTGTGATTTTTGTGTCGATGATTTTTAAATTTTTTCCTAATGATTATGAAAATTTTGAATCGATTATTTTTTAAGGTCTTTCGATTTTTAGGTCGTGATGATTTTTTCTCGATTTCTGTTTTTCCGTTTGGGTGTGGTCATGAATAATTAATTAGGAGTGGGGTGTCAAAAATGTATCCTGTGAGTAGGTGGGGAAATATTTTAAATATTATGAATTATTATTAAAAATTAATATGAATTGGGATTTGATAATTATGGATATTTTAATTTTGATGTTAGTGATAGGATTGATTATTTATTTTCTATTTGTTTTTAAAAGTAATGGTTACAGATTTAATAACATGAGATATAGAAGATTAAGATTATACAATAGAAGAAGAAAAGCTTTACCAAATTCAAAGAATAAGTATGAAGAGGAGTGTAGGAGGATATTAAAAAATATATTCAGAGTTGATTTTCCAACAATACGACCAAATTGGTTGAGGAATCCTGGAACGGGTAGGAATCTTGAATTGGACGGATTCAATCCTGATATAGAAACACATATAGGTAGTGGATTAGCATTTGAATATGATGGAAGGCAACATGTTGAGTATACATCTATTTTTCACAGAAATAAGAGTGATTTTCATTATCAACTATTCAAGGACTCGTTGAAAAACAATATATGTAAATCAAGAGGTGTTGTATTGATTAGAGTACCACATTTCATACCATTCAACAAATTATACTCATATATTAAATCAGAACTTGTTAGGTGGTGTGATGTTTGAAAAATGAAAGTTGCTTTTAATTGGTGTAGTGGTTGTTATTTCACTGATGGAAAGGTTACCAGTCAAAGAACTGAAAGAAGTAGCTAAGAAGGCTGGAATACGTGGTTATAGTAAATTAAAAAGGGTTGAACTACTCAAGGTTCTAAATGAAATTCAACACGCTACTGGTCATGAGGATGATGATTGTAAGGATACAATAGTTTATAAAAGTGTAAGGCCAGTATCTATTATGTATACATTAGATTTAGGATTATTATTTTTAACTGTAAGTGTGGTATTTATACTTTTGATTTTGTTTTACAAACATAACCCATGTGTGATTGAGATTTGTAGATCTACACAAGAATAATTATAATAATAGGAAAAAACATTTGTAACAAGTCTCATGTTACAAACGTTCACACTTAATAATTAAACATATTTTACTATAACTTCCCTCTTATAACTTCTAGCAATATTAATAGCTGATTTAGTACCTGGTGAGTACATACGAGAAGGTAAGGCCAATACATGCGTTGCACACTCCATGATAGCTCTATTACGAATTGGTCCAGCCGCTTTGCCATAATAGTCCCATTGAGGTTCAAACTTCTTGAAGGGTATTTCATTTTCAATGGCAAACTCTTCAGCCATAGTGTCAACCCCTTCTGCACCTCCAGATACAATACATTCAATATCTGAGAGATTCAGCTTCCATTTCTTAAGAGCTTTACTTATTTGCTCTTTCAAGAAGTCATTGTCAAAGAAGTATCTACTGCCAACGATTGCCAATGATGTCATGATTTACGAATGAGGAACATCAATAGAATGTTTATTTCAATTTTCATCTGAAAACCATCCAAGCTATAATTGCAATTGAAAAGGTTAATACTATTAGATTAGTTTCATGATTAGTAGTTGTTTCTTCTTTGATTACAGGTTGAGAATCAATCTTTGGTGATGTTGGCGGTGGTGGTATAGGTTTTACAACAGCTGCATGTGGCAACTTAACTTTTGAAGATCCCAGATTATGGCTTATTCCCACAGTCTTGGTCTCTAAGTTTATATTTGTGTTAACTCCAAATTTCATCTCATCAGTGGCCTTCATAAGGTTGTTATTATAACCAACCACACTCTCTGTGTTTATGATCATGTTACTTGGCATCAACCACACTCCAGGAGCAATGGCTAAATCAAGTCTTAATTTAGCTTCTTGAGTGGAGCCTAACTGATATCTTTGAATAGAACTTGAAATGTCATTCTCAATCACACTACTCTCAAACAGAGCTAAGAATTCTTGTTGAGTCTCGATTGCTCCACCACCAGCACCCACAATCGAATTTCTTGTGTTGACTTGCGCCCCCAATACACAGTAAACAAAAGCCTCAGCAGATCGATTCAATCTACCAAGTCCAGCTTTGGTGAGTCCATAACCACTAGTTGGAATGAACCAGGTATATTTGTAATCAGCAAAATCATCATTACGGATGAATGAGATGAGATCACCCTTTTCCTTCTTACCCCCATCATCAGCGAATTTACCACCTTCACCAGGCCATTGATCAGCTTCTTCATCGTAATTTCTTACAATGTGGACATTTTGGTATCCTCCACCTCTTCCATGGTATCCGGCACCATAATCAATAAATATGTCACCTAAACCCCCATTTCTTCCACCTTTCCATCTGAAATCAGAATTAGTATCGATCCCAAATTCATTGCATAATCTTTGATAAGCAACTTTACTGTAAGGGTTGTTGTTTATTACAAAGGGTTGCTCATCAGGCAGTGGAAGACTCAATTCATACAATATTCGTCTTATGGTGAAGTAGACGTGAAACTTAATGAAGCTACTCACGACTTTGGGATAGTTGAGACTCTCGAAAGGGCTTATTCCACAACCAGAGGTCGCACACCACACTGCAAAGTTCAGCTGTTGAGGCCAATAATTCATATCGGGCGCGTTCAGCCACTTTCGACTTTGTTTACCAAATTTGAAAGTCACAACTTGAGAGGTAAATACGTTACGCATCTTAGCGGTGAATTTTTTCGTATTGGACACGTATATATCTAATGATGTCAGCATGTTTGTGATATTACTTGTGAAGTCATCAAAGTCAATGGCAGGTATTGGGTAAGAGCGATTAGTCATAGTCAAAGTCTTTGGGAACGAGCTCAATTCATCATCATTCAATCCTAAATCTATCCATAACAGTCTTTTCAAACGGGGTGATAGGTTATCAGTCCATGTCTTGCCAGTGGGATCATCATAAGACATGACTGTTAACCCATTCCGAGTCCATCTCATATATCCACCATAACTATCATTTACAAATTTGAATTGGTTCAAATCAGCCTTTGGATACTTATTTCTGAAGTCATTGAATAAGCCCATCTTCTATCCAGAATTTGGGTAGAAGAGTTCAAACTTTTAAACCACTAGTTTACATTATCAATTGCTATTAGGAGATTTTTTTATACAAAAAATATAATCCAATTCCAATCATCACATTTTTCAAATATGAAAATGTTTTATTAACGGACTCATCAAATTCTCTTATGTCTTCATCTCTATTTTCTTGTATTATTTTCTGACACTGTCTATTTATTTTATTTTTACAGTATTCTTCACAATATTTATTCACAGTCGCTCTATCAATAACTTCAGGAACTTCTGCGTTAGCCATGTTATATCCTTAATTTCATTAACTTTTAAATATCTTTTGAACTAGTATTTATGATTTTCATAAATTATAGTTATTGTCCTCCTTTTAGTTCTTTGAGTATTTCTTTGCGTCCTCTCTGTCTCAATACCACTGGGTCCTCTCCATTCATATTTTTTTGAGCTTTAGCCCTTATTTCAGCCTTGAGCTTTTCAAAGTTCTTGAGTTCTTCTATAATCAATGAGAACTGCTCATCAGAGATCTTATTGTCACGAAGGGCTTTGGAAACCAAGTCTTCAATGGTGTTTATTTTAGATCTAGCCAGTGTAATGGTGTTTTGATGCTTCACAGCTTTCTTGGACAGATTCTTGGATATGTGTTGACATGCTATAGATGTAAATACAAATACACCACTCACTACACCCAATGGTACAGATGCGATGATTCCAACTCCACTAAGAGATGCGCCCAATCCACCAGCTGCCAAAACGCAAGATAATATTCCACAGGTCGAGCTTGCATTCATTAGTACACCTTTGGATCGGTTATATTTTTTGAGTACTGTTTCATAGTGGCTTAATTCAGACTTTAGTTTATTCAAAGCATCACAACATTGTTGAAGCCTGAATGATGGTCCATCAGTGGGGATTTCTGGAGGAGGTGCAGTTGCCTCTAAGTTGGGATATATCGACTTATATTCACTCATATTTTGGAATGATTATCCCTTACTTTTAAAATACTATCTAAATCTTAAACTGAAAGTTATGGGAGAACCCTTCAGATTCAATTTGTTCCATTCAGTGTCGAGGATTATTAAATCGAAGTGGTTTATGGGGTTCTTATATTCTTGAGTTGGAATGGCTGGATAATCCTGTGATGGTATGTTTGCAAGAAGATATGAGGGTGAGATCTTCACAGGTTCTTCAGATTGAGTATTGTTATTCATATATGACGATTTATTGTCCACTATGCTACACATAAGTCTCAGCGGCTCCTTAATCTGTATATTTATGGGGTATAACTTTCCAGGTGTTATGATCTCAGGCACCCCTAAACCAACTTGTAGACCTCTTGTAAGTTTAATATTGAAGATCTTATTGGAATATAGATAGTCAACAGTGTTAGTCTCAATGATTGAGAGTTTAGCCTTATCTGTATCGTTCAGAAATATAGTTTGTATATCACGCAGTGAATATGTACCAGGTTGAATTACTATGATGGGTCTATTATCCTCCTTGAGAATGCCCTGGCGATCCTTGAAGTTAATCAATCGTTTGGGTATATTACAGTCAAGGAGTTGTATCTCCCGAAGATTTTCCAGGGGAGGATCCAAATAAACCCTAGTTTCAGATTCATACATAGTAATGCTTAACATTTTGTTTGATTACTCCTTATTCACCTTTAAATTTCTATAATCAGCATCTGAGAGGAATCGAGTCTTAATGATGCCACAGCTGGAACATTTACACTTCATCATTGGTCTCCCCTTGGATGTTTTGGTAAAGGTTTCACTACCAGTAACACAATCAGTCAGCTTTTTCTCCTTGACACAATAGCTTTTCATTTGATTCATTTACGTTTCTTCTTTAATTCTTCTATAAACCAAAGCACAATCGCCATTATTAACAGCCAAGCATGTTTACCCAGAAATGAGATGACCTCTCCAGCAGTCTTGAACAGAAAGCTTACAATAGCGCCCACCATCCCAGGCAGTAATTCACCAAGTTTCTTACCAAGGGTTTTCAGCCCATCACCAACCCCTTTGCCCAATCTTGAGAGCCCTTTGGAGAGATTGGAGACTATAACACCAATAACTACTCCGACTGCACTCATTACAGCAAGGACTGTGAATCCATATTTCTTGAAGATAGCCTTCACACGATCTCGTAATGACATTCGTTCTTGTATTTCTTCATTCTCACCTTCCAGGTTAGCTATCTCTTGTTCCTGCTCACCAATTTCCCTCTCCAGAGTCTCTATTTGGCTACTTTCCTCTGGGGTTTTCAGTGGCTTATCTCTGTGGAATTTTAGTTTATCCTTCTTTTTGGATATTATGGTCTTTTTCTTAGATATCTCATCATCATTAGCTTCCACAACTTCTTCTGCGCTTGGACCTAGACTATTTTTGATGGTAGGCGGTAATTTGTCATTCAATTCATCATCACCTTTGAATAACACATAAGGTTTTGATCCTTTCTTAAACAATCTGACAACTACTTGCTTGAATTCATTAAGTCTAGCTGTAAACTTTGAAGTATCAACTTTGGGGAATCTTGATATAATCTTGGCCCAGGCTTCATCTTGTTCAATTTCCATCTCTTCTATCAATAAGGGTCGAGTTTCATCAACACCACCAAACGAGGTTTCCTCCTCTTCATCAGGGTCAATTGGACGAGTGGTTGATGTCTTTGTGATTGGGCTCAAATAAAGTGTATCGTCCCCATCATTATCATCATCACCTGCCTCATTTAGTGTAGTTGGATCTAAATCAGGATCATAAGCAGTTGCCATATTTGAAGTTAAATATGGGAACTTTCTAAATTGATTCAAAAGTCTCGTATATTCATGTCTTTTGGATTCCATATTTCATCGTGGAAACCAGTCTTTGAATTACAGTCTGGGATTTTCCTAATTATAACAATGGGTAAAACACGTTGTTTGAGTTCATCCTTAGCAATGGCTATGGGATCAAAAAAATCCCCTGCCCAGTTTATGACTGGCTTCTTGCCCATTTTGAGTTGTTCAGCTCTCAATCCTATCAAACGAGTATATTCATGGGGTGTCATTGTGTTATCTGTTATTTTGTCAGTCATTATATCCACTTGCTGGCAATATATCCCAAGGCTAACATCCCGCCAGAAACATAAACCATTTCTCCAGTCTTTTGATCTGAATTGGGTCTATAATAGTCAGAGAATTTAGGGGGGTTGCCCATTTGATTGTATAATCTCAGCGCTTCATCCGTCTTTGATATGTTCTCAGAGGCTTGATTCTCATCACCCTTCCTACGATTCATAAAGTCAATATAAGTCATTCGTTTCTCTTGGTAAGCAGCATAATCTTTCTGGTACTTCTCCATGGCTTTGTCATGTCTATCCCTTTCAAGTTGTAGATCAGCTGAAGATGAGCCGCTAATGACTTTTGCTAAATAATTTCCACCAATGAAGGCTGTTGCATTGAGCACTGCACCTCCAAGCATGATTGCTATAGTTGCCATTACTCTTTCTTTTGTGGTACTCTCTTGGTTTCTAAATAGTTTTCTGCAACTAGAATTGTAGATATTGCAAAAGAGATTTTCATACGTCACTATAAGACTGGCAATTATAAATAAGTCTCTTAGCTAGATATAAATTTGCGAGAAAACCTACCATAGTAACTGCATTTCTATACCATCTTTTTTCATTAATGGATTTGATCTCCTTCTTCTCTTTGTTTGTTAAGTAATCTTTGAATTTCGGCTCGTCACGTCTAAGTTCATGATTTGGATCGAGATCATAATACCAATTCAAAATATAATCTGTTGAAGGTAGTCTAGGAGGTGGGGTCTCATCATGCCCTTCTTCTTTTAGTTGTTCCATATACAAACCAGTCCTAAACATTATTTTGATATGACTCAATAGATCGTTATTGAATCGATTTTTAGCCACCTCATCCACTTCTTCATTTGTTATGTATGTTATGTAATTTTCAAGTTTCGGCTCATTATACCTAAGTTCATGATTTGAATCAAGTTCATGATACCATTTCACAATATCATCTGTTGGAGGTAATCCAGGAATTGGGACTAAATGAGAATAGCCTTGATTTTCTTCTTCCATTTGTTGCTTATGATACAAAGCAACTCTAAATGAAGTTCTAATGTGTTTCAGTGAATCTCTAGTGAACTTCTTATTATCACTCATATTCAAACACTTGTAGGTAATATCTTCTGATCCTCTAAATAGGTTTTGACATACATGCCTATACTCAATACAACTACCCATTTACCATAATTCATGATACTGGTCGATGGGTCACCAGTGATTGTCTCCTTGAGAGCCTTTTTGGACACCCAGCCCATAAAAGCCGACAATCCAACTAGGACTACAGAATCAGTAACTGTCTTTACGAGCTTATTCTCAGTCATTTGTATAATTAACATCAATTCTATTTTAAGCTATTTTACTCTTGTGTGGCTCTGATGTGGGATGCTTTTTACCACCACCCCTCATGGTATTTCCTATAGATTTTCTCAGTATTTTACCAAAGGATCGACCACCACCACCACCACCACCACCACCACCACCGGATGGTTCTTTCAGGACCTTTTTACCAACATAGCCTGCACCTAGAGTTAGTCCAAATAGTATTACGGGTAAGTATAGGGGAGCAGCACATATGAAATGTAATATCAAATTCAAGGTCCCCAAGTTTTTTCCAGTTATATTTCATAATTTGTCTGGGTATGATAGCCATTTATTCGTGAAGAATCTTGGTATATCATAGGGTAAAGTAAATTGTATACCACTTACTGATGAGAAATACATCTCGTTTACCAAGGAGATTGTTGTGGATACCTTTAGGAATGGGGAGGGTAAGAAGATTGAGGTGAAACGATACATAAGATTTATAGACAGTTTCAGGTTTATGTCTAGTGGTTTAGCCAGTTTGGTTAATAATATACCACGAGAGTCTTTGGAGAATTTGGGAAGATATCATGAAGGGGAAGAATTAGAGTTGTTAGCTAGAAAGGGCGTCTTTCCTTATGATTGGTTTGATGGATATGATAAGCTAAGTGAGACAAGTCTTCCACCTAAAGAAGAATTCTATTCAAAGCTCTATGATGAGGATTTAACTGATGAAGACTACAAACATGCCAAGTCTGTGTGGGATACATTTGGGATGAAGAATTTCAAGAATTATCATAATATGTATCTCAAGGCGGATGTATTATTACTGGCTGATGTTTTCGAGAATTTTAGAAGGGTATGTATGAAAAATTATGGATTAGATCCTGCATGGTACTTTACTGCACCTGGACTGGCATGGGATGCTACATTGAAGAAAACCAAGGTGGAGTTGGAGCTTTTGAGGGATCCGGATATGTTGCTTATGATTGAGAATGGCATCAGAGGTGGCATCTCAATGATTTCGACTAGGCATGGTAAAGCTAACAACCCATATATGAAGGAGCATGATTCAGCCTTGCCTACAAAGTATATCGTATATCTAGATGCGAATGGACTATATGGGCATGCAATGACTAAGGCTTTACCAACTCATGGTTTCGAGTGGATGGATGATCAACAGTTGTCAAATTGGAGGGAGAATCCATGTATATTGAAGGTTGATTTGGAGTATCCTCTAGAGTTACATGATTTACACAATGATTATCCTTTAGCTCCAGAAAGTGTGAATGTGGATGGAGTAGAGAAGTTGGTTCCAAATCTTAGAGATAAGACAAAATACGTGGTCCATCACGAAGCACTAAAGCACTATTTATCTCTAGGATTGAAACTAACCAAAGTTCACAGAGGTATAACATTCAAAGAGTCAGAGTGGCTAAAGACTTACATTGACTTGAATACCAGTCTGAGGGCTAAAGCGGAGAATGACTTTGAGAAGGACTTCTTCAAATTAATGAATAATTCAGTATTCGGGAAGACCATGGAGAACATCAGGAAGAGAGTGGATATTCAGTTGGTGACTAATGAGAAGCAGGCGCGTAAATTAATTGTCAAGCCAAATTTCCACCACAGGAACATCTTTTGTGAGGAGATGTCAGCCTTCCATATGAAGAAAACTAAACTACTCTTTGATAAACCCATTTACTTGGGATTGGCTGTGTTGGATTTGAGTAAAATAACCATGTATGATTTTCATTACAATTACATAAAGCCTAAATATGGTGATGACGCCAAGTTGATGTTCACCGATACAGATTCCTTAACCTATGAGATACAGACTGAGGACTTCTATAATGACATAAGCCCAGATGTGAGGGCTAAATTTGATACAAGTAATTATCCCAAGGATCATCCATCAGGAATTGAAACTGGAGTGAATAAGAAGGTTGGAGGTATGTTCAAGGATGAAGCTGGTGGTAAACAGATAACGGAATTTGTGGGTCTAAGAGCCAAATTATATGCTTTCAAAACAGATAAACAGGCTGAAGTGAAGAAATGCAAAGGGGTGAATAAGGCAGTGGTGAGTAAGAGTATAAGTTTCCAAGATTATAAGACTTGTCTTTTCAGTGGTAAATTCCAGAGAAGGAAGATGAATACCATAAGGAGTCATAAGCATGACATCTACACTGAAACAATTAATAAGATTGCATTATCACGCGAGGATGATAAACGTGTGATAATGGAAGATGGTGTAAATACTTATGCACATGGTCATTTCAGGACGCTAGAAGGTGGTGATTCAGTGTCTTGGGGTACAAATTGAAGTTCCTCACGAACGAATCCTCGTTTTGGACCCCCACTCAAATAGTACAAGACTGGCTGACCCGGTTCAATTATGGTTCGGGCCAAATCATAGACTTCAAGGCTCCATATAGGATCAGTAGCCCTTCGTTTATCTCCACCTTCATCTTCACCAGGGGCATATAGATATCTGACTTGAACATCTGGAGGTAATCTCTTCTCATACAATCCCACAGGTCGCTTATAGTCTGGAGTTTTAGTGCCAATTGACTCCATTTTCAAAGCCTCCTCAGGCTCTTTACCAGTAATACGGGTAGTCTCACTATTCAAGGTCTTCATGATGGCAGGCAATCTATTCACCCAAACTGTGGACCGGTTATCACTAATCATCTCTTGAGCGTATTGATGGCTGAATAACTTCTCACCGAGAGTCCTATTGGCTCTTTCCACAAAAGCCTGAGCTCTATGATTCCCAGCTTCACTACGCTGGATTGTAACTTGATGTTTATTCATAACATTTGTTACATCACCCTTGAATTCTGTTCCTGGATCCACCATTAATGTTTGTGGCCACTTCAATTTACGGGAATAAATCCTTTGAAAGGCATTAGTAACTTCACCACTCTCCTTTGAGGTTAATGCCTCAGCATCCTTATACCTTGAAGCAATATCAATCACAACTAATGCATAGCGCTATGTTTTTCTTCTCACTGTATCATGAGGAAGAAACAACAAGTCCGCTTGATGAATCTGATTAGGCTTATTAACTCTCCAATGTGGCCTGGGTATATACTTGGGGGCTGGGAGATATATTTGCCACAAGGCTTGCTTCTCCAACCACTCTTTAGCGACCTTTTCACTAACTTTGGCTGCTTTGGCTAATTTGGGTATGGCTGAGTATCCTTTCCAGTATCCATCAGTTGAGTAATATAATCGATTTAAAACGTTAGAATCATTCATTTATAAATAAGAATATAAGCATTTAAAATGACTTCTATATCAAACATTCTTGATCCTAATCATGTTCCAAGGACTACTGGAGGGTTGAAGGCGGAAACTTCGTTGAATAGGGTCACGTTGAATCCATCATCCGCCGAACCTGGTGAGACATTATACATTGAAATCCCAAAATTGAGTGAGAATTTAGTGATTGTACCTGGTAGCGTCTACATAACCTTTGATATGGTTGTAACTGGGCATAAAGACAACACTCTTGTTAATAATTTGGGAAGGAACCTAATTTCACAATGTAAGGTTCTATTTGGTGGTGAAATCATAGAGGATCTTAGTAGATTTGATTTATTCAAAACTTATCATGATTTGTTTTTGCCGGAGGTAGATCGTGAGAATAGATTGAGACAAGGCATATCTGATGCTAATATAAGGAAAATTAGAACCAATGCAGGCAATAAAGATACATCAAAAGCAAAGCATAATACTTTGGCTACGATTCATAACACTAGATATGCTATTCCATTAGATCCCACAATCCTCAAAGATCATGGAATATTTTATCCAAGAGGATTACCACATCCACTTAGATTTGAATTAACTTTGGCTAAAGTTTCTGATGTTGTAGTTTATTCAAACAGTGAAACACCACCTGATTATAAATTAATAAACATGGAGATGGAGTATCAGTGCATATCGAATGATCATTTAGCAAAAGGGGCTGTTACGTCCTACAAATCTGGGAAAGGATTCACGTATGAAAAAGTACTTCTTCACAAAACTTTTACAATCTCTGAGGCTAATGATGCTGTGATAAATCAGCATATCAATGTACCAAGGAAATCCATGACTGGTATACTATGTCTTTTTACTGCTCCACATGTAGAAGGTCTTAGGGATTCTGAGATTTTTGTAAATCCAAGGATAACATCAGTCAAGATTGACATAGATGGGGTGCCAAACAAAGTTTATTTGAAAGGTATGATGGCGACTGATTTGTGGCAATCCATGATTAAGCGAGTTGGTCTTGGGGATTCAATTAAAGAATCTGACTTCTATACAGATAAATTCGCTTTGTGGATTGATTTGAGGACTTATCCAGATAATGATATCCATGGAAATGGTTTGTATATTATTGCTACTCGTGATGGTGTGACTTTAGAAATTAAGAGAGAAAAGGTAGGAAGTAGAGTTCTTACATGCTACATGTTTGTTGTTGCTGACGCTATAATGGGCATTAGGAATGGCGGTCTAGAGGAGATAGTATATTAGACCATCATATGTTTTCTTCTCACATTCTCATGAGAAGAAACATTAATCTAAAGGAGTTAATGTATTGAGTAATGATGAATGAACTCAGAGATATGATTCCATTCAATTGTATAACTGGTCCCACGAATTGTGGAAAGACTCAATACATAGTGGAACAGCTTCGAGGTCACTATAGGCAAGTATTCGATTATATTGTGTTGATTTGCCCAACATATGCCCATAACAAGACTTATAGAGGCTTTGCAAAGGGGGACAAACGATTCTTTGTACTCTCACCAGATGCGAGTGATCATGACGAAATCAACAATTTGTTGATGGATTGCTCATCGTTCTTCTCAGATATGAATGCGCTCATAATATTGGATGATTGTGCCGTTTCAAAGGATCTGAAGAATAGATCCAACAAATTCATCGATTTAGCTTTCTCTGGGAGACATATAGGGATATCAGTGTGGGTTCTCACTCAGCAGCTCACATCTATAGCTAAACCATTCCGGGAAAATGTAGCTTGTGTGGTTTCATTCCATAATCCATCACAAACGGCGATGAAGATGCTTTTCGAGGAATATGGTGGAGACCTGGATGCTGAAACTTGTAAAAAATACAAGAAGCATCTTAAGAATGAAAAGTATTCCAGACTCTGCTTCTCCCTTAGACATCCATTCCAAAATTATTTAGAGATACCGTCTCTTACGGCATAATCATGACAACTCCCGAAGATATCATGAATGGTGAAACTGTTGTAAATGATCAAGCAATAAACACTCCTGATGATGATTTGAAATCTAAAAGAGAAGAACTCTCAATACTAGCTTGTCTAGGTTCTACCAAGGAGTATATTGGTATGCAAATGACTCTGTCTGATATACATAAATTATCAGAAAAGGATGTTGAAAAATACTACAAGAGATATAAGATGGTATCTGGTAAGAATCTAGCTGATGGACTAATAGATCCTCCTCTACATCTATTAGTTAATTGGTGTCTTAGTAGTTATGGTGGAATAGATGAACCAGAAGCTCTAGTAAATGATTGGAAGAATAATCAATTGGTTAAACAATGGCTATCAGAAGTGTCTGGTTCAATAGTAGTAAAGGGTGGAGTAGTTGCTACATTACTAATAATAGGTATTACGACCATTAAGCATTTCAAACTAAGAGAGCCTCCTCTTGCTATTACAGTTGATGATCCAACTAATACAGATCAAGTTGGAGTTGACACTGTTCGCTAAATTGAAGAAGGAAAAAAATTTAAAAATTAACTTGTCCAGACCATGAATGTGTATATCCAACAGAAAGCAACTCAGAGATTAAATCATGTCAAAACCTATCTTGATCAGACCTTGTCATAAATTCAACTGGAGTAAGATCCACATTGAAGAGTTCAAGCCCAATCGATGGGGTGGTTCTTACTCAAAAGTTCACTTCATTGATAAGAAGAATGTTAAGCGTCCAATATGCATTGAGATGCCTGAACAGAATGTCTGGGGTATCTCAGGCATATGGCAATTTGGACTTAATACTAACCAACAAACCATGGACAATATAGAGGGGTTACAAATTTCATACCCAATGACAAGTAAGGAAACCATGAATCATCCTACAGAGCTTGGAAGGTCTACTTTTGAAATTTTTGAGAAAATGAGACATATTGTAGCTACAGCCTTGAGGGGTGGATTTAACAAAGCCTCAAAGGCCACCAGAAACGCTTGTAAAAATGCTGGTAATGATAATCTCATATTGGCAGTGAAGCCTATACACAACTACACCAAAGATACTAATAAGCCTCAAAGAGCCTACTTCAAGTTGAACACCAAAGATAAGGGTAAAAAGATGAAGTGTTGGACTAAGATCTATGACTCTGACGATAAACAACAACCATTTGACAAATTCATGGCAGACATTGGTGAAACACCCGATCTTACCACTGCCAAAATAATTCTGGATTTACAAGACATCTATTGGGGAAGCCACAATAACACTCCATGTGGCGCATCTATTCGCTTACGTGTGAGGGAAGTTAGACTCATACCAGTCAAGTATGATGATACTTCTTTCCTATATGGTAATTTAACATCTGAAGATGAGGATAATGAAGAGGATGATGGACATTCATTCTTGGAAGATAATAAGAAAGAGGATGAGGAGGAGGATGAGGAAGAGGATGAAGAAGAAGTTATAACGCCTCCACCGCCAACTCCATGTAAGAAAAAACACACTTAATTTTAATATTTGAAGTTTCCTAGTATGACTCTTACTAGGAGACTTGAATGTTTTACCAGATTAACTCATAACATGTCTGAACAAGAAATACAAACTAAGCAAATAACGAAAGAATTTTTAAAAATTAATTATTCATGACCACACCCAAACGGAAAAACAGAAATCGAGAAAAAATCATCACGACCTAAAAATCGAAAGACCTTAAAAAATAATCGATTCAAAATTTTCATAATCATTAGGAAAAAATTTAAAAATCATCGACACAAAAATCACAACTCGCGACCCAGAGAAAAAATCGATTGCGCCAGAATGCCCACTTTGCTACTACTTTATTGGAAGATAATTTCGAGTGGTTCGAGATTACAGATCCTGAGAAGATTAAGGCGCTTCGAATCTATGGACGCGAAGAAATACGAGACTTGGTGGACAGCCTGCCATAACAGAAGGAAACGTTTTTCGCCAAAACGATTTCCAAGTTAAACAATTTCTTCTTACCGAAGAAGGATACGGCGTCCTCGTGGCAAGATTTCGCAAATTGCGCCAGAAAGACGAGGAGTGGATTATGAAATACTATGTCCGTCTTCGACAAGAAGCCTCAAAATATGAGTTTCACGACCGACCTCAAAGAAACCGTATTGAACCGGCAGCTGGCGAAAAAATCTGTTAGAGGCAAGTACAGACTGCGAAGATTTCTCGAAGAGTCACAAATAGAAGAAGAGGCTAAGATAGACGAGTTAAAATTCCCTGCAGAAAGCGTATTACACCTTTTGCTGTTCATTAACCGCAAAGAGATATTCATTCAAGCGAAAAAGCATTGTCATTGGCATTGGCATACAATAAATAACACGAACGGAGTTTCAGTTCAAGCTAGAGTGCGATGTAACGTTCATTTACGTATTTAGCATAGAATTTGACAATCATGAACATGTTTATGCAGGTTCATTAGCGTTTATTGGACATTCATTAGCGCAATACATTGTGACTCTACTTTTCCACTTGGAATGGTATGATTTCAACTTTCTTTACATTTTTTACAACCCGTGAATATGACTCATTACCTGAAACATACCTGGAGTAAAGCTGATAAATATCAAGTCACTGTGAATTGCATTGCTTGTAGCTAGTTTGCATGGTGGACTGCATGTACATGTAGAATGGCTGTTGAAAGAAACCGAATTTCGATGAAGTTATAGAGCATCTTGTGAGGGCCTATGAAGACCCCGCAGAAGATTATCTAATGGTTGCTGATACATTAGGTGTAAACCCTTCTACGGCCAGAGGCCGATCTTAACACGGTACATCCGTGAGTTCAAGAAAGATCACGAGGTGGACGCAACAACCTGAAAGTGGACAACGATATAAAGCAATGCCTTTACAACACAGTAGACGATAATTGCACACTAACGCTAACTGAAATCACAGGGAACGTAGACGGAGGCTTCCAAAAAAAACCTCAAATAAATGACCGACCGACACTCGGATGGTATGCTTACAAGTCTTAAATTGGCCAGACCTCTACCAGATGTGATTCAAAGCCATTTTGAATGCGCCAATTGGTTTCTAAATACAGGCGTGGTCGGTCATTGCCTCTTTATAGCGGGGATCCCGCGCGCGAAGCGCGCGTGGAGCAGAGCCCCATACTCATGGAATATGGTCAACCTCTTTTCCTTTGGTTGTCACGTGACTGACCGAGCGTACGTCCGTACGTCCGTACGTACGTACGCGTCTACAGATTGTACGGGTAGGGTAGGGGAGACTATCAAAAGGAAGGGAGGGGTATCTCAGGCGTGTCTTGGCAAATCCACATCTTTTATATTGGACATTCACAATATGGTCAATTGACAGCTGTCAAAACGGGATAGCCACTGACCAGCATCACATGACCATATTGTGGGCTCATGTGTCAACTCATCGAGGTGACGTGATTTATTTGGAAGCTGTTCTGGTAACCCGCATATTTTTGGCGGGAAATTGCGTTGACGACTGAAAAAGAAATTTTCAGTTCATTGTCTTTTTGAGACACAATATTACTACTCTACACTGTTTTACTAAAGGATAAACGAAACAATTTCTATTGCTATGTGAACAAACAATAGCAGGGAAAATATAATTTGCAGAACACAGGGTTCAGGTGAAGAGCAACGGGAAAGAGAGCAAGAATTAACTGAGGAAGAATGAGCGAAGTAGATCGCCAAAGAAGGCGCGCTCGGGAAAGAGAAAGGAGACGAAATTATAGCGAAGAACGCCGACAAGCAGAAAGAGTCCGGGCTCGAGAAAATAGACAAAATGTTAACGAAGAACGCCGAGAAGCGGAAAGATTCCGTGCTGTGGAAAACAGACAAAATTGTAGCGAAGAATGCCGAGAAGCGGAAAGACTTCGTGCTGTGGAAAACAGACAAAATTTTAGCGAAGAAAGCCGAGAAGCGGAAAGACTCCGTGCTGTGGAAAACAGACAAAATTGTAGCGAAGAAAGCCGAGAAGTGGAAAGACTCTGTGCTATGGACCACAAATTTGCATACGTTTTGTCTGCATAATATTTGCTCACTGATGCGTGACTCAGCACTCGCACTTTCCACTTTCCCTTAAACTTGACACTTGACTTGGAAAACCGACTTCTAAACAAACCTTCTTCAGAAAAATGATCTTCTGAATGCACTACTTTTGAATGAGAAGCAAACTGATGAAAGATTTCAAATTTTTATGTCCTTTAATCATATAAACATCTCCCCTGTCGACGGCCAAGAAATACTCCCGCGGGAATTTTCTCTTGGCGGCAAATTGCAGAATGTAGCGCTTTCACTGGCAGCTTTTCGCGTTGTCGACGTTGTCATTTAGTGTGTCGATTGAGAACTTTGGTTTCAACGCCGTTGTTTTCGTAAAAAATGTTCTTCTAAATTGTAAAATGTCTCAAATGTATGTTAGTCATTCACGTGTTGCGTTGGACCAGGTCTACTTATAGTTCACACTTTTACGGTTATTTATTTCTTTTGTTAAGTAACTACAGCTGATTGTAGTGAATAAATGAAGGCAGTAATTTTTTAAACTTACAATGTAATTAAGAAAAGAATAATTAATAATTATTTTTTCATTCTCGTGAAAAATGTTTTTCGGGCTGGTAGATGTTGGTTACAGCTTGCCCGAAGGGCAATCTGTAAAATTAATTTTCTTTGCACCCTGCTTGGAGTAAACATTTATTTTACCGAGGTGTTCGTTTTAAAACGAAAATGACAAGAGTTGTGTCCTGCATTTCCCAGTAGCGTGTGCAAATCTTTTAAATACATTTACGCAAATAGAATGGTTAATTTCATCAGGAATAGAATATAGTACATTGATAATGTGTTTTTTGTAGAATATACTCCATGACTTTGTAGGTAGAAAGACCGTACTTATGGCAGACGAAAGTTTAGACAAAAATCATAGCAAGTTAACCGACCTTGACACTTGACTATAGTTAAAAACGTTTGTGAATTCCTTCGCAATATTTTAGAATGCTTTTACAGTTTAAAGTGAAATGAAAGTACTAACGGGAGCCCCGCTTTTAGGCTTGGCTAAATCTATATATTAGATGAATGCGGCTATAATATCTGGACTGTCAGGAGCTATGGTAGAGCAACAGTAGGATAGAGGGCCTACAGACAGGTATGAGGGCAACGAGGTAGAAATGTAACCATTGTGATTCGACTGTATACCCGACAGCTGGATTGGTGCACCATTCCGCCCAAATAGGAGGCATGACTGCCTAGTGATTTCAAGATTTCTTGGTGCAGACCCACCGTCTTCCCCCAAACGATCGAGTTTTATTCATTTACTACAATGCATCTGCTCATCGCAATGCCGATAATCCAGGCGCAATAGCGAGCTTAAGCCCCTTCCAGCTTACAGTCCATTTCCAAACATAGTGGAAAAGGCCATTAGCTGCTTAAAGGCAGTTATAAAGGCTCATTTGTCCCGTCCCGTCCCGACCAGCAACGTTTAATGGGAGACAGAGACGAAGCAAGAAGACAGGGCCTTCCACTCGGAGAGTTGATAAAAATATTGCTTCTTAGGGCAACTACAAGAAACATAAATGCTATGGTAAGATTTCCGCACAGGTCCCTACTTCATTATGCATTCTGTAACTATACTATTTCGTTCTTCGAACACAAGAAATATTTGCACGTGCATTGTACCATACAAGACAGCTTCAGCATGCATAATGAGTAGGGACCTGTGCGGAAATCATTCCAATGCTATCACGCCACAAAAATGCATGCAATGGTACAACAACATGCAAACCTATCTTCCAAGATGCTTAAACAGGGAAGACTGAATTCAAAGATAAATTCACTCTTTCCTGATTGTATTTATTGTGCACTAATGCATGTCCATAAAACTGTGAATTTCTTTATTTATTGCACAAAGACGCTAATGAAAGTTCGAAAAAGCTAATGAACCTGATCAAACATATTCATAATTGTCAAATTCTATGCTAAATACGTAAATGAGCGTTACGGCTCACTCTTGAAACTTCGTTCGTGTTATTGTATGCCTGTTCGCTCCAATGACAATGCCTTTTCGCTTGAATGAATATCCCTTAGCGACTAATGAACAGAATCAAAGTAGGACTATGGTGAACTCGTGGATATGTTTACAAAACAGAGAAAAAAGAAATAATTTAAAAATTACCGAGGTGTTTTTTCAGAGTTGTGATTGAATGAACTTGAAGATAATTTTAATAATCTATAATCACAACATAAAAGTGAACAGAGAGCTGAGTAGCTTTTTGAAATAAACATACAGTGAGTACATGACGCCAATCATTTGACTACACTAGGCATCAGTTATAAGGCAGGTGGCAAGCATACAGTCGTTAAAAAATTTGATAACTTAACATAAGGGTACAGGATTAAATGGCACCGAAACCAAATGTAGTTCTGGTATCCTGCTACTCACTGTCTGTGAGTTCAAAGTTTCTAACACATGTAACAGGGTCCTTCTGAATAAGGTCTTAATTTTGTTGCCATGACATTGCCAATTTTATCATCATTATAGTTTTTGTTGTCTACAAGTCTATTCAATGTATTCAACAGAAATATCCACCTTGATTCTGCAGCTGATAATGAACAAAACCATGTAGGATAGCCCAGCTGACGAATCATACCAAACAAGTCTTTCTTGCATTTTTGCAAAGTATGTTAGTGATGATCTTAAAATCCTTGAGACTCTCAATCCTTTATCAAGTTGAATTAGTTTATTTACATTACCATCTCATTTTAGGTTATTAGTGGTATATATATTCAGCGTTGCACTTAAAAAAAATCACACTTGCCATCATTAATACAGCAATACATATTTGTTTTTATCCTTATAACTTCTTGTTTTTACAATGTAAATATGAGTCACACAACAGTAAGCAAAACAGGTAAGCCTATTTTTCCAACATGTCTACTTCAACACAATCTAGTTCACTTCAAGGTAAATTCGGAAATCAATACACAGAAAACTTTTCATTGTAACGGCCTGTGGTGTATTGTATATAATATAACACTTAATACATTTTCTACATGACTTACTGTTTTCGAACCCTTCAATGACTTTCTTACATTGTAACCTTCGTGGTTCTCCGTCACGGCAGCCGCCTCCATATTTACAAGTAAATGTTGACATACTTCTTGGCCGTCCCAATACTTCTACAACTCCATTCCTGTTAGTACTAACACTTAAATCAGTAGAAAAGTCCTACATGCGATGTTTCTTATCCAGGTTGGCCACAGAACTGAGTTCTTCGGTTTCACATCATGGATCCGTCAATTTATTCTGTTTTCAGTAGTAGTTTCGTTCAATAACGAGTACTCATTTCGCTCATATAAGTTCTCATTCAAGTGCTAATTTCGCTCTATGAGTTCTCACCAAAGCTTACTACATTAGCAAGAGATTTTCTCATCTTCAGATCACTTTCGAGCCAACTGAAATTCATATACTGCTTGTAATCTTGGGGGCGGTCGATGGCGGTTGATGTCGGAAAAGCGAATAGTTATCATCTGTTCACGTTTAGCGCCTGGCCGAGTAAAAGGCTCATGAAATTAAGTCTCCAATTTGGTCATTGTCGTAACTGGAAACATTTAAACTCCTTTGGATTTTAGTAAGACCGCTAATGAGGCCCTGTTAGTGAGGTTCTTTATGTCGCGCATCTGAGTTTCAAACCTTTTCACGTCGCAATTTCGGAAGGTCGAAGGTCGCTGTCGTAATTTCCCGTGAGCGGCTCGTCGTTCGTCGCCATTTCAGGTCCTTTATGTCGCCGTTTCAAGGCCATGTTGCTTGTCGAAATTTACCCCTAACAGGGCCTCGCTAATCGTCCTCTTAAGCTACAAAATCATTACAAACTCTGGCAACGGTACGATACACCTTCAGCGTGAACTTTCATCAACAGACTTCTGTGACTTCGGTCACGACAATTGTCGTCTTCATATCGGTGCCCCCGAGTTCTATCCGACTAATTACGAAGTGTGTCTACACTGGAGTGAGTGAGTGAGTGAGTGAGCGAGCGAGCGAGTGAGTGAGTGAGTGAGTGAGTGACAATTTGCATATCGGAGTCCCCACAAAAACTCGCAAATACGCTTCGCGTATCCACGAGTTAAAAAGGTGTGGCACCCAATGACGTTAGTCTGAACAAAGTCCGACCGAGAAAACACTTCAGCAGCTCCAAATATGCAAATCGTCCTTTCTTTTCACCCAGAGGAAAAAGACAAAGGAAGTGTGGTTCGTTCCTGTGGAAGGTGTGGAAAAGAGCACGAGTCAGCAGAATGCCCGGCATACGGTAAAACATATCGAAAATGTGATAAGAAAAATCACTTTGAGCGTGTCTGTAAAAGCAGTAAGAACCGTGCAAGGGGCCAAGCTAAAGATGACGCGATAACATAGCCACTGTGACATCACAGGAACTGGACACGACACTCAACACAACAGAAGATCAGTCCTGTAATGTTGATGACGACACACTTCAAGAAGCAAGTTCGTCATTACCACAAGTACCGCAAACAAGAAAAGAGACAATTTCACCTGTGAGACATACTCCACGATATCCAACAACAGAAAGACGCAAACCACCCCGATTTCAAGAGGTCATATGTACATAAGAACGCTTATAAGTGAAAACCCCAATAAGTATACATGAGCTAAATTAAGGCCGTAATTTGTCTTTTACTTTCATTGTTTCTTTATACTTATTACTTCGTGACCAGAGACTTTTCTTTCGCTTTCACTGTTAGAATAATAGCAACCAGGAGCAGGAGCCCACTACCCTGAGCGTGCAACTCGCATACTAGGTCTGTGAAACGGCGTTTTCACAAGTAAGGTTATTTTTAGATCGTCTCTCCCTCAAATTGGTTTGGGAGAGCCAGTCACAAGCTAAAGCACGGTTGATATGTAGCATAGTAACCGCCTGTAGCGACAACGAACATAGTCGACATACACAAGTCTTCATCGGAGTGTTCGGACAGCATTTCTGACGATAGTCAAGGTATTTACACAGAGAATAATTAGTAGCTCCGATGAGATAACTGAGACAGCGGAAACAACTTTTTTTCGCGAGAGAGGCCGCTCTAAAAATAACCTTACTTGTGAAAACGCCGTTGCATGAACCTATAGCAGTTGAACGCTCCGGGTAATGGGCTCCTGTAGCGATCCAAAAAGGGGGAGAGATGTAATGTTCTCACCTGGTATCATGCACGTGCGTATGAGAATGTTAGTCATTTCACACTTAAGCACCAATATATTAGCATGTGATAAAAACATAGAGATCGCGAAAACAGTGAGTTTGTAGATTGCAGGGCGGAGTGGAAATAAAAACCTTAAAGTTTAGAACCCAGAAGGTTACACTCTTAAGCCAGGCAGTTGGGAGGGATGTAAGTAAAAGACAAGTTCGTTAAGGTAAACTATGTGCTAATCTGCGTTTCCATATCCTTGGGAACTACGTCTATGTTTCCACTGAACCGCCTGTAACAATAGCCACGGGGTCCAAAGAGCTAAGAAAGCAGTCTGTCCCATTGCTGTTTCTATCTGGCCCCGAAAATTGATGGGTTGAGCTACGTGGTAACTGACAACAACAACAACAACAACAACAACAACAACTTTATTTGTCTTTAAACACAAAAGTTGGAGTAGTTTGCCCCGCAAATAGTTGAAAAGCTAGTCGTGGCGGGGCAAGACAAATACATGAGGAACTCAAATAAGTACCTTTAAGAAACAAAAACCTTAATTAAAACAAGCCAGGAACCCAGCAGATTGCAAAATTAAATAAAACGAAAATCTAATTAACACAGTGACATACAATGCATTAAATTAGAGCTAGAGTCACAGACTCTTCAAGGATGATGGTAGACATTAAAGAGATTAATTAACAAGTGTATCCATTTAATTACCTACTTTTTTGATAATCATGGGGATTTGAAGATAGTCATCTTCCTTTTCTAAAACATCAAATAACAATTCGCGAAGAACTAGTTTGAAAGTTTTTTTAGGAAGATCCGTCATATAGCGTGGTATCAGGCTTATTTCGCAGTTTTGCTCCGAGTCGAGAGAAGGAACTGCTTTGTATATATTTCTAGTCTAGAACTTTTAACAAAGAACTCGGTTTCCAGATGTAGACGATCATGTATTGTATGAATGAATATTAGACGTGTTCTGAAATAAATTTAACATGTTTGTTGGGGCTTTATCGCTATTGATATCATACATTAAATTTGATACCGATTCATAATAAAGAAAAGGTCTTGGTAGCACGTTTGCTTCGAGAAATAACGGGATTGCATGGTCATGCCAGTCTGAACAATAAGCGAAGCGCTCTTTTCTGAAGAATTAAAAGTCTCAGTGTGTGCCTGGCCCCAGGCGGCAAGACCGTAGGTTAGGTAAGGATGAACTAGTGACTCATAAATATTCTGTGATATTGGTCGATGTACAGAGTGACGTAGCTTTGCAATCAGCCCAACATTTTTGCTAATTTTTGTGACAATAGAATCAATGTGATATTTCCAAGGGAGATTCTGTTCAATGAGAACGCCCAGATATTTTATATTGATAAACTTTAGACTCGAGACGAACATATTTATTCTTTTCATTAGAAACACGGAAAGTTTTGGTTATTACGCAAGTCGCTTTTGGTAAGGATGAAATATTACAAAGTTGTATTTTTTTTTATATATTAACAGTTAGTTTATTCACTGTTAGCAAGAGAAAATGAAGGACAGTCTGTCCCTCATGTTCTCTTGCTGTTAGCCAGTTGTAAAGGTTTTGAAGTTCATTGTTGACTGTTGTTTCCAAGATCTTTCATATTTTGTCCGCAAAATAGAATGTTAGTGTCATCTGCGAAGAGGTAAAACCTTAATTTATTTGAGCATCTATAGATGTCATTAACATATAGCAAGAACAGCATTGGCCCAAGAACTGATCCTTGAGGAACTCCACATCCAACAACAGCTTTATCTGAATGCAATCTCGATCTTGTTTGTTGACGGAAATCCTGGCTGAAACACTGCATTCCAGATTCTGTAGTGGTTTATAAATGGTAAATAAAGGGACGAATATATATATATATATATATATATATATATATATATATATATATATATATATATATATATATATATATATATATATATATATATATATGTATATATATATATAAAAACGTTTGAAAAAGCAAGGACGGACAACTTCTGACGATAAAAAAGTTAAAAAGTTAAAAATTTAATAGAAAACGTTTCGGTCTTAGACCTTCGTCAGTTACAGGAGAAAAAGGACGAAAACTAAGTTTAAATACGGTTACAGTGTGGGAGATTACATACCGAAATGAAAAATACTATCGTGCTATTAATACATCGTGATTAATACAATACAGGGAAAAAAAAAAAATGCAAAACGAGAAATACAATGCTGTACTATAAATTGCGTCATACAGGGTGATAATTAATAGACCAAACGAAAAAGATACAATACTGTGCAAAAATTACATTATAGAGCGTGATAATTGCAGAACTAGGTTAAATTCAACCTAAAAACTAAAATAGTTAAAATAGATAAAACGGACTCTTGCAATGCGGTAAATATAACGGGAAAACTAGTTTACAAAGATATGCAGAAGAAACCTACGTTTACGCTGGACAAGGTTAATACCAAAATCCCAAATCGAGGCCTTTGGAGCATTAAAGGGTTGACAAACAATCCCTGGAGGGGCCCTTAAACAATAAGCTGTAATAAGATCCCAGGCAGGGCCTTTGAGCATACCTAACACCCAAAGAGCTGGCAAAATCCAAGGAACGGCCTTTGGACTGCCTTATGGCGCAAACGCATATTTAGACAAGAGAAAGGGGATTTTGTTGTTTGTCAACCCTTTAATGCTCCAAAGGCCTCGATGTGGGATTTTGGTATTAACCTTGTCCAGCGTAAACGTAGGTTTCTTCTGCATATCTTTGTAAACTAGTTTTCCCGTTATATTTACCGCATTGCAAGAGTCCGTTTTATCTATTTTAACTATTTTAGTTTTTAGGTTGAATTTAACCTAGTTCTGCAATTATCGCGCTCTATAATGTAATTTTTGCACAGTATTGTATCTTTATCGTTTGGTCTATTAATTATCACCCTGTATGACGCAATTTATAGTACAGCATTGTATTTCTCGTTTTGCATTTTTTTTTTCCCTGTATTGTATTAATCACGATGTATTAATAGCACGATAGTATTTTTCATTTCGGTATGTAATCTCCCACACTGTAACCGTATTTAAACTTAGTTTTCGTCCTTTTTCTCCTGTAACTGACGAAGGTCTAAGACCGAAACGTTTTCTATTAAATTTTTAACTTTTTAACTTTTTTATCGTCAGAAGTTGTCCGTCCTTGCTTTTTCAAACGTTTTTAAATTCATTTTTGTGGTGAGGCTTGGACTGTGAATCTTCATTGATCCTCCTGACGCAGTGGCATTCTTTGTTGGCTTGAGGCATTTTATAACCGTTTTATATATATATATATATATATATATATATATATATATATATATATATATATATATAACATATATATTAAAACATATTAAAACATTTCGGATATTCGCTTTTCTTCTACTTTCGTTCTAGCAGTGTTTACAGAGCGTTTTTGAAGTGTCCAACAAAACAGTGAATATTTGTAGTCACAGTTTTTCATTTGCACACCTATTCTGGCATTTAATGTCTATCCTGAAATTTTCTTCGAGTTGGTATGCTGAACCCATGTTTTATCCCCTGCTATCGTCTGGTCGTGGCAGTTTGGTGATGTATTTCACGAGCGCCGCAGGGCACCCACTCAACTCGATTTCTGCGCGATTTTACACAACCTGCTTTTTATTTGACTATGCAGCTATCAGCTTTTATGCGCTTACATCTGGGAATTCGTTTTTCTTCTACTTTCGTACAAGCAAAATTCTTTGGTACATGTTTGAGAGTGTCAGGCCTGTTGCCTAAGGATTCACAGCCTTTTTAATTTGTCTCTTTTTGGAACATACGTCTTTTGCAAAACACGAAAAGATGAATTATCGTTCAGCGTCCGCTTGCAAATAAAAAAATGTGCGCTCAGTGTGCTCTTATCTAAGTTTCCATATCCTTGGGAACTACGTGTATATTTCAATAGAACCACCAACAGCAAATATCACGGGGTTGAAAGAGAAGAAAGCCATCCGTTCCATCGCTGTTATTTCTCTGGCTCCGAAAATTGATGGGTTCGGCTACGTCGTAACTGAATGCAAATCTCGATCTTGTTTGTTAACGGAAACCTGGCTGAAACACCGCGTTCCAGAATTTGTGGTGGTTATGAATTGGAAACGAAGGGACAGAATAGATAATGTTCATGGAGAGGTATAGCCCAGATTTCCAAACCACCGTATTTTATTTATTTTTATTTTATTTTAATTATTATTTTATTATGCATGCTGTCGCTGTATTGTCTTCTTGAAAACCTATTAAAGGGAAGGGGATGCTGCTTCCTATAGCTAAAGATTTTGAAAGTATCCTATATTTGACATTTTCTATTGAGTTATCTTTATGCTTTCACAGGTGAACTGAATTCAGTCGACAATTGACCTGGAATAGAAACAAAGTACTGAGACCAGAGAAGAAGACACATTTCTTGTCAGAATTTCATGGCGGAGAAAACCGAAAAAGCCATCAATGACAAAACTGAGAAGCTGTTGTATTTGGACAGTGACATGCCCGCGGGACTTCGCGAGCCATTCATCAAGTCAGGATACAGGCGAGCCCACAGTACAGTGTGGCAGTGCGTACAAAGCCTCTTCTACATCAACAATGAGAGCTTTAACATTTGGAGTCACCTGTTGGCCTCGTGTTACTTTTTAGTGCGTTATTCATTGCTGTTAGTGGAGGCAAACTCTTGGTTTGATCGCTTTTATTTGCCTCTTTTATCCTCCTTAATTGGTACCTGTACTATTTATGCCACAAGCGCTGCTGCACACCTTTTGAATTCCATCTCCGAAAAAGGTTACAAGACGTGCTTTTTCTTCGATTACGCTGGAATTAGCGTGTACACGTTTTCATCGAGTCAGGCTTTGTTTTTTTACACCAGGCCAGTATCCTTAAACTGGCTCATCTTCCGCTGGCCACTGCTGCACCTCTCTGTAGCAGCGTTTTTCTCTTTTCTCACGACATACGCTTGTTGCAAGACCGGCGCCTTGGCTAACAAGTACAGCGCCCTTTTTCGCGCGCTACCAGTTCTTGCTGCTTGGTTTAACAGCGTCCTACCAACATTGTCAGGATTGGTCTTCTGCGAGTGTCACATGACGACAGAGTCATGTATGGCCGTCGCTGCTTGCAACGCGCTGGCTCTCAGTGACCTCATTCGCCATTCGGCTTGCATATTTTTGGCAGGTTTTATGTATAGCATTAGATTACCTGAGCGGTTGTTTCCCGGACGCTTTGATCTGATTGGAAACAGCCATCATTTTCTCCATATTTGTTGCGCTCTTGGAACGGAATTCGCATTTAAAATTGTAGAGCATGATATGAGGTTTATAAGAAGTGCTAACTGGGTGGAGGCAACGACCGCTGACGTAACATACGGCAACACCTTGGGAGCGGTAGGCGTGGTTATGCTTGTAAACGCTGGAATTGCATTTTGGTTTGCTAAATCTCTCCATTACAAGGACTGCACACATAATGAGTCAAAAAAGGTATCATGACACGAGCAAAAAGGAGGGTCGGCGACCAGCCAGGGTTTTTTATATACAGCAAGCTCTCTTTTTATCAGAAATATGATCGGGTGGGATTCATTTAGCTGTAGAACAAACACGAAGATTTGAGGTTGAATGATATTACGGGCCCTGACAAAGGACCAACGCTCGAATTCTCAGCTTGCCTTTAACTGGTACAACTAGGAAGCGATGGACAATATTTGGTCATATCCCCCGCATGAACCTGGATACTCCACGCCGGCGATCACTCCAGTTTGCGGTGGTTGGCAGGAAGGAGTACAAGATCCGAAGTGGAGAACACTGCGCAAACATCCTGGAACTGATTTAAGAGGTTTGCGCAGACCAGGTCTAGGAACACGAAGCATTGCGACCGCGCGACCCATCTGAACAAGCTCTGGCTGAAGTTAAACAAGGCAAAGTGAGGAGCTTTCAAAGCGTGAAGGACTGGATTGCAGTCACAGGATGACACAGATTACTGTTACGTCAGAAACAGTGTTTCTTGTTTGCTTACTTACTTACTTAGTTTGGGCATCTTTCATGTCATCGAACTCGTTTTATAAACCCAGTGTTTTGTGTGGTACCCGAACGCTGCAGGAGTTATGGCTTTTGAAACAATCCGTTTTTCGCTTTGCGCATCACACCCTTTTTTACCAGTTTTCTTTTATTGCCGTTTTCAATTGACTTTAAAAGGAATTATTGCTGGTTTTGGAATTTTTCTAGGTTTTTGTAAGTGGGGTCGAGAGAATAATGTCACGTTAACGGGCTCCTGGTAACAAACTGCTGGCCCTCTAGTAGGAAGACATTAAACGACTCGTGGCTAAGTAATAAACGCACAATTATCAAATAATGCTCAATCATCTTTGAACACGAGGGGCCGACTGTTTGATTTTTGAGGAAGGGGCTGGCTGCATTCAAAGTGCACTGCATTCAGGAAAGTTGTTTCTTGTCCTCCCCGAAAAAGATCACAATTGGATGGTCCTTCCGGGAGACTGAAACTGACGAACGGCTACTTGTTTCAAGAAAGGATTTATTACTTAAGCAATAAACCGCAGTTTCTATGGGTTTACCGACGTAATAAACTACTTGGGATGTTGGGAGAACACTCGAAGGGCGTGTTCTCCTAACATCCCGCGTGGTTTATTACGCCGGTAAACCCATAGGAACTGCGGTATATTGCTTTTATAAACTAACTTAAAATAAAAACAGAAAATGTTCCTCTTTTCTATGGGTTTATCGGCACAATAACCCATAGGTTTTCGACCAATCAGCGCGCGGGTATCTGAGTTGTTTTGTAAATGGATATAACCTAATTTTGTGTTCCTTTAGTATGATCCTGATGATCCGAGATCACATGGATCATGAAGCATCAAAGGAACCAGGAGCTCATTACCAGTAATGGGCTCTTGAGGAACCGATGAATCCACTCAGGGATTCATCGGTTCCTTTGATGTGCAATCAGGCCAATCAGATCACAATCTGATTGGTCTCGGATCACTAATCCAGATCCGGATCATACACACGCATGAAAAAAAAAACACACCACGAGGCACTGTCTTGATAAAAAATTACAACCGACTGTAAACCAAGAAAGACTAAACTTCATCAAGTTCCAATAATTATCAGCATCTAAGATCTCCTTGCTATATCAATACAGAGCAAAGACAACCGGTGATGAGAATATAGGTAAGGATTACCAACGATAAGTTGTCTTGATACTGTAATAAATTCTCCTAACTGCTTCAGTATGAAAAGGTATGTCGACTCCTGAGGAAAATTCCTGTATTGACATTGAGACTTAAAAAGGTTAAATATGCCTTGATAAACTGCCACTGAAGTGTTAGACAAGAGTGTTATACCAGAGTGTTACACTAGAATGTTACACTTGAGTGTTACGATAGAGTGTTAGACTAGAGTGTTAGACTAGAGTGTTACAATAGAGTGTTACAATAGAGTGTTAGACTAGAGTGTTAGACTAGAGTGTTACACTAGAGTGTTACGCTAGAGTGCTACTACGTAACGCGGATCGATCACGCTTAAAATACATTTACCTAAACTTTAGCCCGGTGAAAATATACTTTTTTTGTGGATACCAAGTCAGCAACCTTGGCATTTTGAGTGATCTTATTGGCTCACCATCTCGCGATATTGAACACTATTCACCTCCTACAGAGTAAGTGCCGGGAATTCTGGGAAAACCATCTGCAAGTGAGCTTTAGTTGAATAAAAAAATGATGACGTCAGTTCTCGCTTTGCCGCTGTTTTCGAGAGATGGCTGAGGTTACTTCGTCGGTATATACTAAAACAATTATTCTCTCCAATCTCGGTGGATAGTGGCTTTAGAGATATTTACCTCAGTTACAATTCTGCCAGAAAACAACTGTTACATATCACTGCTCGGCTAATCCTACATTATGACAAAAAAAAACATTTCTTAAGTAAATGATTCTTCCTATAAAAAGAGCAAATTAAACGACAAAAAAAAAAAACTATAAAAAAACCAATGCTTGGCGGGGTGTCAGTTACAAAAACATCATTCAGCCATAAGTTCCATTAAACTCAAATTTGTGTTTCTTTGGTACGCACTGAGGTCCATCTGGAGTTCCATATCGCTCTACTTTCTGTCCACTAAGTTGCTCGTCTGTTGGTGTGATCAAGATGGCGTTTGTGGAGCCCATGGATGGATCTTCGTCAAAGAAGTTAAATGGTCTGATGAAGAAGTTGGCAGAGTTAGCAGCTGTGGCGGTGTTGGGTAAATCTTCAGAGTGAGGCACATGCATGATACCGATTGTGACCCAGGCCACCAGATCCTCGTTTATTATTGAGTCGTTATCCTGCAGGTACTTCCGGAAATCAATCTGTCATTAAAGAACGCACATACAACACTATTAACAGTAACCAACCTTTTAATAATATTGGTTTGTTGTCTAAGAGTGGCGGAAGCCCCCGCTGTGGCGATGATCACCCTTTCAGGTCTAAAATATTTCAGGTTATATAAGAGCAGGTTTTTGCACTTGTCAGCTTTTGCAGAACACTAGTTCCTTTTTCAAAACTTTCAATTACGAGATAGCACCTACTAATTCTTCAGGGAATGTTGTTACAGTCTTAGGGATGTGTATGTTGTGGTTCAATTTTTTCCTTGGTTTAAATTTTATTTTCCTTTGTGTTTTGGTACGGTAATGTATTATAATGAGTTTGAAACAAAGGAAAATAAAATTTAAACCAAGGACAAAATTGAACCACAACATGTACACTATGGGAGCGTTTGTTTGTTTGTTTTCGTTTGTTTGTTTGTTTGTTTGTTTGTTTCTTTGTTTGTTTGTTAGTTTGTTGTTTGTTTGTTTGTTTGATACGATCTGGATGTGTTATCCGAAATCACGCGGATCATACACCTTATTCCAAAATGGCCGCCATTTAATTATTCTTTTATTTTTATTTAAATTATCCCTTGATGCGTCGTTGTTAAGATAAAATTCAAAAGAATATTTTACCTTGAACGAGGCATCAAGGTTTAATTGAAATAAAAACAAGAGAATATATCAAAGGCGGCCATTTTGGAATCAGGCATATAGCCCATCAAAGCAACGCATGAGCCAACAATGGACACCAATGCATCGTTTCCTTTGTTGCGCCATGATTCGCGATCGTGTGATCTTGGCTCGCAAATAAAGATCGCGATCATACCAAAGGAGCGTACCCCATGACAAACTTGTTAAAAAGCACCAACACAGCCAGATACATAATTGTCTTAAGTTTGAAATCCTCAACATATCTTAGGTGTTTTTTAAGGTATTCTGGTGTTACCAGTAATATCTTAACACGTTGATCGTTAAATTGTTTCAAGTGATACAACTCACCTGGGGGTCAGAGGGTGCATTCTGATTGTAAATTGAGCTGCTCTGTGTCTCGTTCTCTTTGTACTTAGTCACCGCCATTTGATACAAAGACCAACTCAACATTGGTGTCATCATCCAATCCTCTGGATACAACTGTTTTATAATGGAACCAAGCTGTATACGATAGCCTTTGCTTACACCCATTCGGTTTTTTTTGTCCTCATTGAAAAAGTTCAGATACTTGGGATGATCGAAGTTGAACCTGTAAGCTGCCTCTTGTTCTGTTTTCTTGACGCTTCTCTTGAGAATCTTTTGAACGAGTCGTTGGTTGGAGACCCAGCGATCAGTGATGTTCTCAATTCCAATTTCAATAGTTTCGTAAGAATTTTGACGCTCTTCAATGTCCATATCCACTCTAAAGTTGATAAGGTGATCATGCGTTGCACTCGTGATTGAATCACGTAGAGGATATGCATAAGGACTCATGCTGGAGTCGTAGAATGCTCCAGCTAAGTACCCAGAAGCTGAAACCTTGACCTCCATGACTCCATTCTGATAAAAAATAAAGTCAAACACATAATCGTAGTTATAAACAGTGGAAATAGATCGTAGAATCAAAACGTGGCCCGCCAACCCCCCGTAGAACTTATAGCCTCCCATAAAATTGTTGTCATAGTGTCGTCGTAGAGGTATTCCAGTGTTATGCTCAAACACGCAAACGGAATTATGAAATGTTTGTGGCTTGGCAGCTCCAATCATGTGCACGAGATCAAAGAATGTGGCTGTATTTGGACAATCAACTCCTTGAACTAGTTCGTAGCTACTCATACCCATTCTCCAGGAACCGTCCAAGGCGTGGCTCAAGGAAGGATGTGGATAATATCCTGTGTACGTTGCTGCAGCCTCCTGAAGACTGAGCTCGTAAACTATTCTTTTGCCATCAAACTTGATATCGTAGATTTGCATACCACTGTTAGAATCCATTCTAAAATCAAAAGACCACAACATGTAACTTATATGACGTCCATTGACGGTGTATCGCTTCCCATCAGGCTCGTAGAGTTCCGGTCCTCTCATTGGCTTAGAAGGCTGTGCTTTACCACGACGTTCATATGTTGAAAACAGGGCATCTCCACCCTTTGGAGATGGTAGGAAGGATTTGTTTATGGTTCCATTAGCGTATTTGTCTGCTAACTCTTCCACAGAGTCAAACGTTTGATCATTGTATACAACCTTGAGTATTCTCCATGTAGATGGATTAGGTCCGCTGTGGTCCAGGAACAGAAACAAGTCTAACATGTGAAGGTACTGACCAGTTACACGACGTTCAAAATAGATCCATGAGGAGCGAGTGTCGCTAGAAAATCCCGACGGCGACGTGAAGAGAAGATTCAGACAGAGATCAGTGCAGAAATGAAAATTATAACCGTCATAACTCTCTGTCATCAACTGTTGAAGCTTAAGTGTTGCATTTATAAGTACCAAATAATACAAAACGGGGTATTCTTTATTGTTGTCAAACGGTCGAGAATTGTACGGTATCGGGTATCGCTGGCCAGGAACCTTTCGAAGTTGGTGTTTCGTTGGATTGTTAGCTGGGCTAACCACGTACTCAGCTACAATGGGTGGGTCAGTAGCACCATGGAACACAACAGCAAGTGCTTTTCTTTCAGGTTTGGCTGCATCTGAGTCTAAGAAAGCCAATGCATCATTCTTGGAAGGTGGCAGTAGTTGGATGAGGTAAATGTAGTTGCTTTGTAACGAGGCATTTTCATACGGCGTGAGATTCAGGGAGTTTTGTTTTAACAAGTAATCTCTTACGACCGTAAGTTCGTCTACCGTTAAGTCATCAAAGACACCCGCAGATTTGGGTGTGTCAACCAAGCTGGACATTCCATTTGCGCAGTCGTCAAGCTCAGATCCATTACCTTCTTGCTTTGCCTGTGATGAACTGCGGTCTTTTTTGGTTGCAACTACAATAAGCGCAATGAGAAGTGCAATGCTTGTTACGAGAAACACAACCGTCAGAACTTTCCACACGGGCTTTGTGGTCGAAGGCGTTGCTTGTTTCTTTACCATGGGATCACTGAATTCCATCTTGGAAACCTGAGGAAGGAGAAAAGTGTATCATTATTTGTCCGGTACAATTAAGCACGATGCCTTCTTTTGAGTGTGATCTGAGGTACTAGGTTAATTTTCAGTTGTTGAGAAGACTCATGTACTGGAGTGTTCCGTCTACATTTTAATACCAATCAGCCTTCTTTCTAATCCTTTAGTCGGGGAGGCATTGCATGTCAGTAAGGCAGAGAGTGGGCGCATACTAAGAAAGGTTCAAATGGTTGTATCCCGCGCGCACGCTCCACTGAACCGTGACGATGGCGGGTCATTACCCGCCGCTTATTTACACCTTCTAATTAAGGGACGGACCATTAGAAAAGTGATGGGGGGGGGGGGGGGGTGGGAAAAAAAAAATTCATGCAAGGGAAAATGCCAAAAAAATAAATTCATGCAAAGAAGAAGGTAGTAAAAAAAATTCGTGCAGAGGGGTTCACCTGAAAAAAATTCCTGCACAAGCAGTGAGCGAAAAAAAAAAATTCGTGCAAGCTGAAAATTCCCCACCCCCGCCCCCATCACTTTTCTATTGGTCCGTCCCTTAAGCAACACCATTCATCGCGGGTATAAAAGAGATCCGCAGCCTTGTTCAATCACCACTGAAAAAGGCACTTGACAGAAGTGTCGAAATGTCGGGTCGATGAATCGTAAATTTGTTAGTTATAAAACGCATTAAACTTTCACGATTTCTTTTAATTTTAAAGATAAAAACAATTTGCTCAAGAAAGTTGCTTTATATTGTTTCTAATTTTTTCCAAAATTTAAGATTCAGAAATTTAAAAGGCATGCAAAATTTTAAAGGGTTAGCAAGTTACCAACAAATCAACAGTAAAAACGAAAACACAAAATAACATTGTACCTGCTGGATCTGTCTAGCTTGGAAGAAGTATTGGACAATAATGTTGGTCGTCTCGATTTTCGCGAGAATTGTGCAAATAGTGAGTGAAAATCTAATCCTAAAAATTCAGCTCATAACAACAAAAAAGGATCTCTTCACAAAAATTTCATGAAAAGGGAACCGCAATCGAGAAGTAATCGAAACCAAAAAGCAAACTGCACTAAAAGAATCAGTTCAATATTCATAGCATTGTCTTTAAATCACGTATTGGCCGTTCTTATACTAGGACACGCATTATCCGTCTGGACGAACTTGGACAGACGTTCGTAGTTGGTCTGGTTATGCGTCTCTTGTATAAAGACGGGCACACGACGCATTATGTGTCCAGACGAACATCCTTAAGTAATTCGTAGTTCAAGACGTATTACGAAGGGCAGGTCATCTTGATGCATAGTACATCTTCACTCTTGCGCCCGTCTTTATGCTAGAATTACGCATAGTTCATAGGTCACTTAATCAATTATCAGAAAAAAAAAACTGTTTGAACCAAGTTACATTCATTATTTCAAACCAGCGTAGCATCAAACTATGTCTGGTTGTATCCTGTTTTCTAGTGAGACAAATATCTGTAAAATGATGAAGGTTCCTGCGTATTGCGATTAGAGTCAGAGAATCAGCTTTTGGCAGAAACGTAACTGAAATATTCTCGAATAGGCCAACATTCTTTCCGGAAATTCTCCAAGGAAGCTCTAAAAGTCTTAAAAAGAAATCTTAAATTCTTGAAAACATTTCTAAAATTCTCGAAAATCCTTAAAACAGATTGGATAAATTTTCATCATTCAAAAGCATGATGAAGATGTAGCAATACAGAATGACTCTGACAACACTTTGTAGTACTAACTCTGCCGAGGTAATAATGAGTAAAGCTACTAACACAATATTGAAATGTACGATACTGCAAAAAAGGTTATAAACTCAGAGCATTATTTTAAGTTTAATCCAGGCATTTCAGAGTTAGCTTACACGTTGGGTTGGTTTGTACGTCAAGATCGAGAAAAATTCGATAGACTCCTAAAAATGATGCTTCTCTGGTTCAGTCGCACATTAGGCAGAGGAGTTTAGATACATAAGTAAGCTTGACATCCTGGGATCCCTTGAAGACCCTCGTTTCCTGGGTCTCTCCTCTTCCTGCCCCTGGAGCGGGAAGAGGAGACACCCTGGGAACGAGGTTGAAATGTAAATGGAAGCTAATGAAAGTGAGTCAGCCACAGAAACAAAAGATGTTGGAAGTAAATAGTGGAAAATTGGCGATTGAAAAGTGGCGATCGATACCAGCGGTGGCCACACGTTGGATGTCGGTCGACGTATCGATCGCTACCTTACGGTCGGCTGTCGGTAGCATGTCGGTCGTCTGTCAGTGATATATATGCGGTATGTCAGTGATGTATTCTTCTCAGTAATTATTATAAAACGGCTGTGTTCTGCCAAATATGCCGTCAGCTAGTGTAAGATCTAAAATCCAACGAGTTCTGGTGACTTTTTTGCGCGAGCAAAAAAAGTGACTTAGGAAGACAGACGTTTATCAGAGCGATCCCCTTTTACACTCGACCGTGGGTGTCAGCAGAGCGTCGATAGACTATCGGCCGAGTGTCGACAGCCAATCGACCGACAAGCAGGAGACTATCGCCCGACACTATCGCCCGTTGTTGGTCGAGTGTCGACCGTGTCGGTCGATATGTCGACCGACTCTCGACCGAGAAGCTACCGACACGTCGACCGAGTATCGATGGCGGGTCTATCGCTAGTAGCGATCTACACTCGACCGCGGGTGTCATAGCTGCTCACGATCCGATTTACAACTGTGGGCACTTCAGTTAAGTCCCCTTTGAACTTTCTTTGCGAACCAGCGAGTGAGCTCAAAAAGTGAACGAATTCAGTTTGCGAGCAAGCCACGTACAAAACCCAAAGCAAACTGAAGCCGGCAATAATAGTCATCGGGCGAACGCGCCAAAAGTCAAATTGTAATAAGCTTCAGTAAATCCTCACACATTTCATGAACGTATATGAACTATTTAATGTTCATCAAGATGGCTGATCCGAGTTGAGCACATGGTAATTGAGTAATAACACCAAAGGGTGTTATGGGTAAATGACCTGCGTGACGCGTGACATGTAACATGCTTTCTTCTCTTTTTTTTTTAAATCAAGGTTGCTTTCTGATCACCAGAATGCTAACAACCATAACAATAACGATAACAGGAACAAGGAAATAAAGGAAAACAACAAACAAAAATTAAAATGTCATTGATGTCTAAGACAGTTCCAAATGGTCTGATCAAAAAGGGTCATTAATGTTCAAGGCCTTCTCCCACTTGACAGCAGCATCCAGTTCCACTTACAGTAACACCCACGCTTACAGCAATGGGTAGTGTTCTTCACCTGCAATAAATATTCTTTGTCAATGCTCAGTCAGCATAACGGGCAGGTCGTCGAATGGCTCGACCACTACGAGTAACTGTTTGAGGTGCTGGTGGACTGGGTGACACAGGAGAAGCGCGGGGAATTGGGGAGGGGGATGCAGGCGGTGGGGTGAGGGGACAGAGTGATGAAGGCGCTTCGGAACCTGGTTCAGGTGGAACCGTTGGTGTCGAGGGAGTGACATTTGAAGGCATAGGAGATGAACGAGCATCATTCGGTGATGCTGTGAAAACTGCGGATGGAACATATGATGGACGAGGGTTTAACGGGCTGGGTCGAAGCTTGTCAGGAAGGAGTGGAGTGGTATTAGTCTGATGTTGTGAGGCCTTGGCACTTGAGGGAGGTGCCAGTTGCACTTGAACACGGTTTCGCCTAATTTGTCTGGAGCCAGTTTTGATAACGTAAGATCTAGGGCCAGCAGAGCCAATGATCTGTCCAGAGATCCATGCCTTCGAAGGTGAATTAGGGCGAGGTTTAGCATAGACATAGCTTCCGGGTGGAAAGTCTGGTAGGAGTTGTCCTGCATGTTTGTCGTACTGTTGTTTATATTGCTAGTTTTGATCAACCACGCATCCAAGTCATGCAATAATAATGACGCAATGCCTAATTTGAAAATGGGTAAATCAAACGAGTTGATTAAGTAAGTTATACCACCGTAAGGTAAAAAGGAGGTGCTGACGTTTCGAGCGTTAGCCCTTCGTCGGAGCGTATTTGTGTGGATATCAGAGTCTGCCGATTGAACAATGGACCGCCTCAACCGTAACAAAAATATTTCTTTATCATTTTAATACAAACACTCATACTAGATTAACCTTATATCAAGGCAGTAGCCCACTGATCAAGGCAATTTCACTGTGTAAGTCTCACAATAACTATCACTCTCCGTTGTCTTCAGTACTGACAACCGGTATCCGACGACTAAAATATATTAGAAGTCACTTGGAAGTTTAATCCACGCACTTAGAATGTAGCAGAAAAAAATATATACCATTGTTGTTATTATTCATGTTATTGACGTTTGATCCGATTGTGGTTGTGATTGACATTGTGATTGTTGAGGTTCAAGAGAGGTGTAGAGGTGTAGCGTAAGACCGTTGCACATCTTGCTTACTGTTAAACCCAGAGCTGGGGCTGGCTACTCCTTGGACTTCACTACAGAACTCAGTACTGCTTTGTTGGAATCACTACTGTATTTACGTTACACAACGTGCTGTCTTCTGATGCACAATTGCTATACATCGAAATATCAACAGAATGGAGTTTTACAATGTTATGCTTTGAATCACGCTGAGTAACTGTGACCTATGCTCAATCATCGGCGAAACTAGAAATACCCATTACGTCTGGTCATTTGTACGTTATGGACCATTTTAACGATGACACCAAAACTATTACGCAACTATGTGTACACTTGCTGTCACGCTATGTCAAGTCACGTACACTACAATACTCTTCGTATTCTTTACAAAAATATTGAGTTTGGGGAGACACGAATCACCATTCAATATTGTTTCGTTGTATAAAAGACAATAAATCTCAGTGAATATTATATCAGATTTTAAATGTAGAGTATTTCGTGAGCTCAAACCCTTCAGGAATTTTTTTGCACTGATCAAAACGCAGCAGCTTTATCGTTAGTTCGAGTCTAGATTTTATCGTTTCGGCAACTTGTAATCTGATTGTCCCGGGTTCGATTCTCGTACTGGCCACTAACTGGATTCAGTGTATAACACAGTCATCCTGAGTTTCAGATCTTCGAGGCCACAGCCAAATGGTCAGCCTCCCAACAGCTGGGATTCTTATCGAGGTTGATGTTCCATTTGGAACATTTGTTTCTCTATTTATAGTGCCCCCGATTAGCAAAGCATTCTTAATACATCGGCAATTAAAAAATTCTTGTGATTTATTTCGATGTTCACTTCAGCGCACAACTTGATAAAACCTGAAAACCTAAATCATTTAGTGCAACCTCGGAAATATGCGTAACGTGTATCTCGCCCTTCTTCAGTTGTACGAGGCGAAATAAATGCCAAACCCGAGGGCGTATTGATTTACAATGCATACACGCTTATTACACAGGTTTATTACACATGCCTGTAGTATAGGATCGAGTCAGTATCGTAAGGCCGAGGTCGGTTTTGAGGCTACAAAAGCGCGAGGTAATCTTTAGAGAGACCAACAGAAAATCACAGCGATGAAACTGAACTAGTCTTGGCAATATCAACATATTCATTTGTCACACGAGGTAGTCTTAAATGTGCCACCTTGCTTCCCAGACTATGCATATTCTCTTGGAATTACCTCAAAAGGTGCCCTTGGGGGGTCTTCATTATAGCAGTGAAAAATGGCCAAAACAGTTCAATACACTCTTCTTGTAGATTGCTTAAATTACGCATCACTTACATGAAAATCGAAGCTTGTATGAGGAATGCACGAGCCACTGAAATCGGTTGTCCAACTGCAGCAACTTCCTGACAATAGTGCGATGAGTGGGTTAATTTATGCGATTCACGGTTGAGTTCTTTCAATTATCCATAATTATTTGTCTTACGCCTGGTAAATACGTGATGCTGGAGTGTTTCCAAGATACGGATCGTGCGTCCGTATACTGGAGCAACCTTGTTTTGAGAGCCCGTGATCCCTTGACCAGCAGTTAAAAGGGTGGTTAGACTTGTCGATCGAAACCGAATAACATATCTTCAGGGGCGTAGCTAGGGGGGGGGGGGGGGTCCTGGGGTGCCCGTGACCCCCCTCCCCCTTTGTGAGACTAAATTAGAGTAATTTATGTTACGTGGAACCTAATTAATCTATGCAGCTATTTTGTAAGCTTGTCCCTCCCTCCCCCACCCCCCCACGCTCACGCTCACATTTAGTAAAGCACTGCGTGGAAGTCGACATAACAATCAGGAGCCCATGGGCTCCTGTAACAATCTGTTAAGTACCCTGGGTGTGACACAGTGTGACCCCCCTTTGAAAGATCCTAGCTACCCCCTTGATCTTGGTGATGCATTGAGGGAATGCGCGCATTTGGAAAAATACCAAGCATCGCCGGGGAGTTTGGACTGTGGTTATAATTCTTCTGCATCATCAATCCTTTTGAATCCGGTCCGAGCACAGAGACCAGTAGGCCTGCACAGTGCTTCACCAGCGGAAGTTGTAACCAATTGTCGCGACAGTTACAGGTTGAGCAGCCGGAAATGATCTCATGCATATACATTTTTTTATCAAATGTACAGTTGTGATTGACGACATCCTTTACTCGTCTCACGTTCTGTTATGCTCCTGGAAATTGGAGAATATTTTGGCTAATTGAATTATTCTCAGTTTGCATCAGCATCGGTCACCAGGGCTGTTTTAAAATATCCTCACTTACATGTTAAACACTGGTAAGTTTCAAACTGCTAGTTTACGTTGTTACGATCAAGCCTGTTTAGCAGGCTTATAATAATAATAATAATAATTTAATTCTTATATTGCGCACTTTCCATGAAATGATCAAACGCGCATTACATGATTTCTATCTATAATAATTTAATACAGGGTATCTAATAGGCTTGGATAGATTATGTTTGCAAAAGAGCTCATTTAATTTTAGGTCTCCTTGAAAACCCGCTGTACTTCGATCCTCGATATCGATACTTCCTCGTTAACTTTCACGTTTTCGAAAACCTCTTTCTGTTTAAGACAAGCAGAGTCTTACGACTAGCGGAATAATTTCCTACAGTTAACGTTTAAGAAAACGCTTAAGATATCTGTCACAAACGGTGGACAAATATTTCAGTCGATTCGGATCAACCCCCCCCCCTCCCAAATTTGGAGGTGAATATATATGAAAGACCATATATTTCAACTGCGGTGTAATATGTAATGACATTGATTAATCATATCGCAGTTATGTACACAACTTAAGCAGCTGTGAAATTAAAGCCTGAAAAAAAAAAAAAAACAACTCAGGCCTGAACGGGATTCAAACCCATGACCTCTGCGATACCGGTGCAGTTCTCTACCAACTATTTTGTTACATCGCAGTCATTGATTGAGACAGCTGTGTCAAAATAGTTTTGTAACCTGCATTTGGATACCAAGCTCAATCAACCTTAATGTGACCTTCTACTTTGCCTGACTGATACAGAAGTTATTCACAGAATGTACAGTTGTGGTACTCATAGTTGAACCCTTTCCCGGTCGTGTATTGCAAGGGGCCGATTAGCAGAGATCCCGGCACGTCAGTCTTCCTCCGGAAACATTCCTTTGGACATATTTTCCCGCCACTTTTCCTTTCTTCCTTCATTGTCCAATGTTGATCGCTTTTTGCGTCGTAGTCGCCGAAGTCTCATCTCGGCCTCTTTGCAAATAGATTTTCATTCATCGCTAAATTAAATGACCCACAAATTGATCGATATTCCTCTTTTTAGAGAATATAAAGGTATAGCACCATGAATATGCATAAGTGCAGAAAATAATGCTGAAAAAAAGCAAAGAGAATAATTCGACGCAGTCAGGAGACCATGGGCTCCTGACGCAGTGCCGTAGCAAGGGTAAAATAAATTGGGGGGGGGGGGTACGCGAGATAAAATTTTATTTTCAACATTTTATACAGGTCTGCTTTTACTTTTTGGGAAAAGAACTGGGGGGGCCCGGCCCCTTCCCTTATTTTCCGTTGCTTTTTGATACGGTAATGCATGATAATGACGAAGGGAATATATTGAACGAGTCTCCTAACTTTGTGCGCAGAGAGAACTTGAATCTCCTGTGAAAGTAGCTGAGTTGATTAATCACAACTCGGTATAGTTGCTGAGACGAAGTGCCTAGCGGGGGCAAGTTGCAGCGTTTGTTTCCTACAAAAAACACCACTACACAGTTTTCTGAAAGTAGCTTGTCATATTTCCAACTTTACTTACCTTTGGGAAAACAGCGAAGAAAACAGTCAAAGAAAACAGCCGAGCAACGAAGACGCACAACTTCACAGGGAATTTTCACCGCTTTGATTTGGGCATGCGCGGATTGTAATACAAACCCGCCGATGTCGAGGCATGACAGCTTGACAACCGCATTGGATCGAGGTGATGTGTGCCCGTCTGCCAGCCAGCCCAAAATAGCGTTCAAACCCTGAAATCGCATGGCATCACGATCGATAGCTGCGGGACATCATACGACTGATTTCGTAAAACGTTAGGATTAGGATGCCTTCTCCTTCGTCGAACACAATTATGGGTATGTTTTAATCATCGTTATTCCATTTTAAAAAAATAATCAGGGGAGCAGGGTTTGCGCAGTGGTGAGAGCGCTCGCCTTCCACCAATGTGGCCCGGGTTCGATTCCCGGCCCCGGCGTCATATGTGGGCTGAGTTTGTTGGTTCTCTACTCTGCTCCGAGAGGTTTTTCTCCGGGTACTCCGGTTTTCCCCTCTCCACAAAAACCAACATTTGATTTGATTTGATTTGATTTGTGCATTACAGTGTCCCCAATTAGTACGTTAGTGCTAGATACAGTTGACACTCAAAGAAAGTTCATTATTATTATTATTATTATTATTATAACACATTCGGTAAATGTGTAGACCGTTTAATGGGCGGTCAACCGTTTGGCTTGAAGCCTGCAGTAAGGTAAATATGAATCTGTTTCCTTTAATTGGTTATTGACATTCATGTGTGTGGTGGCTCTCAAAAGAGCCAGTAGCCCCTGCGAGTATACATCACTGCTTTACAAATCCCACAAAATTAATTATTATGAATATTACGTTTGAAAAAAATACATCAGAAACATTTCTTAAGTAAATGATTCTTCCTATAAAAAGAGCAAAATACATCAGAAAGAAATGAAAAAAAAAACAATAGCTTAACAGGGTGTCAGTTACAAAAACATCATTCAACCATAAGTTCCATTAAACTCAAATTTGTGTTTCTTTGGTACGCACTGAGGTCCATCTGGAGTTCCATATCGCTCTACTTTCTGTCCACTAAACTGCGTGTCTGTCGGTGTGATCAAGATGGCGTTTGTGGAGCCCATGGATGGATCTTCGTCAAAGAAGTTAAATGGTCTGATGAAGAAGTTGGCGGAGTTAGCAGCTGTAGCGGTGTTGGGTAAATCTTCAGAGTGAGGCACATGCATGATACCAATTGTTACCCAGGCCACCAGATCCTCGTTTATTATTGAGTCGTCATCCTGCAGGTACTTCCGGAAATCAATCTGTCATTAAAGAACGCACAAACAACACTCTGTTAACAGTAACCAACGTTTTGATAGTATTGGTTTGTTGTCTAACGCTGGCGGTGCGGCTTTCGTCCGCAGCTTAGACTTGAAACTCTTTTCACTATGGAAGTTCCTTCCATAATGATGATCTCCCTTTCAATTCTAAAATATTTCAGGTTATAAAAGAGTAGGCTTCTGCAGTTGTCAGCTTTTGAAGAACACATGTACCTCCTTTATAAACTTTCAATTACGAGATAGCACCTACTAATTCTTCAGGAAATGTTGTTACAGTCTAAGGGAAGTGTACAATATGGGAGCGTTTATTTAGTTCGATCAGGATCTGGATTTGTGATCCGATATCCCAGGGATCATAGCGCATCAAAGAAACCGATCATACTAAAGGCGCGTACCCAGTGACAAACTCGTTAGAGGCACCAACACGGCCAGATGCATAATTGTCTCAAATTTGAAATTCTTAAAGCGCTCAACATATCGTAGATGGTTTTAAAGGTATTCTGGTGTTAATAAAAACAACGAAGAGAAAAAAATCCTGTTAAGAGGACTCTCATCAGACACGTTGATCGTTAAATTGTTTCATGTGATACCGCAACTCACCTGGGGGTCAGAAGGTGCATTCTGATTATAAATTGAGCTGCTCTGTGTCTCGTTCTCTTTGTACTTAGTCACCGCCATTTGATACAAAGACCAACTCAACATTGGTGTCATCATCCAATCCTCTGGATACAATTGTTTTGTAATGGAACCAAGCTGTATACGGTAGCCTTTGTTTACACCCATTCGGTTCTTTTTGTTCTCATTGAAGAAGTTCAGATATTTGGGATGATCGAAGTTGAACTTGTAAGCTGCCTCTTGTTCTGTTTTCTTGACGCTTCTTTTGAGAATCTTTTGAACGCGTCGTTGGTTGGAGACCCAGCGATCAGTGATGTTTTCGATTCCAATGTCAATGGTCTCGTAAGAATTTTGACGCTCTTCAATGTCCATGTCTACTCTAAAGTTAATCAGATGATCATGTGTTCCACTGGTGATTGAGTCATGTAGAGGATATGCATAAGGACTCATATTGGAATCATAAAATGCTCCAAGGACGTACCCAGAAGCTGAGACCTTGACCTCCATGACTCCATTCTGGTAAAAAATGAAATCAAACACATAATCGTAGTTATAAACAGTGGAAATAGATCGTAGAATCAGAACGTGGCCTGCCAATCCCCCGTAGAACTTGTAGCCTCCCATAAAATTGTTGTCATAATGTCGTCGTAGAGGTATTCCAGTGTTGAGCTCAAAGACGCAAACGGAATTATGAAAAGTTTGTGGTTTGGCAGCTCCCATCATGTGCACGAGATCAAAGAATGTGGCTGTATTTGGACAATCAACTCCTTGCACCAGTTCGTAGCTACTCATACCCATTTTCCAGGATCCGTCCAAGAAGTTATTCCAGGAAGGAAATGGATAATATCCCGCGTACGTTGCTGCAGCCTCTTGAAGACTGAGCTCGTAAACGATTCTTTTGCCATCAAACTTGATATCGTAGATTTGCATACCACTGTTAGAATCCATTCTAAAATCAAAAGACCACAACATGTAACTTATATGACGTCCATTGACGGTGTATCGCTTCCCATCAGGCTCGTAGAGTTCCGGTCCTCTCATTGGCGTAGAAGGCTGTGCACTACCACGAGGTTCATATGTTGAAAACAGGGCATCTTCACCCTTTGGAGATGGTAGGAAGGATTTGTTTATGGTTCCATTAGCGTATTTGTCTGCTAACTCTTCCACAGAGTCAAACGTTTGATTATTGTATACAACCTTAAGTATTCTCCATGTAGATGGATCAGGTCCGCTGTGGTCCACAAGCAGAAACAAGTCTAACATGTGAAGGTACTGACCAGTTACGGCACGCATGAATATGATCCACGTGGTACGAGTGTCGCTAGAAAATCCCGACGGCGACGTGTAGAGAAGATCCAGACAGAGATCAGTGCAGAAATGAAAGTTATAGCCGTCATAACTCTCTGTCATCAACTGTTGCAGCTTTTGTGTTGCATTTATAAGTACCAAATCATACAAAGCGGGGTATTCTATATTGTTGTCAAACGGTCGAGAATTGTACGGTATCGGGTATCGCTGGCCAGGAACCTTTCGAAGTTGGTGTTTCACTGGATTGCCAGCTGGGCTAACCACGTACTCAGCTACAATGGGTGGGTCAGTAGCACCATGGAACACAACAGCAAGTGCTTTTCTTTCAGGTTTGGCTGCATCTGAGTCTAAGAAAGCCAATGCATCATTCTTGGAAGGTGGTAGTAGCTGGATGAGGTAAATGTAGTTGCTTTGTAACGAGGCATTTTCATACGGCGTGAGATCCAGGGAGTTTTGTTTCAACAAGTAATCTCTTACGACCGTAAGTTCGTCTGTCGTCAAGTCATCAAAGACACCCGCAGATTTGGGTGTGTCAACCAAGCTGGACAGTCCATCTGCGCAGTCGTCAAGCTCAGAACCATTGCTCTCAAGCTTTGCCTGTGATGAACTGCGGTCTTTTTTGGTTGCAACTACAATAAGCGCGATAAGAAGTGCAATTATTATTATGAGGAGCACAACCGTCAAAACTTTCCACACGGGCTTTGTAGTCGAAGTCGTTTCTGGTTTCTTTACCATGGGATCACTGAGCTCCATCTTGAAGACCTGCAGAGTGAGAAAGTCGTTTATCATCTGTTACGTGGAATACTTATGTACTAAGGTGTTCTGTATGTCTATAAAATACGAATCAACTGTCGTTAGTCTTGTAGTCAGTGAAGCAAGACAATTGCCAGACAATCCATGTCAAATAGCAGAACGGGGAATGCATGATAAGAATCGTTTAAATGATTGCATCTCGTGTTTTAGTGCTAGAGACATCTGTAAAATGATGAAAGTTTGACTGGCGATACAAGTAGGTTTAGTTTTAGAGAGCCAAAGCACGAGACTGAGAGAATCAGCTCTCGCGACACGTCAATTACAAAGCATTACAGCTAACTTGCGCTGGTGAAAACCAAGCCAAAGACTCAAAATAAGCTGGACTTGCCTTCACGGTCTGAGTAGCTTGCCCTGTTTATCAGAATCTTGTCTGATGCCTATGATTCTTTAGCCTGAGAACGCAGACGTTCTTCCGGTGCTGGATTCTCTCGGAATACGGGAAGAAAGTTTGCGTTCTCAGGCTAACATTCTTTAGTAATTGTCATGAAAGTTAACACTAGGTTATCTATAATTAGATTAATCACGCAAGTTGTCGAAACCAACGGACTACGGTGTTGATTACACTGTGAAACAGATTGCCGTTGAAACCATAACAAGTCTGATTTAGCACGTTAAAGAACCGTAGTAGTTACACACGTTTAGATCACTAAATAAGGTCAAGGAACATGCAAAATTGAGAAATATGCTTATCAAATTTAGTTACATTACAGCATAGGACATTGCTCAATGTGTAATACGAGTGAAATACCGTTGCGTAAGGATACATATAAATACAGGTTCAGAATATTGTAATCAAGAGTTTTAGAGAGTTTTTGGAGAGAGTCTTAGGCCCAGTTCAGACGCCGAACTTTTCATGAGCCGAACCTAATATGTTGAATTAAGTACATGAAACGTTCGGCGTCTGAATCAGTTAAGAACGGCTATTTGAATTGGGAACGGCTCAGGCCCGGTTCAGACGCCGCTCCACTCATGTGCCGAACCTAACTGAGGTATTAAGTGCGGCAAAAGAGCGGCGTCTGAATCAGTTTGGTACGGCAGTTTCAATTTGGTGCGGCAAAAACGTTAAGTTCGACAGGGTCTGTCGCATTATTCGACATTGGAGCGGCAGGTGATTCATACGGCGTTCTTCTCATGTGCCGAATCAAATGCATACATTATGATAATTTATAAATCTTCCCATAAGTCCTTCCGAGAACTTGTTACGCATGCTCGTAAGTTTTACGAGGAAGGGAAAATGGCGGCAAGAGACGGAGGGAGCTGTAAACAGTGCAAAAGGTGGACCAAATATCACTGCATTCGCTGCAAAGTAGCCATTTGCAACTTATGTAGCGAGCCAGAGATGGATGAAAGCGTGAACGGATGGATAGGTGGGAAGAGTGTCGGCTACTGTTTTGAGTGCGAAACTGTAAGGCCCGTAACCGAGTCGCTGATCGCAAGTAAGCACAGTTATGAAGAAGTTGAAGAAAAGGAAGATGCGGCAGATGAAGTCCACAGTGAAAGGGAAAGGTAATCTTCTTTCGCTGATAAAAGTGATAATCAGCAAGAAGCTGTCACAAACCAGAAATGTAAACACCCGATGTAGTTATGTTTTCAGTTTATCTCATACGTGATCGATTCTCTTTTCCAACACAACAAAATCATCGCCGAAGGAATTCCAGCATTTAAAGTTTCCTTTGTTGCTTTAAAGTAAGCATAAGTGCACGTTAGGTGATAAAAATTGATCAGCAAAAGGGTATAATTAGAAAAAATTGAAACTGCAAATTGCTTGTGTTAATGTTTATGTTTATCCCTTTGTGGAAGATCAATAATAGTGGCCATGTTGTGGTTCAATTTTTTCCTTGGTTCAAATTTTATTTTCCTTTGTTTTGGGGTATGGTAATGTGTGATAATGAGTCTGAACCAAAGGAAAGTAAAATTTAAAACAAGAAGAAAATTGAACCACAGCAGCCATAATGTTGACTTGGATTACAGTGACATGAATTACTTGTTTGGAATGTGCCCTGGAAGTAGTCATGTGGCATTTCTTATTAGATAAGTATACATTTGTTGTACATCTAGTATCAGTGCCAGCATCCAAGGAACAACAACTTCATCCATTTACTTGTAATCACTTTGGTTTGTGATTTTCCCACTATAATTGGAATTTATGTTGTTATTTGGGTTTCAAATTTATTTTTCTTAGTTTCCAGCTCATTATCATACATTAACATACACAAAAACAAAAGAAAAGAAAATCTAAACCAATGATAAAATGGTAACACAACATATATTTCAGTCTCAGTTAATGTGTGGGCTTATTGCTTAGCACAGATTCATTACTCTTAGCCCTATATTTGTGAATCTATTTTGAAAGGATTTCTTTCTGACTGTGTATTGTCATTTGTATGGCATTGTTCCATCAACCATGTACCTCTAGCTTGCAACGGTCTAGAGTTTTAACTGCTAGGCCACAAAGGCTGTATGTATGCTTCTCCTTTGCCTGTGTGTGATCCCCAAGCTTGATAGAGTCTTTGCACCTTCGATTCGTGAGGGTTTAAATTTAAGCTGGGTTCGTTTTGAATGGTTTTAATTCGAATAGATGGTTTTCACAATAATCACAACAATAAAAAATATGACCTCTAGGCAGACAAATACAAGTGTAACTTTTGAACCAATTTTTTTGGTTTTCATGGGTTTACATTAAGACATGTGAGAATTTAGTGCTGCAGTATTTAAAACTTTTGTTTATTTTCCTCAGTACTGTTGATAGTGATGATGAAGATGATGAGGATGAAAGTCTCAGCTGGGGCCTGTTTGAAAAAAAGAAAACCCAAAAGTGTTCTAAAAGTAAAAGTGGAAGGAAGGCCAAGTGGAGCCAAAGTCTATTAGGGGATTTGGTGGACATTGTAATATCTAATGATTATTACAGGAATAAATTGATACTTACCAACACTAAAAACCAGAAAAATGGAGAAATATACAAAAAGGTTCTGGTCGAACTTAAGGAAAGGGCTGCTGTGAGAAATGAAGAAGTTCCATTTGATCATGTTCAGTTGCGAACAAAGTTCAAGAAAGCCATTGCTGAATGCAAGAAGACTTCTCTCACAATGAAGACTAGCACAGGAATAAAGAGATTTATTGACGAAAAAGGCTATGGTCCATGGTTTAACAGCCTATTTACCATTGTCAAAACTCGGGATGCATGTAGACCTGAACTTGCCGTAGAGCCTTCATTTGTTCGTACACAATCACCATGTTTACCAGATTCAGAAGCTAGTGCTGCTGAAGCATCACCTGGCACATCCTCTTCTGAAAGCAAAGAGAGAGTTGTGGCCCCAAGGAGAAGGAAGAGAAAGACAGATGAGTCTTTACATGAAGCAATTGACCTAATCAAGACTGCCATCAACAATGATCCGGTGAAAGAAGTCCTTTCGTACATGAGTGATCAGGCTCAAAAGTCTCGTGAACATGAATTAAACATGGTACAGATGCTCCTGCAAGCTATGCCCACACAGCAGGTTCAACCAACCCTACAAGAAAGAGCTACAGCAGCGACCAACTTGCATGGACTAAATGGAAGTGACAGCAGGCAGTATGGTAATCAGATGTCAAGTTCTGTTCATCCTGGAGACTTAAACTACCAAAATTTTTGGTTCTGAAGTTTCCACCAACTATGGTCTTGTTGAGTTTATTGACTTTTAATTGAAGGGTTGAAAGTGAAGCAGGTGTACACTTATGTAATTACTTGACGTTGAAATGCTAATTAACCCTTAAAGCCCTAGGAGTGATCAGCATCAAATGCCTCCTTGTCATAGCAATGCTTTGTAAAACAGAGTGGTCATGACAATTAAGGACATGATCACTCAAGATGGGCTTGCTTGATATTTTATCAACTTCTCCACATTCTATAGGAAATAAATAGGGGCAATAAATGAGGATTTAGATTTTGATCTTAGGGTTTAAAGAGATAATTGTATACGAAATTGATAAGAATCTGCTGAATTATGGTGTGGACATGTATGTAGTCTTCAATTTCACTCAACAGTATTGGCTAAAAATTTGCTAATTTGGGCAGTGCTCAATTATTATAGTAAGTTTATTACATATTCCTGTTTCATTTTTAGCCCTTGAATTGAACCACTAGTGTAATGCAACTAATGTTGTACCTGTGAAATACAGGGACTCTTGGCATTCACAGAATATCCTCAGGCACCAGAAAGCCTTGTTGCTTGTGACTATATTTTACTAGCATTTGCAATAGGGAAAAACAACATTTTTAAAAGTGTCTTTACCCAGGATTTTGCTTGTTCAGAAACAGAAGTACCTAATCACTATAGTTTGTCTTTGTGCTCTGGTTGACCTTCCCATGACAGTGCTGGTAAAACTTAGTTGGATGGTTCGGAGAAAATTTTGCCAAAAAGCAGAGGCGCAAGTCCTTGATAAATGTTTTGTAGTTGATGTTTGCTTTGTACCTGCAAGGGCAGACTGTTTCTTTTGATGTTCACTTAAAATACGATAACACTTGTGTTAACAAATTTATTCTTAATATTGTAGAAGTTGTATTACCTACAGGCTTGACACCTGCTAACTACTACTTAAAGTGCATTGTACAATGCAAGCCCAAGCTACTGACCTAAACTCAACAGTTGTGTCATCATGGGCCCTTCATAATGGATACTATCACTTCATTAGAAACACTTGGTGCGAAATTTTATCGTCAATATAAATAGCAGAATGCATTCAAATATTGTGTTATGGTGTTGAAATGTGAAACATGATGTACTTTATTTACATTCTTTCAAGATATAAAGTTCATCTGTTATAAATTGAAGCACGCAGTTTACAGTACTTTGGTTGGGCTAATATTATAAAAGAAGCCTTCCTTGTTACAAAACGCGGTGGAAATAACTGAATGGGCCCATTACAAAACTCCAATAAATGTTGCAAGAAATATTTGGTTTATCTCGTTCACTTTAATTCAGAACCTTCTCTTTCCCTCCAAAACATATCTGTTAGCGTGCTCCTGATTTGAGTTGCCTGGGAATTGGAGTCTGGTAGTTTTCTACAACAGGTCATCTCTAATACATCCCTTAATGTGCGGCTATCTCTCTTTGCATTTGTAAGTGGGTCACTAGTAATATCTAGCTTGCTGCAGATGGTATCACCCTTTTCAATGCAGATGTTATGCAAAACCATGCAAGCAAGAGTTGTTGTTTTGACTTGAGAAGGTTCACTCTCGTTTTTCCTCAAAAGCACCCTCCACCTTCCTTTAAGTTGCCCATATGCTCCTTCTGTGACCATCCTAGCACGACTTAACCTGTAATTAAAGTATCTCTGCTTCTCTGTGAGTACTGCATTTGTGTAGGGCTTCAATAGCCACGGTTTAAATGGGAATGCTGAATCCCCAATAATGAGTGGACCAATGTTCACATCAGCAACCTTATGTGCAATGTCTGGAATAAAATCGTGTTCGTTTAGCTTTTCCCAGAGTTCTGTTGCCTGGAAAATGATAGCATCATGGGAGTTCCCAGGGAAACCGCAGCTGCCCCAAATAAACCTATATTTTGAGTCTACCATAGCCATCAATACCACGGAATAGAAGTTCTTGAAATTGTGGTACTCTTTACACGATGCAGCTCCTCCTGGTGGACATTTAATAGGTATGTGGCAGCCATCAATTGCAGCCCAACAGAAGGGAAACTGCCATCTTTCGTTCATTTCCTTCATCTTATCCTTAAAGTCCTCCTCAGTGCATGGCATATGCTTCTTGACACAGTCCTCCCAAAGGTTTTCAACGATCGATTGACATACCTGAGTTACAATCTCATGTACAGTTGAAACACCCAATCCAGCCATTTCCGCTATGGTGTAGTAATAATCACCTCTTCCGAGCCTATAAAGGCAAATGCCTAGCCGACATTCGGGTGATATGGGGTCTTCGTTTACTATCTGGCGTTCCAAGTCGTTTCGGATCCGGTTCAGAATGAAACTGAATATATTCTTCGAAATTCTGAAAGTTTTCTTGAATCGTTCATTGGTATATGTGTCCAAACCATCTCCCACCAGCCGTTGCTCCTGAGCAGACGCCGGCAAGATCGTACATGAACCATCTCCGTTGCTAAATTCTGCTTACGCGAGAGCAACAAAATCCCTGCCAAGGACAAAAGAAGAGCTATCCGTCGTCTTCTTAATGCAATGAGCATTTGCGCACTTTCGGAAAACATCCTCCTGCGTTCGTTTCCCCGAGAAATAGCTCTAATCAGAGCTATCCTCTCCTTCACAGCCACCATCTTTGAAAGTTGAATTATGGCGCGAAGATATGATATCGGACCCAGGCTTTTTTCTTTCTCCCTACATGAAATAAAGATTAGGTTCGACACACGGTGCGCCGTCTGAATCAGATGTCGCGCCAATGTCGCTCCAAAGTCGAACCAAACTCAGTTAGGTTCGGCACATGAGTGGAGCGGCGTCTGAACCAGGCCTCAGCCGTTCTTCCCGCCTGGCTCAGCCGGGAATTTCGCCTTTGGAACGGCTTTGATTCAGACGCCGAACTTTTCATGTGCCGAACCTTATGCATAAATTATTATAACGTATTTTACAAGCAGTTTCTCGAAGAGAGCATGCGTCATAGAGCGTGTTTATTATCATCATGGCGACTTGGAGAGCTGCACTCGCGGATAACAGCGAAGACGTGCAGTTCCTGCTTCGCTAACACGAAGTATGTTTGTATTGAATGTCGCATTCCGATCTGTAACAAGTGTTCTATTTTCGTAAACAGTGAAGATACTGTTGGTTGGACGGCAGGAAGATCTGTTGGGCATTGTGAACCGTGCTTCAAGGCTAAGAAGTTGCCGGAAGAGAATAGTTATGGCGGTAAATGAAGAATGGCAAATAATGGGCGAGACAAGTCCAACAACCCAGAAAAATACGTGTTGAATTAACTATTACAACTACCTTGGGTTACAGTTTTATTCCAAGTAATGTTTTATTTAAGGCATTCTATAGATTTCCCAACTTTATAAAGTTTCTCATTTATGGAGAGTGGCGGTTTGCAAGTGTAGCGTAAGGCCGATCAGCGTACGGATAGCCCAGAACTGGGGCTAGCTTGCACTTATGAGGACAGTAACTACACCAACTGGACTATATGCATCTCTCTCACTTTATTAGAATAACTACGAGTATTTATATGTTACACAGCATTCCGATTATCGGTGCACGATTGCCATGTAAGGAAATAGAACAGAAAGGGAGTTTATATATTGAACAACACGTTGAGCAATCTCACGTACAGTAGATTTTACGTGAGGTTATGCCGATTACACTGCATTCTTATTACGCAAGTGTTGTTATCACGCTATGTCACGATAAGTCACGCTTGTCACACTTTGCTACACAAGGAAACGGGTTTCCTCGCCCCATTGTCAGACGATAAAGGCAAATAGCTAACCGATATTCTGGCGATATCGGCTCTTCGGTCACTGTTACTCTTTGAAGGATATGCCTGATCCGATTTAGGATAAAATGAAAAGTTCCACGTGAAATTCGAAATGTTTTCTTGAAACGTTCTTAAGAGGCTGTTGAGACAGTTCTAGTTGTATTGTGGTGAGCTAGAATGATTGTGTGACGCTTGCGTTGCGAAATTAACACCAAGCGGATCTGTCATGACAAATAGTTTCTCAAGTTACTTGTAATTCTAGATAAAAATAACCTAATCGTGAGAAGAACAGACCTTGTGTAATCAGTTTTGGATCGGTGAGCGTTAAACGAGGAATTGTGACGGTTAAAAAGGGAAATAAATCGCGACGTTTGCGAAGAACGGCCTGCTAACTTTGGCATTCGCAACAAGGCAAAATAAGGCCGAAAAGCTACAAAGATACTGAACAGGGACTGTAAGATACAAATTAACCAATGATAAACTTGGCTCAATGTTTCCTTTTTCTTGGATTTTCTCAGTTTATCGTCATTGTAATGTTTTAATGTGATAAGTGATAAAGTAGCTTCCTGATGTCATAGTCGAGTGACCAGGCGACATACTTCTCCTATATATGGTAAATTATCAGTACTATTAAGAAGAACTAATAAAGTCTTCAGTGAGATACCTAGTACTCCTAGTTTCTATAGCAGAGCCCTAACCCAAGAACGCAACAGTCATAATGTCCTGAGCTTTTAACCAATTTGGAGGGCTGATTTTTTGCATACAAACATAAGCCCGCCTACCGAGTCAGATCCTGTGGCAAGGCGGACACTGACCCCCCGAGGGGAGGGTGTACGGGCATATAGCGAACTCTCTATACAGCGGACACTCTGAGTCTCGGGACCAAATTAATTGTCCGCCTTAGAAAAAGCTGAGTAATCTGACACCCAAACATCAAAACGAAAACTAGAATTTTACTATTTTGCAGAATACTTCTACGACGCGGTAAACAAACAAAATAACATGATGTACCAGTCAAATCGAAGGTTCAACATCTTTCCTTCCTTCCTCACCCATCATACTCCGGGCATTTGATTGCTTGGCCTTGCCGAGGGGTAGGGAATTTGATAATCTCACCTTCCCAGGGGTGGGGGTATTTGACTACCAAACATCCTGGGTGGGGGATTTGAACAAGTAGCCTCGATTCCATGTTTACGAGTTAATCCTCTCTACGAGGCGAAAACAACAGGAGACAGCCGTCACAGCACACGATTTCAAAGGAAAAGGTTGTGCTTTCGTTTCAGCCTGGGTTACAGTAGCCTCCTGCGCAGACGTCCTTAGGGCTCGTTTCTCTAAGGACGTCTGCGCAGGAGGCTAGGGTTACAGACACTCTGCTCTGTATTAGAAGGTATTTTTAAAAATGCTTTTACAAACCTTTTTAGGGACGGACCATTAGAAAAGTGGGGGGGGGGGAGGTGGGGAATTTTCAGCTTGCACGAATTTTGTTTTTCGCTTACCGCTTGTGCAGGAATTCTTTTTTCAGGTGAACCCCTCTGCACGAATTTTTTTTACTACGTATGAAAATTAAAAGTCACAATTGGACCTTCCTTCTGCACGAACTTTTTTTTTTTACCTTCTTCTTTGCATGAATTTTTTTTCTTGGCATTTTCCCTTGCATGAATTTTTTGTTTTTTTTTTCCCACTCCCCCCCCCCCATCACTTTTCTAATGGTCCGTCCCTTATAGTATATAGCTTTTTATTCCAATATAATACCGACAATGTCATTTAAGTCGCTAAATTGCGCGACAGCCGGTTTATGAAAACAAATATAAATAGAACCATCTCGTGTATTCAAAGTTAAAGACTCGGCATTATTTCAAGCCCATTAGAAAAAGTAGTATGGTTTCCTGTTTCATTCCTCCCGGGGTTTGGAGCATTTAATCACCTGAAACGGATCTATGGTTGGGCATTTGAACGGCTCTTTTGCTCAGGGAGTTGGGGGGTGGGGGGCCCAAAATTCAAATGCCTGGGGTACGCCCAGGGGATGTTAAAGCTTCGAATTGACCGACGCATTATGTAAAACAAAGAATGGTGTTTCATATATTCATTTGCATCATTCTTCTTCATCTACGGGTATATTACGAACTCACAATATGATCAGCTCCCAGTTGGCTTGATAGCTCAGTTGGTAGAGCACTGCTCCGGTATCGCAGAGGTCATGGGTTCGAATCCCGTTCAGGCCTGAGTTTTTTTTCAGGCTTTAATTTCACAGCTGCTTAAGTTGTGTGCATAACTGCGATGATCAATTAATGTCATTAAATAAATAAGCTGTTCATTAAGTGATCTTAAAGTCATTTTGAAAAAAAAAAAGAACAATGCAATTGTAGACTGTTCTTTCTTCTCAAGTCTGACAAGTAACAATACTGCCTGTGGTAGGAGATGCACAAATAGGTTGTCTTTAAACTGTGAAATCAGGGAAAGATGACATACACAATCCTACAGAAGAGAAAGACCCAAGTCTCCTGAGACTAAAGATCAACACTACGCCAGAAACACGTCGCGAGCGAAAGTGGTCATGACAACAGTTCATCTGTTACTACAGCTGCTGTGAAGAGTATGGTTTTCAAGCCGTTTAGTCTGGGATATGCTATAGCACACTCCCACCCATACATTCCGTATTAAGTGATTAAAGGAAAAACCTTTTTGTTACTACGCATGCGCACTTCGACCAATTGCCTATAACCCTTTAAATGAAACTAATTCTATCATACCTAGGCCAGCAGAATCTTTGCAATTCTGAAACTTTGCAGATTTGTAGTATTACGACAGGACAGTATCTACGTAAAAAATCAAATAGATTGTAATTCGCAATCGTATTGTATTTTGGCTGTCAAGATATTTGCTTAAGGCAGCTAATTCTATAGCATACTGCTCAGACAGTACTCAAGTTCGTTAAATCAATCCTCATTACACAGATTAGTGATGAACATGCAATTTTCACCATTTTGTAGCAGTTAAAATGTAATTTAAAATCATCGGATTTGACTGTTACTGAATATGTCACTGATAAGAAATCACATTTTTGTTTGTTAGCTTTCGTTCTGTCTCTATTAAGAAATACATCTTTGATATTAGAATAGTCAGATCTACAGCAAAGAGTTTTCTTGTGCCTAAAGGCCATGTCGAACCATAGTTTATATATGTAGATGGTTATGAAACTCGACAAGTTTCTTTGTTTCATGTTTTTGTTCGCCTTTTTGGCCTTGAACCTGCAAAAAAAACACACACGTTTTTCGGTAGGACAACCAATCAAAACTTTCGACTAATATATTCACAAGTAACATGCGAAACAAAAACAAAAGACTGTGCAGGGTCACGGTCGGTTCAACATCTATTGCGAGTGCATTGTTCTTGCTTTTGAAATCTCCAGGGTTTCATAACCAGTCTCTCGATCGATTAATATTCGAGAAGAGGTGGTTATTATTAAACGATACTCAACATAAGTACTATCTGAAAGAAAATTTTCTGCTGATTAAAATGATAGATAGTTTATGGGGTGGTAAAGTTAATCCTAGACTAGCTATTGGACAATATTTGAACTCCGTTCAAATTAAATATTTGAATCACCAGGAAATTGCTACCGAAAGGGTTAACTAAGGACGGTACCAGATAATAGCCTCAATGAATATATCAATGAGACCGTCCGAGAATAAGGCGTCTAAAACATGTGCAGACTGGCGGGTTTCTTTGACGAAATCTCTGTAAAACTATATTTCAATACTGAAATATCCTTGGAAAATTCGGAATCAAAACGAAAGGTATAACTGGGAAATTTGTTTGAAAGACAATTCTTGGAAATGGAAATGTTACTCCCAAATAGCAGAGCTAATGCTGGGAGATGTAAAATAATTAATAATTAATAAATCTTGGAAATGTTACTCCCAAATAGCAGAGCTATTGGTAATAAATTGAAACAAGCCTGCCGTCAAAGGGACAACAATAATATTAAAACTTCAAGACCGACGATCGAAGACCCCATTTAAACTGGCGTAAAAAAATGGGGATGACGGCTAACTCATTACACACCCTTCACAGTCCAAAAGGCACGTCACCGACAGGGTCTTTATTTTGAAGGAAACGCGGACTCAACGTATAAAACGACGATGTTTCTGTCCTCGTCTACCGGTACACGAGGGAATAACCATTGTATTTTCTTTGTTTAGGAGTCATTGTTTAGCTCTAATGATTGTTTGGTTTCTTGTATCGGCTCTTGTGTACCGGTATACGAGGACAGAACCACGAAGGACCTTCACTTAAAAAAACGCTTTGTTATGCCCCGAAATACATGATATCGCCCGCTTCGCTTTGCCAGGCGCTTAAATACTTTGCTAGGCGCTTTAATAAAGGTTATAGATGAGGTCATCGTTTGATTTGGAAGCGGAATCATTTGATCTTCGATATTCATGATTCCTGCCCTTTTTTTACCCTAATGATTCATGATTCATTAGCAATTTTGTTTCGATATTCATGATTTAGCTATTTCTCGTGTTTCATGATTCCCAAGTTTTAAACGCGAAAATTCATGATTCCTACTAGCCTACTAATTTTACAGCTATGATTCGTGATTCATGATTCCGCTTCCACCCCCGAGTCGTTTCGTAAGCATTGTAAGAAGATTGTAAGAAGAGTCTTGCCCTCTCTTCGCTTACTAAAGGCTTATATCATGACAATTAAACATAACTAATACTTTCCCAGTTTTTACTGATGAAACAGAATCTAAAAGCTCGAAGCTCTAGAAAGAAATGTTCATTACAAGTGTATTAGGAACTGTAGAATTTGATTCCAAAATGTTTACATCGGTTTGTTTGTTTTCTTTTTTTTTTGGGAAAATGTTCTCAGGACTTAGGAGACTTCATGGATATTGGCCCGGTGACGATGCACTTTCAAACTGAAAATGAATTAGTAAAATGGCATTCATAATTCAACCCTAAATTTTCGGCTCATCTCCGGTGTAATATAATTTATTCCTTTTCTTTGTTAGTTAGGGTTAGGTACATTGTTAAGAATGCTTTGTGTCCTTTGTTTTACGTCAGTTGTGTGAATAAATTATATTACACCGGAGATGAGCCAAATTTTCCGACAACAATGTTGTTATTGTTATGATTTAAAAACAAATTTTGTATATGACGGTGCCTTTTTCCGTAGCAAGTGTCCCTGCACTAAGCACTTGAACGATAAATCAAAATTCCTTGGTACCTTGTAACTGATTGAGGCGGTACCGGTTATTTGTACAAAAAGAACACTCGATATCTCGATATCTCGATATCTCTCGGCTGTCTCGGCCTGATCTGACAAAGCGTTTTCGCAAAGGTCTTCGTTTTGTATCTTGACCCCATGCATTTCGTGTCTCTCGGCATCTGACAAAGTGTTTTACCGAAGGGCTTCGCTTTGTGGTTTGACCCGGGTTAAACTACAAAACGAAGAAATTGGGTAAATCAAACGAATTGATTAAGCAAGTTATACCACCATAGGGAGGTGCTGACGTTTCGAGCGTTATGCCACAAAGCAAAACGAAGACCCCATTTTATTTTATAATTGGGATTCCTACTTCGCCGTTAATGAAAATTTGCTAACTGCGAAATATTCCCTTCTATTTTATAATTGGGATTCCTACTTCGCCGTTAATGAAATTTCACTAACTGCGAAATATTCCCTTCATATATTATATCGAGTGCCTTTCTTGCGAAATTTTTCTGAATGATTTCCGCACAGGTCCCTACTTCATTATGCATGCTGAAGCTGTCTTGTCTGGTGTAATGCACGTGCAAATATTTCTTGTGTTCGAAGAACGAAATAGTATAGTTACAGAATGCATAATGAAGTAGGGACCTGTGCGGAAATCTTACCAATTTTTGTCCTATCTATAGAGCAGAATAATTGAAGTTGAATAATAATAGAATAGTAGAAGTTGAAGCTGAGATGATTGCTCTTGAAGTTCGTCCTAACCCTTCCACGTGTGTCCTCTTCTGTGTTTTTTATAAACCACCAGGTACAGATGAGTCATTTCTTGTTCATTTTAGGGACTTTCTGGTGAAGTACTCAAGAACTGGCTTAGCTAACCTTGTAGTAACTGGTGATTTCAATTTCCGAGACATTGATTGGAACATTGGTTGCTCCTTAAACTATTACCCTGCAGCTGAAGTTTTTTGTAACATTTTGGATGATTTCTTCTTGATTCAGAAGAACATGCATGCAACTCGTGACTCAAGGAATCCTGGCTCTCCTGGAAACATTCTGGATCTTGTTCTTACGAATAATGACTCCCTGGTTGAGGAGATAGTGGTGAAACCTTATGCCTTTGATTCAGACCATCATCCGCTTACCTTTAAGTTACATGCCAAGATGAGAAGACCAGATAATGTTCAGAGGAAAGTCTACTGTTACAAAAGGGCTGATTTTCAAGGTCTAAAAAATTCATTACAGTCTATATCATGGGATTCTGTGATTTCTGACACCTGTATTGATACAAGTCTGGATAAGTTTCTAGACATTGTACATTTTGTTGTGGCTCAACACATACCACAGAAAACACTCAAGCGGCGCTCAAGACCTCCCTGGATTAACAATGATATTATGAAACTTGTTAGAAAGAAGAAGATACTTTGGAAGCGTTTGAAGTCCAGTGGCTCTCAGGATTTGTTCATGAAGTTTAAGGAACTTAGAAAGAAAACAAAGAGACTAATTAATTTTAGTTACTCTCGATACCTTAAATCTTTATCGGAGAAGCTTCAGGATAACCCCAAGCATTTCTGGTCCTTCTACTCCATGAAATCAAAAGCCAAGAGAATCCCGGAGACTGTTACCTATGGCAATTCACAATCAACTGATTTGACCTCTAAAGTGGAACTATTTGGGAAGTTTTTCCAATCTATTTATTCCAAATCTTCGTTGGATGTGAACTTGTCATCTCCAGATGTTGTAAATCCTTATTTATTATTGAATGTTACAACTTCTGCCCCGGAAGTGCAAGAAATCTTGAGTAATCTTGATATAAATAAAGCTCCTGGCGTGGATAATCTACCAGCCCGAATTCTTAGAGCCTGTGCATATGAACTTTCTGTACCTTTGACTCACTTGTTTAATTCTTCATTAAAGTCTGGTGTAATGCCTATCTTATGGAAGTCTGCTAACATCACTCCTGTTCACAAGGGTGATAACAGGGAACTTGTGGAAAATTATAGATCAATTTCTCTGCTACCCATTTCTGCTAAATGTTTGGAGCGTATTGTGTATAATGCCATCTACTCACACGTTTCATCCTATCTAAGCGAATGGCAGCATGGTTTTGTCAAGGGAAGGTCATGTGAGACTCAATTGGTCCTTACCCACCATCAATGGGCCAGGGTGCTGGATGAGGGTCGTCAAGTAGATGTGGCCTTTTTGGACTTCTCCAAAGCCTTTGATAGGGTTAGTCATCCAGTCCTACTGAAAAAGCTTTGTGGCTTCGGAATCTCTGGCTCTATCTTACAATGGTGTGAAAGCTATTTAAGCAAACGACGGCAAAGAGTGGTCTTGGAAGGTGTTTCGTCATCTTGGGCAGGAGTTTCTTCTGGCATCCCACAAGGCTCTCTCTTAGGTCCACTGTTTTTTGTCATATTCATATGCGATCTCCCAGATGTTGTACTTCCAGGAAATACCATCGCCCTCTACGCAGATGACTGTAAAAGTTTCAGGATCATTGACTCTGCCTCAGATCAAAACATGTTTCAGGAGGATTTGGATAATCTTCATCAATGGAGCCTACGCAATTTTATGGATTTTAATGTAAAGAAATGTAAAATAATGAGAATTACGAAGAAGAAACAGCCTTTTATTTCAAATTTCCATTTAGATAACTCACTTTTGGAGGAAGTCAGTGAATTCCGAGATCTAGGAGTAACCACTGATCAGCACCTGCGTTGGAATTTGCACATCGACAAAGTTGTAGCCAAAGCAAACAGGATGTTAGGATTAATTAAAAGAACTTGCAGAGATTTTGATGATCATAAGACTTTAAGAACTCTCTACTGTGCTCTTGTACGATCCAACTTAGAATACTGTTCTCCAATTTGGTCCCCTTACACCACAAAAGGCATTGAAAAGTTGGAGAGGGTTCAAAGAAGGGCAACTAAATTTATTTTAAAGACTGAGGACACCTATGCTTGCCGTCTGAATAAACTAAATTTGTTATCATTGGAAAAGAGGCGATTGTTAGCAGATGTTACTTTTTTATATAAAGCTCTTAATGGGATTATTGACATCAATGTTGAACCTTATGTGGATTTTTATAAGGAAACTGATCACTATTCTTTTAGACATAATGATAAGTTAACTCTGAAGATGAGATATGCAAGAACGAACGTCCTTAAATTTTCTTTTTTCCATAGAGTAGTGGGAACATGGAATTCGCTTCCCTTTTTCATTCGTGAGGCAACAAGTGTGAACTCCTTTAAGGCATTAGTTAAAAGGTTTTTTATGGATCAGCATAATCTTTGAACGGACTTCTTGTTTACTTATTTATTACTATTTTAATTTCGCTTTCATTTGTATTTTTTATGTTAGTACCTTAGGTGATCTGCTTTAATATGGGGTCCTTGACTCTTTTGCATTTCATCCTTTGGCCTTTGTTTTCTTTCTTAAGCCATAAATTGTAATAAATAAATAAAATAAATAAATTGCAAAATTTGCATTTGTCAAAGTACCGCATGTATTGTCTTGCGCAGCAAAGCGTAGCGAGCGTATTGACTCGGCGTTTTCTACACGATTGAGTTAGCTGTCATCCCCATTTTTTTAGACCAGTTTAACTGAGGTCTTCGGTTTTGGGTCTTTGGTCTTATATATGTAGAAACCCACTAAATATCAGACAATAACATCTGAAAACATCCTCCTGATCAATTTAAAAGACCAAGTGGTAACAAAATAAAACAGGCTTGCTGCCAACGGTAAAATGAACCACACGTAGCGCGTGGTCTCAAAGGAACGCAAAATTACCAACATAGTTGAACTATATCCCTGGATTAATCAGTAAAGCACCACTTACGTCAAAACAGAAGTTTCTTTGACGAACAAAGCGAAATCGGTGGTCCGGGCCAACTGTAGCGACTGTCTGACAACAGTGCACTCAAGGAAGTTTATGCTCGGCTCGGTTCTTTTAATCGTCACACAAAATTGTAATGTTGTTTTAATAATACCATACATAAATTAAAATATTAAATTTGATAGGAGTAGATCAGTCTCGTTCCCAGACCCCATCCTCTTGTCCCGCGGTCGTCATTCCCGCATCGTTGGCTATTATTCCCAGAGGAGTTACTCCCATATATGGGCTATGTCGGTATGGGGCGCTGGTATGATTTTGAGGTTTTCGATCCTTAATCCATTCGCTCCTGGAACTTTTGCCTTAAACGGCTTCCGAAGCTATTCGGATAGTTTTCTACTCACCGTTTGTCCAAGATTGTAAATTTTTGGTTGAAAAGTTTCCCTGCCCCCCCCCCCCCCCCCAGATTTTGCTCTCTCTCCTCGCCGCTTCTTTCGTCTTTCTTGTCCCGTTTTTTCTTGACTTTGCTGGGTATTTAGTAAGCTTCGGTTCGGTGGGAAACATTTTCACAAAATCTCCGAGGATCGTGAAATTATTTTAAACAAGGTTTGGGAGGTTAGTGGAACAAAATCTTCATTGAAATTTTCGGGTCGAGATTACATGGTTTTTTGCGTGTTTCTCTGGACTGCTTGATTGAATCACGCTGATTTGGGTATCGGGTTCGAAAGTCCTTTCCTGCTGGACAAGTTACTTGTCAAAATTGTCCTTGACCGTAGAAACTGATGACCTCACAAGCGGTACAAGGGTCGTGGTTTGGCGCGGTCGGTTACGGGTGGTTCAGGGGTGAATATTGGTTAAATACGGTGTCGTTTTTTGGCTAATGCATATGAAAGGAGCCAATATGTCAAAGAAAACACGAGTGATTGAGCGAGTGAAGGAGCCAATCAGCGCGTGCCTAGTATTTAGCCAATCACAATGCACAATACAATTCGCTGTTATATCGATTTATTTTTAAATTTAGAAGAGAATAGGTAAAAGTAATGAAACCGAGGAAAGGCGATAGGTATGGCAAAAAGGTTTGAATAAACTTAATAAATGCAGTAGCCACATGCATGCAATGCTTGCCTATTTTTGCTCATGTTGGCACAGTGTTCAGGGTCCGATCCTTAGAAAGGGTGCCTAAATTGTACCAGCTAAAATAGCAGTTAAGCGGATAACAAATGATCTGTTAAAGTTAGTATTAGCAAAGGGATTTTATAAAGATTGTGTTTTTTCCGTGGCGCTTAGTCGTTGTTTGGATCGTCACGCAACGCTTCTCTTCCCTCTCTAAGGGACAGACCATTAGAAAAGTGATGGGGAGGGGGGGGGGGGGTGGGGAAAAAACCAAAAAAAAATTCATGCAAGGGAAAATGCCAAGAAAAAAAATTCATGCAAGGAAGAAGGTAAAAAAAAAAGTTCGTGCAGAAGGAAGGTCCAATTGTGACTTTTTCACACGTAGTAAAAAAAATTCGTGCAGATGGGTTCACCTGAAAAAAAAAATTCCTGCACAAGTAGTAAACGAAAAAAAAATCGTGCAAGCTGAAAATTCCCCACCCCCCGCCCCATCACTTTTCTAATGGTCCGTTCCTAATTTGCCTGAGAGCAGTGACAGTTTTCCGGCTTTTGTTTCACACCGGTTCTCATGGCATATTATTAAAGTAGGCTTAGTCTACTATACTATGCTTGATGCTAACTTCCAGTGATCTTACAGAAACGAAATAAAGTTGACCCGTTCAAGCTTGTTTTTCCCGTGCATATGGTGTCATTTTTCGGGTTTGGGGCCTAAATAGGGTATCAATTTTCGTTTGCTTCGTCCTTCTGAATAAGATCAGGGACCCTTCGCGGCACACACCTATCCGAAATTTATGAGAATAACCCCCTCCACCCACCCCCGGGCTATTATTATGGCTCTCACTAAATTGCCTTACTGTCTCGGGATATTCAACACTATTCACCCCTTATCAGAGGTGCTGGGAAAGCCTTGCGCAAGTAAGTTTTACTACGGTGTAACGGGCCTATTTTTGAAATATGGTTTTATTTATCTTCTTAATGTACCTGAGGTTGGTATATACTACAACAATTATTCTCTTCAATCTCATTGAATAGTGACTTTGGAAATATTTACTTCGCTGCTTCGCAGCTCGGTAAAAGCTCTCACTAGAGAAAGTCGTAAATAAAAAATATAATGCTTTTTTCTAATACGTTCTTTGGTTTGTGAATGTGAAGTTGAAGTAGACTGGGTATAAGAAGGCTGTTAAGAAAGACGGCATTTTCTTAAACAACATACAAATTCTGGACAAGGTTGAGGCCAAGCGATTAGTAATGGTAACAGGACTGAGCGGAGTACAATTCAGGGAGTAATCGGGCGAGGAATTTCAAATCAGCCGAATATGATTGGTTGTTAACAGCCCTCACTAATAGCCTAATTGGCTGTTTCAGGTTCAAACTGTCCGATTTGACTTGTCAGACTACATTGGTAATGGAAGAAAATGGATAAATCAAACGAGTTGATTAGTAACGGTAATAGGACTGAGTGGAGTCCAATTCGGTCTGTAATCATACGAGTGATAAACAAAATCGGACGACCGCGTAGCGGGAGTCCGATTTGTTTAATCACGAGTATGATTGCAGACCGAATTGGACGACACAAAGTCTTATTACCAATTAATCATAACTTTAACAAAATTTGTGATGTTTAAACTTCTCTTTTTTAAATCAAAACACATGAAATTCCAAGATTTTTTATGCCAGAAGTAAAAAAAAAAGCCATTTAAGCGCGCGCGTGATGGCGCGTACTGTCCAATTACTCAGGCATGACGCGTACTGTCCTATTTGACTGTCCTATTAAGGCTGAAATCAGGGCAGTTGATAGCCAATCAGATTTGAGAATTTTGTTATAGTTATGATTAAGTAAGTTATACCACCGTAAGGTAAAAAGGAGGTGCTGACGTTTCGAAAAGTCATCACCTCCCATTCACCTTACGGTGGTATAACTTACTTAATCAACTCGTTTGATTTATCCATTTTCTTGTGTTTCAATTTCCCACCGACGCAGCACCAGTTTCTTTACAAACTATCCCCACAACACATTTATAATGGGACAGGCCAAATTGGATAGTTGAGCGGCAAATAAAAATTAAGCACTTCATGCCATTAGCCAATAAACTTTAACTACCTAGGCGATCCTAGCCAATCAAAATCAAGGAAAATCAGGTTGACAGGTACAGATTGAAAACAAACATGGATAGAAAGTTGACTTTATCTTTAACCATTACTAATTCCCGAGTTTCTCGCATTTTGTTGTTGACACAATTAATTGGTAATCGATCCTCGTGTCGTAAAATTCGGGAACAATCGTGTTCGTAATTTCAAATCAGCCTCGCGCTACGTCCGAAATCCCTTGCCTGATTACTCCCTGAATTGTGTTCAACCTAGTCTTATTACCATTACTAACTGATTAATTGTACACGTCATCCGTAAGTTCCTTTAAAGTCAAATTTGTGTTTCTTTGGTACGCATTGAGGTCCATCTGGAGTTCCATACCGCTCTACTTTCTGTCCACTAAGTTGCTTGTCTCTTGGTGTGATCAAGATGGCGTTTGTGGAGCCCATGGATGGATCTTCGTCAAAGTAGTTAAATGGTCTGATGAAGAAGTTGGCAGAGTTAGCAGCTGTGGCGGTGTTGGGTTAATCTTCAGAGTGAGGCACATGCATGACACCAATTGTTACCCAGGCCACCAGATCCTCGTTTATTATAGAGTCGTTATCCAGCAGGTACTTCCGGAAATCAATCTATGCATACAATTCAAGAGAGACACAGATAAAGTCCCCATCAACCTCTACTGACTGTGTTCACAGATGCAGAGCAGGCAACAAAACGGATGGATTGACGACGCCAAAAGAGCGCCTTGGTATGACTAAAGATGTGCTAAAACGAATCAAACTAAACATCGAACCCTACGAACCTTCATTCTTTTACCCGTGGGTGAAGTAAATTACATAGTCCTCGGTTTTCTGTTGGGGAATATTCGTTTGCAAATGGAGTCACATAATAAATAATTTCGACGTTAGCTCTTGAAAGATCACTGTATGGTTGTTACATACGTTTGAAGCAAACCCCTAAACAGCCGATTTTGACTATGATCAATCGTCTTTGCAAGTGGAAAAAGGGCATTTATCAACTCCAGAAAAATGGAAAACTTGTCGACCAAAAATCGCAATATACCTGAGGGACAGAGAATGTATTCGATCCTGTTGTAAAGGGAGTCGTGAATGTACATTGTTCAAAGTGGACGTGAAAAATCCAAATACATGATTTCTTAAAATGTACAACTCACCTGGGGGTCAGAGGGTGCATTCTGATTGTAAATTGAGCTGCTTTGTGTCTCGTTCTCTTTGTACTTAGTCACCGCCATTTGATACAAAGACCAACTCAACATTGGTGTCATCATCCAATCCTCTGGATACAATTGTTTTATAATGGAACCAAGCTGTATACGGTAGCCTTTGTTTACACCCATTCGGTTCTTTTTGTCCTCATTGAAGAAGTTCAGATATTTGGGATGATCGAAGTTGAACTTGTAAGCTGCCTCTTGTTCTGTTTTCTTGACGCTTCTCTTGAGAATCTTTTGAACGCGTCGTTGGTTGGAGATCCAGCGATCAGTGATGTTCTCAATTCCAATTTCAATGGTTTCGTAAGAATTTTTCCGTCCTCCAACATCTAAATCCACCTTGTAGTTCATAAGATGATCATGTGTCGTGCTGGTTAGAGAGTCGTGAATAGGATAGGCGTACGGAATATCATCCGCACTGTAGAAGGTCCCAACTAAGTAACCAGTAGTAGAGAGGCGCACCTCTATTACACCGTTCTGGTAAAAGATGTAATCGTAAACAAAGTCATAGTTATATACCGTCGATGTGGTTCGAAGAACCAAGACGTTATTCACCATGCCACCATAAAACTTTTACCCACCCATGAAGTTATTATCATAATGACGGCGAAGAGGATACCCAGTGTTCAACTCAAACACGCACACAGCGTTCCGAAAGGTCAGTGGCTTTCTACTTCCGATCATGTGCACAAGGTCAAAGAATGTGGCTGTGTTAGGACAATCGATTCCTTGCACCATCTCATAGCTACTCATACCCAGTCTCCAGTTGCCGTCTAGGAAATTGTTTCAGGACTGATAAGGAAAGTACCCGCTGTACGTACCCACGACTTCCTGCAGACTCAACTCATACACTATTCTGCTTTTATTAAACCTGATATCGTAGATCTGCAAGCCGCTGTTAGAATCCACCCTAAATTCAAAGGACCAAGACATTTAATTTATGTGGCGTTTGTTAATCACGTACCTTTTGCCATCGGGTTAATAAATCTCAGGGCCTCGCATTGGCTTTGGGGCTGTTGCGTACCACGGCGTTGGTAAGTTGAGAACAGAGCATCGTCTCCTGCGGGTAAAGGTAGGACAATTTTTTTGACTTCTGGGGTGTCGTATTTTTCCATCAGTTCATCAACAGAGTTGAACGTCTGGTTGTTGTACAGCGCTTTCAATAGTTTCCACTTACTCGGGTCGGCTCCTGAATGGTCAACGTAAAATGCTATGTCAAGGGGGTGGATGTAGTGCCCAGGAAGATCCCGCACGAAAAATAACCACGTGGAACGATCATAGCTACTAAAACCCATCGGAGTTGTGTACAGAACTTGCAAACAACGATCGCCGCAGTTTGGAGAATATGTAAATCCATCATAACTTTCAAACATAAGCCGCTGAACCTTCTTAGAAGCAGGCGTAACTAGGAATTGATCAATGGCGGGAAACTCTATTCCACCGTCAAACGGCCGAGCCTTGAATGGGATTGGGTATCGCTGTCCTGAGACTCGTCTGGGAAAATGTTGACTAGGCTTGTCTACGGGAGCCACAATGTACTCTTCAACTATTGGGGGGTTTCCGTGAAACACAACTACAATGGCTTCTCGGCAAGGCTTACCACCATTGCTGTCAAGAAATTCTAGAACACGGTCTTTTGGTGGCGGTAATAGTACGTTGTATGAGGTAGATATAGTTAGAGCTTACAGTGGCTTTATCAAATGGCGTTAGGTTCAAAGATGGCTGTCCCAGCATGTTATCTCTCACAGCCGTAATTTCCTTAACGTTTAAATCGTCAAAAACGCCAGAATTTTGCTCCGACACCCCCCGGGGGGGGGGGGGACTCCAATATGGAGTGGACGAGGATGCTCGTCGGAAATTTTGAATTTGACCCCTAAAAGAGACCAATCTGGGCGTGGCCGAACCTTATGCAGACCCCTAAAATCAAAATCAAAATTCTTTCTGTTTTGTTATTTCTTCGCGTGCAACCCTTAACGAGACCTTGACGGCTAAAAATAATGAGATTTTGCCCAGAATACCCTAAGCGAGACCAAAATCCGAAATTTACACACCTAAGTGAGACGACGGGCATCCCCGTCTATTCCATATGGGAGTGCCCCTCCCCGGGTCCGACACGTCGTCCCAGCTCATCCCAGCAGCACAGAATTCTGCCTTCATTCATCCGAGAGATCCTTTGCAGTCAGCTGTGTCGCTTTTCTTTGTAGCTACAACTATGAGAGTTATCAGTAACGCTGCGCTTACAATGAGCAAAAGAACTGCTGCGAACTTCCAAGAGCAAAACGGTTGCTTTCCTGCCATACTGCTATCTTCGCCCTGAAACCTGCCGACAAGAAAACACACAGTGCTTAGTTTAGTTGGTTTTCTTTTTCCCTTGTTTCAATCAACTATCGTATTCGAATAGTGGCGTCGCATATTAAATGCTGTAGGTGTGACAAAGACTTTTGCCGCTCAATGGAATATGGAACCGAAATAAACATTTATTTTTATGAAATACAGATGTTGAAGAACAGTAAAAGAGTTGTTAACCAATAACATCCAGCGTTTCCACGTTTACTGGATTCTCCAGTTGCGGAAGACGGTATCCAAACAAGGGTCAATTGGCTTATAAAATTATATTTATTCTTAGTCAAGAGTTGTTCTCGCGATCACAGGTAGAAAGGTTATCCTCGGTTAGTTCTTAGATACAAAGCAAAGCTTAATATAATGTACGATTTTACAATTTCCTGATGTCAATCACGTATCGTCATACAATCAACAAACACTTGGCCCAGTCCCCGACACTCTCCACAATGTATCCCTCTGGAAGGAGGTACATGTCACATTCTTATACTGGGCAGAAACAAAACAAAATGAAAATCAGTTTTCAGCATTCCTAAAGATATACGACACTTAAATCAACTAGTACGGCAATGTCTTAGTTCTCAACGAATCAACAGTTTATGGCATGTACTGTTCTGATTGTTCAACAATTTCTTGAAGGCGTGCTGCGACTGCGTGCTGCGTCCTTCCTTGGTCTCGCGTTAAAGAGACTGCCCTTGCTCGTTCGAAATTTCGCACCTCTAACAATTCCGTCTTTCCCCTTAGGGAGGCTACTCTTGGTCTCGTCTTGAATGATCACAACATCGCCAATGTTGGGGTGTGATGTTTGCTCGCCTCCTGCTCTTCTGTATTAGGCTACGCACGTACTCTCGACTCAATCAATTTCACATCACGTCTTTGCATTTTGACAGGTATCTGGCTCTCTTGCGTAGGTCTTTATCAGGAACATGGTGTGACTGCAATTCAGGGTGATGACTCGGGTTGATGTGCAACATGGAGTTTGGGGTTAAAACTGCCAGCTGGACGTCATCCTCAAGATAATTCAAGGGTCGGTTGTTTAAAGCGACTTCCACATCTAACGCGACTTCTTCCAACTCCGGGAATCGCAACGTCCCGTTGCCGATTGATTTGTAGAATGTGTTACTGAAGAGGCCATTCAGAAGTTCAAACTGGCCTCCCCACCATGGGACACGACTCAGATTAAATTAAAGGAACGTATGACACTTGTCTATATGCACCTTCTTTAACCATTTCGCAGCAGCGTGGAAGGTAGATCCGTTGTCGGAGTATACTATTTCTGGTCTTCCCCTTAGAGCTATGAACCGTTTGGGGCTTACTAAGAATTCTGAGGTTTGAAAGGACGACACCAAATCAAGGTGAACAGCTCTGCTCCAGCTGCAAGCATACAGTACCAAATATGCCTTCCCTTCTTTCATTGGACTCTACTGGTATCGGATTGATCCCGCGAAGTCCACTCCTACTACTTAGAAAGATATAGAACCTTGCTTTCTGGTTATTGGTAAACTGCCAGGAGGGGGTACTTGGCATGCCTTAGCTCGGAATTTCTTGCAACTATTATTATTGGTAAACTGCCTGGAGGAGGTACTTTACAAAGTTGGTATGACTGATCAGTGGTTTTGCCAGTCAAACATTCTTCCAGTTTTCAAGGCAAATATATCCACAAGTACCGTTTGTATTCTGAACATTCACTACAGTAAGCTCTTTTGAGCCAATGGAGTATGAAAATATTACGCTTTCATGAGTGCAATTCAATTGTGTTCTACATTAACTGTTACCATGTGCAGTGTTTTCAGCTCTTTTAGACAGCAGTGACATTGATGGCCGGCCTCCATCAGAAAAAAACAGTGACCTTTCCAATGAGTCAGCCATGCAACACCACTACACAACAAGAACCCTGTCCAAAGTGGCAAGGGTAATTCAATACAGTGATACAATAGCTGTAAGTATTGATAAGAGTATGGTCACCATTGAATGAATGCAACTGACTGGAATCTCCATTTGAAAGTCCAGGATGGCAGAGAAGGAAAGGGCAGTAAAACGTCCATTGGACCACAAGACTTTGTTTATTGGTTAATTAATTAAAAATTATTGACCAAGTCTTCCGACAATTCAGTTGTGTCCTGCCTTAGTTGCAACATGTGTGCAACTTTGAAGTTCCTAGTGATTAAGGTTCAGTTATTAAGGAATCAAGTTAAGATAATCTGTGTTCTAGAGGTATATCTAGTGGATGTTACAACTAGCTTAAAATACAATAAAACTACTCAGTGGTTGATATTGCTAGCATGTCATCTCCTCAGACATCTGACATCAGGCAGGAAAGGTGCACGCGTCATGAGGCTCACACAGCTGTAGCCTATCCAGGTTTCTGGAGCATCATGGAGCATCATGGAGCATGGAGTTTAAATCGTCAAAAACGCCAGAATTTTGCTCCGACACCCCCGGGTGGGGGGGGGGACTCCAATATGGAGTGGACGAGGATGCTCGTCGGAAATTTTGAATTTGACCCCTAAAAGAGACCAATCTGGGCGTGGCCGAACCTTATGCAGACCCCTAAAATCAAAATCAAAATTCTTTCTGTTTTGTTATTTCTTCGCGTGCAACCCTTAACGAGACCTTGACGGCTAAAAATAATGAGATTTTGCCCAGAATACCCTAAGCGAGACCAAAATCCGAAATTTACACCCCTAAGTGAGACGACGGGCATCCCCGTCTATTCCATATGGGAGTGCCCCTCCCCGGGTCCGACACGTCGTCCCAGCTCATCCCAGCAGCACAGAATTCTGCCTTCATTCATCCGAGAGATCCTTTGCAGTCAGCTGTGTCGCTTTTCTTTGTAGCTACAACTATGAGAGTTATCAGTAACGCTGCGCTTACAATGAGCAAAAGAACTGCTGCGAACTTCCAAGAGCAAAACGGTTGCTTTCCTGCCATACTGCTATCTTCGCCCTGAAACCTGCCGACAAGAAAACACACAGTGCTTAGTTTAGTTGGTTTTCTTTTTCCCTTGTTTCAATCAACTATCGTATTCGAATAGTGGCGTCGCATATTAAATGCTGTAGGTGTGACAAAGACTTTTGCCGCTCAATGGAATATGGAACCGAAATAAACATTTATTTTTATGAAATACAGATGTTGAAGAACAGTAAAAGAGTTGTTAACCAATAACATCCAGCGTTTCCACGTTTACTGGATTCTCCGGTTGCGGAAGACGGTATCCAAACAAGGGTCAATTGGCTTATAAAATTATATTTATTCTTAGTCAAGAGTTGTTCTCGCGATCACAGGTAGAAAGGTTATCCTCGGTTAGTTCTTAGATACAAAGCAAAGCTTAATATAATGTACGATTTTACAATTTCCTGATGTCAATCACGTATCGTCATACAATCAACAAACACTTGGCCCAGTCCCCGACACTCTCCACAATGTATCCCTCTGGAAGGAGGTACATGTCACATTCTTATACTGGGCAGAAACAAAACAAAATGAAAATCAGTTTTCAGCATTCCTAAAGATATACGACACTTAAATCAACTAGTACGGCAATGTCTTAGTTCTCAACGAATCAACAGTTTATGGCAGGTACTGTTCTGATTGTTCAACAATTTCTTGAAGGCGTGCTGCGACTGCGTGCTGCGTCCTTCCTTGGTCTCGCGTTAAAGAGACTGCCCTTGCTCGTTCGAAATTTCGCACCTCTAACAATTCCGTCTTTCCCCTTAGGGAGGCTACTCTTGGTCTCGTCTTGAATGATCACAACATCGCCAATGTTGGGGTGTGATGTTTGCTCGCCTCCTGCTCTTCTGTATTAGGCTACGCACGTACTCTCGACTCAATCAATTTCACATCACGTCTTTGCATTTTGACAGGTATCTGGCTCTCTTGCGTAGGTCTTTATCAGGAACATGGTGTGACTGCAATTCAGGGTGATGACTCGGGTTGATGTGCAACATGGAGTTTGGGGTTAAAACTGCCAGCTGGACGTCATCCTCAAGATAATTCAAGGGTCGGTTGTTTAAAGCGACTTCCACATCTAACGCGACTTCTTCCAACTCCGGGAATCGCAACGTCCCGTTGCCGATTGATTTGTAGAATGTGTTACTGAAGAGGCCATTCAGAAGTTCAAACTGGCCTCCCCACCATGGGACACGACTCAGATTAAATTAAAGGAACGTATGACACTTGTCTATATGCACCTTCTTTAACCATTTCGCAGCAGCGTGGAAGGTAGATCCGTTGTCGGAGTATACTATTTCTGGTCTTCCCCTTAGAGCTATGAACCGTTTGGGGCTTACTAAGAATTCTGAGGTTTGAAAGGACGACACCAAATCAAGGTGAACAGCTCTGCTCCAGCTGCAAGCATACAGTACCAAATATGCCTTCCCTTCTTTCATTGGACTCTACTGGTATCGGATTGATCCCGCGAAGTCCACTCCTACTACTTAGAAAGATATAGAACCTTGCTTTCTGGTTATTGGTAAACTGCCAGGAGGGGGTACTTGGCATGCCTTAGCTCGGAATTTCTTGCAACTATTATTATTGGTAAACTGCCTGGAGGAGGTACTTTACAAAGTTGGTATGACTGATCAGTGGTTTTGCCAGTCAAACATTCTTCCAGTTTCCAAGGCAAATATATCCACAAGTACCGTTTGTATTCTGAACATTCACTACAGTAAGCTCTTTTGAGCCAATGGAGTATGAAAATATTACGCTTTCATGAGTGCAATTCAATTGTGTTCTACATTAACTGTTACCATGTGCAGTGTTTTCAGCTCTTTTAGACAGCAGTGACATTGATGGCCGGCCTCCATCAGAAAAAAACAGTGACCTTTCCAATGAGTCAGCCATGCAACACCACTACACAACAAGAACCCTGTCCAAAGTGGCAAGGGTAATTCAATACAGTGATACAATAGCTGTAAGTATTGATAAGAGTATGGTCACCATTGAATGAATGCAACTGACTGGAATCTCCATTTGAAAGTCCAGGATGGCAGAGAAGGAAAGGGCAGTAAAACGTCCATTGGACCACAAGACTTTGTTTATTGGTTAATTAATTAAAAATTATTGACCAAGTCTTCCGACAATTCAGTTGTGTCCTGCCTTAGTTGCAACATGTGTGCAACTTTGAAGTTCCTAGTGATTAAGGTTCAGTTATTAAGGAATCAAGTTAAGATAATCTGTGTTCTAGAGGTATATCTAGTGGATGTTACAACTAGCTTAAAATACAATAAAACTACTCAGTGGTTGATATTGCTAGCATGTCATCTCCTCAGACATCTGACATCAGGCAGGAAAGGTGCACGCGTCATGAGGCTCACACAGCTGTAGCCTATCCAGGTTTCTGGAGCATCATGGAGCATCATGGAGCATGGAGTTTAAATCGTCAAAAACGCCAGAATTTTGCTCCGACACCCCCGGGTGGGGGGGGGGACTCCAATATGGAGTGGACGAGGATGCTCGTCGGAAATTTTGAATTTGACCCCTAAAAGAGACCAATCTGGGCGTGGCCGAACCTTATGCAGACCCCTAAAATCAAAATCAAAATTCTTTCTGTTTTGTTATTTCTTCGCGTGCAACCCTTAACGAGACCTTGACGGCTAAAAATAATGAGATTTTGCCCAGAATACCCTAAGCGAGACCAAAATCCGAAATTTACACCCCTAAGTGAGACGACGGGCATCGCCGTCTATTCCATATGGGAGTGCCCCTCCCCGGGTCCGACACGTCGTCCCAGCTCATCCCAGCAGCACAGAATTCTGCCTTCATTCATCCGAGAGATCCTTTGCAGTCAGCTGTGTCGCTTTTCTTTGTAGCTACAACTATGAGAGTTATCAGTAACGCTGCGCTTACAATGAGCAAAAGAACTGCTGCGAACTTCCAAGAGCAAAACGGTTGCTTTCCTGCCATACTGCTATCTTCGCCCTGAAACCTGCCGACAAGAAAACACACAGTGCTTAGTTTAGTTGGTTTTCTTTTTCCCTTGTTTCAATCAACTATCGTATTCGAATAGTGGCGTCGCATATTAAATGCTGTAGGTGTGACAAAGACTTTTGCCGCTCAATGGAATATGGAACCGAAATAAACATTTATTTTTATGAAATACAGATGTTGAAGAACAGTAAAAGAGTTGTTAACCAATAACATCCAGCGTTTCCACGTTTACTGGATTCTCCGGTTGCGGAAGACGGTATCCAAACAAGGGTCAATTGGCTTATAAAATTATATTTATTCTTAGTCAAGAGTTGTTCTCGCGATCACAGGTAGAAAGGTTATCCTCGGTTAGTTCTTAGATACAAAGCAAAGCTTAATATAATGTACGATTTTACAATTTCCTGATGTCAATCACGTATCGTCATACAATCAACAAACACTTGGCCCAGTCCCCGACACTCTCCACAATGTATCCCTCTGGAAGGAGGTACATGTCACATTCTTATACTGGGCAGAAACAAAACAAAATGAAAATCAGTTTTCAGCATTCCTAAAGATATACGACACTTAAATCAACTAGTACGGCAATGTCTTAGTTCTCAACGAATCAACAGTTTATGGCAGGTACTGTTCTGATTGTTCAACAATTTCTTGAAGGCGTGCTGCGACTGCGTGCTGCGTCCTTCCTTGGTCTCGCGTTAAAGAGACTGCCCTTGCTCGTTCGAAATTTCGCACCTCTAACAATTCCGTCTTTCCCCTTAGGGAGGCTACTCTTGGTCTCGTCTTGAATGATCACAACATCGCCAATGTTGGGGTGTGATGTTTGCTCGCCTCCTGCTCTTCTGTATTAGGCTACGCACGTACTCTCGACTCAATCAATTTCACATCACGTCTTTGCATTTTGACAGGTATCTGGCTCTCTTGCGTAGGTCTTTATCAGGAACATGGTGTGACTGCAATTCAGGGTGATGACTCGGGTTGATGTGCAACATGGAGTTTGGGGTTAAAACTGCCAGCTGGACGTCATCCTCAAGATAATTCAAGGGTCGGTTGTTTAAAGCGACTTCCACATCTAACGCGACTTCTTCCAACTCCGGGAATCGCAACGTCCCGTTGCCGATTGATTTGTAGAATGTGTTACTGAAGAGGCCATTCAGAAGTTCAAACTGGCCTCCCCACCATGGGACACGACTCAGATTAAATTAAAGGAACGTATGACACTTGTCTATATGCACCTTCTTTAACCATTTCGCAGCAGCGTGGAAGGTAGATCCGTTGTCGGAGTATACTATTTCTGGTCTTCCCCTTAGAGCTATGAACCGTTTGGGGCTTACTAAGAATTCTGAGGTTTGAAAGGACGACACCAAATCAAGGTGAACAGCTCTGCTCCAGCTGCAAGCATACAGTACCAAATATGCCTTCCCTTCTTTCATTGGACTCTACTGGTATCGGATTGATCCCGCGAAGTCCACTCCTACTACTTAGAAAGATATAGAACCTTGCTTTCTGGTTATTGGTAAACTGCCAGGAGGGGGTACTTGGCATGCCTTAGCTCGGAATTTCTTGCAACTATTATTATTGGTAAACTGCCTGGAGGAGGTACTTTACAAAGTTGGTATGACTGATCAGTGGTTTTGCCAGTCAAACATTCTTCCAGTTTCCAAGGCAAATATATCCACAAGTACCGTTTGTATTCTGAACATTCACTACAGTAAGCTCTTTTGAGCCAATGGAGTATGAAAATATTACGCTTTCATGAGTGCAATTCAATTGTGTTCTACATTAACTGTTACCATGTGCAGTGTTTTCAGCTCTTTTAGACAGCAGTGACATTGATGGCCGGCCTCCATCAGAAAAAAACAGTGACCTTTCCAATGAGTCAGCCATGCAACACCACTACACAACAAGAACCCTGTCCAAAGTGGCAAGGGTAATTCAATACAGTGATACAATAGCTGTAAGTATTGATAAGAGTATGGTCACCATTGAATGAATGCAACTGACTGGAATCTCCATTTGAAAGTCCAGGATGGCAGAGAAGGAAAGGGCAGTAAAACGTCCATTGGACCACAAGACTTTGTTTATTGGTTAATTAATTAAAAATTATTGACCAAGTCTTCCGACAATTCAGTTGTGTCCTGCCTTAGTTGCAACATGTGTGCAACTTTGAAGTTCCTAGTGATTAAGGTTCAGTTATTAAGGAATCAAGTTAAGATAATCTGTGTTCTAGAGGTATATCTAGTGGATGTTACAACTAGCTTAAAATACAATAAAACTACTCAGTGGTTGATATTGCTAGCATGTCATCTCCTCAGACATCTGACATCAGGCAGGAAAGGTGCACGCGTCATGAGGCTCACACAGCTGTAGCCTATCCAGGTTTCTGGAGCATCAAGCACCCGGGTGTATTGTTACTCCCTTCTGGATGGGATGCTTGCCTAATGGAGGGTTATCACTAGCATTATATTTAAGGTTTATTTATACACTTGGGTGGAGAAAGACAATGTGGAAGATGAATTTCGTTTCTAAGGAAGCAACACAGTGCCATCACCAGGGCTTAAACTCCAGACCTCACACTCTGGTCTGACCAAACCAGTGTTCGTGCAAAGATTATTAATTTTATTTATGATATTAATAGTTGGGTTCACACTAGACACAAAGTTGGTCTTAAGCAGACTTAGCCCAAGTCAAGCTAAGTCAGTCTAAGTATGCTTAGTCGTTCAGATGGAAAAAATTCTTTCCATCCTGTCAAGTGTTGTTATGATAAGCGAAACATTTTGTTTTACTGTCACGCATGCCTTGGTTTTTTTTTAATTTGCTAAAGCAACACCAGGAGATCTTTTCCAGCCTTTTTTTGGTTTTGCCTAAACACAGACACTGACAGAGATCCAATTGATCCCTGCTCCAGTCGACTCGTAATCTGGTGCGCTTTGCGGTTTCGGAGGAAGAAGTAGCCTGAATCTGTTAGCGACTCAGAGTCCGACATAGCAAGGGAAAGGCCCCATAAATGGAGAGGATGGTGGACTTTCTCCGTCAATCCAGGTTGTTCTTGGCAATCGCGCTTCGGGACTAATAAAAAGATAGGAAACCCTTGAGTCTTGAGGAAAAAAATGGACTTAACAGAATGGCTAAACTTACTTTGAATAAGAGGACAAGTCTGCGGAATACGGCAAAACGTCGAAGTGGTGGACCTCCATGCGGCGATACATGTTTGCTTTCCTCGTTGCAGCATCCAAAACGAGGGTTTTTGAGTGATAAATTTGCTGACCCATTGACAGGTTTTTCTCATCATAACCGATCGTGTTACCTAAGCAAGCGTTAAGTCGTGTTTGAAAAAGACTTAAGAATGTCTTAGCCTTTTTGAGTTTGCCGCTCTTAAGTCGGAAATTACCCATTTCAGAGTTAGCAGCTCACACCGATGATTTTTACTAAGTCGACTTGGGAACCGTCTAAGACAGACTTAGTGGTTTAGTATGAACCCAAGTATTGTCAACAAACTCGAGCTTTGCCAACAATGTACAATGTACAAATGACTTTGGTGACAGATTCTTCATTTCGTATTAGAAGAAAACATTGGGAATGGGTTAGATTCGTAAGTGACGCTACTCGCTTCTTTGGTGCTCCGCAAACAGCACAAGAGGGGGAATACTTCGCTCTGAGGAAGGGCTAACGAAAGGTTAGCCTCTTTCATCATCTTACATAGTACCACCGTTTGACCCTAATTAAAAATGCGGTCCGAAAATCAAATACTTCACGCACACGCTACAGTAATTACTCGGGCCTCCGTAGGAAAGCACGAGTCTTAAAATACCCTCTGTTCTTTTTTTGGTCGCCAAAAGGGAGGTCATGGTCCCAGGCATTCCTTGCGTGGACCACGAAAACTGGAGATGAGAAGGCGAAATCATCTGCTCGCTCTTGGTAAACAACGTAATTTACTGAATGCTGTGTTTTGTGTAGTCTCCTCCGCAGCCGTTATTAGGATCGTCACGCAACGCTTCTCCCCCACTAGTAAAAAAGTTGTCAATATGGCTTATGTACATGAACATAAGGATGTTACAGTGTCAATAACAGTACAACAATTCAGATCTCGTTATGCAAAGTATGTATATTATGACTGTACTCGTGATTTGTGTAAGCGGCCGTACACACGCCAATAAAATATTGCCTTTTTTTTCACACGAATAATTAAACTGACTGTTGGCACTAATAACCGTTAAAATGTGGGACTGGAGTGTCCGATAACGAAAATTCCCCACACGGATCCCACATGTAGTTTCGTATACATCTTACACGTGATAAATGAATGGTAAGGTAAAACGCTTCATAAGAAGCCCGAGTGAACGCTCCTCAAGCGTCTTATTAGTTTGAAATTGGCCTTGAAGGTCTTACCTTTGCAAGATCAAGACAGACAAGGGAATAGAGAACCTCATATGAAGATCCTTGAATCTCTAGCTTGCGTACAGCCGTCTCCGATTTCCTTTGTTTTTGAATTCGGCAACCAATGAAATTGAAGACGGCGGCACGCAGGCTGGAATTCTGTGGATTTCTTACGGCACCTACGGAAAATACGAAGCAGGGAGACCTAAGTGCTAGTCACCAGTTGGGCTCGGTCGTGCAGCACTCTGGCTCTCTTTTTCATTGATCGGTTCCTTTATATATTGGCTGTGTTTGCAGAGCACAAAGGAACCGAAGACCATTTCTTCCATTTTGCCTCTTTTCTGGGTGAACTAAATTATACATAATTTTCTTTGATACGGAAAAAATGGCGCATAAGAAAAGGAAGGAGATGGATAACCTTGACGACGAAAATTCGAAGAAAGCGAAGTCTGAATGGATGGATACACCGCAGAGATCGACTGAGAAAACGAATGTGGAAGAAAATCAGTTTGAAGCGAAACCATTGCATGGCACAGCGGTGCAAGAAATTGTACAGGACAGGAAAGATGAGGTTGAGTCCATTTTCCGTAGTAATTTATTAAGACTGCGAATGTATTTTTTTAGTCTCTAATTTCCTCGCGAATGAAATTTGCCGGCCAATGAATGCCCTAGTGCTTGTTAAGGTTTTAATTATAGCCGGGCTCAGCGCGAAACTCGGAATTATAGAAATTGATGAAATACAAAAATTGAAATGCGAGCGCTTAGCTTTTAGGCTGTCAGGATCATCTACGCGAAAAATGTACAATATCGTTTTCCCCGCAAAGAAATAATTCGTTCAGAGAGCTGACATCCGAGAACAGACGTGAATAAATACAATCACCGAGCTATGCGCGGGACGATGATATGCAAATCATATGGGCAGTCCTGTTTCCGGTACTCTTGCCGAAAATAATTTATTTTGGATCTAAAGACCAGTAAAACTATGATCAGAAGGAAATCTGATAATGCTGACAACTCAGAATAACGATCATGCGTTATGGCAAGCGACATTCGAACACATGAAACCCTGCCAATCGCAAATAAACTTTCCTGGGAGAAATTAACACGGTGCAGATGGACTGATTGGCACAATCTGTCACAACATGTTAATCCTGCCAGACTTTCTTATGATTTATACAAGGACATTGAAATACTTTTTTTTGGTCTCATTTCTTTGGGAAAAGATTGGACAATTTTTTACTACTTCTTTTAACATTTGTCTCTTACTCAAATTATTTTTGGTACTACGCGGCAGGCGTTGAATTTGACGGACTGATTTTTTCGATAATACGAGAACTGACACTAAATTTTGCATTTCATGATTTGAACGGAGGTTTTTAAGCCTGAAGATAACAATTTGACTTCTGTAGATTTTCTTATGATTTGCGCAGCTCGGGCACGATGTAACTTTGATTTTCACACTGTTCATTGACCTATTTATCCTCCCAAAAGTGCGAACTGTAGATTGCTACTTTTACGGCCGGTTAAGAACGAAAACAATGATAACTTTGTTAAAATGTTCAGTGGGTGATTTGCATATATATTTTTCTTTCTGGTTTACCATCTGGTTTCTTCAATTCGCATGCATAATTAGTCAAAGTTCAGTACAGTTCTTAGTTCTTACTTTTTAGCCTATGTATAATTTAATTTAGAATTTAGTAAGTACTATTTATTTGTAAATAATGTTATCTATTTTTATTTGTGTCCTCAAATTAGTATGGAATATCTCCCAAGCTAAAAGTTCTGACACAGTAATAAAGTTTCTACCACTACAACTACTAGTACATGCAAATTTATGCAAACAAAGGGATGAGTGCCTTGTATTTGTAAGAAATCAGAAATTGCAGGATAAATTTGAGTTCATTTTCCATTAAAGGTGCGTTAAAATTGATGATTCACTGGAAAAGTCATAATTCTCTGTCATGTCATTATTTAGAGGGAATTAGTTGACATTCATATCAGTTCATTCATAATTTATGATACTTAACAAGTTTTTATCTTGCAATAATGTCTTTCTGCTTTGTGGGTAAAATCTCTTGGACAACAAGACTGTTGGGAAGGGAGTGGTAGAATGAAAGGATGAAGTGAATGCAGAATGGCATAGAAAAATTTAAAACCACAAAGAACAACAAAGAAAAACCTGGAATATGTCCAAGGAGCTTAAGATTGCTTATAGTCATGTAAAAACGACCATTTCTACACTGCAGTGTGCACTTGTAAAGAAATCACATTTCAGGAGCCTTTTTCTCAAACGTTCTGGTAACTTCTTGACTTTGGACAGCCTTTTTAAATCTGAACCTACTGAAGGTTTCTGTAGTTTATTATGTACAAACCATCCTAACATATAAGCTAACTTAGAATGGCCCGGCTTAAATTGAAAAGCCACAAAATTGTAGTTCCTTATTATAAATATTGAGATCATTTTGTGCCTGGTAAGTTACTGGGCCTTTTGAGAAACGAGCCCCAGCAGATTATGATGTATCCTGCTATCACTGGACACAACAACTAGACAGTCTTACACACAAGATGTAGCATTTGGATTTTTATCACTAATAAAAGTGAACAGTGGTCTCTTAAAGTTCAGTTTCTCAATGAAATCACAATTGAGTATCAGATTCTTATGATTTGTCATAAATTGTAGTGTGATGCTATGCTGGTTTACAATAATGAACATAACTTAGAAAGATATGATTCACCAACCCGATCTTTTGACACTCCTGTCTAAAAACTGTCCTCTTGAGAGGTGATGAGGCTAAGCAGGGAAGGTCCTTTTATATCTGCAATGAATGGCATTGCAGCAGATGATTATATACAGAATGGAAAGTTTTCTTATGCTGAAATTTAAATTGTTATTTTACCAGACAGCTCCATCACCGTCTACCTGTGGCCGACTACTTATAACAGGGGGAACAAACTGGGACATGATTGGCCGAAAGGAAGCACCAAAGTCTGCTGGTAATAACATTTGTTTTTTTTTTTATAAAGATGGCTGAGTAACACAAATATAAAAGCAAGATCCATCCAAACATGCAAAAAGTATAAGAAGATATCCAAAAAATCAAGTGACATGGCCAAGAACTTTATCTTAGTAACGTGGCCATGAACTTGATCTTAGTGACAGCTAGCATTTTGTTACAAATCCTAAATCCTCACTAAAAAATAAGAATGGTTGTCCTTTGAAGACTGACAAGTTCAACCAATCTCGCTTTTTTACATCACAGGAATTCCTCAGGGTGTAAAATAATTTATGCTGTAGTAAAAATTGTCAGTAGAATTGTTTTCAAATATAATTACAATATTATCATACATAAAGATTCAACTATTCATGTAAATAACAGAGTGAATGAAATGTTCTTGTTTCTTTAGTTTTGCAACTAACTTTAGAGGACACAAAATACAGACTAGTAACACATAAATGTATAGTGTTCTTAGTACTGCAGCTTACAGGTAGTTATACATTTCAAAATAATTGATCAGTGATCACACCCTAAATGATGATTTGGAACAAAGTATGAAATTGAACTTTTGCTAATAAAGTTAAAATTCTTCATATTTATTTTTCACAGGGAATGCAGGTGGTCCCAACCTATGGGAGCCGCACACAGTATCAACACTGAACAACATAAGGGTACAACATGTGGCATCAGGACCCACTGCCTGTCACAGTGTTATTATCTGTGAAGATGGAACTGCTATGAGTTTTGGTAACCATTGTTTATTCATCACTGTGCTTTTGATTAATGACAATACCTTTTCACACCTAAGATCAAAGTACTATTGGTAATTCCCCATATTTAGTGTAGTACACTTTCCGATGTACTAGACTGGAGAATTGGGTGCGAGGTTCATTCAATATCCTTACGGTAATAATTCTATTAATGATATACATGAAAGTTAACGCTCTGATTATGATGTGTTCCAAGTACCAAGAGCTTGATTCTCGAGTCTCTCTAACTGGTATTAATATTATTAATTGTAATTTGTAACTTGTAGTGTTCTCACCAGGCCACGCCATTGTGGGAATCCTGCAGTTTCAAAACAAGTGATGCACTAAAATGATATAAATAAAGGGCCACCAGGGTGCAAAGAAGAACAACAAAAGCTTGATAAATTCTTTCAAAGGAAACTGCTGCAAAGAGAAAATCTAGGTTTAAAAATCAGTCAAGAATAACTGGAGGTTTGATTGAGCCAAAAAAAAGCAATAAAAAGTGAGAAAGATCAATGATTCCTATAAAAGGCATGATTGGCTGGGCGTGTGGACACGTACGCTATTGAACAGCATCGTTGTATTCAAGAATAAATGTGCTTGAATTGTCTGCCATATTTGTTATAATGAATATTTGCATGGGCAAGCATCTCATCTATTTACGAAAAACAGAAAAAAAAACAAGGCAGTTTGGATTTGTTTTTGTGTAGTATGGTGAGGCTGTGGTCAAAGATGTTGTTGTTAAACTGTGTATGCATTGGGATTCCATAACGACCCAGTCTGTTTCTCAAATGGCCCACTTTTTTGGTCATATCAGCCTTTGGACCCAAAGATGTAAAATATCTGATGAACACTGAACGTGTCATTAATATTGTAAGGTGAAGGTTTCCTAGTGATCACTTCTGGGAGTGGAAAGAGTTAGTTTAATATCATTTTTGAGGTCGGTGCAGTACATGTATTTCTGAATCATTATCTATACCAATCCTAAACTAGACAAATAAACTATTATCTTCCTCAAACCTCCATAATTATATGACCAGCATGGTAGTATTTGGCAGACATCAGACAGAAACCCAGGTTAGGATATGAGTTAGTGGAAGGCCATAAATGCCCATCTAGGGGTTAGCAAATTACTCCTAGTAAGTCTGTACCAAAGAAACAGGTCATATTACCAGCTTTGTGGTGGCTCTAATGTACACCTTTATGTACGTGTTTCTGTGCAAAACGAAATGTTTATAGGTCGCAATGACAAGGGACAGTTAGGACATGGTGACGTGGAGCGGTGCAACTCTCCAAAAGTCATTGAAAGTTTGAAACATTATACGGCTGTGCAGGCAAGCTGTGGAAAAGCCCATTCCTTGATTGTTACAGGTAACTGAGACAAGTTTCATGCAATTCCATGGTACTAATACCAATTTAGAAACCTTGGCATTTTGAACAGTCTGATTGGCTCACTATCTCGGGATATTTAACAATAATATTGAGATTTAGAGTAGTAGAATATTCACTGAGCTGCAAAGCAGCAAGGTAAATATTTATACGGACACTACTTACTGGTATTGAAGAGAATGATTGATTAGTGCATGTGCAGTCAAACCTCGCCATCTCAAACTTCCAATAGAAATGAAAAATGGTTTGGGATAGCAGGGGTTTGAGATAACAGATGGCAAGTGTCTGAAAAAAAACAATCCAATGGAAATGAGTTTGAGTTCAAGATAGCAAGGAGTTTAAGATAACTGAGTTTGAGATAGCAAAGTTTGACTGCATATACCAAAATCTCTTGCAAACAGTTGCAAAGTAAGAATTGGTGGGCAAGGATGTCCCAGAATCCCTAGCACTATACCCAACTTGCAGGAGGTAATTGTTTGAATATCTCGGTGGTCAGCCACAACTGCTGAGTTGGCTTATACTAATATATATTATAATTATGCAATTTTATGTTAATAAGCTTGCAATTTTATGTTAATAATACTAATATTTTAGTCCGGTATCGCAGAGGTCATGGGTTCGAATCCCATTCAGGCCTGAGTTTTTTTTGTTTTTTTCAGGCTTTAATTTCACAGCTGCTTAAGTTGTGTGCATAACTGTGATGATCAATTGATGTCATTAAATATTTTAACATGTTAGTAACTTTTTTATCATAGCTGAAGGTCTCTTGTTTGGATTTGGTGACAACAAGATGTCACAGCTTGGTCAAGGACACCAAAAACCTTGCGTTTCAAAGCCAGTTCAGGTACTTATTTCTGAGTATCTTTGATCTTAAGTCTGCCTTTGTCTATTGAACACTCTAGCTTTATGTCCAACACACATTGCAATTAAAGGAAAAGTACCTGAATCCCCATTGCAGTGTTGAAAACTAGATTTTGGTATCAATTCAATTACTAACCAGCTAGCTAGAGACTGAGGGAAATTTCTAAACTACATGTGATCAAAATTAGATATTCTGTTCAATAATGTTTGTAATCATTCAATTCATTCAGTGTTTCAATGAAACTCTTTGAATCTTTATGAGGGACCCATGTCCAACTACATGAAACACTTGCAAAATTGACCATTAACTATTGAATCATCTCATCCAGCCACATCATGGCTTGACTGACTTGCAGCCAATACCGATCACGGCTAAAACAACCAATCACAGTGTTGGTCAGAAACATGATACCATCAGCTGACGTTGTGCAAATTCGTGATTGATTCTGAGCTGACTTCCGCTTGTGTTGTTGAATTAACAATTAGACCCGCAGCCCGCAAGGGCTACGGGTCAATAGCCCATGAGGCGAAGCCGAATGGGCTATTGATCCGTAGCCCTTGAGGGCGAAGGGTCTAATTGTTTTGGTATCACCCAACTAGTCGGACAGAAAAAGCAATAATAAAGTTAGCAAATGCAAGTTGAAGAAAGATTTATTTGGGAATAAAACAAAAGAAAGCGCCACGAATTTCGCTACTCGAGGACTATTACTAATGGACCACTAGTAGCGTAGCCAATCAGATTGTGGCATTTGCATTAGTCCACTAGTTGGGTGATACTAAACATTATTAGTCAACGTCAGCGACAGTTTTTATCAGAACTTCCTGCACCCGGCCAATCAACCTCGACAAACGTAGCGAGTTCTGTCGTACGGGTACAAATTCTCTTCTCAATGTTGTTACTGGTCTCTTAAGCCTGACATTTTTAACTCTAGTTATTTCAGGGTGCTGGTGCCCTTTAGTTATTATATATTTATATTTCATCGTTTTTGTAATTTAATTTATCAAATGTCTGGGTACAATAAACATTTTTAAGCCATGTTATTGCCTGTTGGTCAGTAAGACTATGATTAGATTGACTTTGATCTGTCGACGTTGACAATAGTTCTTTTCAGAACTGGACTCCTGGGTTAACGTGACTTACAGCCTCATAATTATGTCTGTATTTTGCTTGCTCGTAGATAATTCACCCAGGAAACAAAAAGATAGTAAAATCATCGTGCGGTGGAGAATTCAGTATGTTTATTGATGAAGACAAACTGTTGTACTCATTTGGTCGACCCGAACACGGACAGCTTGGACACAACACAGATGGCCAGTACTTTGTTTCATCCAATAAACTTGCCTTCGATTGTGAGGTGTTACCACGACATGTTGCCGTGTTTGTGGAAAAGACAAGAGATGGATTTACACATGTCCTGGATGATGTACAGATCGTGGATGTATCCTGTGGAAATAACCATACAGTAAGTTGATGTTTATCGCTCAAACCGGGCTTTAGGGTGATTGTCCTCTGTCCTGCAACGTGCGCATGCAGCGAGATGGGCGGCACCTCAGTGATAGCTGTCACCCTGACAACCGGCTTTACGTACGTAAATAAAATTATAGACGATGTGTGAGGCATTTACCTAGCGGTAGAAAGCTGAACAGCACTAAACGTTTTAAGCTTACACGAAACCCTCACTTTGCTGCAAGTTCATTTACGCACGTCAAACCAGTGGAATTCGCACATATACCGTGTGTATGCAGCGAGATGGGCGAGACCTGAGTGATAGCTTTGACCCTGACACGTCATAGAACGATAAAGCTTATAGCAAGAGAGGTCACATTAACCCTTTAAGTCCCAATAGTGTCTTTACCGATTTTACTCTGGCTAACGCCAGACGATTTTACTCGTCCCAGGGAGACCCCTCAGGGCTTAAAGGGTTACAGATTTTACTCTGGCTAACGCCAGACGATTTTACTCGTCCCATGGTTAATACCATGCTACATGCGTATGTAGCATGGTATTTGTCCTGTCACCCATTGGCGTGATACGCTCAGGCCTCATTGTTCTTGTGCCAGTGGTCGTAATGACAGTGTCAATGTAAAGTGGTTTTTAATTCACTGTCGAAATAAATGAGTAAATTGCTTTCGTTCTGCCCCCACCCACTCCTCCCCAACCAAAAAAAGTGGCGCCACTTTCTTGACCAATAAGAAATAGAGAAAAGCAACTCGTGACCAGCGCGCACTCATATTCCCGCCTCTAGCAATTCTCACGTTGTATTTGCTTTGAGTTTTAATTGGTTCATGGGACCGATTCAATCTGTTTTGATTGGTCAACGCGCATACGTTTTCCCGCCTTTGGCACTGATCACATGCATCGGCTATTAGTTCTGATTGGTTCATTGGACTGTTTGCATCTGCTCTGGTTGGCCGGAGTGATTCATTTGGTTTTGCTTTAACAGCACTTATTTGAAAACCACTGCGATCATTCGTACCGACAAATACGATTTCATTTGTAGATTACATAGCCTTTAAACTTTAGAAGTGTTTCTGGCCACACTATACTGAATGCACTCCTGTGTGTTAGTAGGATTTACGTAGATATTATTATAAGCTGATCAACAGCAATATACGTGTGTATTTCTTTTTCAATTCATTTATTCAGTTTTGTTGTTTTGTTTGATGTTAGATTGCCGTAGACGCTAAAGAAAGGGTATTTACCTGGGGCTTTGGAGGTTATGGCCGCCTCGGACACCAGCAGCAAAAAGATGAGCATGTTCCTAGACTTGTTACTTTTTTCAGAAACAGAGGTGAGTGGAAGCTTTGATTCACAAGGCCCGTTATTTATTTTGAAAGTCTCTAGAGCCTATAAATAAACACTCTTCCCGACCCAACTAGACTCAGTCGTCCCATTCTGTACTGATCTGTCCCTGCTCACATCCCCTAAGTACTCGAGACCTTAAGCAAAACACTACGACGATGTCCACTATAACAGCACCAAGCAATAGCGTTGATGAACGAAACAATGAATCTTCACGTGCAAAATACAGTCTAGTAGATTTCTTTGCCGTCTCCTGCGAAACAACGTGTCAACCAACCATTTTTCAGGTTTTCAGGAAGACGCGAGTGCACAATGACAAAATTGCCAAGAAAAGTATGTAATGAACTGTGCACGGGTTAGGTTGGAAAAATTGGGGGTTTGAACGAAAAGCTACGGGGAGAAAATGAAACAAGCCTGCCGCTTGCCGGCGTCGTCGTCGTTCCTTCCCAAGTTCCCTATTATGTGGTGCCCCATGGACTCATCTGGAAGTTGGTCAGTGAATAAAAATTGTCATTACCCCCTCCCCCAGGTGTGTCGTCGGTACATGCGGGCTCGACATACAGCTTAGCACTGAGCATGGGTCAGTTGTTCTTCTGGGGATTGACCAAGAGTACTAGCGACGCTACAATGTATCCAAAACCAGTTCAAGATTTGGCAGGATGGGATGTACGAAGTATCGGCTGCTCGTAAGTGATCATTTATAAACAGATATCATTTTGCACATTAAAATAAACTGACAAACATGACCACTGGACAATACTATTCCGTGGCTTTGCAAAGAATGGTTACACACCATGGTTTGATCCACAGATGAAAAAGTTAGAACCACACTGTATAGTTAAACAAATAGTACCATGGTGGTTTTTTGGAGGGTTGGTTTGTTTATTTCCACACAATAAAACACAATACATTTAAACATGATAGGTAGCTAAATACAGTACAATTCTGTAGACTAGCTGTCCAAAGAGTGGCCACACAGCGTGGTTTGATCCACAGATGAAAAAGTTAGAACCACACTGTATAGTAAAACAAACAGTACCACAGTGCAGTACTGTTCAGTAGCTTTAAAAAGAATGGTCACACAGTATGGATTGATCCACAGATGAAACGTTCAAACAAACTGTATAACAAAACAGTTCACAGTGCGGTACAGCTCAGTAGCAGTTCTATCCTTCCGTGAAGTGAGCGTATTTATATTTGTATTTATATTTTTTGTCATACAGTAAAACCAGCATTGTAACTGCGGCAGATGACAGTGTGGTCAGCTGGGGACCGAGCCCAACGTATGGAGAACTGGTCAGCTGTAAATGTTTTAAAATATAACTACTTGTTGTAGACATGTTGTTTGGGTCTGTTGAATACGTTTTGTTACTTTTTTGCTGTTGTGGTACATGCAGCGGTACAATGGGAAGACCCCTGTAAATTTAGCAGAAGCCATAGACATCGAATTGGTGTTCACTACAATAGTTATTGATGTGAAACTAAATGTTTTCGTGATGACTCAAAAGATTAGGAAGCAAGTCCTTGATTAAACCAGCGAGAACAGATCTGAACTAACCATTACTTTTAGTCACAACAGCTTACAGTTCCCTAGGCCAATTGGTCTACCTATCGCGTCAGTTATCAAGACAAAGTTGCTTGGGGTTACCATTTACACAAGCCTAACTTGGAACGATCACCTAGATCTTGTGAAGAAAGCATCTCGCAAACTGTATTTTCTAGTTCAGTAAAAGCGTACGCAGATGCCACTTAAACGTCAAGTGGCATATTATTGTGTGTGTATTAGATCGTCATTAGATTATGCCTGCTTCCTATCCCACCACGCACTTCCCAAATACCTTCAACTAGATCTCGAAAGAGAGCAAAAAAGGGGCATGTCATGTATTTTTCCCCGGGTTCCTTACTGTGAAGCTCTTAAGCTTGCCGAGATTGAGTCTATTAGAGACAACCACAACCATCTCACTAAAAAACTGTTCCAGTTAGTTGCGAACGATCCTAGAAATAAATTACATTAATTGCTACCGACACGCTGTAATGTCGGATATAACTTGAGGAGAGAAAGGAAGTGTGCCTAACCATTATACCGAACAGAGATTCGCGGACTCCTTTGAAAACAGGTGTCTCGAAGGAAATATACAGTTAAATGTGTTTATTATCCCGTAAGTTTACGAGTTCATAAATTGTCGCGTTAGACTTCACTGAGGTTTTTAACATTATTATTAATAGTATTGTAAAGTCACGCAATTCAGTTAGGTCTGCAAAGTGTCTATTAATAAAACACAGTCTGTCTGTCTGTCTGTCTGTCAGTCTCTCTGGCGTGCGTTTCTCGAAAGCTCTGAAAACATTTCGGTTCCGAAAAGCCAGTATTAAAACGATGAAGCACTCGTCCTGCAAGCCTTCTCTGTTAACATGTCCGGCCTTAAGAGAAGAAATTGCTTCCTTCTGGTAAAGTCTGATTGGCAGAAATGGCCTCATCAGCTACCGGTAATAACAGCGTGAATTATTACGTCGTAAACGTCCTGAAATGGTTCGTGTCTTTCGAGAAACGCGCGTCCAAAACGTCAGTCGTAAAAATGTGAAGAATGCATTCTGCAAACCTCATTCAGCCGAACTAGAGTAAGAATATTACATGAATTGCGCCCGAAAAAGTCCCGTAATGTCTCGGGTCTTTCGAGAAACACGCCCTAGCTTACTTTACGTAACCAGTATTCTCTGTACATCCTTTTAACAGGGGTATGGTTTGAAAAAAGGAGGCCAGAAATCGTCTACAAATCCTAAGATAGTTGAGCCGTTAGAAGGGGTTTATATTCACGAGGTGGCATGTGGCTGTGGTCACACCCTTTTGATCGCGCGCGATGAGGAGCAAGACAAAGCGAATTTGGAGAAGATACCCGTTTACGACCCAGAAAAGGTAGGTTTTGTATCAACTTCAACCTTGTCATTTAGTTAGTAATGGTAATGATAGCAGTTATGATGCAGTTGTAGTAATAATAACAATAACAATAATAATAGTACTACTACTACTACTACTACTACTACTACTACTACTACTACTACTACTACTACTACTACTACTGCTACTGCTACTGCTACTGCTACTGCTACTGCTACTGCTACTGCTACTGCTACTGCTACTGCTACTGCTACTGCTACTGCTACTGCTACTGCTACTACTAATAACAACAATAATAACAATAATAACAAGAGTAAGGAGTCATGGTCTATGTGCTATGACTCGCTCCCTTAGAAAGCAAACCAGAAAAAAATCATCCAGTGCACAAAGATGAAAATAACAATAACAACAACAATAATAGTAATAATAATAGTAATAGTAACAGTAATAATAATAATAGTGATGTAACAATAATAATAATAATAGTGATCATAATAGTGATGATGATAATAGTGATGATGATGGTGATGATGATGGTGATGGTGATTTTGATGATGATGGTAATAGTAATGGTTCTCATGACAGACGTCATTACTATTTTTGCTAAAGAATAACAACCACCTGTACTAACTCGGTGTATTTTGGACTGCACTGTATAATTTAATTTTGTGTCGTTGTTTTCCAGCAGGTTTAAAGTCGATAGCAGGACAGATTTTCCTGTGCAATTGGTTCTTCATCTGTTAACCTTCCGTAGTCTAAATCTAGCGATCGCTGACGTCATCACATGACACCGGTCAGGTGATCAAGATGCAAGTGACTCAAATTTGTTCTTGCAATACGCTATACGTTCATTGTACATTATTTAATAAGCTTTGATTCTTTTTTCGGGCTAATTATCTTAATAGGAATTAGAAACAGTTGCCATAGAGGTTTTTTTCTTTAGGGCCATATTAAGCTCGTAATTTTGTTTGACCACTGTACTGTCTTAGGATCCTTTCTGTTAAGGCAGGGTGGTAAGGCAGGGTGGTAACGATTGTAACCGTGATTTTTTTTAGGCTTTGACTTGAATTTGGTGAAAACTGCCCCGTTAATCCGAATAGCGTCCAGGGCCACTCCGCTTCTGAGAAAGTCAGTGCCTGGAAACGGAAGTTATCCGTTGATTGATGCCTCGAGAAAAAGTCATTGATAAATTGGCTATTTTTGAAGTAATATATCCTCAACTTCCTGATAATTTATGTGACTTGTAATTTAAGCAGTGTGACTTTAATCTCAGCTCGCTGTAAATTTACATCCAGAACTATCAAGTTTAATTTTAAGTAATTTATTTCTCACTCATTCATCTCGAAGCTCTACTTTTTTTGTTATGAGTAGTGAATGACTGATAGCAGTAATTATTCTCGATTTTACGTGCAATTTCTCGTACAAGAGGTGCTTTCCATTTGCCCTGAATGGTTAGACTAGTGATCGCATTGGTACCATTCCAGCCATCTTGCGCGCGCCAGCTACGCGTGGCGGCGTTTTTGGCGCGAAAATTTCCAGCGTATTTGTCACTCAATTCCGAACTTGTGGGGTACACATAAAACTCTCTTGTAAAATATGACAAATTCTTGCTCTAATGACTGTCTCATCGCGAATCCCATCAAACTCTCTTATTCTTGGGCACCTTCGTTCTCTTTTCATTTTTTGTCTCGTATCTCAGTCTGTACAGTCATGAAGATTAAGAGAAACATTGCCTGCTCTGACCACCGCTTTTCATCTAGCACCCACTCTGGTCCTGTAAACCATCTGAACCTCAATCTCTCCTTTTACCTTTATCTGCCAAGCTCTTTTCTGTTGGGCAATAGTTCCAGCTTGTAATTTCAGCCATCTCAACACCTTCTTTCGATGGGCCATTTCTTCAGCGCATTGTTTAGGTCTCACACCATAATTGTTGGAATCTGGCGGCTCACCAATTCTAATCTGGCTGTGAAAGTGTTTCCTTTCGATATCCACGGCTCCACGGTCAGCAGCCCCTTGACTACTCCTGCTTCACTTTCAACTACGGTTATCTTCGCTGAGGAGCATGCAATGTTGCTTGTGTCGGCAAATACGTGAAGATGTACAGCTGTTGTCTGGTCAACACATTTAGTCAAACTTCTTAGTGTAATTTCGCCTCTTTCTTGTCAGTTGTTGCAAGATTTGGGTGTTCCAACCGTTTTGCGCATCACGTGTCTCTCTGAAAATCGCCTTTCCCTTTACCATGGTAGGGGCGATTATACCAAGTGGGTCATAGCTGCTTCCGAGAAGGCTTACTATTCCTGTGTTAGTCACCGTTTGGTCTCTACAAGGCGGCTGTGCATGTATCTCTAATGAGTCCTCCTCCTTACCCATAATACACTGAGAATCTTGCTTGGTTTCACTGAGTCTTTGCTCTCTAGTGCATCTATGTCCGATTCCTATTTGTGGACAAGGAACTTCGCGCTCTTACGAATCGCTGTGGCTCCTCTTTTAAAGGTTTCCAGTTCAAGTTCTTCTCATGTCTTTATCAAATTGTTCACGTTCGGTCGTGGGGCATGAACGGTGTCTTCGACTTCATCGGATTGCTGGTCCTTATGATAATTGAGAGTCGCACCTAACAGAAATGGACTTCACTCGCCTCCAAAGGCAACTCTCGTGAAACGCAGATGCTCTTATCTGCCATTTATGTTAAACAAGAAGAGGAATGCATGACTATCCTCTATTCTAGTGCTTATCTGAAAGACTACTTTCTCTATATCTACAAATAGAACATGACTGGACATGCGTGGTTTGATTGACATATCCCACGACAGTTGCAATGGTGAACCTGTGGATATGCCTTCATTTACGCTGTTAAGCAAGGGATTTCGCTTAGCGCTAACATCGAAAACGATTCTAGCTTTCCCTATGGATGCGCTCTAACAGCTGGTTTGTGTGGGATACAGAAGACGCGGTCGCCGGGCAGGGTCTCGGGTGTAACTTCAACTATTCATCCCTGAAGCTGATCTCTCAAAACTTTGTTGTTCTCCTCCGTTAAATTGGCTTTTTGATTCAATTATCTTTGAACTCCAATCACGCGTCACTTGCTTTCCTGTTCGTTGGAATTCAATAACTCTCTCCCTGGGATCCACCGCTGACCTCATATCTGTCATCTGCCTTCCTTCTTTAGTACATCTGACTGGTCATATCTCCTCTGTTTTTTGTTTATGACTGGCTGTTCAGAATCATTTCTGTTTAAACTAACACGAATTCTTGGAAAAGTTACACTGATACTTATGCCCTACAGAATGCTAGTTAAAATGGGAGTCTGGGCTGATTTCTAAATATATCAAATTGTGGCTCGTGAAAAATTCTCCTGTCTTTCTCCGTTTTCCAGATAGAGACAGATTGTACAAAGTCAATTCTTGAATGGTCTCCCTTCAGTGAGGATCATAAGGCGATTCAGGGCTCTTTCTTCAATTCTGCTTCGTGATTTGCTACATATAAGGTTTTCTTAGAGACCCCCTTTCACAATCTGCTGTGTGTATTGGCAAAATGAAAGCCAATTCAGCCAGAGTAATCAGATTCGGAAGAACATCTTTGTGATTCTGATACATTATTTTCCACAGTAAGGACATTTTGTCACGAGGGTAATTCTGCTGCAACACTAGATGCTTGGCAATGCTCCACTCCCTCCTACATGCTCCACTCCCTCCTACCTGCTGGACCATCAATCACATCTGGAACGACACCATTCTCTGTTTCGTAGTTTTTTTTTTTCCGTAGTGTTCTGATTATTTCTAGCTTGTGATTGCCATGATCATCAATTTCTTCACTTGGGATTTATGATAAGGATATCAGAGCGAAAATATCAAAGGCAGAAACAACGTTCATGTTCTCTTTTGGGGAACCTCTTCTGAAGGTTGGATTCAAGAGCTTCAACAAAATCAGCTTCAGTTTGGCTTTCTGTACAGTTGATATTTGACTTTAACTCTCTTCAACCATGTGTTCTTCAAGTGTAAACTCAGATCCTTCCTGCTTCAGCTTCTCTGTGAGGTCTTTCTGATGGTTGCCTTGTTCACGGGCTACCATGATGCGCAGAACAGGAGCATTAACAACTGGGGTTACTGCTGCCAAGTCGAGGTCTTGCATCTAGCAAACATAGGTCTTCTGAGCCACGGTTGTAAGCGGTGGAAACTGTGTCGTCATTTCCTCTATTGACAGACTGCGTTTCTAATAGGCTTGTGTGGCGTTGTGATTTGCACTTGAAGTACGGGCAACGACGACATTGGCGGGCTCCATGACCCTCCTGGCGACAGTTGTGGCATCGTCTGTTTTCCTGAAAGAAACTTCTTCTCTCCAGAAAGTTTCCCTGACGTCAAATTATTGGTCTCGTCAGTATGTGCGTGCACAACCACCTTAGTTGGCCCGTATTCGTTCTTCAATCTGTTCGAAGCTGTTCACATCCCAATGAGCCAGGTTTAAGATTAGCTATTGTCTCTCTTACCTTGAGGGCGACCATTTCCAACAGGTAGTCAAACATCCCTCCGCCAGAGACTGGTGTCGACTTGCGTAATAAACATCTGAAAACAAACTCAGTCAGCTGTGACGCCTATGAAAGCGTTGGTTGCTTTCGCCGTTGCTGTCATTCCAACTTCTTTTCGGTCCCTTGCAATTCAACCCTCATCCATTTTCTAGCTTTTGTTGCTCGCGTCTCAATCGCTCATCGTGCTTTCGTTTCGCTTCAGGTTCGCTGCTCAATTCCATCGTTAATTTCTTTCTGTTTTCTCAAAATCACCTCGGGCAAATCACCTCTTGCATTCCTGGGGAAAAGCCAGTCTTTTTCTCCTCCATCGCCGAACAGCTCTAGGCGAGATTCCACATTCCAGCTTAAATTCCTCCATTTGTGAAAAAAGATCCTTATTTTATCGATTTTCCACGACCCTTGTTTGACAGAAATTTCGATCTCAGTGTACTCGTCCTTAACAAGCTCGTCGGCTGGTTCTACATATTACTTGAGGTTTGCTATTTCGTCATCAATGCTGCTCTCGAGGCGTTGCTTCGCCGCTGGAGATCCTAACGTTTCGTCTTCTGTCATGGTTCCGTTTGACGTTAGACTACGCGGTCAAATAATCCGACTAATTCTGCTGTTGTGGTGTCCGCTGTTTCCCGACTACCCTGGTTTCGGCAACACAAATGTACCGAATTTGTGGGGCACTCTTGTTCAAGAGACGCTTTCCTTTGAGCAGGACTGGTGAGCTGAGTTGTCGGGTTGCGGTTCCATTCCAGCCCCAGCCATTGGGCGCTCGCCAGCTCCGCGTTGTTGCGTTTCGGCGCGGAAAAACAAATCTGGAAGTACAAAACTTACAAGTGGGATAGACCAAAAACTCGATTGTGAAATATGCATGACAAATCCTTGCTTTAATTACTTGATCATTTCCGGTCAGCGTACCTTATTTTCAAGCATAGCCCGGTTTCGAAGCAAACCGGTCTAAGTGGACAAATGGAAAGCGCCAAAAGTGTAGTTCGGGTCATTATATTTTCGTTTTCCCATTCTGCATGTTAACCATGCTGTGTGTAAAATTAAACAAAGTAGTTGGTAAATAGTAATTGATCACCAACTTCTTTCCTCTGAATCTCAAAATCTTTGCTGAATTTTTTCATTTTGCCTCATTAGCATACGAATTTTTCCTAAAACAACATTGGGCTGCGAGGAACTGAAGCCATGAGTTGAAAGACTTGGTAAATCTTGTAAAAACGAAGTTGCGAGCCTTTTCCGAGTAATATCGAAGGAGATATTGGATTCCAAAAACTGTAAAAACCGCGAGCAGTAAAATGAATCCATAGATTTTCTTTGAATGAGCGAGTTTCTAAGTCCGTGTTACACGAAAAGCAGTCATTCCAGCGGTCTCGAATTTTTAGGGTTAGTTAACCACGTGAGGGGTGATATTTCTGTAGATTCAAAGGAGTTTAACGCTTATGCTAATGAGGCAATTGTTTAAAACAAATTCTCACCTATAAAGTAACAATGTTGCTTACTACTAAAAATATTAAGGCTGCGTTCACACTATAACGGATCCAAAGTGGATGTGCACGGATAGGCGCTCCGTGCACACTGTACCTGCTGTCCACTACCTTCTAGCGATCAAGGACCGGAATCGTGCAAAGATGATACGAAACCGCCTCGGTGTGAACAGGTCAAAACTTGCACGAATCCAAACTGTACCTTCACGGATCCACTTTGTACCGGCATGGCGGTCTACAGTTGGAACTTAGCCTAGTACATCTATTTCAAAAACAGTAGTGTCTGTCTCTTAACTATCGGCTGATAGTTGCCCCGCGGAAATTTGATGTTCTTAAAACATCAGATTTCCAAGGGGCAACTATCAGACCGATAGTTCAGAGACATAAACACTCTATTGTCTTAAGTGTTCACCACTAAATTTTCTTCCGCGCGCTATCTGAAAAACAGTCAAAACCCACTAAGGGCAGATCAAATCAAATATTTATTTATGCGTACCTTGGTTTTTTCGGGGTACAACCTCGCTGACAAAGATGCATCTTCGCTGACCTCGGCGAAGCACCATGAATTTTTACGGACGAGTACTTATCCATCCGGGTATTTTTCTCGGAAGAGCACTATGATCTGCTGATAGTGTGTCCGCGGACGAACACTATCGCATCACGTGATCGATTTAAACCAATAAAAATCGGAGAAAATTTGGAGGTGAACTATGACACAAGGTAGTATCTTTGATCACATACCATGCACCCAGACTTGAGTTTAAGAATGGTTCCCGCGTTAAGAGAAACGGTTTTGACTAAGTTAGGTTGCGAAGAAGATCAGCCCCCAAATTAGGGACAGTGCGGGACCAGTGTCTTTGCTTACTCGCTCCTCAGTGAGTGTCTCGCTATTTTTTTATCTGCTAATCAGTGTGAATGCAAGGTGAGACTCAATCTGGATTCTGGTTGTGACTTAGTTAAGCAAACATTAGGTTAGACTTAAGGAAGCTATTTCCAAGCACTTTTCCTACGAGTTCAATAAGTATTACACTCGAAATTTCGGATAAAATTTTAATGCATGTTAAAGTTTGGGTCTGTGCGCCAGACTCTCTGCGCTTTAGACTTGTAGCGCATGGCTTCACAAGTCGGGAAGCAGAATTGAATTCTTTAGATATAGCAAGTTTACAACAAGTTCTGAAAAGGTTTATTTATTTTACAAAGCTTGAATGAGAACATATTAATAGACGAAAACAAAGAAAGAGGCTTGAGAAATTAAAATAATGTTATGAAGTGTTCGCGCATTAATAAAGCTCTTGTAAGCTAGTTCAGTCTCGTGTGATTAATGCGGGCGCTTGCATGCGATTCAGCTTTAAGCCCCAATGTCAATATTCATTTTCTACCAACTGTTCTCATATATTTGATATGGTGCTAGTGAGGAGAATTTAAATATCAAAAGAACTCTTTTGGTGATCATTTTCGTTATTCTCATAACAAATGGTTGATGAACAGTGAATATTATAATGAGAAATTGGATGCTGGTCACTACTTGGACTTAAAGGGTTGACGTGGTCGTACAACTCGTTTTAATTTGTTTTCAATTTCCCACCAACGCAGAAACGAATTCCTTTGGTAAATCGACAAGCACAGTTTTCCCTTCAATTTTTGCTCAAAGGTGGTTCGGCAAACTTGACTCAAGCGAAAAATTACAAAACAAAAATACAAAATTAAAAAATAGCAACAGGAGAAGCTAGGAAGTAGTGGGGGGAGCAAGATCACGTGGTCATGCAAAACTCTATTGTCCAGGGGAAGTTTAGTTCAATGTTCAGTTTCCTGGGCTTTTTCACCGCTCTGCCCCAGCGGGTTCGGGCTGTAACACCCTTAAATAATGCGCGCTGGTAAAGGCATACCATCCAGTTCATACTAACTATATGGAACTTACCCTTGAAAAACTAACAGACGCGGCTCAATACAAAAACGTTATTCCATCTGATCTATAGAGAAGCGTGCCAGAAAAAGCGTCAGTTAAAGTTTATAGTAAACTGATTACAAATCCGCGTACTCAGTTCCCGGGGGGGGGGGGTACTGCCATATATGGGCTATATAGGTATGTGCCGCTGTGAAGGGTATGGTTTTCAAGCAGTTTACTCTAGTATAGGGTAGCAAAATTCAGCTGAACCAGCTCTGGTATAGGCTAAAGGTTTCAGGGTTCCAGCGGCACATCCCCACCTAGGAATTCCTAAAGTACCCCCCCCCCCCCGGGACTCAGTTTCACTAAGCCTTTTAAGTACGTTTTCGCGTGAAATGATTCATGATGAACAGTTGCAAGTTCTATCTTAACTAAGTTGACGAACCGAACTAACGCACACGGCGCCTTCTTATTCAACTTTGCATTGTCCTTTAAATTTGCTGCTAAATCTGCCCACTGTATAAGAGTAAGGCAAACACCTAAGCTGCCAGGTGCTGGGGAATACCCAGTTGTTTGAGTGCCGATTAGCGCTGACCCAGGATTAAATTTTAACCCGAAATTCCTTGTCCTCTTGTTAAAAAGAATCTTCTCCGATACCTTTCTCTGTTTTTCAGAGCATACAATCAAAAGAATTATACTGAATGTGCCCGGCCGTGGAGTAAATAGATTTTAAACTTGTAATAAAGGCGTACTGTTTCACTTATTAGTGCCAAAACAGCACAACATAGTCCCCCGGGGGAGGGGGGGAGGTATTTGACCCAAGTTTGTGTATTGGGGTGCTTCCGGGGGTTTGAAATCCTGAACCTGTTTAGGACAAAGTCCTGTAAAACGCCTACCCTGTGTAGGACAACACCCTCTATTTTAAGACCCTGTTTTAATAGGACAAGAGACAAAACACACCCTCTCGATTTACAGGAATTTAAACTGTTTAATAATCTATTCCAATCAGAAAAATCATGTTTGATGCGTCTAAAACCCTGTTATATGCACTCCTGTTTGTGCAACACACTGACATCTTTCTTTCATCACATTATCCAACACAAAGAAACTAGACCTACATGTACGATCTATTCTGTCAATGTGCGCTTGTTATAATACTGATAAGTGGAAAAATAATTTGAATTAAAGGATACCGACGACAATAATTGCATTACTGTCCAGAAAATGGTCTAAGTTGATTGATGACCTAGTAATGGCTCGTAATGCCATACCCTGTATTGGACAAGTTCTGACCTTCTTTAGGAAAGAGGTGAATAAAATTATACGCCCTTTTCAGGACAGCGAGGCCATAACACCATACCCTGTCCAGCGGCACATCCTCGTATAGCCCAAATAAGGGAGTACCCATCCGGGGACATAGTGCCATCACCATATAAATACCAACTACAAATCAAGTTTGCCATACTGACATTTGAACAATGAAAATTTATTTATAAAATTAGTTACAGGTATCGATCAAATTTGATAGTTTTCCTTGCTTATTTACCCAGTCCTGCTATGTTGAGCAACCACATTTTTGGTAGCCATCAGAGTTCTTTTACAAGCATTCGACTGCTTTCAATTAAGATTCCACATCTTTCTTGTACCCTCCTGTACAAGTCAATATATCGAGCAGCATTTTTAGTTCTAGGTACAATATATTTCTTGCAAAAGCCTTCTTTTTGCCCTGTTTCAACTTTATTAGATACAAACTGATTAAGAAAGCATACAGCAAAACTGAAGCAGTTGTTGTTATGCTCATCATATCTAGGATATAAAAATAGGACAAAACTTGCATGAAAACAGAATGGATTTGCAGCAGTTAAAACAATTTTTATACCCTAACCAATGGCATTAAACTTGAATTTCATCCCAAGCCCAATACAGGTTTGTGTGAATCTAGAGAATGACAACTCAAAAAACTGTTAAAAAGCATTTCCATATACAGTTTTAAAAATATACCCAGTAATCAGGGGTATAATCTTTCCTGTAACAATTTACTTTTAAGTCTCTTGGGACTATGCTTGTACAGCATAACTTGCAAAAATTCACCACAATGAACATTATTTCAATCACCCTTCATTTCAACTTCTCCCATTTTTAGATATAAATATAATGATAAATCAAGAAATGTAAGTAGAATTTGCAATAGGAAGTATATGATGAAGGTAATTATAATGAAGGTAATAATGGAAAGAATGTTCAACATACACCATAGATGTCCAAAGTCCACTCTGGTACATTTCTAGTAGTTTGGAATCCCACTCCTCTGGGAGAACACGAACTTCATTCACTGGAACAATAATACACTGATCCCAGCCATCTTTATCAGCATGCAAACCCTGTTCATCAAAGCTGTAAACAGTTGTGTTTGACGATGCAATGCCAACATGAAGATTATCACCACTCTTGTAATCTCTAAAAAGAAGGAATTTAACAAGTCAGTTAGCAGTGGTTTTCAACAGGCTGGTGTGAATCCCAAACCAAGGTCTTTACTTATGCCAATCACAACAAACAAACACAGTCCAGTAAACCAGTCAGAACAATAGACTAAGACATATATATGTCCTGAGCGTTGAAACATGTCAGACGAAATACGATAGTTTTGGTTCCAGTTTTACAACTGACTGGCCTATAATGTGAAGAAAGTTCCTTTTATACCAATGCAAAACAAGAGCAATTGCTCACGATATGAAACTTGAAACAAAATTGAACAGCTATATTGAATCATCTGAAACACTGTTTATACTTAAAAACAGATTACTGTGTAAATATTAGTAACCTCACTGACCCTGTCTGTGACAATTGCTATCTTTGTGAAAACTATGTAGTTTTCTTTTATATTCTATTACCTTTTATTCATTTACTTTTTTTACCTTCTTAGAGTCAGTGTTTTACATGATTAAGCTAGCTAACTCCATTGATAGTCATTTTACTGTGCAAGATATTTAAACAATATTAATATTTAATCTTCATTCAATGTACTAAATCCATGCGCGTGATTGGCTAAACTCAATCACATGATTTTGTGATACGTCACGTCATCACCTAGTAACCGTGCACTAATGAGAATACATCATGCCATCACACAACGGCTGGCATCAAAATGGCAAGTTTTGTATTTCATTGAACTCAGATTGAATATTAAAAGGGTTAGAGACTTGAAATTCGTGGTTTGTTTACAAATACACGCACTTGCTGGCTGTAAAATGAATGAGAAATTGTCAATACTGCACTCAGCTTCGCTTCGTGCAGTATTGACAATTTCTCGTTCATTTTACAGCCAGCACGTGCGTGTATTTGTAAACAAACCACTCATTTCAGTCTCTAACCCGTAATTAATACATAGGGATAACTAGGTGTTCTCAATTAGCATAATGTGGTTTTCATTACACTAGATCTTTTGACACATTAGTAAAGTTATTCATTAATTCATTTATTACTTTCCACATTGAATTTTTGCAATTGCTCTCGAAACTTAAGACACACTGACCTCAAACATCAAAAACTCAGACCTTGAAAGCTTGTCACTACTTAATAAATAACTAAACATAGGTAGAAGCTAGGGTTTGTATTCTTGGTTTGCATGTCATGCAAGTATCTTGAAACTAAAAATGGACTTACCATTGAATATTAGATAATGTCAAGAAATTGAGATCATGTATGCAATGTAGAAGAGTAATCAAAAACAACCCGACCAAAGTTTCAGGGCTGTGAAGACATCAAGTTGATAATTATCCTTTACAGGGGCAAGAAACCAGTGGAAATAATTTTCACCCTCTCAAAACATTCCTTGTCTCTGTTAAGCTTGAAAACATTCATATGGACAGTACTTCTCTTAACATATTGGTTATTTGTTTTCATTGTTTGATCAAGTGAAGTCATGAAAACTATCAGATAATTCACCATCTATTCACTGGGTCTGCGTTTTCGAGGTCTGAGTTTTTGAAACTGGAGATAAATCTGAGACTAGACTCTGTGACAAGAGTTTTCGATGGGTCTGAGTTTTCGAGGTCTGAGGTCTTAAGTTTTGAGGTCTGGGTTTTTGAGGACACCCCTGCTCTTAACTAATAAAAACAAATAATTATTAGATGAGTATTCCCACACAGAAGCTGAATTGGACATTAAACATGTAACAAAGGCAGTTGATAGAAATGACAAGTAACTGCAGTCATCAAAGAGCACAGATACACCCACATGAAATCAAATTATTCAAGTTAATTTCGATTCAAAGCTTTTCTTTTAATCCTTGGCACTTATTTTAATTGTGGCAACCCAGTAGTGTTGTGGTTAGTGTGTTGAACAAGTCTGATAAGGAGTTCCAGGGTTTGAACCCGAGTATTACGTCGGTTCAAACCATGGACATTCGGAGTTTACATAGACAAGAAACTTACCTGGGAGCAGACTTCAGAATACCCGTCCACTTATTTACATACTGATGAATAACAAAAGAGTCCATTGTGATATACCTCGTTCTTCAAAAGAACCGACACATGTAAATAAAGTGGACGGGTATTCTGAAGTTGCGGAATAACATTATTGTACTAATATATCTATATGTAATATTTATATGTATAATATGCTTCTTGTATGTTAAAGAGTATGGAACGGCTACCATGGCCTTTTATAACTTACCTTAAGAATTTGCCTATCGTTGGCTTCACTACAAAGACGCAAGACAAGTCTTCCTGGCAAGAAAATGGACTAGGAATTTGAAACGGTGGAATTATCAAGGAACAACATTGTAAAGAACAGCCACAAATTGGGCATGTGTTAGGAACTTTAAGGAAGAAAATATTAGTCCTATTAGTACAGTGCTGCATACAAAGGATCGGTCTGTCTTCCGTGTTATTCATTCCCCATTTAGTGCAAAAATGTTCATTGCTTGAACTTTCTCACGTCGTCCGCCATCTTGAGTTTCCGAGTGATAACCGGACGGAGCCGAAGTACTCCGAAAAGAATCGTGTTTCGTTTTTTGGTTGGGTGAGGATGATTGTTGTTTGAGGAAAGGGGACCGGACGTCAGTGATTTCAGAAAGAAAATAATTCTTGTTAACTGAAGATTAAGCTAAAATAAAAATCCAACCACAGTGGGTCACTTAGGAAAAAAAGCCCACCATTCCCCTCCTGGTGACGCCCTCATTGTTTTGCCTTCTATAGACTTCAATCAGGAGCCCATAACTAGGAGGGTTTCTCTCCACTATACTCTTGATTGGGCGTTTTGACAGACCTAGATATTCTTCTTCATCTACGGGCATATTCACAATGTAACCAGCTCCCAGTTGGCTTGATAGCTCAGTTGGTAGAGCAATGCTCCGGTATCGCAGAGGTCATGGGTTCGAATCCTGTTCAGGCCTGAGTTTTTTGTTTCTTTTTTTTTCAGGCTTTAATTTCACAGCTGCTTAAGTTGTGTGCATAACTGCGATGATCAATTAATGTCATTACTAGTCATTTTTAGAAACGCTTTTAGCACGAAATGATGGTGTGTTTCTCGAGGTTCGCACATGTTGGAAAAAGCAATATAGCCGCTAAGCACGGGTGCGGAGAACTCTCCTCCATGTTTCATTTTCCCGTAGTTACCTTTGTACGGGTCATTTAATATCTCAGTGCAATCCCATGATGCCTCTCTGCAATCGCGCATGCCATCGCACACTGCAAGGAGCTTCAGGCTTAGACTTCAAAACATCTGTTTGTAACAAAGCCACCCCAACTTGATAACCAATTTGCAATAATCTGAAGCAGTATTAAAAACTACGGAAAATGTTCTCAGGCGATTGAGTGCCGAGGACAATGTGTTTCTCTAGTTATGTCAAAACGCCCGATCCAAAAGGTAATAAAGAAGGGAAACGCTCAGACTAGCCTGTGATATGGGCTTCTGGTCCAATTTGCCCAGACGCGATCGCGACCCATATATCCACTGAGCTTTCACATGCTTTGCGGAGGAGCTAACGGTCCGGCAAAAAGTGATTAATTCTCTTCACTATCTTGCGATGATTGTATCTAATTGTCGAGAGTTGAGAGTCGAGAGTAAAATGTCGAGAGTCGAGGGTAACATTTCGAGGGTCGAGGAAAACTTAAAAAATATATTAAAATAATGTGAAAATAAAAAATAAAAAATCAAGACAGAACTTTCTTTCGCCAGCTTTTCTTTTCTTTTTTTTGAGTAAGGCATTTCTTTTTAGGACTGTAGAACATTATCATAAACCAGTAACTAACTTTGTTTTCATTGTTTTCATGCCACACTCGCCAAGTAAAGAAAATTAACGTAAACACAGTGGATTGAAATGGGGTTGCCTTTAATGCCTGCCTGTTTGTTCATTGACTGCCCGAGAAGTCATTTGGCCTTGTCACGCAACGCTTTACTCAAAAAAAAAAACGAACAGCTGGCGAAAGAAAATTCTGCCTTGATTTTTATTTTTTTATTTTTCGCTTTATTTTAATATATTTTTTAAGTTACCCTCGACCCTCGACATGTTACCCTCGACTTTCAACATTTTACTCTCGACTCTCGACAATGACACTCTCTTGCGATTCGCTTTCTTATCGCTATCAACACGTTTGATGAACTCAAGTTTTCCCATCGATTTCCCACTGACAGAACACCTGTCAGTTACAAATTAAGTTCATTAACTAACCAAGGCATGGAATCTCCTTGACATTCATCTTTAGAAAATGGTTTCTATGAATTGACCTGGGGTATGCCAGCCCGAGCCTACTGATAATTGCAACACCTGGTGATTAGGTTGAGTCGGCCTAATGAAGAATGTACAATCTGTCTGCCAAAAAAGGGAGGGCTATTCCTGACTCAACTGATAAAGAAATTTGGAAAATAATGTTGTTGCTCTCCCTTCTAAGGAGTCTGAAAAAACTCTGACCAATAAGACCTTTCAGTGTTGCTTCTGGTGAGTTCCTCTGCTGTTCCATTATTTAATTGATACAAACTTTGCACTAAATAATGACCGGTCTCTAAATCATTAACAAAAGTAGTGCCTGGTTAATGATTGTCCGAGTGTTTAATCAACTTCTTTGTTATATCAACTATTTAATTGGTTTCTTTAATTATTCTTTAGGAGGCATCTCGCTGCAGTTTAACCAAAGTAAACATTTATAGCGCTAGGACAGTCACGGAGAATGCAAACACTGCACGATAAAGGTATTTATTTTGAAAGGACTTAGCATTCACGCGGTAGATGATGATGCGTTGTCCTTTATGCTTTCTTTTTCCGAAAAAGAAAAGGTTTATTTTTTGGCTCTGAAACCGTTGCTGCGTAATCTACTACACTTGAATCTCTTCTCAAGCGCCAAACGACAGGGAACTGTGCTATTTAAGAAGCTTTGAGCTGCTGTCGTCGACATTGTCATAATGTCGCTTCCACTGAGTTTTAACGTCTCCACCTTGACGACGAAGATCTTCCCGAATGCAACCAGCAGTAGTCCGACTGGTTCTCTGCCATTCCAGGTTAACCCAGGCCTCGGCCTTGCCGTGGAAGTTGTAATTTTGATCTTGTTTAGTGGACACGCTCTAATCTTGACAACACTTAGTTTATACAAGCCGTGGAATATTGCCGACTTGCTACTGTTTTCACTTTCACTCGCCGATGTCATCAACGCTTCTATTCCTCTACAAATGTTGAACGTGGTAAATAATTTCCTCGGCCCGGACTTATGGACTCGCGCATCGTGCGCTGTGTTTGTTATTCTAACGTACACGTTACGTATGGCCTCGGTATGCACGATAACGCTGATATCAAGCGATAGAGTAATTTTGTTAACGCGGCCTTTACAACACAATATCATCGTTACTACAGGGAGGAGCAGAAAGGCTGTTATCGCTGTCTGGCTCTTTTCGATTTTTGTTGCGATTCTTCCGTTTATTGGAGTTGGAAAAACTGGTTTCCAAGACGGCTTCTGTTTTTACCAATTGTTTGATCTAGGAGCGACGTATGGCTACATCATTGAAAGCATCGGAATTCTTCAACTACTTGTGGTTTTGGGTTGTTTTATAGCCATCAAGCTATCATCTGTGAAATTCGTCAAACGTCAGTCTACGATGGCAGCTGCCAAGCAGACTGGCGGGAAAAATCAGAAAACGCGGGAAACAGCGGGCACTCGACAAGTGAAACAGCTTTCCACCATGATGGCTATTGTCGTGGTACTTTACTATATCAGTTGGTTGCCGTACTTGGTAAGTGGATTTCATATTATTATCATTATTTTTGGTATATTGAAGTTCGACGTACAAAAGACGCTAATTATAAATTAGAAAATGTCTTTGCAAGAAAAACGCTTTAGATGACAAGAGTACACCCTGTTGCTTTGAACGCACCGTTCACAAATTCAGGTTAGATTACTTAAGCAAAAAGCGAGGATCAAGCAGCGGAACTTGAAGTTTGATTGTGTTAGTACAAGAGCTTATTCAGTCTCCTTGGGACAATAAATGTTCTAAAAAGCCCTATTATTACGAGTCTCGGAATAAATAAGATTTGGGAACGTTTTGAAAATCATAGCCGCGCTGCTATAAAAACTATCCACTGGCATATAGAGATTGATATCGCAAATTTTAATCTGATTTGACTCCCACAAATTCGAACTGAGCTCAACTGTAGTGATTGCTTTTCATAAAATTCAAGTTTTAGATTAGAAAGCAATACCTGGAGAAACAAGAGAAAAGAAAATATTCAAAGAAGTAACGTATTTGTTTTCATTTAAGTTCCCACCACAACTTTTATGAAAAGCAGCGCACGCGCTCTGTTCGTGTAAACACTTTTGTAAAACACTTGTGGTAAAAAAAATGGTTATCATTACCATTTGGTGCCGCTCTGAGCCAAGTTAAGCTAATTTCAATGAAATCTTTTTGAAAAGATCTCATGATAAGGGAACATTTCAGTTTTCAGCTTATATGTTAAATTCTTTTTTATATGGAGTTTTTCTTGTTCTGTGCAAATAAAGATTGGTCTATCGGTGTCGCCGACCAAATTTGTGCTCAGAGAAAAGTTCCGTTGCAACTTTTTAGGGGAATGAACTTAATTACGGCAGTTTTGACCCAGGTGCATTGTTCTGGATGTCTTAACTCTTATATTACAAAGAGATTTTTCTAGATTCCTACTGACAGACAAATATTTGCGAGTTCTTCATACCGCCAACGGGCAGGATATAGTTTTGAACATCTTCAAGGCAGAAAAATATTCTAAGGCTACGAAAATTTACCTGTTTTTGAAAGTAATAATTCCTCTAAGCCAGACCAGATCTTTTTCCAGTTTTAATTTAATCACCGTTTGTCAAGAGAACCACGAAACGATGAACTTCAATCGAATATTTCTATAATTAACAATTATTCGCCGAAGGCGAAGTGATTATCGGTGAATATTCACCGAGACGAAGTCGAGGTGAATATTCATCGATAATCACTGAGCCTGAGGCGAATAATTGTTTTAGTATAAATACATAGGTGATTATTTCAAAAAAAGAAAAAAAAGCATTGTACAACACGAAAAAATTATATTTCATCAAAAGCGCGCGAACGACTGGCAGCCATTTTGTTCGTCGAGGTGATTATCGGCTGATAATCCGAGATAGCGAACCAATCAGAGCGCGCGGTTTTGTATAATCACCTGAGTATTTATACTAATGGTTTTTAATATAATTTATTGACTTGTCCGGCCAAAACAGTCAGTTCAACTTTTAGAAAGACATTTGAACCTTTTCAATCGTTGCTGCTGTTTTCGCCTGCGTATGCGCCGTTGATTAAGCATTTTGGCTTGCGCGGAACCGCAACTAAAACATATAAATATAACACACTTAGGTCTCTCATTAATAAACTACCAACATTTATTGATGACTAACTACAATTTTAAATTTTAATCTTTGGATGCCACTCTTAAAATTTGATGCACAGTACAATGAATTTATGGTCACTTGTGGAAGATGTGCTGTCGTCTGAACAATTGCAATTATTTGAATTCTAAATTCATGACAGACCTAAAATTCGCTCCTGCTTCGTTGTGTGTTGAAATTTCTTTTCATCGTGTTTTGACATTGTTAGTTTTTTAAAGATTTCACGGTCATTCTGTTCAAAGTAATTTAAATTAAGTTCGCAATCTGTCCTCTGCCATTCAGTTTAGAATGGAACCTGCTGCCGATGCCACATATGTAAATGTTTTGTGTCAGGTTTATCAAGTTTTTTAATCGTTCTAGCGAGGAACCAGCATTTCCCTAAGGCTTGTATTTGTCACCTGCCGAGTTTGTAGCCAACAAAATACAGTTGTTTACGTTTTCCTAACAATCTGGATTAGCTTATTACCAATACACATGATAAGTCCCTTTGTTATAACCTATTTTATTTGTCGGTGAGTCGCTCGATTATTTGTTTCTCTGTTTATCTTTGTTTCACATGCTCTCCACAAGTTCATTTGTGGTCTCAGTTTTCACTTCAAAGGCACTTCGTGTTTATTTATTTATTGGCACCCTATCTTTCTCTTTTCGGAATTAAATTTTTCAAATTGCTTATTCTAAATTCCTTTAGAGAACCTCGAAGAAAATTGCTAGTTAAAAATCTGACTCTGCATTTAACTATTTATAAAACCCCAGTTAGCCCTAAAATTGGGCAATCCCAGATCTCCGTTTTTCGAGCTACTGCAAGAATTTATAATTTCTCTTACTTTAACGCAAATTTAATTTAATTTCCTCGGGTCTCCCGATTACTAGTGCAGAGCCAAGATTTCTTAAAATAACTAATCTCATACCTTCGGCAGAAGATAAATCTATTTTTGTAATGTACCTTCTCACCAACATGTTCTGGCCGCTGAAAATTCGAAAAAACGTCGAAACCTACCACAAACTTGGAAAAGATGAAAACAATCATAAAAGGAATTGAAATTTATTAGCGTAAAACAATTGCTTTTGCGTTTGGTGCGAGATTGTGGAACTGTCTACACCCCGACTGGCGTAAGCTAACGAAAAGAGCTTTTAAACTAAGAAAACTTCATAAATTAGTTTTAACCGTACTTGGGATTGAGGACTTTTATGTTGACGCCCATTCTTTAATATTGAAAATTAATGCCAATAATTATTGTACCCTATAGCTTTATGTTTCGCTACGTGTTTCGCTTCATATTGTATGTCTTCGTCTTATATTGAAGTGTAATTGTTGCAAAACTAGCAATATTGTAGTCTTTCAGCTCTAATACTTAATATTTGTTTATATATGCGTTATTGACCAAGCGTGAGGTCAAGATGGCTGGATATTGGTTCTTTTTTTTGCGTTTTTATGGACCGAGACGAAGTCGAGGTCCATAAACACGCAAAAAAGAACGAGGCCAATATCCAGCCATCTTGACCGAACAAGCTTGGTCAATAAAGGATTTATTATATGGGATAAAACACCAAAAAATGATCCGTGTACGTGTTTATTTTCAAGGACTGAAAAGGAAGCCCGTTACATGCAAAAATCAAGTTTTCTCGTTTTCCAGCTCCATCGATACACAAACCACAGGAAATCTTTAAATGTCACGGAAAAGATTTTTCAGGGAAAAACTAAGAAGGAAAATTTTGGTAAACCGGCTTTCGCCTCGGATGAATTTTCCTTGCGGGACAAAGCCCTTATCCCGAGCGGGCAAGATAGCTCCATATTGCCCGCTCGGGTAGCCAATCACAGCGCGAGATTCGGTTCATCTTGCCCGCTCACGGAGCTAGTCATATAATAATGCTAATTATTGTACCTTATAGCTGTGTGTTTCGTTTCAAACTGCACGTCACAGTCTTACATTGTAGTGCCGATGTTGTAGTGATATTGTAAATTTTTAATTTCAATTTTTGTCATTACTAATACCCGCCAAGATTAGCTGCTGCTATACGCGGGTTGTGTAAATTACCTGTATATATTTGTTAGAAATAATAATAAAAAAACGAACAAAAAAACAAACAAAAGAGAATTCGGCCTCAGTTTTTTAAGCGACCCTTGCATTTACCGCCGCGTTGAAATTGACATCAGAACGTTTGAGTGCAGCCTTTTAAAAAATAATAACAATTTAAGATCGATATTTTGTTATCCATTCGTAAAAATGCTTGTTTGTTTTGGTTTTGAAACCAATTAGTGTGAGTACTTGATACCGCTCAGGTTAGGTTTGATTTTCATACTCTATTATAGTTGATCAATTTATACAGCATGGTGACAGGACGAATCAACCACTCCTTGGTAGTGATCATTGGCCTTTTCTCTCTTGTGAACGCTCTTATCAATCCGATGCTCTACGGAAAGATGAGCCAAAGATACAGAAAGGGCTACGTCTACATTGGCAAAAAGATTTTGACCATCTGTGGACGAGAAAAGCCGGATGGGTCTTTCTTGGGTAAGCACAGTAGATTGAAGAAATCATGGTAAACGTGCAGCGTGCAGCCATCGAGTTATGGACGCTCGGGGCAGGTTGCTAAGTTCAAAAGAAGCGTAAGAGCTTCTTGCGTGCTCAGCAAACTTCCCAAGTACGTCCATAACTCGATGGTTGTACAGCTGCTGCGTTAACTATTTCTTTCATAACATAAGACTTCACTAGTTTTATACTGGTTAACAATCTGATGTTTAACCCATGGGCAAATGTTTCGCGCGTTTTAGCCAATCATAGCGCGCGATTTCCTGAAGTTACGTTCTAATGCAGGGTTGACTACTAGACACAGTTGTGTCTGGAATCTTTTTTACTACTTCCCAAGAGCGTTTAAATGTCAATTTCCTTATACTATAGCAATGAAAAACCAAATGCAATGGGGGAATTACTTTCAGCATTCAATTGAAAACCGTTTAAAAACATTTAAAAAGAGCATTGAATTGAATAATTATGCTTTCAGGCAAGAGAACATATAAATCTATGACTGATATACGAAAACTGATAAGAGCAGAGTGTGTTTAAATAAGATTTGGTCAAAATAGTGGAATATGATAGGAACCCACCTATATCAGTGGAGACCACGCCCTTTCCCTATAGCCCTCTCCCCCGGCGTCAGGACCATAGTATTTTATAGCCCCATCTTCCTCCACTGATAATAAATAATATATAATTAAATAGAGCGAAAAAGAGCATGCTTTTTCTCCTTCTCGCTAACAAGGCTGTTAGAAACGAAATACTTGACTATACGCATTCCTTGAGCTCCGCAAGTTCTTAATCCTTCAGGTAGTTCGCATTCCGAATGCCAAAACCTTTTTTTTAATCCAGTGAAAAAGACTATTAACGAAAGATGGCTTTGTAAGCACCGTGCATCAGCAGTCAATTTATTAGAAACAAGAACACTATGTAGTAGTTATAATATGTACTCTTGTGCCATCGACTCTGGAAATATTGTTAGATTCGTTTCGTTTCGTTTCAACTCTACTGAAGTTGGACTGTAGGCACCGAAAATTTAGTGAACAAAAATAGATCGAGTAAACCCAAAGAGAAGCTAAAAAATATGTGATTATCTGTATGCATCGTCAACTTGTGTCTCAACATGCAGACGGTGCACGACGAGCAGCTCCGCCAGCGGTAAAATTCTCCTCAGCGGCGGCAGACAAACGATCAGCCAGTGCTTCGATTATTAAAAATCTGAATTCCTCGCGAGAGAACGGAGGGTTCCAGAGAAGGGACGAGACGCGAAGCTCTCTTCCCAGTTCCGGTGGAGTGAGATTTGAAAAGACAGACGATAAATTGGCGGAGAGAAGGCTGCCAAATGTGGAGAACAACAATAAAGGGAACTCACCAATGAGCAGCGCTGAGACTGCTCCTCTTAATGAATACTATGACACTGCTTTGTAATTAAGCAACTGGGAACTTTGACGAGTTTGCGTCGCGATGATTTTTATTAAGCTATATATTCTGCTAGAAACTACGGGAACAAACCTGCTGGGATATGCATGGCACCATGGACATGTGCGTTATCAGTGACCAAGCGGTGTTACAGTATTGACCAAGCGATGTTATTGACCGAGCATGAGGTCAAGATGGCCGCATATATGCCAAGTTCTTTTTTTGCATTTTTCCTGACCTCGACAGCGCAAAAAATACAAAAAGGACGGGAACCAATGTTTAGCCATCTTGACCAGACAAGCTTGATCAATGAAAGATTATACTTTATGGCCGGCCCTTTGTTTTGTTTTGTTTTGCTTCGCGGGGCAAAACAAGAAATCTCAATGGGACAAAATAGACCTATCTTGCCTGCTCGGGTAGCCAATCAGAACTCAGGGCTCAGTTTATCTTGCCCGCTCCCGGAACCAACCATATTAAACAATTATTCGCCGAACTGAAGGCGAAGTGATTATCGGGGAATATTCACCGAGACGAAGTCGAGGTGAATATTCACCGATAATCACTGAGCCTGAGGCGAATAATTGTTTTAGTATAAATACGTAGGTGATTATTTCAAAAAAAGAAAAGAAAAACCATTCTACAATACGAACAAAATTTTATTTCATCAAAGGCGCGCGAACGACTGGCAGCCATTTTGTTCGTCGAGGTGATTATCGGCTGTTATAACCCACCGATTAATTTTCGTGCCATCTTATTGGCTATTTTGGGTCACGTGGTGTCAAATAGCTGGACGGGTATCAGGCGATATACCCCGTCCGCGTGGATATTTGCCCTGCAATTTCAGTTTCAGTCGCTGAAGAAAACACAACAAAGTCAGTCTCTTTCAAGTTTTTTTTACAACAAACTCGTTTTTATAATCCAGTGACATCGTAAAGTAGCTAGTCGCAATTGTAGCTCCGGATAAACAGAAAATCAACAAAATAAGCTGCTGGTGTTTTTGGCATGGAGGTGAGCAAAAGTTACGAACCCTTGGGCAATCAAATTCTTGAAAATCTCCCCACTGAAATGTGCAAAAAGGCTGGTTTTGCACAAGGTACACTTCCCCTTGTATTTAAAGCTGCCAGTTGAGAAACTTTTCCAAGCCAAAAACGATAAACTACGCAAACGATAAATCGCTCCAGTGGTACAGTACACGACTAACTGTAGAACAACTATTCGAGTCATCCCATACTATCACTCGATTTATAGCTCGAAAGAATTCGGTTCAGTCAGTTCAACCTGTTCTTGCAACTGGAACTAAAGTTCGCCTACCCTTGTTTTTCTTCGATCTCCTCGGCGCCCGCCATTCAACAATAAAGCCAAGTTTGCGAACAATTCCTTCAACTACACCATATTTTCCAAATTCCCTGTTTCATGGTTGTAATTTCTTTCGCAGTGTTACTGGTATGGTTGGATTTTCTGTTCTAATCCATTGGAAATGTTTTGCTTTGACTTCTTTTCGAAAAAAACAGTTGGTAAAATAAACCAAAAGTGCCGTGTTTTCCAGATTTTTATGTAAGGGGCGTTGCGAGAGTATGTTTGACATGACAGCTTGTCAAGCTCTGGTCCAATCACAGTTTATATAAAACAAGTTTAACCAATCACTGTACATGCAGTGTTTGCATCAGTCGCCTGAATCCCCAGTCAGACGACTTGTTTTTCTTTTTCTTCAACACGTGCACGTACAAAGTAGAAATTAATTCACAATCGCGGAGGGTTATAAAATAAATAAACCCCTTCCTGGCTTACTGGTATATGGGAGGATAATGCCCTTGGCTGAGAGATTGTCCTCAAAATTTCACATATTGTGAAAAACTGTTCATTTTTCGGACAATCTCTCAGCCGCGGGCATTATCCTCCGATATACCAGCCGCCGGAAGGGGTCTATTTACTAAATAATCCGAGATAGCGAACCAATCAGAGCGCGCGGTTTTGTATAATCACCTGAGTATTTCTACTAAAATAACATAATATAGATATTGCAAAGTCCATGTCCTGACTAGTGCTTGCATTTAGTACAGCGGTACAAGGCGTCACCTGAACTTCACCCATGCTATCAAGTTATACTCTGCACTCAACGGCCAGGGGATTGTGTTGTTACGCCATTGTTTCGTTATCGTGTATGTTTGGGTAAAGGCATTTTTCACTGGTTTTTTAAAGTCATTTGTTTCAAGTGTAATCGCATCGTTTGAGTTGCTCGTAATCACACAGCGTATGAAAATCTTTTAAAAGAATAATGGAGTGGGGCCCGATTCCCGAAAGCGCGGTAACTCAGTTATATGCTCGGTAATCCTGATTTAATGGTCGCAATGTTTACATCAGGAAGAACAATTTTGTTGAGTGATACAAATTCTTCTTTTGTCACACGATGTAGTCCCTGGATGTTGATCGCGACGTTTCGACTGCTTACTGCTAGTCTTCTTCAGGTGATGGGGTCCGGCTCATCATTATGTAGCTCAGTGTGTGGTCTCCTCTTATCTACAATTTCGTTGTTGTTGTTGTTGTTGTTGTTTGTTTGCTTTTTTTTCAGCGATGCAATTGCTGCATAACTTGCACGGTATTTGATCACTGAGTTTGATCGGCCGGGTGTAAGTAGTTCTGTAACTGAGAACTGCTGTTGATGACGATGACCGACGTTTCGACAACCTGGTTTTTAATGCTAAAAACTACAAAAACACTCGGTTGACAACGACCTAAAAACTGCTTACCGGGCCTTTTAGGTTATCAGGACTTTCGAGAAACGGGTCCCTGATCATTGGTAATGAACTGCCTTGATATTCCAACATCTTCTCCTCACTGTTATTCCACGAATTTCACGATTACCATTAAGGAGAATTCACATCTTGATGTCGGTAATTTTGAAAAGGTTATTAGTACTGTCTGCTAATACAAATCACTGAACAGCCAGTTCTGTTTTGAAAAGTTGACATGCCTTGCGTAATTGTCTTAAATGATATTTTCTACACATTCATAACAGTACTTTAAAAAATCTATGTATTTTACTGCACCTTTGAAAATAAAATCTCTGCTTTGCGTTTTTGTGTTATTTCAGATCTGGCCACAATGGAGCGAAAATTTAAAGTTTCTCGAGAGTAGGAAGTGCTTTTATTGTGCATTTATAATTTCCGTAAATTATCTTTTCCGAACATTTATAACTGTACTGTAAAACATCTTTGTATTTAACTGCACGTATCAAATATAAATCTCTGCTCTGTTTTTTCTATTCTCTTACTTGAAACTAGAAAGTGCTCGTGTTGTGTCTTCTAAGAATTTAACGAGGACCGTGACACAAGGCTCAGACAATGAAAGCACCGAAAGCCAAACGCGACGGCTTTAATCAATGTTTAATGGATCGTAGGCAAGAAAACCATCAATTTTGTGAGCTTTTCAGCCTTGTACACATACGCCTTTATCTACAAAAGCGGCCAAAGCTTAAATGGGGTAATTTTCTGGAATAAAAGTAATGGAATTAAGTGCATTTTACGGTACTCATTGTTCTGATAACAAAAGTATTACTCCGCTTGTGCGAGATTTGGTTTGGTGTAAATAAATAATGATTGTCTTATAATTTTCATCAAAACCTGTTTTGAGTCAATGGCGGATATATCCCTTTGTTGATATGACAGAAAGAAAACACCTCGGGATTGGTGTACATATATTCTGTCATCTCGAGGTGGTCAATATATGTAAAACGCGTGAACAGCTATAGCACCCCTGTGTTCCTTGTTTAATGAGTCCAATAACAAGTAATAACCCCATCTCCTTCTCACTCGTCGAAACCTCCTGTTATGATATAGAAGATCATATCGCTAAATACTGCGGCTAGATAATACGTTTTTATGGTTTCAAACACAAGCTATATCTAGCCCAAAATGATTGTTTTGTCTGCGCGGATCAATTGAATATTTCTTCAGTGGTACAGCTCCTTAAATTGTCCCCACAGCAGAAATGGATAACCTGGAACTGGGAAACGAAAATGGTAATCAACCTTCTTTAACTGAAACAACAAACCATGGCACTGTTTTAGCGGTAATCTTGTTAGTCTCCTCCGCAGCCGTTATTAGGATCGTCACGCAACGCTTCTCCGGGGAGAAGCGTTGCGTGACGATCCTAATAACGGCTGCGGAGGAGACTATAATCTTGTTTGTTTTCTCAGTTTTAAGCTTCCTGGGCAATCTATTGACCATTATAAGCATTTTGTACTTCACAAAGAGAAGAAACACTTTAAGTTCGCTGATAAGCGCCTTGTCTTTGACGGAGATTTTATACGTGCTAGGCCCTGAAGCAGTAGCCCTGTTCTTTCTTCTGAACGAGGAGATGAATTTCTACGAACACTTTACGTTGTGCAGATTACAGGCTTGGCTTACTGTATTCCTTCGTATCACTGACTCGCTGCTAATCAGTGTGATGGCGGTGGACAGAGTTTTTGCCTCTTCGCTTCCTCGTTTTTATCAGCACCGTTGGAAAGGGAAAGTTTTCACAATAATATTTTTCTTGAGTTGGATTTTTGGTGCGTTTGTTGCAACATGGCCTCTTCTTTGGTTAGGTTTCCGTTTTTCTAGAGATTTTCCTACCGCCTACTGCATATTTCCATACGATAGTGTCTTTGCGGGTTTCCTTTCATTGTTTCTGCTTGTTTTGTTGTTCGTGTCTTGCTGTTGTCTTTGCTTGGTCTGCATTACAGCCAACAAAGAGTCTTTCAGTACAAAATTCTCAGCTTCTGATCAAGGTATGGCTCCATCGCAACAAGTTAAAAACTCAAGAGCACCGGTCCGCGCCAAACAACTTTCACGAATGGTGGGTTTGATAACTGCTGTTCACTTTCTTTTCATAATTCCTTTGATGGTGAGTTTAGTTTCCATATTGCATTGTATAGTAAAACAAATAGTACTACAGTACCGTACTGTTCAGTAGCTTTACAAAGAATGGTCACACTGCATGGTTTGATACATAGATGAAAAAGTTAGAACAACACTGCACAGTAAAACAACAGTACCACAGTACAGTACTGTTCAGTTTCCGGCTTTACAAAGAATAGTCAAACTACATGATTTGATTCACAGATGAGAAAGATAGAACCAGACTGTACAGAAATGCAAACAGTACCACAGTACAGTACTGTTCAGTAGCTTTACAAAGAATGGTCGCACTGCATGGTTTGATCCACAGATAAAAAAGTTAGAACCACGTTGTACAGGAAAACAAACATTACCACAGTAAAGTGCTGTTCAGTAGCTTTACAAGGAATCAAGTCACACTGCATGGTTTGATCCACAGATGAAAAAGTTAGGACCACACTGTATAGTAAAACAAACAGTACCACAGTACAGTAATTAGGATACAAATACAGCTTTTTAAGCGCATTTCTACTCTCTTCTTATTTGTCAGGTGGTCGTTTCTCTGGGTTTATTATTCATCGACTATCCAACTCTGTTCGGTATGATTGCGCTTCAGTTACCTTTGGTCAGCGGTGTTCTTAATCCTCTAATTTATTGCGTCATGTGGCCGCCTTACAGACGAGCGTACATACGGGCACTGCAGTCATCTTGTGGGCGATGTTGCTACGGGAACAGTTCCTCCCGCGCCAGGTCACACTCGCTCAATTGTGAGTATATAAAAATGAAACATCCCGCTTAAAGACAAGCACTACCACTATGTGTTTCACGTTTTTATAACGAGGGGTCTCCTTGTGACGAGTAAAATCGTCTGGCGTTAGCCAGAGTAAAATCTATAAAGACACTATTGGGGCTTAAAGGGTTAAGGAGATAGTTTTAACCCTTTAAGCCCCGAGGGGTCTCCCTGTGACGAGTAAAATCGTTTGGCGTTAGACAGAGTAAAATCTATAAAGACACTATTGGGGGTTAAAGGGTTAACAAAATTTGTTATATGGCTGGTTCCGCGAGCGGGCCAGATGAGGCGAAGCCTGGGTTCTGATGCGCTATCTAAGAGGGTAAGATGGGCCGATCTTACTGCTCGGGATTTCCCGCGTTGTCCCCCGAAACAAAACAAGGGAAAACGGCCACATTGAAATCCTTCATCCTCGTTCTTTTTTGCGTTTAAAACGCAAATAATAACTCGGACAATATGCAGACATCTTGACCCATGAACGCTTGGTCAATAACACATATATCAGTCCTCAATATAAACCGTTCCTAGTTGTAGGGCCAAGGAACCCTAATGATAATTAGAGTAATTAGTGACTGTTATTTGCTTTTCAGTCAAAATATTATTTGCTTTAGGCAACGGCTCTTTTCAGACCATCCCCA
>OX453272.1:5560672-5818172 GCA_949710005.1 Ricordea florida | reverse complement strand
TGATTTCTGGTACTTTCCAAATCTTGTTTCGTCGCATGTTTCGGAGATTAATTTTATTTTCTAGGACATCAGCCGGTACATGTCTTCCCTCCTAGAAACATGAAAACATGTGTAACTGGCAAAGTGAAGATACACAACACGCTTAAGAAAACAGTTTTGGAAATAAATGCTTACAAAAACCCCTACACTCGCCCAATCTATATACAATATGATTCTAAATGTAAACCTTCTAATTCCCAAAGACAAATCTTCTTCCATGAAATGACATTTAAATCCTTTCACTTAAATCCTTTCAAACCTTGAGGCATGCTGCATGTTTAAATTTCTCGCGTTTTTAATCTCTTTCAGTGTGAGTCGAATAAATATTAGTTATTTGATTTGAAGCTACCAGAGCGTGCAAAAAGTTGCATGAAACTGATAAAAGCGAGATACATTGCACGCCCAGGAAAAAAATCAACGGTTTGGTGAAGCATGCTCAACAGAGCCGGTTCGTTACCATCCTTGAACCATACAATGTGGTTTTTCTTTTAAATCTACAGTTCCCTAAGAAATACCTCTCATATAATGCAGTTCTTTAGTCTAACTCTCTTATCCCCAGATTCAAACCCCACGTTGACGTATATGTTGTGGTTCTATTTCCTAGCTATTTCACTGCTACATTGAACCACCGAAGTAAGTTACCTAATTTGTTCTCTTGTGGGGAAACGTTTAAATAATCCTATAACTGGGACAACACCGGTTTCCCGGTGTATAAGAAAAGGTACTTAGTCATTTTTTTCCCATTGGGAGTAATTTTGAATTCCTGACTGTTAGTAGCAGCTTTTCTTTTTTTACCTCTCTTTTGCATGGGTGAATTGCACAGCGATAGACCCCCTGGCAACGCCCACTGTACTCCAGAACCACAGCCAACACACTGAGCAACACAATGAAGCACTTGGAAAACATAGTGGAACTTAAGCTTGATCTTTGTACCAGCTACTCTTTGATGCTAAGCTCCTTTGAATGTTCTAAGTAGGTCTAGGATTCGTCAACTTTATTTTGGATTTATAGTCCAAAGATTATGACGCCAAAAACGCCGCTAACAGGTTTTAATAAAAGCTAGTTCAGAAATGTCACCGACCGTGCATCATATTAAAGTTTCAGTAATGAAACTTGGTTTGCCAATTACCACAGAAAACATTTTAAATGATTAAACCCAATAACTATAAGAAAGCCATTCATAGCTTGGTTAACCAATCTGTTTTACCGATCGTAGCAGGCATCAAATTGCAACAATGAATAATAGAATGTAGGATATGTTACGTAAACTTTTTTGGTAATTTTAGCTTTAATTTTTCGCTTCCCATTCAATTTGACATCCAAACATTTGAACCTTATCTTTGTTCCAATTTCATTCCGTGCTGTTTAAAACATAATAACATGTATGTATTCCTCATTATCACTCTATTGAGACAAGGCATTAATTGCGTAATTCTCTTTTCTGACGCACTCGATCCCTTCAAGGAACTTTGCATATTTGCTCATCTAAAATTAATTTCTTCATGGCGTTGTACTGTAGTGTTTGCATAAAATGACTTTTTCCCTGACTTTTAAGGAAAAGGTGATACTGAGACCCCTTCCATTTCCAGAAAGAAAGATACAATTTAACTCTGTCACTTCTACAGTAGAGTTAAAAATAGCTGTTTATGTCAAACATATTCGGTTTAAAACTGAACTCATTGGCTTCACATTACCACACCGATTCGTAATCATGACAGCGTCACAATACATTTTTCAGCTAAATCCACCTTATATACCATTCCTTTATTTTCTTACAATTTTTCTTCTTTTGGCCTTATATTGAAAACTACTAACTTCCAGAGGAATACAATTGTTAACGTTTCTCACAAGCCTACTACAACCTCGAATAAAATATTTGCTATAAATTTCAGCAACTTAATGCATGTTACGATCGGTAAAGCATTTTAGTTAACCAACCTAATGTATAGGTTTGCTATAGTTATAGGCATTTATTATTCAAAATTTTTCTGTGGTAATCGGCAAACCATATCTTATTACCGACGCTTTAATATGAACATTTCAGAACCTACTTTTATCAAAACTTGTTAGTAACGCTTTTTGCTTCATTACCTTTGGGCTATAAATCCGAAGATAGAGTCGATAAATCCTAGGACTTCCTAAAGCGTTTTAATAGGAACTTAGCATCAAAGCGTAGCTGGTACAAAGACCAAGTTCCACTATGTTTTCCAAGTGCTTCATTGTGTTGTTTGTGCTGGCTGTGGTTGTGGAGTACAGTGGGCGTTGCCAGGGGGTCTATGGCTGTGCAATTCATCCCTGCAAAAGAGAGGTATTGAGAAACAAGGTTTTTGCTAACAGACAGAAATTTAGGTATTTTCAGTTAAACAACTGATTAAATGTCTTTTCTTATTCATTGCGGAAGCGGTGTTGTCGTATAATCGTGTCACTTACATCTGTGGTTCAGTGCCGCAGTAAAACAGTCAGGGGATAGAACGTCTATATACTGATCAATTGCGGAGTTTGATTCTGGGAGCAAAATAGTAAAAATTCAGAACAGCATTGCATGTGAGGTGTTTCCCAGAGAATGGTAAAGTGAAAAGAAATAACCACATTGAATGAGCATTTATTACCAATCCGCAGAAGTTCCCATGAATTTGCGTTGTACCTTAACTTCATCAGGTACGTTCATCATTCTCCACGTCTTGGTAGCTATACAAACTCGCGAATATTGAACGACTCAGTTTGAAGTGAAAGGACACATAACCAGCATGGCTCAAGGTGTGACTCTAAGAGTGAAAGAATTAGAACTACCTCGTATGACTGAATATTTGTTAGTAGGATTAAGCGAATTTACACTTGGAACCACATTGCATGGCTTTTAAAAATTGGATTGTGAGCGCGCAGGCGTTTTAGTAAGCGTTCTAAAGTTTTTTTTGTCAAACTGTTCTCATCGGGGCGTTCGGTGTACCTCAACGCTGTCTTGAGTTACAAATATGTTTGTGTCATATTTCTAGGAGGGAAGACAAGTACCAGCTGATGTTCTAGAGAAGGAAATAAAACTCAGAAACCTGAGGCGAAACAGGATTTGGAAAGAACCAGAAATCTTGCGTGACTACGAGGAAAATACTATGGAAGGCCTTGACGAAGAATAATAATAAACCAGAGCGACTCCAACTGCCACCGCTACACATGAGTTATGAACTGAAAGTAAACATGCTTCTAATATAAATGATTAAATTAAAATGGACTTAAACTGGGCAAGTTACTTCAATAAAGCCATTTACTTGCCACTGTACAACTTTTGATTGGTTTGGTTGGTAAGGAAACGTCAAATGATGGCGCTGATGAATAAATATTATAATTGTTATTATTATCATTATTGTTGTTGTCATTATAGTAGAGGCCAAGCAGAACAGTAATTCAGAGGAAAAACAAATTGTAGTCGTGCACCGGTAACATCCCTCTGCCAAATGTTGCTTGAAGGAATTAAATTTTTCAGGAGCCCAACAATTTTGTTCATTTCGAATTAATTCTCTTGAGACAATGCATTACTTAAGTAATTCTTTGACGCATGTTATCCTTTTAGAGGACTTTGTATATTTGCTTAACCCAAATCATTATTTCTTTATGGGCGTGGTACTATAGTGTGACATTTTTTTTAGAGAAAATTTATTCTGGAAATCCTTCTAGAGTTGAAAATAGCTGTCTTTCTATCTATCAGACGTAAACGTTTTGAAAATAACCTCATTTACTTCCACATTTAAACCTTGATCATTGAAACAACGAATTTGCAGGTAAACCTTCCTTAAAATGGGAACCCACGATATTTTACTTTTAAGCAGCTATGTTTTAGCCTCATATTGAAACCTTGAGACATAAAATGTCCTACTAACTTTCTCAGGAATGCAATTTTTAACTTTTCTCGCTAACCCGAATCAACAATTTCCTCTCTACTGGAAACCCGCCGTTAAAAACATAAATCAATCATTTTGTGTTTCTAACATTACCCTTTTTGTCATCTTCTCAGAGGCAAATGCTGATTTCCTCAGAGAGAGAGAGAGGGGGGGGGGTGGGAAGTGGGGATTGGGAGCCAAATTTCTTCTCCTCCTTCACTATCCCATTCAAACCTTGAGCTAAAAAAGCAAGCTTTTAAAAGATAAATATCTTTGAAATAATTAGCCAATACAAGAATTCATTGAAACTAAACACTTTAATTTGAAATCGTTAATAATGGATAAACAGCCCTAACCAAGCTTATTCAACTGTTGCAAGCCACCCAAAATATCATTCAGTATCTTTATCTATTGATTAAAGTTAAAAGCCTTGACCTTCAGAGCAACCAAACATAAGTGTGAAATGTTTACATCAAAACTTTGAAAATTGAAAATACGTCATCTCACATTGGACTCAAACCCGGCTGAAAATACATGGTACATTAATATCGATAATAATATACATGAAAAAATTACTAGATTCTGATTGGTTGAGAGCAGTGCAGTTCAGATGTAACACCAGTGCAAAAAAAAGTAACACTAGTGCAAAAAGTGTAACACCCGTACAAATTACACATCGATATTCTGGATTATGATATTCTTTATTTTTAAACGAGCCGCTTTGAGTTCGTAGCGTTGTCAGCTGATCTTCATCAGTCAATCAGTAAATAAAGTGTCAAATCCGCGTCAAATGTTCACTTCCTGTCCGCAATGAGATCTTCCGGCACTTCCTCCAGGCGAATTTTTTCATGTTTATATTATTAATAAGTAGTCATACGGTTTTTTTTCAATTTGGAATTAATTTGCACTTGTGAGTTTTTCAAAAAGCTCACTCGTGCAAATTAATTCCAAATTGAACTCGAAACCGTATGATTACCTTTACTAAATGATTTGTTCTTCAGTTCTCCTGTCTGGAATAACTTATAGTTCAGTTAAGTATCATACTGACATCGCATATTTATATTTATTCAATACTGCATTGATGTTTTAGTCCAAAAATTTTTCGTGAAGTTGTGGGTGTTATGTTTCTTCTGTCACATCTAGCATCACTCTTCTTCAATGTGTTTTCTGTTGTTCCTCTTGTAGTAATTTCGTAGATTTTCCAGCATCTTCAACACTTTATTACGTTTCATTTCTTCAACACGGGAAATGGTTGTCTTAGAGCTATCACCAGGATCATTTTGCAGTTTCTAAGAACAAGAAATAAGGGAATAAGACACTTGTGTAGAAAAACGCTAATAACTGGACCGATACATACATAGCAGGAAAGTAGCAGAGGGCTGGGGAGAGAAACGATGAAGAGCGCGCTTTCTCTACCAAGTATTTGAAGTCCAAAGTTGAAATCTTAGTAATATATATACTGTAGGTAGGTTTTATTCCTTTTAAAGAGTTCCCCAATAAGTGACATCTAATCCTTCCAGTCATAACGTTTTCGTTATAGAATCAAACTCAAAGCCGCACAATGTAGTTCTTTCTTTTAACCCTTTCACTATCGGCGACACACTTTGAGTCAGACAGCGGTTCAGTCCAGAACTATCGAACTGCTCAGTGATTTTCTGAATTTTTTGCCGTTACCAGTGACGAAGTGTTAACTATGAGATGGGAATTATTTTCGATGTTTGCTTGCCTTTCTAGTCTTGTAATCTGACAGCAAAAGTTATACTAGGCTAGATATTTTACAAACCTTAGCTTATTAAATCAAAATTTCGCAGAGCTTTAAACTAAGTAACAAACGGCATTAACTCTAGAACTGATAAAGCCCAACATTCTGTGTTTTAAGTTTTTATCGTTGTAAGATTCATACCCGTTTACCGCTACACGCCCTCAAGACACAGCCATAAATTGCTTGACACCGTCCAGAAAACTCAACCAATACAACAGTCAATAAGAGACAGAGAGAAACCCGCCTTGAAGACATTTTGAGAGTTAGATTCAGAGCAAAACGATGTTGTGTGCAAAATTTCCACCTATCAGGGTTTTATAGGCTTGTTTCAACACAAAACAGGAACACGAAGCCCATATAATTATTGAAGATTAATCAGTGTTGTTTTAGCTTGAGTCGAGTGGGAGCACGCTGCAAAGGATGTGTAGTATGTCGCCCGTTCATTAAAGCAATTAACCATTAAAGTAGAAAAGTAGTCGTGGGAATGGGCTTTGTAAAAGTTTCTCAAAGCGCCTTAATTTAACACACATAAGTTAATGAGTAAATTGCATAAGAAGTTTGTGGAGAACACGGAAACCCCGTTAACATAAGGCAGAACTTCTACAAGCTTCTTGTGTTGCCATTCAGATCAAGTAGATTTCCCCTTGTTGAATTCTAGCTACGCTCAGTCTTTCAGTTTTTGCACATCCGGGGGTCACTTGATTATGTGGTACTCCGCAGAGCCCTACCCTCCCACCTGACCCTAATGAGCACACCTTGTCTTGAATTTTCGAAAATCTAGTACTCCCATACACATTACCCATGAACAAAGCTTCAAATCAAGCCACTTTGTTTGGACTTTAAAAGTGAGATTTTCACAAAACCTTTACCCAACTGTACTTAAATCTTAAAATTGCTCACTTGTCCTTATGCAGCAAACATTGGCATATCAATTTTGCAAGTCTCTGATTCTAGTCTTGAGACAGTATTCACTGAATCCCGCGGTAGAGGTTATATAACGTAAGCTGGCCATCATTCATGATCAGGCATTTGTTTAATTCGTAGGTTCTACGTTTAGATTTGATGAAAGGATAGGATTTTTATTAAAGGACAAACATGCAGACTCCAGCTTTAGTAGCAGTAATCAGAGGGTCGTAGATATCGATCCGACCCCTATTGAGAGAACTCGGATTTTATTCGTCCAATTTTGCCTGTGTCAGTACTGAATGAATCATCTTTCACCAAATTATCAGGCTCAACATAACTATTCCACCTTCATTATTTCACAAGGGACAAACTGTTTGCAATGACCGAAGGAGAGAAACTGACGCCTCATTTGATTCTTTCAGAAAAGCCAGTGTAGTTCCAATTGCTTCATTAAAATCTTTGCGCGTACTAAAACTGCCAAAAATGTATTCTATCGGGAATCTGGTTCAAACCAATGTGAAAACCATAACCTATTTTAGACACAAATTGCTAAAATTTACGCTCAATTTCAGATTTAAATGAGTCAAAAACCATACCCTTTGGCTTCTTTCATTTCTTTTGAGTCTTTAGAAAGGATTCACCACAGGATGCACGAAAAAATTCCGCTTACTGAAATTGGTGAAACAAAGCCGATAATTTGAAAGCTAGGGCCACATCACGTTTATTGCTTTCAACTTCACCAGTACTAGAAAGATTTCACCATTCATATCGAAACGGCTACCTGTAACCCTCCATTTTATTCTATGTTAAATTTCTACTGCTTTTTCTTCTTTCACGTCTTCCTTAAATTCTTCCTCTGTCTCATCATTGTCTTCTTTTTTTTTTCAGTCAATTATAGAACGGTGTAAGAAAACATGTCCTATTTCGTAGGCGAAATTGTGAAACAAGGGAAGAGTTCTGTTTTCATCCACGCACTTAACTTCAAAACAGTCGAATTTCTCTCAAGAGATCGTAAAAGAAGAGTTAAACCTCAATTGATTGCAGTCAGTATGGGATTAGTTATCTCACTGTTGGCGTCTTCTGTTTTTTCTTTTCCACGTGCGTTTAATTCGACCTCTCTAGTTCTTGGTATTAGCATTTTTATCATAGCATTTTATTATGCGATGGGACAAACAAGGGGAAATCTGTGACTGCAATGCGTTTTATTTCAGCAGCTAGCGTTTCGTTTTAGATTTGGCCGATTATACAACCAGTGATGTGCAGTCGTTTCTCTTTGGATTGTCGTAGAATAAACAATTCATTCAGGAAAAGTGTAATACTGCTAAACATTTATCAGATTAAGATCCCATTTTTCATCGGCTTTAGAGCCGTAAACGAAATAACTAAACTCGTATTGTACAAATACCCAACCGCATTATAAGAATTTTGTGTTGAATAACCTCGATATATATCATTAAACTTATCTTGAAACAATTTTAGGCGATTATAATCTCTCGTGCTCGACACGGGAAATCGTAGCAACTACAAAAGAATTGTAAATGATGATGGGTACGCCTCCTTTGAACCAGATGCAAATTTCAATTGTACATAATCCGCACAAGGCAAATTGATGAAATTTAAATTAGAAGTTCGAAGTTCTCATTTTCATGGATGATAGGAACACAGGCGAGCGGCTGGACTTTACGTGTAAAAGATCGACTTGAAGACTGAGAAAGGAAATTTGCAAATTCAAACCATTTGCGGATTTTAAATCTTATGTGCTCAAGAGAAAACGTTTTATAATTATTCTTTCCTTTGGAAAAGTGGAAAAAAATCTCAAGTTTAAGCTTTTAGAAATATCTCAACTAAGAAGAATTCCTCAATTAAAAGCACTTAAGAATAACGAATAGAATAATAGATATAATAATCTTTACTAGCAAGTGAGCTTTATTATATTTATTATCACCAATCCAAAGAAACGCAATTTTAAATTGACACGGTGTCAAAAATTAATCTCACTGGCTTAACGATGAAAATAATACGTATATTCTTAATTGAAATGGGTAGGCTAATTCTTGACAACCACGGGCTCATATGGAGCTAGTAATCATCTTGAATTGTTCAGATAGTGTATTGACATTTTCATTTAATAAGTGTGGTAAGTCATTATATGTAATAAAAATCATTTTTTAATTACCTACTTTGTGAAGCAACTGCATAGTAAACTGAAATCATTAGTTTTTTTTCGGCAGGATGCCCGCTTAATCCTTTCGCTCGCAGCATCAAATCTAAGTCAGATTTAACGTGAGGGGGTGCTGAAGCGTTTTGACTTTAACCGTCAGTTTGACGCACGAAATTGCTGTAGATTAGACGAGAACGCTCTGTACAAGGTGTGGCTCAGTGTGGTATGAAGAATTTCGAGTTTTTTTTTTCTACATCTGGAAAGTGCGTTCGTTCCATTGAAGCACTAAAAGGAAGTCCTTAAGTCTTAATATTCAACTGACTTAGCTCTCTACATTGCAAGAGCGATGACATTTACAACAACGATGGCTCTAACGGCAAAACGTTGAAAGCGTGGCATATCAGTTTAGTCCAAATAACTTCAATAGTCGATCGAAGTAGCTTAAGAAGGAAAAATGATAAAATTCAATGTTCAATAACAGAATTCTGTCTAAATTAAATATATAGGATTGAAACTTGAAGTTAAGGGAAAGAATTCTGACTTGATAGAAGTGGGAACAGTTTGTCTCAGTCTGCCAAACATTCCAATCAAAAATTCAAAAAAGTGAAAATTGCATTTTGTTTTTAATTTTTTTTTTTATTATCGATTTTGAGTTTGATCGTCCAGTTGTCGGTTGTTTTGAGAATTGGTCTTGACTGAGGTTTCGACAACCTAAGGGGAAGATAAAAAGAAAAACGATAAACAAGTACTGAGACGTCCTTTGGGTTCGTTGGGATGTAGTCAAATAAACAGGGATTGAGAAGCCCTTGTTTCACATAAAAAAGTTTAGTTTCTGCTCGCCCGATTGACCCATTATTTTGAAAAAGTCAAATACGCAAAGCATCAGTTGTTATCAGGAGGACTGTCTTTAGGGAAGCGTTTTAAAGTTAGACATGAATGCGCGAAAACCCGGCAATCTTGGCTGTTGGATGATTCCATTCTTCGAGAACCCAGCAATTCGCTGAAGCAATTCAAAGTCAGTCTTAACCAGCTCGAGATATATTCGGCCATCGAAATATTGGAAAAAGAGTCTAAAGACCCCTACAAGAAGTTTCGTGCAGCATTTATCCTTCACACGATTTCCTCTTGCTTCTTCGCGAGGGGTGTGGGGAGGGTGGGCGACCGACCAACCCACTAACCCACTTTCGCTAGAGGGGTTGGGGGAACTATGGGAAGCCGGCGAAGCCCGCTACAACTTGAAGATAGCCTTAAAAGGCCAAATAAGAGTTTCATTCTGACAAAACATGCAAACCATTAAATCAGATAAGACACACATATCATATATTTTATTCAAGAGGTTTAGCCTCAAGTTATTGGCATTTCACTAATTCTCCTGGTTTCAGGAGCATATTTCTACACTGGGGAGCCACTCAGATGGTGCCATCAGACAGCGGGGGTGTTAGTTGTTGGACTTCCCTCCTTTGCTGTAGTTCTGCGCCAATTTTTTTCAGGAAATTAGCAGCCTCTTTAGCCTCCATTGTTTCGCGTTGATCTGTAATCGAACCTCCCAGTTCAAATTGCTTCTGCAATGTTCAAGCAACAGACGTGTTGCATGAATAAAGAACAACCGACCCGACTGTTGATTCATTGCGTATCTTACAGCGAAATGCTACATCTAGACCAGCAAAAATGACTGTTAGACTTCTCAATGCCAGCTTGAGATTTTGATAACAAATATCTGAAAAGCTAGCACTGCCTTACGTCCAAATAACATGCGTTTGATATTTAGTTAACTGCTATGACCGTAATGAAGGCATCTCTCTCATCTCTCACAAGTTTACGTTTTTATCTGTGGATCATCAAGCCATGCAATAAGTATATGTGGTCGACATTGTTTGGGAACGTTCTGTGTCAACACTGCCGTGGTAGCTTTCTCCTGTCTTTCTTTAGACAAGTTGCTTCTTTCGTTTCAAACTGTGATTTGTGATTTTGGGAATTTTGCGAAGTCGACTGTTTTCACGCTGCCATGTGTATTGCCATTTGTATCGCATAAGTATACCACTTCCAGATGAAATTATGATGAAATTATGGGATATTACAGTTTGACCCATTAAAAAAAATGTTTGTGCTTCTGGGGATCTCAGGGCTGAGAACGTAACTTCAGAAACGCTATTAAACAAAGCAGAAAAGTCACAGGATATCCTACCTTATTACGGCATCCTAGTACAACGGCATATGAGCTGCACCGCGGCTTGCCTGTCACTGTCGATACCAGCACCAAACTGAGGATAACGAGACACTTGAGCTCTCTGTTTCGCAGTTGCATTTTCCGAGTTCTGTGTTTTCCCTCCCTTCTTTATCTAAAGCTTGTTCAGATTTGTTTATCAGGTCATGAATTTCTTAAATACCCGATAAAGATCATATTAACATTAATAAACTTCGTGCATGTATGATGTAATGACTGCAAAGCGCCATTGTACATTGAAAATCACCATCGCTTTAGTGTTATTTTATGAAAAAACTTTACCGTAATACAGCAATGGAGGTACCTGATTACTTTCGTAATTCACTGTTTTAATCTCCCCGAGACTCTCTACATCTTCAAAAACCGAGCACTTAGAGAAGTCATTTAGTCTCATTTGTCCCCTTTAATTGCCTATAATCAGGGTTTATTCACGTAATCACAATTAACTGAGCATTTTTCCGCACACTTCGCTATAGAATCTAAAATTTGACTGAAGGAGCAATCACTTTATGACCTCTCACTATTCGTTTATTAAAGAGGGTTAAATTACCGTTTGAAGAAGTCATTCTAAAACATTCACTTCAAGAAACTAACGTTTGAGGGAAATATCATAACAGTGAATAATTTGCGATGCTCTTTTGTAGCTTCATCATGTAGCTTAGTGGCCGCTTCTCAAATGCTGATCATTTTAACTTTAAGATTTGGCAAACTCAGTTTTAGGATTCCACAAATCAAAAAAAAAAAAAAAAGAAAAATAATTGTCCAAGTTTTCATATGATATCCGTGACTAATTCCAAGCCAAGAAACTAGGTCTGGAATCTTTAGTAGTTCAGTCTAGCTAAGCGCTAGCAACGTTGAAATCGCAAATTGTCATTTATCAGTGTATAAACACGAGTGATTTACTTGAAACTACGCCACACTTAAACTGAGTTCATACTCTGCGGTGAGGACACTGAAAATCTCTATCTCTGAGTTTTACTTAACAATTAGACCCGCAGCCCGCAAGGGCTACGGGTCAATAGCCCATGAGGCGAGGCCGAATGGGCTATTGATCCGTAGCCCTTGAGGGCGAAGGGTCTAATTGTTTTAGTATCACCCAACTAGTCGGACAGAAAAAACAATAAAGTTAGCAAATGCAAGTTGAAGAAAGATTTATTTGGGAATAAAACAAAAGAAAGCGCCACGAATTTCGCTACTCGAGGACTATCACTAATAGACCTCTAGTAGCGTAGCCAATCAGATTGCGGCATTTGCATTAGTCCACTAGTTGGGTGATACTAATATCTAATATTCGCCTCTAGAACTCTTCATTTGCATCCGAACCGGCTCTGCTTCGGGAAGAACCGAATTGAAGTGTTGGTGAAACCGGCATTTTTTGCCTAGTCCATATAGTGAGTTACTGACCCTCTGTTATGATTCATTGTAAATGAGGTTATTCGGTGAATACTGCTAAAGGTAGTGTCTTATTTGTTTACCCGGGAAAGACATGAAATCATTGAATGGAGATGATATATGTTAAACCTAGTGGATTTGTGAAAGTTGTATTTTCCAGCACATCACAGATAAATTCTGAAAAGGAAATTCAAAAAAGAGTCAAATCTACGACGTTCGGACGGCTCTACTACTAAACTTTTAATCAGAAGAAGCACGGGAACAAGGTCATTAAACTAGATCCTTCATTCTGTTAGGATTTGAATGTCAAAGATATGACGAACAGTTACTGATTAGCCGGTGGTGGTTCATCCCTTGTCATGTCAGAGTTTCCAGTTTGCTTCAGGCTACCGTTTTTTAGGATTACAATCCCAACTTAATCATTGAAAAAAAAAAAAATATATATATATATATATATATTAAATAAATCTTCCCAGTACGTAGTGACTGATCGGTTTGTTTTGGTAAATGTATATCATGTGAAAATCGATTTCTTATTAAGTTAGAAGGCGGTGAAAGAAACATTTTTAATTTCAAACTGTGGTTATATGAGTGGTTGTCAATGAGTATTATTCTGCACTGTGGAAATAGTTAGAGACCCTTCCAATAATGCTAGACATCTGAAAAACTAAGGGAGTTAGCAAAACAGGGTTTACATATATTTGGCGAGAGACGGCGTTATCATTCGCTTGGAAAAAATACGCGGAGAACTAAAGAAACAAAATTTTGAGCCACCATATAGTAAAGTTTTAACTTTTATATCTGTGAACTGATGAAACCACGCAGTGCGACTATTCTTTGGAAATCTACTGAACAGTGCTGTACTGTGGTACTGCGGTTAACTTTGTTTTACTATTCAGTGTGGTTCTTACTTTTTCACCTGTGTGTCAAACCATGCAGTGGCAACATTCTTTAGAAAGATACTGAATACTGTACTATGTGGATACTGCGAAAGTTTGTTTTATTATACAGTTTGGTTCTAACCTTTAATTACATCCGTGAATGAAACCATGTGACCATTCTTTGTAATGCTTAAGAACAGCTCTGCATTTTAGTTTACAGATGTCTGGTTTTGTCTGCTTTGTCATCCAAGGGTTTCTTTCATTTTTTAGAAAGTTAGCGAATAATACCGTTGAGTGCATTGTACTTTACAATTTTTTCCTGTTAAATCCCCAACTGACCTTCAGATCTACGGTTATGCCAAAAAGATGATTCTATGATTCATCTTTAATCCATCTGAAAATCGAAGTCTTTATATGCTTGTAAGCCACCAGAATAAAAATCGTATTCATCTTACTGTTAACATAAATCATCTTCCTAATTTTCAGTCGACATCCGATGCGTACAAGGCGATTCATTTTTGCCAAAATTTCGGCAAAATAAAAAATACTGTTCTCTGGTACTCTTATTTGTTTCGTCGTAAATTTCGGAAGCATTAAGTTTCGCTATAACGTTTTATTTTCAGTGTTATCATTTGCCGACACTGAAAGCTGCTTGCATTGCTATATACAGCGAGTCTACAGCGTTGTGGCTCTTGAAAACGTTTCTAGCCTTGCGAAGGATCGATGAAACCATGCAGTGCTGTGACCATTCTTTAGAAAGCTACTAAACAGTACGGTGCTGTGGTACTGTTTGTTTTGTTATACAGTGTGGTTCTACCTTTTTCTTCTGTGGACCAAGCCATGCAGTGCGACCATTCTTTGTAAAGCTACTGAGCAGTACTGTACTGTGGTACTGTCAGTTGTTTTACTATACAGTGTGGTTCTAAAGTTTTCATTTGTGGATTAAACCATCAGTGATGTGTGTCCATATATAGAAAATTCGCTTCTGAGTACAACTTAAATATTGTGAGGAAGTACTTTTGATTGTTTCATATTTTGCCTTTAAACTAAGATAGGTTTTAAAGAGGAATTTTTCGCTGCTATTTAAGGGTAATTTAACCTACGCAAACATTTATTTCGTGCTTATTTCAGTTGAAATGCTGGTTTCCCGCACGTTTTCTTTTTAAAAGTTTTAATACAGAGACAGATGGTAAATATTTGATGTTTGATCATTAGCTCTTCACAATGATGTTTGATGACTGAGTCAATAAACTTTTCCAACCATTTGTCACTCACTCAGTATGAGCCCGCGGAACAAGTGTAATCGTAAACCAGAAACATGATTCCCTCTAAACAGATCACCTTTATTTGAGTTTGATTTCCTCCGCCAACACAACACGGAATACGTGTTCGAGGACAGGAGTCGTGAATTTAGAATTCTATGTGAAAGATCCGGATTGAAATCTATCTAAGTTTACAAACCCTTTATTACTTTTGATGTCAACTCTCTAAGTAATGCATCATTCATCAACTACGCTAATCTCTTTGAGAGTCAACGAACGTAATTTAGACACATTGCTGAAAGCGAATGTGGTAGGTGCGATGGCAAAAAAAAAACGGTTTTACGACCAATGCCTTTTCTAACTAATGACTATATGATGGTCAAGCCAAAAATTAGTTAAAAATTTATATTGATATGAATGGGACTTAGAACTGAGCCGTTATAATGGCTCGCTCCAAAACGTAATAATTAATCAGGTTGAGAAAACATATTCTTAATAATGCAAGACCCAAAAATACGCTTGAATTAAGGCCGCTTTTAACACAAATTAGCCACACAAGGTAATTACTAACAGCGTCACATTACGTGTGTTTCAGTAGACTGAATTTCTCCTTATCAGCAAAAACCTAAAGACGGGAAAGACTACCTGAACTAAATTTTTCTCAGCGTAAGTCCTCTTTTTCAATAATTTCTCTCCAAATAAATTACATTGACTCAGTCGTTCGAACATAGTTTGTTGATCAGCACAGTTTCAGTAAAAGAGAGAGCCTCTATTGCCACTCATTTGAACAGCTAATATACTCAGGCCTTAATATGCGGGACATGTAAACAAATGTAAGAATGCAATTTTAATCCTTTTAGAACTTAGCTGCTAACGATCCTCTTAACGTCAATGAGACCTTCATTTGTTAACACACCTGCCCCTGAACATCAAGTTTTGAAACTGAGAAAGGTATTAGCTCGTTGAAACGCAAAAACATATCGCAATATAGTAGTGTTATGAAAAACAACTTCACAGTTGATTTTATTCGGCTTAAGAATGAAAAACGGCCTCAAATTAATGTTTTTTCTGTTTGGGAAAAACAACGAAAGCACTTTTCAAAGGGAGCTTTTTAACAGTGGTCACAAGGAATGTTTATATACACAAATATACCTGCTCAGATATAGACACTTATGTAAATAAAAAAAACATTGCACAGTACAGTACAGCACTAGTTAACATCTTGGCCTAAACGGTTCGCTTAGGAATGCTTTATTTACAAATGAAAAAGTTAGACAAACATTGTATAATAAAACAAGCAGAATTACAGTACAGCACTGTTTATTACCATTCCAAAGAATGGTCACACTGCATGGTTTACTATTCCACAGTTCGAAAAAGTTGGAACCACACTGTAGAGTAAAACAAGCAGTACCACAGTACTGACAGTACTGTTCAGTAGTTTTCTAAAGAATGATCACACTGTGCGGTATTACCCATAATATAAGTAAAAAAAAACTTAGAACCACATCGTAGTTAAGCTCAGTGGCAATCTTGTGAATGCTGCCATTACATCTTTCTGTCCAAAGATGAAAAACTCAGAAGCAACCTGTATCTTGCTTGCTGAGACAAACAATGCACCACCAAAGTGTTATTCAAACAATAGGTACCTCCATGGCTTCTTTAATGAGGATATAAACCGTGTTAATGGGTATTTGTCTGGCAAACCCTCCTGTTCGCGTAATAAATTGGAGTGGTGAGAGTAGAAAATTTCGGCGGCTGACAAACCTGATAATTTACACCTCTCAGTCTGTACGATCCGAACAGATCCAGTTCTTTTCCTTGGACCAGCGATCACGCTATAAATTGTCACCAAACGGAAAAAAGCACAAGATTTGCTTTCTTATATTTTTGGCGACTCCATGAAAAATATGTTTCCTTTACTTTTTCTTCGAAGAATGTAAGACATGATAAGTTAAAATTTAGTCAACATCTACTTTACGTGAGCATTTTCAGATCTTCGATCGTTCCTTTTCTGCGATTTTCGCAGTAAATTATTTACAATCAAGAGTTGTTGATTCACAAGCCGCAAAATCTGGAAAAAGTTTTTCAATAATATTTCTTATGAATATGGAACAAGCAGCTCAACTTTTCAATGAATGTTTACACTGCATAGTTTCGTTCTGGTGCAAACTTTAGAAATCCACTGGGCGTTAGGTTTCGCAGTGATTAAGGGTGAAAAAGTACCAGAAAGTACACCAAACTTGTGATAAGCCACATCTTTTTAATAAATGATATTAGTTATTGTTGTTGCTGGACTTAAAAGATAGCAGCTTCATCGTTTGTATCTTGAGAAACAGAGAGAAGAATTTTCCGAGCACAACGCGCGATGAAAGCACTCGGGATTTTGGTAATCTGTTTTGTTGTAACAATGTGTATGGTTGAGGGTAAGCCTCGACCCTGTGATTCATGGGCAATACCCTTCAGCTGTAACCGGAAGGTTTGTCTATTCAAAATAACTATTTGATTAATTTTTTAGACGAATCTTAGAAATGTGCTTTATGAAAACGAGAAACTATGGTCGTTTCCCAGAAATACCCAGGGAGTTTTCGTTGATTTTGGGTTAAAATCTCTTGAAATAAGAAATAACAAGAAATCTCTGTTCATTAAGAAATGCTCAAGTACCATGTAAGTCAATTAATTTGACTAAATTACGTTTTGAGTAGTGAGTCAAACACTTTCATGTTTTTTACTAAATTAAAGTCGATTTTAGAGTTACAAGTTAGATTTTATTGAACGTTTTGGTGAGAGAACCAGACCCTTTCAACCTGATCGCTACTGAGCTAATTTCAAAAAAGTGATATTCAAACTGGCCGAGACGAAATGGACTTACTTTTCAACAATCTTACCAAAAATGGTTTTATAATTAAGAAATTAAGTTTGTAAGCAGAATCCGCGGTGACTACAAAATGATGACAACAGTTCGCTAAGCGAGACTATCACTAACTTATACTGTAACTTTTAAACGCCTTGATGCACTTGTATAAAATTCATTGTAACCCAAAACAAAATCGTGCTTTTTCCGAGTTTGCCTGTGGCTTGCTAAAAACAAAAAATCCATCTCAGTTCACGTACTCATCAGGCTCAACATGCTGATAAACCATTTTCATAAGTTCCAGGTGATCTTGCTCTAAATTACTACTTAGTGATTTTGATACGTTGAATTGACGCGAATTATTGTTGTTTTTCTGGATGTTATTCACGTCCCTGTTGTCGGGCAAATGTTGCAAATAGTGTTAAAGAATTTTGAAATGGACCCTGGCAGATACGAGCAAAAGTTCCTATAAAAATTACAAAATAAACTATTCCAGTTATTGGCCGCAGTTTGGGAATTCATTTAGTTTTTCATCGCACGAACAGTTTCTGTCCCCATTAAATCTCAAAGTTTTACATTTAACACAACTTTAACCAACTTAGAACGTCCCAGCGATAGGAGACTTTAAATTGATTCTTGCCCGGCTGTAATCCTTAAGATTTAATTTATGCCGAAACTGGGTCAATTCAATTCAAACAAAAAAGGCCTGATCTAGACATCGGGCGGGCGAAGATGAATAATCTGGTGCTCATTATTCCTCCATTTCTGCTCGAAAATTTCGTTATTCCATTATTCCAAAATAGACAGAAATGACGTGTTGGGACTGTTCGCAAATTTTCTTCGTAATGAATGCAAAGTTTTACTACTAGAGGGGAATGTTACAAGACAGTAAGTAAGATCCAAGACAGAGTTGTAACTGTCGTTCGTTATCTCAAAAAAATCGATTATCCCTAGGGAAGTCCATATCCCGTTATTCAGCCTCACAAAATAGCATTATTCCATTATTCCAACGAAAATTTCTTTTCCTCCTATTGTATTATTCCTCTTCACTCCCCCGATGTTCAAACCTGCGTGAAACTCATATCAAACACAAATGCCTTATTATAATTTCTCGAGAGAGATTTAACGTTTTCTTTGCAGTTAGGACAACACGTACCTTGAAATCACTTTTCTGGTGTTTTTCACTTCATCACTATTGACAAACACTGTGGTCAATCGATCCAACACCGCAAACCTAATTTTAAAAATACTTACTCGAGTAGTAGAACAATTTTCATTTTTCAATAATGAATGAGTCTCTGATTGGTTTGCTTTGTCCCACGTAGCGAACGAACAGCATGAGAACAGAGGAACAGGACCTTGTCAATTCTCCAGAAGAAGAACGAAGATTTTTCGCAAAAGACCAACCAAAGAGATTGACGAAGCTTGAAGAAGTAAAGAAACGTGACAGCGGTTTGACCACCAAGCAAGTCTCCCATGATTCAATCTGGGATTTATTGGTGTAACTCGATCTAAGATTTTGACCAAGAGTTTTCCGTTAAATTGCCTCATAAACTTGATTTTCAAGCATTTTTGAGAAAGAAAAAAATTCACCCCTTCACACTTAAATTGTCAAGCTTTGAATCATTGTAGGTAGTATATATAAACGTGTGATTCAATAAATCTCTTTCGGAAAACTATTTACACCTGCTGTCTTGAAATCGTTTGCTTTAACACGTGCTGTTAATATGGTTCAAGGTAACCTATGATAACCCAACAAGACTGAAACAAACTCAGCAGATAAGATAACCTGACTTCTAAGTATGCCAACAGAAAACAATTTTTTTTACTTCCGCCGGATGTGTTCTGATGAGCTCGTAATCAACGGTATGGAAATTAACATCAGTTCTTCCGGCCATCATTGCTCGTATTTTTTTGTTTTCTGCATTTCTGTTCTTTGAGAATTGTCTTAATTATTCCAAAATTATCTCATCTGCCATAAGGCTATGTTCCAAGGACTTCTAGTTAAAAGCAAGGATGACAAAGTTTATTAAAATGTAATTGGTGTATCTCAAGAGTGGTGGAAGAAGAGGGATATATTAAATAATGCATTTTTTTTCACTCTATATCTTTCCTTTGCCAACTGTTTCTTATCAGGGTGAAGAAATTTGGTTTCTAGAAAATATTTCTCTGGTAACGTATGTTGCAGCTAAATGGGGAAACAGATTTTTATCAATGATTTTTTTTATCTCAATTTTGCTTATCTTAAAAGGTGAGCTCTTTAGCGCGCTGAATCAAGCACGTTCCTCAAAAAAAAAAACACTGTCCAGGGCGTACTCAAAACCGTTTGACGCTTTTAAATTCCTGTACATATTGTTCCTTGAGGTTATTTGAGGTGATTTTTTAGTGGCGAAGAGTGCGAGGGACGCTTTCTGCCTTACCCCACCCCTGTGAGATGACGCAGTGGTAGGACAAATGATATTCTTGATGATTTAATAGAGGCGATATCATGTAGATATTAGAGCAATCGCGTGGACGCGCATGGAGGTGTCTTGAGCAATTAAATGCAACGGCTATCAAAAGGAACACTTAATAAATTATGACCGTCTGTCTTTGCTAGGGTATAAAAAGAGACAAAATAAGGGCGTTTTGTCTAACCATCATAGCAAGCGAACTGACTGACAACAGAAAAATGGTCTTCTTAAAAGCAGTACTGTGTGTGTCGATTGTTCTGCCCATGGTACTGGCCCAAACTGGGTGCAAGTGGGGTTTAGCATTTGGAGGATGCATGACCAGTGTTAGTATCTGACAATTTCCTTTCATTTTAATTGTGTTACAGTATCAAATACGTTCAGTTCCAACGCAGACACAACGACAAAAAACGTTGATTTTTGCTCTGCCCTTTCAATCACAGATGAAAAACTTAGAGCCACACTAGGCATAATTATACCGTACAACAAACAGTGACACAGCAAAGTACTATTCAGCTACAGGAATCTGAACGTTTTGATCCACAGAGAATCACAACAATACTACGTAGTATAGTAAAACAAAACGTACCACAGCACAGTACTGTTCAGTAGCTTTCGAAAGATTACGTATTATACTAACAATGCATGGTTTGATCTTGATCCACAGATAAAAAAGTTAGAAACACACTGTATAGTAAAACAATACCACAGTACAGTACTGTTCAGTAGCTTTCCAAAGTATGGTCACACAGCATGAGTAGAACGACAGATGAAAAGCTGTAAGGTGAAAAAGCATCCCACACCACAGTACAGTGCTGTTAAGAAAACTTTTCAAAAAATTGTTGCAACGCATGCTCTGAGCTAGAGAAGTTGGAAGCACACTGAATAAAGTAAAACAAACAGTACCATAGTATCGCATAGTAACACGAGTAATAGCATGTGCTTAGTACAGCACTGTTTGGTAGCTTTCCCGCCCATATTTTCGCCCTGCTAAAACGACAGCTAAGTTCTTCTTAACCAGGAGCCCATGACTATGGGTCACGGGCTCCTGTCTTAACTAACTTATTCGATATCTTATTTTTGGCATATATTGCAACACAGTTTCTATTTGCTACCGTTTTCACCGATATGTGCTGATTAGGGACCGTTCATTTTTTACAAGGGAGGGGAGGCTGGTGGGATTTAGGTAGGGCAAGCGAAAAAAACTGCTTTAGAGGGAGGGGGGGCCATTCCACAATAAAATATAGGGAAAACGGGATCACGTGAAATATTTTAGCAATACTTTTATGTCATTTTGTAATCCGAATTTGACTTCTCTTTCTTTTGATTTGTGCTCTCTGCTAAACAGCTCTATGTGGTATTAGAAATTGGCACGGGGGGGGGGGGGGTGTCATCTTAAAAAATTACCACTTCAAGGGGGGCTATGCAATTTTAAAATAGAGCTTCCAGAATTACACCAGCCTCCCCTCCCTCATAACAAATGAACGGTCCCTTAGAGAATTTGATGTTTCAACGAGTAAATATCCTTGTAAGGTTTCTCAATTCTCTTATCTCTCATTGGGTTAAATGACAATGTATTTGCAAGGAGAATCTCCAAATCGATCCCTGCTGGATGTCAAGAGGGCCGGTTTGGACAGGCGCCATTACTCTGAGGTTGTTTTAAGTTTTTCATTCATTGTTCCTTTTATTTAGGGAGTACAACGCTCGCTCGTAAAGAATGATTGGACACCGAATTCCCCCGACAACCCTGTGCGGGTCAATAATGAAATGCAAGAAGACAGTCAAGAAAACCAAGAGAAAATAAACGGCGAATACAACAGAAAAAGATTAACAGGCAAATACGGATACAATTTCAGGGATATGAAAATGCATTTAAAAAAAGCAAGTTATTAAGTGAATTAAGCAATTGTTGTAGAGTGAGAAATATAATTTTTTGGTGTTTCAATATTCCGCAGCTCTCCCTCAAGGTAGTAAAAACATCAGTCCGCAGATAAAACATTCTACTATTCAAAATATTTCTTGTAAACAATCAAGTCAGATAAAATGCATAATAAAATAACAGTCATTTTGCATTCAGTTTGCCTCATTTTGAATTCAGTCATGTGACCATTTAAAGTTATCCACAATTCCTTTAGTTCCGTTGATCTGTTAACAACTCCAACTTACAGACTGGGGCTAGTAATGTCGCGGCACATTCTGTTGATACTGACATAATGGAGGTAGTGTTCCATCCACTTGCAAGTCCCAAGACAAAGGTTAAAGCAACTGAAATTCTTAAAATTCAGTAGTCACAAATCATGACGTGTTACGAAAAGTGGTTTAAGACCCTCCCCGTTCCATTCCCCACAAAAACTCTGACGGATCTATAGGTATTAGTTTTCCTAACTTCCCAAATCCCGCATAAAATGCTTCCTCTAGAACGCACAAAATCCGTTTCTGTTCATTATTATGGTAACCATGACCATGATGTAATAAATGAGGGTCAAAGGCGAAGTGATTATCGGTGAATATTCACCGAGACGAAGTCGAGGTGAATATTCAACGATTATCACTGAGCCTGAGGCGAATAATTGTTTTAGTATAAAAGAAAAGAAAAATAATTGTACAACACGAAAAAATTTATTTCATCAAAAGCGCACGAACGACTGGCAGCCATTTTGTTCGTCGAGGTGATTATCGGCTGATAATCCGAGATAGCGAACCAATCAGAGCGCGCGATTTTGTATAATCACCTGAGTATTTATACTAATTAGTTGTTGAGGGAGTGAGTTTTTATGCGTAAATAGAATATAAATCATTGTCTGCAGGAAAAAAAAACAACGATTATGCAACTTTAAATCTGTCCTGGTGTGTATCAACTTCATGCATGATGACGCATCGATGGCGAGGTGTGACAAGATAAGCACATGGAAAACTGAACTTATGTGTGGATTTAAAACGATACACGTCAACCTCTCCTTTATTAGATTGCGCCAATCGAAAGATGTGGAACTTGTCTGCAACATAGGAGCAGAAATCTAACTTATACATTTTCCCCTTGTACGTTAAATGCCCGAAGGGAGGGGGGGGGGGGAGTACTCCCATAAATTTCTGATAGGTGTGTGCCGCGAAGGTCGTAAACCCTGACCCTATTTAAAGATGAAGGAAACAAAAATTGACATCCTATGCAAAGGAAAAACAAAAACTAAAAATGCCTTGAAGGGGTCGACTTTATTTTGTTTCTGTAGAATTACTGGAAGTTAGCATCAAGCATAGTATAGTAGACTGCCTGATACAATTGAGGCACCCTATCTAAAGATCACACCGGAACACTAGGTCAACATGGGCAAAAATGATACCCTATCTAAGGATCGAGAACCTCAAAAACCATACGTTACCCGCGGCACATACCTATATAGCCCATAAATGAGAGTACCCGCCCCGGGGTTAATTGTCTCTAGAATGTCGAGGACACCTCTGTCGCGAGGTGTGAAAATGCTTAAGCTTCAGCTTAAATTCATGTTTGAATGAAGAGGAATAGATCGCAGCCAATTTGAAATTAGCGTATTTTATGGTTTTCATTTGTTCTTATCATTCTACGAGCTAGAGTAACGACGATTTATCTTCACTTTAGAGTTCTACCGAGGAGGCGAGACTGCTAAGAAATGACATTTAAATTTAAGATGTCAGAATTAATCGACCAGATTTACAAAACTTTTGCATGCTGCATAAAGAACGAAAGCGGGAGTTGTGAAAGTCAAGAGGGTCTCAATGGGGTTAACCATTAGCCGTAAAGCGGACAAAAACATTAGCCGTTAGGCGTAAATATTGAAACATTTTAGCCATTAGCTGTTAATAATATTAACCTTTAGCCGTAAAACAGCCAAAAGTATTAACCGTTAGTCGTAAAACAGTCAAAAATATTAACCGTTATCCGTAAAAGTCACCACCCCATTGAGACCCTCAGCCAAGCACGATCTCCTTCAGTTCTTTGGATACGCTTCCAATTGAAGACTCTTAAAAGCTTTCATAAGTAGCAGTTTCGTCCTTAATTTGTAAAATAATTTTGATTGCATTGGCTCAGAAGATACAGCAGTATATAGCATGACTCTCGATAAGTTCACTCATAAAAGCTCGCTCGTAACTTGGGCTCTAGTAAAGTTCGCGGACCGGGTGGGTCCAACGTGAGCGACGTGTGCGTTTGTAAGTAGTTTGAGCGTATCACAAATCGAAGCATTCATGGAGGCCACTAAAGAACTTAACACTTCGGAAGAAAAATGATCTTGACAATGTGCTCGTATGACTACATTGTACGCATGCGCATAATGAATACGCATGCGTTGTAAACACTAGGGCGCCGGATTTATAGCTGAAGGCAGAAAGAAAAAAACGAAGCGCGATTTATACCTCGGGCATTCCTTCGGAAGAAGCCCGAGTAACCAGAAACGCCACTGAACCGTTGCTAACAACCGATCAGTAAAGTACAAACAACTTATCGACGACATTCCTAGAACAAACTTACTTAACAAACGGTTCGAAAGTGAACAAAATTGACCAATAACAATTGGGTCTTTGCAGACGATAACACCATGGCCTTACTGACAACACACTCCCATCCCCGAGACCCTCAAAAACACCTAAACTCGAATGATCGAACCGATCCACAAACAACTAATGCAATGATATTGCGAGGAGAAATTTGACGTTGATTAGCAGTACGTACTGAGCAAACGTAATACTTCAATATGTTCAGTGATTAAGCAATTATGTTCAGTAGTCAAAGATGTTTTATTTTACAGCCATATAGTTCTACAAATAGCAGCATCGAGCTCAGTTAAGTTGAGGGTTATAAGATTTTTAGAATTGCAATAAATTTCCTTTGTCTGTATTTTCTTCTTATGAGTTTTCTGGTTCTTGTATGCCGTCTAATCTTGGGGCTTCTGGTTCTTCTGGCCCACTTCGTCTTAGTAGAAAATTTCGAAGAACCTGGTTGAAGCGCGCATCCATGATTCTGTCTTTTGGAAGGGATGTATCAATATCACTCTGGAAACAATCACAAAAGTTCTTTGGTTATTATGTAAAAGGCGACTACAAAGGATTGGTTAGTTAATAGGTTGTCGCATCCTGGTCTCGACAATTATGTCTTTTCAAAGAAAGATTTTTTCAAGCGCTTGAACAAAGACGGCATAAGACAGCTGGAGTATTTTTTGGTTTAATCAGGGCGGAATATAGTAGGCGTCTATTTTAGTTCTAAAGTGTGGTTTTAAAATTAAACCTACGAAAAGTAAACTTAACAGGAAAACCCCGAGGAATTTGGTGTCAAGGTAACAGCATGCGGAGGTCAGTTTAGAAAAAGTGTTTTCAAAAACCATTTTTTGGCTCATATATTTTCGGTCGTAAATTAAACCGAGCCACACAGTTTCAAAGCAAACAGCGTGATCGCCAATTTTCAATTCTAAAGCTTATCTTTATTATAGATGCCTGGTGGGCTTGGGTTACTAATTGCAAACTTGAGTTTTTTACTATCTATTGTCAGTTTTCGCACTTAATAAGCGCTGTTATCAGCCCTCAGGCGGGTACATATAACTGGAAATATCAAACATTTTTCAAAATACAAATACAAAACTTTGAAATGGTGAAGAAGAAATATACTAATCCTAATTTGTGAAAGATGTATTATTCGGCACTGTCACATGCAAACACAGAAAAGGCAAATCCTAGTTCTTCCAATAAGAGTCGGAGCTACGAACTTCCGATAACTAGTTCGGAAGCTCAGTACCACTGCGCTATAGGAGACTCGTGGGAGCAAGTCCATTAAACTAGGTTCATGGTACAAACATCCTGCATACTGTTAGGACTTGAAAGTAAAGATAACTAGTTCAGACGCTCTACCACTGAGCTATAGGAGACTCGTGGGAGCAAGGCCATTAAACTAGGTTCATGGTACAAACATCCTACATACTGTTAGGACTTGAAAGTAAAGATAACTAGTTCAGACGCTCTACCACTGAGCTATAGGAGACTCGTGGGAGCAAGGCCATTCAGTCAGAACTGTTTGAAAAGTTCTCAGAATTAACTGTTCAACAGGTGATTTTTGCTTGCATACATTTTCCCGAGCAAGTCGTCTCTATGACAGCAACGATGCATCATAACTTTCACACACTAACTTAAGTCACTTTATCCACGCACTGAGCTGGTTTAATTTTAGCTTTTCTTTCTATCTTTTTGTGACCTATTTTTAGAAGTTGAAAAATTTCCGTAAAATCCTCGAAACCAAGGAGTCGAAATGCTTTGTTTTATTTCAATTTTTTTTTTCTAAGCTTCAAAAACGGAAAAGACAACTTAGCAAGGTAGAAACAAAGTAGAATATCGGCGAAAATGTTTCCACTCTGCATGGCCATTTTCCTGCTATATCAAAGCTAACAGTAAATTTTGATGAGTGCGATGATTTCTAAACTAAAAAAAAAAACATTATGACAGACCTTTTAAGAGGAACGAAAGAGATCATGTACGGCGATAAAAGAATAAATAAATACAAATTGAAAATCACTACAGTTTCTACAAGAACACGTGTAACGGACCTGTCGTTTTCTCCCGCATCTGTAGTCATAGGGACAACTCCAACCTTGCCAGTTTTGTACTTCTGCAACAAGCGGAGCAACACTTAACAAAATACACACTAAAACAAAGGCATTCATCTCTCGTCTGCGCGTAGTGGCGTTTGTTCCTGTGCAGGATTGTGAGTGCACAGCTTGGTCCAGTTGTTTTATAGCAGTAGATTGTGATTAATTATAACTATCGTGAGGTCGATACACGTCATCGTTACCAGTTATTTTGACTCAGAAAAGAAATAAAAAAGTTAATTACTTGAGGGATAATTCAGGTGTTTTTTTCAGGTGCTTTTTGAGTCAATATATTTGGACTTCTAGCTTGTTTAATAACTAAAAATATTATTAAGCCAATGGCTTCGCGTGGTATTGTTAACAGTTGACGATCAATATCCAAAAAAAGTTCCATGACTTTTCCCTAACAAGCGACAACGTTCTCAATATTTCCACAAACGGTTTTCTTAGTCAAAATTTGTTTGAATTTGTAAGGTGGATATAAACCAAAACATGTGTGTGTATGAAAATGGCAAAATTAAAGGTCGTTTTTATGCGTCAATAACATTTTAAACATGGTTGTAAAGAGTTTAAATTCTTTTGATATGCTTTTAGAGGGAAACGCAAGTAGTATTGGCCGTTTTACGTACCACCCATAGTTTGAGAAATTTCCTTGCTGGACTTGCCTCGAAAATATTAACTAAATATTTAATATTAACAGTTCACAGTCACTAAATTCCGAATAAAGAAAGAATTCTACCAATTTTTTTTGACCTGGAAGCAAATGATGCTATCTTAGTATTACCCTGTTGTAATCGGCGGCACATATTAGTAATAAAAACTAAAAACTTTGTTGAAATCTATTCCACTACGCGTACATGGAAAAAAAACTTATTTTGCGTGTATGTGTTTTTGTGTTCCGAAAAGGCTAACTTGATATATGGCTTATTGACCAAGCGTGAGGTCAAGATGGCTGGATATTGGCTAAGTTCTTTTTTTTTGCGTTTTTATGGACCGAGACGAAGTCGAGGTCCATAAACACGCAAAAAAAGAACGAGGCCAATATCCAGCCATCTTGACCGAACAAGCTTGGTCAATAAAGGATTTATTATATGGGATAAAACACCAAAAAATGATCCGTGTACGTGTTTATTTTCAAGGACTGAAAAGGAAGCCCGTTACATGCAAAAATCAAGTTTTCTCGTTTTCCAGCTCCATCGATACACAAACCACAGGAAATCTTTAACTGTCACGGAAAAGATTTTTCAGGGAAAAACTAAGAAAGAAAATTTTGGTAAACCGGCTTTCGCCTCGGATGAATTTTCCTTGCGGGACAAAGCCCTTATCCCGAGCGGGCAAGATAGCTCCATCTTGCCCGCTCGGGTAGCCAATCACAGCGCGAGATTCGGTTCATCTTGCCCGCTCAAGGAGCTAGTCATATAATAAATATAAATCAAGCATAGCTAATTTATTGCAGAAATATTTTAAGTTAAGCAGCAATTTCAGTGATGCGCTTCTAGATCTGTTAATTTTTAACTCTTTCTTGGATTCATGTTCGTGTTCTCTATCTCTTTTTATCTCTTATCAGAAGCCGCACAAGACTTAAGCGTAGAACGCGCGTTCACAACTTGTTCAGATTCAATCTTTCCCAAGTACCGTATTTGCTTCGTTGTTTGAGCTTTTTGGCACTGTTCGGCTTCCGTGACGCGTCGTAAACAACATTTTTATTAATATTGAACAATTAACATTTTTAATATTTCTCTTTTTCCCTTTCAACTTTCTGTCAAGAATTGGTTAATGAGTATACTTATCGAAATTACGTTGAAAATAACTTTAAACATGAAAGCCCTCATGAAAGCAGAATTGCAAAAATATTTGAAGTTTATCAGCAATTTCTGTCGAAATGTTCAACAGTGCACAGCTCTGCTCGAGTATTTTGGCTCCCTACCCCTTCCCCCCCAAACATTTTTTCCTCCTGTGTTAATTGTTCACGCCATATAGCGGAGTTCACAGGAGAACCGCATCACAATGGATGTCAAAATAGACGATTTTTTAGGCATCCATTCTTTACTTGAAGACAGTAGTTCTTAACGGGAGGCTTTGTGTTAAGTTAGAACCAAAAAATTGTGGTTTAAGTCTCAAAGCAAACGACTGCATCAACTGTGCTTTCCTGCATTCAAACAAAGTCGCATATATATAGATTATTACACTTCACACGGTCAAGCTCTTGTCCTTCAAGTACGCTGTGTAATTACAAGCTTATTTCTCCATAACGCCTCTCTGTTTACAGTCTAATAAGTTAATTTAGTTGTGACTTGGAGAAGCTGTTAAAATTGCATCTTTAATAATGAAATCTCTAATTTGTGGAGCGTGTCTTTGAACATTCAGCGTAGGAAACTAAAAATACTTTATTTTTGTAAATAGATATTGCAACTGAAAGTTGGTAAAAGTTTCCCTTAGTAACCTTAATTTGATTGAGACAGCGCTCTGTGTAACCATTCTTAAGAAAACTTTAGAATAACTGAAGCTGTTTTCTGAATATTCCACTAAAACTCCTCGTTGTCATTGAATTGGTTTTCTTCTTTTGTTAGGTTGCTAGCAAAAGTTAAAAGCAAACTTCAAAATTGTTCCAGGTTTTCTTTTCATATCAGGTTTCAATTCTCAAGCAAGCCTCTGTTGTTTCTCCTTGTCCACAGTAATAGCCCACAGATAAGAACCTGAATTTTTCAACTTAGCCTTAATAGGTTCTTATATAAATGGTACTTAAAGCAATTCTAGGCTACACAGGTTCTTAAAGTAGGTTTTTATATTTCCATATGAATTTCCTCTGAATATACTGTATGTTATAAATATCATCTAATACAATGTAAATCATTTATTTGTACCATACAACATGGTACTTGAGCTTGAAAGAAAAAAAAAGTTATGTCAAGGTACTTATAAATAGATGATGATCTTAATTCAGCAGTTTCTATCTATGCACTTCTACAGCAAACTCAATGATAAGAACCTAACTTAAAATTTCAGCCTTAATAGTTATATGGAGGGGGCTTAAAATGAAAATTTTAGCCTAACAGGTTCTTAAAACTCGGGTTCTTATACTTGGGCTATTTATGTATTTAATTAACGGAAGTAATTTAGCTTCTCCACTATATTTGACCTGGAATGCTGGAGTTAAGTTGTTGCTGTCCATGACTTTGGTCAAATAAGAACATTAGCACTTTTATAATTTTGATGTAAGAAATTTCAACGACAACACTGCCATATCAGCTCATCTACTGCCGCGTGTTCAAGTTTTATTAACTGTGAAAAAAAAACAAAGTTCTACGGTTGTAAGGGAGCACACCCTTGACAGCTGTTACTGTTGTTGGTTCCATTCAGCCTACTAGAAAAGTATCATATATAAGTCCACAGCGGTGAGACTTTTGGTGCGAAAACCTCATGCGTATTTTACTATCCCACAGCGCCTGCTCAGCAGTCTACGTTAACAAAGACAGTTCTTGAACCGCGTTTTACAGAGCAGATTATAGGCAGCCAAAGTTAATCATTTCAAGTCCCCCAAAAAAGCTGCATTATTAGTTTATAACAACAAAAAAAAACAAACAAAAAAAAGCGGTCCATGCAGCCATTTTTTTGTCTCCGAATAAAAAGCTTGTTTTTTTTTTCTGGGCTGACCCCAACGTAGTTGAATGCGAACAAACAATTTAACCGGAGGTTTTAAAATATTTTCTTTGAGATAAAAACCCTGCTTCCTAGCAGGGTGTTAGGGATTACAAAACTACAGCATTTCAGTGGAGTTTTTGGTTAACTCAGAGATAGTCATACTGGCATTTTATTGCTCATCAACATACATACAAATTTAAAAAAAAGTTCATGCATTTTCTAATAAAGGCCGCTAATTCTTTTTGCCGACTTAACATTCCCATAATTCCTGTGAAAGCAGTGTATCACTGTCAAGTTCCTTTGAGGTGGTTTTAACTGCACATGCTCCAGCCGTACCCGTTTTTACGATTGATCCGGATCAGAATATGTGATCCGAGATCACACAGATCGTTGAGCATCAAAGCAACCGATCGAGCCAAAAGGGACAAGGATTCATCGGTCCCTTTGATGCGCTATGATCTGTATGATCCAGATCACAGATCCAGATGCAGATCAAACCAAAGCAACGCAGACTAATATCAAAGCGCAAGACACCTTTCCTTTCTGATTTCCGAGTGACGCCTTATGTTTTGCTAACCAAGCGGTGTGACTTAAACTACAAATTGAACCAAAATGGAAACAGCTTGCTCATCATAATACCCGAGTTAATGGTTAATATCTTCTGGCTGTGTGTAATATGTTTTTTGTCAAAACATATGTCATTTCTAAGCTGAACCGTTTCCGTCGGCAACTGCATCAATTATTGGCTATAAATTGACGACCTGAGAGATTCGCCACTCCAGTGACAAAATCCAGGGTACCTTACGAGGAAAGGCTCCGAGCTAGGACGGAAAAATGAATTTAAGGATTATCTCTGTTTTTTACTGTTTTCTGATAATGGTTGTACCGCTTGCTGTGTTAGCGCAATGCAGATGGAATGCCCCGTACAATTTCGGATGTGGCCGGAAACGACAGGTAGCTGTTGCAAGAAGCGTTTTTTTTATCGTTATTTTCCCTTGAACTAGTACCGTTGTTGTTGCTATTTTTTTCCTTAACTTGAAACCTTCATCTACGACTTTGGTTAAATAAGAATATATGACCATGACATGATGAAAATTGTATATTTTGGAGAATTAGAGAGAGCATTTTTCAGTACTGTTACAGGCAAACGCGGAAAAAGGCGATCCAAGTTCTCCTAACAGGAATCAATCTTTGACTAGGATCGTACATATGACCGACTAGTAAAATTTAAGACGTCTTTCTACGTTTCGTCCTCAGAAAACTGATCAGTTCTTCAGGGCTCAAAAAAGAAGCTGGGATGAATTTTGTCGCATGAAGGGGACATATATGCTACAAAGGAACTATGAACTAAGTTAGACGGCTTAATTTTTTTTTCATAAAAAAGTGCTTTAAGAAATTAAAAATTCCTCCCAAGTTGAAGTATGCTAACTACAGCGTCATTTCAACAAAAGTTCATTGTATTAAACGTCTTTGTGATTAAACATGTTTTTCAGCCAATATTATTCAAAGGGGAATTTAATAGCCTGAATGGCTGAAAGCAAACAGAGTTCTTTGCGATCTCATTAACCACTACACGCGAACACTTGACAAGTTTACAAATTACTGACCACTTTTAAAAAAATATTGTCCTGTGCTTGCGAGCGGGACACCACTACAATAAATACAGAAATCGATGCAGACAGCACTGAAGAACTGTGGAAAAGTTTAGCACTGAAGTACTTTTTACAAGCATTTAAAAATGCAGCAATGGCTCTTAAGGCAGAAACTGGTGCGGATAAATTGAATATTATGGGCTGGTGTAGTAAACAAGAGAATTTATGGCAGGGGTTATTCAGACATTTAGACCAAAGACTAAATTTTAGTACAGTCCTTCGTTGGAAAAAAAAAACTCGCTTTAACCAGTCAAATTTCTTTTGTTACTTTTTTTTTGTTTTTAATACAGACCACCGGTGAAGCCGCGTCGCTAAGAAACCCAATGCTCGAACGGTTTCGATCGCTCCGCCACTTTCTGCTTCAAGCAGAACCACTCTTCAAAGAAGAAAGAAAACGGAAAGATAAACAGAAGAGATTGTGAAAATACTAAAGCAACTGTGGAGAAAATAGCATTGTATCAACAGAATATGTGTTATAAAATCTATGATTTATAAAATCCAACGGCAGACGGTGCACATGCTTGAGGCTGATTATATGGGGTGTGTTTGTGATGGTTATTTTAGGCGGGGTCCGCAGATTGAAAAACTTGGTTGTTTACCATTTAAACAATAGAGTGCTTGTCTCGGAACTATCGGTCTGATGGTTGCCCCGCGGAAATTTGATGTTCTTAAAACAAATACTTGCCCCAGAAGGGCTTCTGTTTTAAGAACATCAAATTTCCGCGGGGCAACTATCAAACTGATAGTTCCGAGACATAAACACTATTATTTTTATTGTTCACAACTAAATTTTCTTCCGCGCGCCAGTTGAAAAACAGTCAAAAACCACTAAATTTGCAAATCAATCAAATATTTATTCATTCGTACTACCTGTCACAATATGGCTACAAAATACGGTATATTACTGTCAGAAAATTTACAGTGTTTTTCACGGACGAGTACTAAGTAGCCGGGTATTTTTCCTCGGAAGGGAACTATGGGTCTCCGCGGATGAACACTGTTGCGTCACGTGATCAATCTAAACCAATAAGAATCGGAGAAAATTTAGTGGCAAACCATAAGGGCTGATAGTGTCTCCACGAACACTATCGCGTCACGTGATCAATTTAAGCCAATACGAATCGGAGAAAATTTAGTGGTGAACTATAATTAACAACTAGACGCCCCGTGGGCTTAAACTGAGTATATTTGTTCGTGTTACATAAGAAAAGAGTGACGCTGAGTTGGGTAATATTTAGGCTTTTGTACATTACGCTTTTGTTTCCCCACTAAAATGCTCCACCTTAATCCTCTATTTTTCAACTAAAATTCTCGGTCTCCCCAAAAAAGTCACTATAATTCTAGGATAACGCTCATTATACAAAAGGTTTTATTAAGTTCAAAGTTTACAGTTATACAAAAACGTGCAGCCAAAAAAATATAATCCTCGAAATCATCCATGAGGCTAATATGTACAGAAAGCACTTGACTCTTGAGTCTTGCAAAGAAAAACCGCTGACTTGTCCTCAGTCTTCACTCAGCTGTATTAAGTTTTTTTCGTGAATTTTGAGTTTTTAGTTTTCATTTTCGTTAATTTAAGCAGGAGACATTTGTAGAGATTCTATCGTTTAGATTGTTTGTGTGGCCTTGGTTCGAGCAGTGGCAATGAAATTCCAAAACACGGACTACAATTTTACATACGTCAAAATGTAATAAGGGTAAGTTGAAGCCACACATATGCGCACTGAGGCGACAGTGGTAGAAGGGATAAAACCCAGTTGCTACCAAAAACAAATATGAAAAAATTGAGCTCAAACGCCAGCAGCCATAGACAGCTGTTTCGGCCTTGTTAGGCCTCATCAGCATGGCACAGCTAGCAGATGAGCTCTGGGTTCCCACATTATGGATATCAAGGTGATGAAAAATGGTAGGTTTGTGGGATGTGGCTTGAATGGCGTTTGAGCTCAATTTTTTCATCTTTCTTTTTGGTAGCACCAGGGTTTAATCCCTTCTACCACTGTCGCCTCAGTGCGCATATGTGTGGTTTCAACTCACCCTTATACATTTTGACGTTGTCATTTCAAGCCACATCCCACAAACCTAACATTTTACAATTTTACATACCTTGGATAACGGAGAACAAGATTCTAAAGAAACCAGTTTTCGTACCTTGCATCAAGACCCTTTCTGGGCACAATGATGGTGATGCAATTACACGCTTTTTCACTTCTAAAATCACTCATTCTGAATGACACCGCAAGTTCAGTCTCTATTATACACTAAAACACAACAAACTCAAGTTCCCAACGAAAGTTATAGGCAAGTTTTTAGCTAGGACTTGAAAAGTGGCCGTCCAGCAATTGTAACGCACTATAACGCACGCGACAAAGTCTCGGCTGAGGAGGCTGGGGCGAGCGTTTGAATCGATTATTACAAGCTGACGCGAAACCTCTAGTGGTCTATCGTTGTCCTTCGTTGTATTTGTGTTGTTTTTCGATGTAACCCATATTAGATACATTAAAGACAGTTAAACTAATGAGAAAATTCTCGTTTGTCATACACAAATTAATACTTAATAACCCGGAAGATCTAAGACGAATTGTGCAACAGCAGTCCCAAAAAGGCTGTCTAAAATCCTGACATGCTGAGAAATGGCCGTCCATAGGACGGTTGGACGGTCCCCTCGCTAAAAATTTGGTTTTAAAAATAAGGGAGTTAGTTTCCAAAGAGCCTGGTGCTGCGTCGGTGGGAAATCGAAACACACAGACAATGAACTTATCAAATAAGTTGATAATACAAGTTGTACATCTGTAAGATGATTTAGAGGTTGACGTTTCGAGCGTTTGCCATTGATGGCAGCACAAACATTCCAAGCTCTGTCTTGCCGAAACATTTGGGCCATCATTATAGTATAAGTATTATAGTATAAGTATTATAGTATAAGGTCCTAAATAAGGCAGATTTAAAGCCGAAATCTTTCCGTTTAAGGTTACGATATTCAAGCGTCTTTGGCTCATCGTGTAACAGAAGAAGAGTGGGAACAACATCATATAGACAGGGGGAAGGGGGGCACCATATGATTTTTGAAGAGATGGGTGGGTGGTTAGGTGATTTTAGAAAAGGAAATTCCTTCAAACCTACCCCCTTCCCCATGAAAACTCAAATTGTCGGCTTATAGGGTACTTTTCTCCTCGGTTTCCTTTGTGAATGAAGTCTCTTGCGAACCAACTGCCCAAATTTGATGGTTTCACTTTCCTCCTTCGCAGTATAAGACTTGAAAACCTTTGAGGTTCTCTAGTGGTAATATGGAACGTTTCTTCTTGGTTTTGTCGCAAATTTCAATGACAAGTTCTGCAAAGAAAAGAAAAGATTTTTCGTAAAGTTGTGCTCTGGACAAGCCGCACGCCGTCTACGTCTACATCCAATGCAATGCGGTACAACCGGTCGCATGTCAACTGATCCAAAAAGATCCGACAGTTACGAAGCATCCCGAGTGCAAACCGAGCTTTACCGAGCAGTAACATGTTACTTACTGAGTGTCTCGTCGACAACTCCAGGTAACAGATCCATCAATACCTGACAGTTCGTGTGCAGGGCAGGATTAATATTCACTTCCAGCAGCCAAACCTAACAATCAAACGATTAATCAACTCACTAACTAATCAATATATTAATTAATTAAATGATGAGTCAATCAATTAATGAAACAACGGACGAATCACTTAATACCTCAAATAACCCACTAAGTAATCGATCAATCAACAATCACACTAACCAGTCAGTCAATCAAACAACCCAAACATCAGACAATCAAACAGTCTATCAAACACAAACATCAATAAACCAGACAATCCATAGATATATCTACTTAACAAACATCAGTAAATTAAACAATCAAAAAATACATCAAATACACAAACATCAGTAAATTAAACAATCAAAGATGTATAAAAAAACAGGCATGAACAAACCAGACAATCAAACAAAATATCAAATACATAAACATCAGCAAGTCAATTGATCAATCAGTGAAAAAAAAATTCCAAACTTGGTCAGATTCACACATTAACAGTAGTTCTTTTATTCTTAAACACACATTAAACTAGTGTACCTAATAGGTATTAAAATGAGTGCTGCCCAGGTATTAAATGAAAATTTTACCGAGGACACAAACAACAAATTGCAATTGGGTAATGAAACCATAAGATCGTAGTTTCAGAGCAAAGATAACGTTTAGCAAGCAAACACAATAATATGCATATGTAAAGTCAGAATTCAATTTTAATAAATGATGAAACTTTGACAAACCTTGAAGTCGTCATCAATTAGAAAGTCAAAGCCCAGCAAATCAAATGTGCCTGTTCGTCTGTGAAGCTTCTGACGAACACTCTGAAAACACGTGCACATTATCTGATGCATTCGTTTCTGAAACAAAGGCACACAATACGTTGATATTGTATAAAAAAAAGGAGAAAAAGGAATAGAACATGTTACAATAACTGTTGCCTATTCAATGCCTTGGACTTTGAATGAACGGAAGGCTAAAGGTGGCCTTGCTTTGCTACAAACGTTTCTGCCTTCCACGTGCGGCGAAATCATCTTATTTGCATATGAAGGGAAGAAAGGTTTGTAATAAGGCAGGGTCATCCCCGCCTTGACATAAGTTCGAAAGTCAAACTAAGCACACAATTGTGACATGGTCTGTTCATGCCCGTGACGTGTTAACGTACCGGATAAAAAACGGCGCATTTCTCTTAAAGCTTCTGAATGATTTGCTTTGGAAACCTGTGTTCATTGGCTAATGAACGATTCACATTTTTTCAAAAATACTACACTTATCTTTTCCAGTTGTTATATACGTCATGAAACACTGCATCTTGTGTTTGACATATTTTGTTAAATATATGAAAACGTATCATGAATACAATGAACGATAAAGAAAAAAAGGCTTAAACCCCCTCGGTTACTACAGAACAAAGGGAAGGTTAGAAGATACAAAAAAAGCAACAACAGAATAAGCCGCTAGATACGTGTAAGGGAGGCTATAAACATCTGTATGAGTTGTACTATTTTATTCCAATGAAGGGTATCACGCACATCTCCTCATGTTAAGGCAAAGAATTCAACACATTACTTGTAATAAACTGGCACAGGAACTGCTGGTTGCCAAAGCAATTTTAATGTTTAAGCCAAGGGACGGGATAGGACGGGACGGGACGGGATTTAAATACTTGCGAACCGTCAAAGGCTTTGTGGGAGAACTTACCGTGAATGTGGTAAACACCCAGTTTTCTGGCAACTCTTTATCCTTGGCATATTTCTGATCAATGTACGACTGCAAACGGTCAAAACTCCAAACCGTATCCTCCTTCATTGATGAGTACATCGGGTGCTTCTTCTGTACAAACTGTGCGGAGATAAATACTTTTATTCCACGAGTAGTTGCACTGTGCGGATTCTAGGCCAAGTTTTCCAAACCGCTTTAATTTGTATCACGAATATTTTATGGTATTCCACCCCCTATTTTAAGCGGTTAAAGTATGATGGTATGCCTTAAAAAGTAAATTTGCTTAAAGATGTGCATATTCACATACATGTCTATTATCCATGGATAATCAAACTGTGAAAGAGCTGAGGGCCCTAGCCAAAGAGCGGGGTATCCCTAAATATTATCGAATGCGTAGAGCTGAACTTCAAGAAATATGGCTTCACCGTCTTTGCAGTTGTAAGTGCTGTTAGTGTAGTAACTGGAGTTATCGTTTCTAATCTTTCCAAGGGACTATCGAAATTGGGAGCAGGTGTGGGAAACGGCCTGAAAAATATTGGTAAGACACTTGGTGAAATATTACCTGGTATGGTAGGGGCGATCGTTAGTTTCCTATTCAAAACTGCAGGAGAAGTCGTTTCTTTTCTAGGGAAAAATTCTTGGCTATTGATCGTTGCTGTTGTTGTGTATTTCGTAGAGCAATTAAAGAAGAAGGATCGTTGATTATAAAATACAAGATGATGAGCGTTACAATGTAGGAGTCTGAAACGAGGGTATATTTAGATCTTCCATTAGATAAGATTCGAGAGATACAGCTTCTGGATTGCAAGATACCTAAAAGATTGATAAATTTAAAAAATATTGAAGGCTTCCTCAAAGAAAATGATAAGGCCTTTGTAATAATCAGGCCTGGAACCTATTCATTGCGCAGTATTCAATCGATCCTTCTCAACGACACTGAGAATGGTAAGCTCTTGATAATTGAGAATGATACTTCTGATTATCTATATTCTAATAAGAACTATAATGTTAAACTTTCGAGAGGACTACAGGTTGGTTTGGGGCTGCCGGAAGTTATAATACCCTATAAATTATATCCGATAAATGTACAGATTAAAGAGCCTGTGAAACTGACCTGCAGTCTGGTGGATAATCGATCGTCTTATATGAACACGGGTAGATTTGTTGACTCAGTAAAAATTTCTCCTTCATCTCTACTTGCTAATATACCATCACAGAATTATGCTGAGTTGTCGGCTCAGAAGTTGAAGGGTCCTATAAATTATTTTACTCTCCGCATTCTGGATAGTGATGGGAAAAAAATAGACTTGAAGGGATCGATGATTACTGTTAGTTTAAGATTCACATAATATTTTAAAAGAAATCAAGACCTGTAACTAAATATGGATGCTTACAAGAAAATTTATCCTGAATTAAATCCAACAGCACCTCCTCCTGATGGTGCAACTTTCAGACTACAGAAATGTTGTGAATCTTTGGAGAAATTACAAAACGAATTGAAACATTATGAGAAGGTTCTGAAAAAGTACAATAGATCGAAAGGAATGCTCATAAATGCAAGTTCAGTCTGTGGAATTTTATCTGGTGTTTTAGCAGCAGGGGGATTAGGCAGCTCCCTGACTGGGTTAGGAATTGCAGTGGGTATACCCCTGGGAGTAGCAAGTGGGATTCTAGTCTGCACATCCATAGCGTGTGAGCAGGTCTCCAAAAGTTTATCAGAGAAAGCAACCAAGCATCAAAGTACCGTAACTTTAGCTAAAGCGAAAATAAATACAATAGAGGATCTAGTCTCCAAAGCGCTTCGCGATAATAAGATATCTGATGAAGAGTTCTCCTTAATAATCGAATAAGTGAAGAAATTTGAAACTCTGAAAGCTGGCTTACGACAGAAGGATCAAAAAAGGCCTATGAAAAGGTACGATTCCGTGATGCTCAAGAAGCAGGCGCGAGAAGAAATTCTCAAGGAGTTAAAAGGAGGATCATAACTATAACATTTGAGAAGGTGTGTTATTAAGTTAAAATTAAACATTCTTCTATCTAAATTCTAGTTAGAAGATGGGATTGCTTGAAGATTTCAGGAAGAGGTATCCACAAGCTGAACTAAATCAATTTACATATGTGACTGATATTTATGGTGGCTATATGAAATGGAAAAGGAATGGTTCAACAATCATGTCATATGATGACCCGACTGGAAAGACATGGACAGAAGATCTCCCACAGGGTTTGAAGGAAGAATTGTGGGCTGATTTAGGCTTTAGGGATAAAAAAGTAAGCTCCTTTCCAGATAGTTTAACTCTAACTAATCAAAAGTATCCAATACCTGCAGTTGATTTTGATGAATTCACCACTGATGTTACAAAGTTACTAACTTCATTGGATATCTATGTATCTAAAAGTCAAAAGTTTACTGCTAAAATGCGGAACGTATTTACATCTCAAGTTGTTTATTACTTTCAAATTTGGGAATCAAAGTCGAAAGTGGTTGAATGCTCCTGATATGAATTATTGGCCGCAGCAATTAAACTTTGCAGCCTGGTGTGCAACCTCTGGTTGTGGAGTTAGTCCTTTTGAGAGTTTGAATTACCCTAAAGTTGTGAATGGCTTCATTAAGTTTCACATCTATTTCACAATAAGGAGAATATTGTATGAATTGAGTGTGCCGTTGCCAGATGAACAGCCATTCAATATATCAAACAATCCGTATAGTAAGGTTAACTATCAAAGATTATGTAGAGAATTTGGGATAGCAGATAATTCTGACTTTAGATGGAAAGGTGGAAGAAACCATGGTCTTGGTGATATCTTTTTGGATTATGGTGCTGGCTATCATGGTCAAGGTGGTGGATTTCAGAATGTTCATTTGATTAGGAGCTATGATAAGGATGCAAATCAATGGCCAGGTGAAGGTGGTAAATTTTCTGATGATGGTGGTAAGAAGAATAAGGGTGATCTTATCTCATTCATTCGAAATGATGATTTTTCTGGATACAAATATGCTTGGTTTATACCCACGAGTAGTAAAGGGTTGACTAGGGCTGGATTGGGTAGATTGAATCGATCTGTAGAGGCTTTCGTTTATTGTGTATTAGGCTCACAAGTTAACACTAGAAATTCAATCATTGGAAGTGGTGGTGGAGCGATTGAGACTCAACAAGAGTTTTTATCCTTGTTTGAGAGTAGTGTTATTGAAAATGATATAACGAGCTCTGTTCAGAGATATCAGCTTGCGACTCAAGAGGCAAAGTTAAGACTGGATCTGGCGATTGCACCTGGAGTTTGGTTGATGCCAAGTAATATGATTATAAATACAGAGAGCGTGATTGGGTATAATAATAAGCTGATGAAGGCTACTGATGATATGAAGTTTGGGGTTAATTTGGATGTTAACCACGAAATGAAATCGGTGGGGATAAAACATAATTTAGGATCTTCAAAAGTTGTGTTACCACACGTGTCTGTTAAACCTAAAGTTGCGCAGGCAATACCAAAGATGGATGTTAAAACAAAAATAAGAAATCCTCCCCCGGCGACCACCCAGCATGAAATTAATCTGGTAGCATTGACAATTGGCGTTGGTGGATTAGCTTGGTTTCTATTTCGGTAATCCAAAAAATTTTTATTTCATAATGTGAGAAACACTATGAAACTGTGATATACTTTACTATGCTTCTATTTTTTTTTTATATTCTTTACATCGGTATTTATGTTTACCGTGAGGGCATATACCTTTACCCCCACAACCTTTACATGTGTATTTACTTTTGCCATGAGTACATATTTGTGAACCCCCGCATTCTTTACAATATGATTTGCGCTTACCGTGATGGCATATTTGTGAGCCTCCACAATCTTTACAAAATGCTTTACGTTTACCGTGAGGACATATACCTTTACCCCCGCAATCTTTACATGTGTATTTACTTTTGCCATGAGTACATATTTGTGAACCCCCGCAATCTTTACAACGTTCCTTCCGTTCACCATGGGGGCACATTTGTGAGCCTCCACAATCATTACAATATGATTTATAGCGGCTGTGAGGGCATATTTGTGAGCGTCCGCAATCTTTACAATATGATTTATGTTTACTTTGAGAGCATATTTGTGAGCGTCCGCAATCTTTACAATATGATTTATGTTTACTTTGAGAGCATATTTGTGAGCGTCCGCAATCTTTACAATATGATTTATGTTTACTTTGAGAGCATATTTGTGAGCGTCCGCAATCTTTACAATATGATTTATGTTTACTTTGAGAGCATATTTGTGAGCGTCCGCAATCTTTACAATATGATTTATGTTTACTTTGAGGGCATATTTGTGAGCCTCCACAATCTTTACAAAATGCTTTACGTTTACCGTGAGGGCATTTAGTTGTAATATACCTTCCCAGCGCTTCGACAAGTTCAGCTCTACGCATTTTAGAATATCGTAGGATACCCTTATCTTTAGCGAGGGCTTTTAGCTCCTTAACCGTTTGATTATCCATTTGTGTTTTTTACTCAGCTATACTTATCAATAACAAATTCTTTAATTGTGTTTTTAAATTTTTATACAACCAACATCGTGCCATAATCGCTCATAGCCGCTCGGCGCTCAACCCCCATTAAACCCTTTATTTTGTAACGTGACCTGAGTTACAAACCTGTGATATACTGTATTATTCTTCCTAAGTTTTACGACATTCCTTACAATATGATTTATAGCGGTTGTGAGGGCATATTTGTGATCCTCCACAATCTTTACAAAATGCTTTCTGTTTACCGTGAGGACATTTATTATTTCTAGTTCGAGGAGTAGGGGCTGGTACAGGTATTCCCAACGCTTCGATAAGTTCAGCTCTACGCATTCGATAATATTTAGGGATACCCCGCTCTTTGGCTAGGGCCCTCAGCTCTTTCACAGTTTGATTATCCATGGATAATAGACATATATGTGAATATGCACATCTTTAAGCAAATTTACTTTTTAAGGCATACCATCATACTTTAACCGCTTAAAATAGGGGATGGAATACCATAAAATATTCGTGATACAAATTAAAGCGGTTTGGAAAACTTGGCCTAGAATCCGCACAGTGCAACTACTCCACGGGTACTAAGGAAATCACCGAACAGAAGCGGTCTGAAAACTTATCACCCAAAAGTATGTCATTTTATCGTGGGCATTCTAAAGAAAAATCTACTTCCTGACTATTGAATTCCTCGTTAAATTTCCAGCAAAATACCGATATCGGTTTTTAAGTGAAATTTAACGAGGGCTTGAATCACAAATGCAAATGTTGCTTTGATACGCTGTCAATTTGTTTCTTACCCTCGCTTCGTTAGCCAATGAGAAAGCGAAAATTGCAAATGTATGACGGAAATCTAGGAGAAATCGACTTTGGTTCGAGTTAGCGCTAGGTTCGAGTTATTGGGAGTCGAAATCTTGTGTGTCTGTTTCTCAACGATGGAGCTATCAAACCAATGGTTTGCAAGTTTATCACAGTCAGATGAAGGAGAAGCTAGCGCGTCGAGTGTTAGCCCTCTACAAGGTTAACGCCTTTTTATCATATAACGGCGGTGTAACTTGCTTTATCGTCTCGTTAGCTGACCCCTGGCTTCTTATGTTTGAATTCCCCACACACGCAGCCCCAGTTTCTTCGCAAACTACCCCTATTGTGATTAGCCTGCTCCAGGCCCTCAGATAGTGAGCGGTAAGCGTCAAGACGAGCGGAGAAAAAGGAGGGGAGCTGGGGCGGGGGCGAAGAAAAAAAACGAGGGCCCCCCCTTTTTTTTTTTCTCGCCCCCGTTCCAGCCTCCCTCATTTTTGCTGCTTGGCATGACGCTCGCCCCAAAGTATCTTTTTAGGCCTGGAACTGGCTATATTGGTCTATAATTTGATCGCTTTTACCTGGTTTGTGAGATGAGCATGGAGTCCGCCATCATCTTGAGTGTAAGGTGTGTAAGGAACACATGACAAACGAACATATCCAGGATGATAGAGCACAATGTAGGGCGTGGTACTGGCAATTAACATGTAGGCACGAATGTCAAACTTGTATCCATTTAACAGCAACGGGTTCATTACATATCTGCCATTTAACAAGAAAGCAATATTTAAAAATCAATAACCATAATGAAATCTGATTCCGAATCTGAAACTAAGTGGGTATGTCAACGGGAGAGAGAACCTCACAGTAACCAAGAGTATCTTAACATAAAAGCACAATCATCGATGGAGTCTAAACCAGTGACGTTCTGTTTTCCTATCGTACCTACACGATGACCACGTTATTTGACAATGGCCCAAGGTTCCGTTTCTCCAACGACTTTGTAACCAAAAAAATGATGAGGTAAGAGAACGCATCTTCCATACTGGGTTCTCTTACTATGAGAAGGGGACAGAATCTATTTTTAAATCCGGAAACTATTTTAACTGGCCAATGGCTGATGTCCATCTCATCACGTGGTTGTAATTTCAATGCGCCATGGGGATCTTGTTTCGTTTGCCTCAACTTTCCACTTGCGGTATTGGGAAACCGCGCAGCCATGAAACGAGATATAAATAGATTCCGCGTTAAAAATAGATTCTGTCCCCTTCTCTTTCCTCATTTTCTCTTGTGGTAACTTTACAGACCCGAAATCTCTTTTTTAGGTGGAAGTGAGGCGAGTGCCTTACAATACCTAAGCAATAGCTTTCTGGGGCCAATATGTTACCAGGAGTTTCCAGAAACGGCCCCAGGACTTTACCTCTGTATTATCCGTCCCTGTGGCGGTCTCACTCTGCTTCGTCTAACGTCGCCATCATCTGTTCCATCTAAATTCATCTTTTCAACCAGCTGCTCTCTGCTGCTCACCAAGTAGATTCCTTTTCCCTGGTTCATGCCGGTGGGCTTACAGATCCAGGTCTCCCCATCTGCGACAGAGACAATGATCAACTGATTCACAAACAATCCTATGGGGACTCCCACAAAAAATTACGGCGGTACTCGTGAAACATTTTCTCAAAAACACCCCAAAAGGTACCAAAATCTTGTTTGATACGCGTGGCTCTATAAAATTTATACCCCCAAGAGATACCAATTCAAAAAGAAAAAGTGATGCTTTGAAGAAATTTAATAGCGATAACACGACTCCATCAAATACCTTCTACTCAATAACAAAACTAAAAACCAGTTGTCTGGAAGATAGCTGCTGTCATATTTTCACCCGCGAAAATTTTCGTACCGTGATAATTCTGACTGTGTTCATTTTCGATTTTGTACTCCAAGAGGTACTAATCTACAAACTCTGACCCCCAAAAGATATAATGAGCACCCCCGCCATTTTTCGCTCGTGATGCTTAAGCTCAAGAGCTATTGTGATGGATGGGGGAATTGGGATGTTAGGTGTAAACAATAGAATTTTCGGGACCAATCGTCTCAAGATCGTTAAAAGGTTCTTTTTTCGGCGGTCAATCAAAATTTAGAATATGCCACGTTATCTTTGCGTGTTCGACTCAAGTTGGGAACGTGTAGCAGACATGACACAAAGCCCTTTTTGCTCCACGAGCTCACCATAGGATGCCTTTGATTTTATGGGAGCTTCCCACCATCCTGAGCAAATAACAGGGAATCGGTGTCTTACAAACAAGATTGCAAAAGATTTTACTAAATGTATCGGAGAGAGGCCAATACCGTTTTTCATCCTGTATTCACTAAAAAGAGTGGAGCAAAATATCATTAACTAAACGATGCACTTGGACTCACCTTTGTAAACCTCATTGACAAATTTGAGTTTCTCTGAAGTTCCCATGAGCCTGTGAGTCTCAGGAACAAATTCAGACAGCGGAATTCGCATTCTGGAAGAAGAGAAATGACAACTACATGTAGATGTAATGGACCGTGACACCGCGTTGCGCAGAGTTAAGCTTTAATGCCCAGAGGAAACAGTAGAATAAGTGAAGGATAGGTTTAGATTTAAATCCAAGATGTTCGCCTGTTTGTACGTACTTGGAGGCTACAGCTCGGCCAACTTTCTCCGTCACCCGTTCATATTCCTGCAAACTGCACAGGAGACCCAATTTGGTTGTCAGAAGGCTGATGTTCGAAATGTGATTGGCTATTTGTTCTCCTGTGATAAGAATAAGAAGACAGGTCAGATAGATCAGACAAGGACTAATTGAAACAGGTTTAAACACTTTCTATCTTTTATTTCTCAAATGTTGCAATATTGATGATGAGTTCTCCAGTGCCTTACCTTCTCTGAAACTTTCATAGTTTATTTGGCTTTTGCATTCCACCCATTTTAACTTGAAAGATTCATCCCTCTTATCCTCAATCTTACGCCACCCAAGTGAAACCAACGTGGCCTCGATCCTGTGGGGAAAACACACTTTTGTTGAAGTTTACTTTATTCTTGATGTCTTGAAGAAAATATTTCCCATGCTAGGAAGAGTAATCAGTACCAAACCCAGCAAAAAAGATTTTGTAACTAAGGATGCCAGTAACTGGCACAGAGAACGAAGATCTTGATTAGGATTCCAAAATTTTGACCTGTGAACATACAATGTATGCCTTTGGCAACTCTACAAACTCTACAGGGCTCGTAACATTAGGAGTCTATAAATATTGTTATTATTACTAATAATAACAACATCCTCACTCTGCTCAATACATTGTCACACTGGAGGTTGTTTGATTTTGTACTCCTGGTCAAGTCATGTTGATCTCAGATAGCAAGCACTCTGTAGAATATGGCAGTTCCAAGCAACGTTGATTTCTTTAGGGTGGGAATATGACGCAAATGGATAAAAGTTCCATCTTTTGGAGGAGTAATGCATGTCATTAAGTTGAAACATAGATTAGAAAAAGGAGGGGACTTGAGCCTTGAGGGACCCTGGCACAGTAACTTTAATTTTTCTTTACCAGAGACGACAAAACCAATTTGGCTTGATTGTGTTCTGTTCAAAAGATAGGATAAAAGCCAATTGTTAATTACACCCCTTAAGCTATATTGATGCAACGTTTGTAACAAAATTGAATGATCTACAGCGTCAAAGGCCTTTTTATATCAATAAATATGCCACAAGGATATTATTTTGGATTTTACTTAGAATTTCCACAATTGCATATTCAGTTGAGCAATTCTTTCTGACCCAATCATCATCATTATAAGTCTCAAAGCAGATACCTCAATTATAAAGACAACTAAGGAAATAAGTGCTGAACAAAAACTTTAGTCTCTTTTATCAGAGCATGCATGAGATGCAGGTGGCTCTTAAGTGAGACAAGCCGTTTTTAGCCAGCAGCAACCAGCACATCATGAGAACCTTGCAGTCGTGGTTGAATCTATTTTGTTATAAGCAAGCAAATCTAATGCTTATTCTTACATCCAGTTTCCATTTCCACCTCCTATGAAGAAGCTGGGCTGTTTCATGCTCAGCCGGTTAACTGATTTGGCTCCATCTCTTGTGTTCTTGAATGGCGTGTCTTTCTTGTTGTTCTTTTCATTATCACCTCCTCTGTCACCTGATGATCCACCACCTGCTTATATAATTAAAGGGGCACTGTCATCAATTTCAACTACATTTAAAACTGAACGCAGTCTCCTTCTTGTGTAAGAGAAGAGTTAACCCCTCGTCATTCCTCTTAGGTTGATGAAGACCTTACACTTGAAAAAACAATTTCCACCCACACAGTACCAGTTTCTTTAGAAACAATCACTAACCTGTGAAAGACCTTGTGTATTTTTGGCACTGTCACATGCAAACTTGGAAAAAGCAAATCCAAGTTCCCCCAAAAGGAGTCAACTTTCCAATAACTAGTTTGGACGCTCTACTGCTAAGCTATAGGAGACTCCTGTCTAGACTCATGGGACAAACATCCTGCATACTGCTAGGATTTAAATTTCAAAGTGAAAGGGTTGTGAAACTTATCTCTTAACCTTTTAAGCCCCGATTGAGGGGTCTCCCTGTGATGATTAAAATTGCCTGGCCTTTAGCCAGATTAAAATCTGTAAAGACACTATTGGGGCTTAAAGGGTTAATACAATAAGGGTTAATACAAGAAAATGAAATTAATGACCACAGACACTAGCTGACAGTAAGTGTGACATCAACAATCACACATACCTTTGCCATTTCTTGTCGCTTTAGAGGGTGAAACAGACCTTGTGGACCTACGACTACCATTTGTGTTTGAGTGGTTAGGACACTGGATAATACAATCGCTGGAAATTTGTTCATATTGATTCCCACAGTCAAAAACAAAATCAAAACACTCTAGAGATGTAGACAACTCCCTGTTTTCTTCCAAAGATTCATATTCACTTTCACGTTTGTCCATGTTTTTACTGTTAGATGTTTTCTCATGAACGCAATGCATTTCAACATGAAAACACTGAGGACAGCAGCAGTTTTGAATTCTCTTTAGTTCTGTGCAAGAAGACACACTTGTTTTGACTAAACCATCCACAGTTATTCTTCCTTCTCCACTATCCATAGAGACACTGTCTGTAGACATAATTCTGGAATCCCAATGATTGAGTTCCACAAAATTATCACCCATGACAGTAAGTTCACTCTCAGCTTCGGTAGTCACATGGAAAATCAACCACTGGACACAATCCTCCAAGTCATAAAATGTTGTTAATTCAGAGCTCTGATGGTTTAGGTTAGATATCCTAAGACCACTGTTGCTGATCGTAGCACTGTTGCTTTCTCTTAAGACAGTTTGGTTAGTAGCCCTGGGCAGTTGATTTTTCTCAATCATGAAGTTTTTGACAAGTCTTAAATCAGTCTTATTGGTAAGATTTTGGTGTTTTCTTCTCAAATAATGCTTGCTGTCAGAATTTGTAGCCTCAAGTGCACTATTTTTAGAATCCTTCTTGTCAGAATTGTTGTGTGTCTGGCTATCACTTTCCTCTCCAGAATTGGCTTCTTCGTCCTCCAGTTCGTCTGTTTGGTCAACAGAAAAGATTGACTTTTTTCCTGGCTTGTATGTGGATCTCTTCCAAGCATGTTCTTTACAGTGGCTCTTACAGATCCCCATTAACCATGTGTCAATAGACTTAAAATGATACTGCATACTGTGATAGCTCTTAGCAGTGAACTTGTATGAATCATGGTATTGAACCCTAATGGATAAACAAATCAAGGGTCAGTTGCCCCACAATCAAAACAAATGAAGGGGTCGGTGCCGCAAGGGTGTAAACAAAATCTGCTCAAAAATAAACATTGATGAAAACCTGACAAATGTCACATATGGATTTCAAAAATAATCTATTCTAAAAAAAAAGTTAATTTGAAAGTGACTCTGTTTGAAGGACAAAAACAATCTATATAGTTTACTTGTTATTTATTTACTTGTACTGAATATATATACTTACTTTCCTTTCTGCCATCTTGCCCCTATCGTCTTTTCTCCATCCCCCGCCCACACTTCAACATGAACCATGTTATGACGTTGCCTTTTAGCTGTACAATGTAATAAAATACATATATTATTTCACGTATTATCAAGTTTGAAACTGCACAGGTCTGTTGCTTAACAATGGCCATTTAAGACTACTGGGAGAAAAAAGAGTAACAACAATACACTGAAACCTACATTTTAAAATTTCTAATTAACATTGTGTGACTATTGAGAATCTTATGGCTTACAACACCTCACTGTATGGCTGCTTTAAGAATATCAAAAGATATTAAGTAACATAAGAGGGGCTTAACAATTATTCAGTGTATGAATGAAAAATAGAATTATCACTTTGTTGGGCATGGAAGTACATTCCGTGGACAATAACAAAAGAATTTTGGCAGGTTAAAATGTATTTTAGCCCACTGAAATAAACCAATGAAAAATGTAAATCAAATTATTGTGCAAAGTAGCACAATAACTTTCAACACTTACAACTAAGTTGCAGGTAATCCATTTTTTTTGTCTTTTATAATTCTTGACAACTCACATAGGAAGGTTTTGTAATTTCTAGCCAGCTTCACTCGATGGTGTATTTTAGTGGTGGGAAAATAAAAGCCACATTTTTAAGTTGTAAACAATTGCTGTTTTGTTGTTAAGTTTGTTTTTTCAGTTTTTATTTTTTCAATGTCCTCCAAAGTTACAATAACAGTCATAGGGTTTATGTTCTTGTACAAAAATATGTTTTGGGCCCTTCTCAGAGCTCATTTTGCGGGCCCAAACTGACAGGCAAGTGGTAAAATGAGCTCTGAGTTTGGCCCAAAACACTTTTATGCCCACGAACATTAACTCTATTGTTTTGTTATTTACAGTGAGCTTACACTTTTTATTGTAGTATATTCCTGATACAAACACCAAGTCACCAGGTTTCACTTTCTCTGTTCCTTCAATATCTTTAGGCAGTGTATCAAACTATGAAAACACAAAGCAGAAGCTATTAAAGTTTGTCTTTGGGTGACAGTGTTCCTTTGGTAGGATCTGACTTTGGATTTGTGATCCAAGATCACAACGCATCAAAGGAACCAATGAATCCTGCTTGCCTGGAGTGGATTTATTGGTTCTTTTGATGCATTATGATCTGAGTGATCTCAGATCACAAACCCAGAACCAGGTGGTACCAAACAAATACAGTCTTCGTGAAATGTCCACCACATAACAGCCAGCAGTGTTTGAGGTTACAATCTAAGGCTACTAATAAGAGTTGTAACATTTAATTATCATACCATGTATGCTTGATTCCATGGCCCAATTTCAAAGCCAAAATCCTCCTTGAGATCTCTGAGTACTCTTCTTATCAATCCACAGCAGTCAAGGAAAATTGGTGAATTAAATTCCAGAGCTAACCAAGAAAAAATGACATTTATTGTTCTACGAATAAATAGTGATAAATTTGAAACTGAAAGCGAGCTATTATTCAATCAGTATATATAGGTAATCAAATGGTACAGAGTGGAATTTAGAATAAATGAGCACAAGAAAATTTTTCAAAGAATGAAAAAATTGCATACGTCCATAGGGCAAATGTAATTTGTAAACTTAACAAGTGCTTTATATTGTATTCCAAATTACCCTAGAAACAAAACATTTGATTACTTGTTAACAATACACATGCAAAAAATAATATAATTACAAATTTCTACACTCAATTTAACCTTTCTGCACTGTTTGGGATTAACTGACGTCTCTCAGACAATCAGAGTGTTAAATTTTTGTTCTCACTTTTTTTTTAATTTCATGGATTGTTTAGGAATTAATTCAACCAATGTGTTCTCAGCCCATCAGCACGTTGAAACTTTTGCATGTACATTATTAAGTCAGCAGCTATATCACTGCCTGTTCTGATTTTCCTATGAGTGAAAATGCAAAGTCATTTTAGTTGAACTGACAAAATAGTCCATTTATTGGTAAATAGAAAGTTAAATTAACCAAGAAAGAGTTCTTTTATCAAGCGTCTTACAATCTGGATCCTGATATTTCTTGGCGTAAGGGACTCCAAAATAATGTTTACACCGCTCCAAAAACTTCATTCTAAGTCGCTCCATAAGAACAGGATCAGCTCTTGATTTCAGGACGTTTTCATCTATTTCTTTGGAGAGACGTATTGCTCGCTACAAGAAAAAATAAAACGAACGCAATAAGTATAAAATTGCGAGTGAAACATGTATCATCGACGTCGTTATTGTAATCAATTAATAAAATCAGTAGAATTAACCAGAAAATTATTAAAAATAAAAACAAACCAAAGGATGGCACGTGCCTGTCGGTGATTTCGGAATTTCTTGAACGCTTCCTGCAAACTCTCACCACTTTTTGAATTGGCGGTTGAATCCTCAGTCTGCCAAGAGATGTCCATCCCTACAGTCGTTCTTTTTATTGAATCACTCTTCTTTGTAGCCATGGTTTTTTGGTTCTTGTGGATGCTCAGTTCTTGACAAGGAGAACGCGTCATGACCAATGATGCTCACACGTTTTCTTTCTACTCTATGTTTAGCCTTATTGTTTCAAAAAGCTGGAGAATGTCTACTGTCCAATATTTACTATTGCCGTGTATTTGAAAAGTAAAACAATTTGTAAATATGGCAGTTTGTTTTCAGCGTGCCTAGTAACCAGGGTGACAAAAAGAGAGGTCACTCCACCCTACCCTACACAGTAATTCAAAACAAAGGAAATAAATTTCGCCCTGCTGATCTTCACGACTGAGCGGAAATCTTCCCAGATTTAATTATAAACATTTCAGAGCTTCAACTGCAATTCCTGTCAGTCTTCTATGCAGGTACAATTAATTACAGCTTTGCGAAACGGTTCTTTCAATCACCACTAAGAACTCTGAATGCATAAACAACAAAGCAGATACGACCAAGTAACGGTTATGTAGTTAAATATGCAGCAAAACATTTTGTTCATACCTGAAGACATGTACAGCCTCTAGGCATTTTAGTTTCGCACCGACGCAATTATTGGTTCACAAATTATACGTTTTGATTTCATATTACAACAATTTGTCCCTTATGGAAAGAGTTGCCAATCCTTGGCCAGAATCAAGTGCAAAATTACTCAAAATTAGAGTAAGTTGCCTTGTAAAGCACAGTTTCTCCGGGGAAAGGACAGTGACTGATCTAACCGAAAAAACTCAACAAAAGTTTGCTGCCAAAGCCTGGTGAATCTGCGATGCTCATTTAAGCGGTCTGCAAAAGAGAGGAAAAATATGATTGGTTGACGATCGTCAACAGCCACGCGGACCGGGGAATTTAAAATTTCGAATCAAACATCGTTGAGTAGTGCAGTTCAACGCGACGCTGGGTGGGTTTGCGTTCGATTCTCTCTCCCTGTCTGATTACAGATTTCCCTTGCTACAGGACTTTTGTTGTAACTATGGGCGCACAGGAAAGCAAGCGCTGGTCGGAGTTAACGCCCGAAACACCACAAGCTGTCGACAAAAGGCTCACCAGACTTCAAGAACTCAACGATCCCCGTTCACCATCTGGATTACAGCGAACTCCGATTCGGTTGGAAACTTACGAAGAATCACCGTGCAACAGAGAACTGAACATTGCCGATCCGAGATCTCCGAGTTTTTGCATTGATCGCACACCGATAACTGTTCACGCAGCTAAGAAAGATAACGAGAATCTAAAGGAAGAAGCAAAAGATTCATTAGCAAGCAAAGACGCGAAAGAGTACGATGACAGAAAATCAACCGAACAAACAGCAACGGTGGAAGAAGAGCCACCCTCCCCTGACATATCACAACTTAACAAAATCCTCAGCGAGATTTCAATGTCTCCTGAATCTCCTGCTGCACCAGTTTCAAAACGGGATACTTCACGTCTTTTGAAGAAAACAACCAGTCCAGGAGATTTTAAACGACAAAGAAGGCTATCTGGTCGCCGACAGTCTGTTCCACAAAAGCTCTTTTCCGACAAAGTGGTGTCAGCTCCAAGATCCCCTCTGGCGCAGAGAAATTCCGTGGATGTCACTGAAGCAGTTAAGAAAGGAAACAAGCTTTCATTCCGTTCACAGAAAACCAAACGCACAAGTCTGCAAGATGGCCTCTATTCGGGAAAAGAGAATGCCAGTGCACCACTTGTGATGTAAACTAAACCAGTTATTTTTAACTCCTAAATTCAAAATTTAATTTCGTAAGGAAAAGAAAGGAAGTTCGGAAACTTTGTAAATTGAAAGTACTGTATCTTTGCGATAAACACTTTTTAAGTTTTGGCCTGCTAAGATTGCTCAGAAGTTAACATTGATAAGCGAGACCTTTCGATATCCGACTGTATAAAACACATCTCTCGGTTAGTACGCGCGCTGTGATTGGTCAATTTAGCGTTCAAAAGTTTGTTTTGCTCGCCAAAATGTCTCCAGAGATATAACATCTTACAAACCTCGTTTCTCTGTTAGTAAGAGGTACGGGCCGATTTCAAAGAACAAAAATAAGGTTTTGGTTGTTACCGTTAAATTTCTAGTTATTACAATATATTTCCTTATAATTTTTTTCTTAAAGCTTAAGAGCTTCATAGAAGAAATAAAATAGGAAATAAGCCAGGTAGAGAACTGTTAGATATATATTCTTACAGGTAAAAAATGTTTAGGACTTCTCCACTTTAGGAAATATAATATGGTTTCAAGCATCAACTTTATCATGGTTCAAAAGTAACTCACAAGTTGCCTTTATTGAAAAAGAACTTGTTGCTCGAATTAGAGGCAATATTTTAAATTTGCATTTAGTTACCGTAGCAGTAAGCTGGATACTCCAGCAGCAGCCACAAAATGTCAGTAATGTTTATATTAACATATACAAATAATAGATCTAGATTGTAGATACATGTAGATTGGTAAAATGTTGTTGGTGCAAGACAAACAATGTAAATAATTAAAATGTTTCATTGCATCATCAGAGTTGACAGTTTCCATTGCCGAGTCTTTCAGAAGTTGTGGGATATCATTATTACCAAGAAGCAAAACCCAGATGCAGCAATATTTTTACTCTTTGAATACACAGACCAAACCCTGTTAACTATCTTTGCCCACCATCCCTTTTCCATTGTCACCTGAATTGACTGTAAACTTTTCCTCAGAGACCAATACATTCTTTGATTCTTCAAGCATGGTGGTGGGCTTGGTTGATTTTGGGAAATGAGCTCCAGCAACAAAAACTTAGAGCAAAAATTTCAGCGTACAGATTAAAGCATCATTATTATTAGTTTATTTATCTCTAAACATAAAATCTAAGCACACCACTATGCTTGGAAGGAAAAATTCTCCTGAAGCCAGAGCACAAACTTTGTCACTCATTTGAATTGAAAGAGGAAAAACTTAAATCCAATGTACTTGACTGTTGAAAATAATCTTGGCTGCAGCTCTTTGGTAACTCTCTGAATTAAGGAAGACTTGAACCAGTGGGTAAAAGAGACAGTTCTATGTACTGTTTCCAATTTTGTATATTGCAGCTAGATATACCTATTGGTCACTGAGTTGCTGTACTCATGGAAAAACTTGATAAATTGTTTTATCACATGTTGTTCCAGTAACACATTCCACCAGTTACATTAATTCAACTGCAAAAATGTGGCCTTATATGATTATTTCATTTGTCTGAAGAATGCTTACTATCACCAAGCAATGGACGAAGGTCCCACTGGGCGTGGGTATAGTAAGAAAGACGGTCCCATGAGATCCGCCTTGTGCAGCTTGAGTTGTTAACTACATTAACATTCTGAGGTGGATCGGTTGGTTGGCTGTTTTCTATGATTCTGAAACATCAAATTGGAATCTAAAGCTGTTGTCAGATGTTTCAAATTTCCAGCCACTTTTCAAAGACCCATCCTGCTGGCCTTCTCCATCAGTCTGAAACAAGTAACCAAAGAGGTGAATTGTTTATAGAAAAGTGCACATTGCAACCAGGTGGATAATGAGACATACATGTACTGGTACATGTAGTTTGATGCTACACTGATTTAAAATAATGTTACTTAAAAAGTTATAATTCATCAACCCAAACTTGTGTTTTCTATTTACCGTAAATGTAATTGTTTTAAATGGCGGAATTTTTTCCATTCAAGGCTGGATAAAATAACAAGTCCACTCACTCACTCAAAATATCCTAACACAGGGAGCATATGGTTATAAACAGAAACATCTCTAGTTGTTTGTGCTAACAAGCTTCTTAATGCAATACTCATTACTGATGGCTTTCATAATACTGACCTCAGTCGTAGCTGAATTGCTAGATTTCTTCTGACTAACTTTTACAAAGGTACTCTTTTGCTTCTCTTGTTTAACTGTTGAAAGCTTTAAACTTGGAAGTGGTTCTAAGATAATATAAAACACTTAATGTTTTATTACTATTAATAAAATATCGAAAAAATAACTTGAATTTAAAAACAGAGTGTTGTGCAGACCTTTTTCTGCTTTCTTCCTGTCTTCCTCAATCTTTTTCCTATAGTCTCCAAAAAGTGAAAACATGATTTGTCTCTTTCTTGGCTAAATACAATAAAACCAGTATACTAAGTTAAACCACAAATGAATCAATCAGTGCCAACAAGTTCAAACAAAGGGGTAAGCAGTTAATATGGTACTAGGGAAATAGTTAATCTGGACAAGCTGTGAACATGCGTTGCATATTTTAAGTCTTGTGGGTTTCTGGCCAATATCATTATTGCTTTAAAGTGAAGGAAAGTAAGAGAATTACATATGGGCTTGATACAGACTTTCTTTCTGTTTAAGGATTATGGCAGGCTACATTACACGGACAGACTGCTTAGGTATTTAAAATTATCCCTGTATTTGAAGACTGGTTCTGTAACTGATGTAAATAGTCATGAATAATCGGAAAACCTACCACTGGTGTTTTAGGTGATTTAAGAGATTTCAGGAAACAATGTATATTTTCAGCTACGGAAAAAGAAGATAAAATCAGGTTTAATGTTTAAAAAACAAATTAGAATTATTATTACAATCAATGACAATAAATTTCTCAATAGTCACATTTATAAATGGGAAAAAATATAGCCTGCCTGCTTAACTGTTTTTATTTATGACAATTAGCATAAAAACACTTCTAATAGCAACAGCAGTAGGAGCAGCAGCAGCAGCAGTAGAAGTAGCAGCAGCAGCAGGAGCAGCAGCAGCAGCAGCAGTAGAAGTAGCAGCAGCAGCAGGAGCAGCAGCAGCAGCAGCAGCAGCAGCAGTAGGACTTTATTTGAGTGTCAAGGTATTTACATGTAGCTTCTAACAAACTAATTGGGGAGACTAATATAAAAATACGGCATACTATAGACCAAGCAGCAGAGGTAAAGTGTCTGGATATTTGGGTAGGCACATAATAGCCAAATTTTTTGGTCCTATAAAATACCTTGTTTTTTGTCAGGTTTCTGAAAGGTGAGACCCAATTCAAGTTGCTCAATGCACCAGTCCATTTCACGTTGAAATTTCTCTTCAGGGGTCTGAAAAATACAGCAACCCCCATCCTTCCATACAAGCCTCAAGACATTCATCAGAAACCTCAATCTACAATTACATTAATTTTCTTCGAGTTTAAGAAACGATTACCTTGTTGGCGTCGACCTGATTTCCCTCTACCCTGTATTCTCTTGATCCATTTGCATGAGTTTCTGTGATTTTCGCATCATCCTCAATAAAGAAAAATCTTAACAGTTGAATATTTTTATTTTCATAGACCTGCATCACTTTATTCTAAATAAGTACCTTCTGCTTTTGTTCTTGTCTCTTGCGTTTCGCGGCTTCTCTCTTTTTCTTATTTTTTCGCTGCTTAGCTGTGAGTTCCTCGCCATCCGCCATTTTTGTTTTACTTTACAAAAAAGAGCCAATCAAATTTTATCACATTCAAGAAGTTAACCAATAGTGGAAAGACAAAGTAGCCAATCAGATGTTACGAATATTTGGGATAGAGGAAGGCGCGCATATTGCCGGGAAGCTAACGGTTTGTTTACGTTTTGCTGTAACCAAAAATAGTAAGATGTCTTCCGCTATCGACATCGAATTTCCCGCCCGATATTTTTTCGTCGAAGACTTTGACTTCAACGACGATTTAGACGGGGAATGTGAAGATTGTGGTCGCGTTGTTGCTGAATGGTCTCTCTTCCAATGTCAATATGGGTTCTGTGGAAGATTTTTCTGCGAGAACTGTGGATTTCGTTGTTCGCAGTGCGGCGATAATGAACCACGCTCCGTTAGTCTTTGTTCACCTCATGCGAGAATGGTTTATCCTCCTTGCGATGGCTGTAAGCGCCAATACTGCGATATCTGTTCTACCACGGCCGTGGTACAGGTGTGTAGATTGGTATCCTCTACAGGCGAAATGTAAAGACTTCGCGCTTTATTTTCGTACATTTGAACAAAATTCACAGCTGAAAGAATTTATAATTTGAATTCGTAAACAAAACTCGAGCACCAACAGCGTATTCTTCAATTTTTCAATTCAACTGCAGTTTGAACTTACTCGTGGAAAAAGCATTAAACATTCATAAAGAAGATTTCACTTTTATTCGGACAAACGTATTTACAAAGAAATTTAAACGCCGGTTTTTATGGGTTATATAAATTGAGATGAAAAAAATTCATCAAAACTATTTTGGGTTCACCATTCTGTCCACTCTTTTTATTTTTAGTGCAAGTCCTGTTTGAAACAGTTCTGCACCGGATGCCAAAATCAAAAGAAAGAAAATATTGCAAAAAGCGAGACATGTGACAAATGTGGTACGAAAGTCCTTAGAAGCCTACAGGAGATGTGCCGGCACACAATCAGAGGTTCCATTGGCGGGGCTGTACGGACACCTGTGAATTTCATTCAATCAAGCGACATAGACCGGAATGTCCAGCACCTTCCGCTTCCTGATACTGTGAAAAACTATATTTGTTACAACTAAAATCCCTTCTATCACCTCTAACCAGATGTCAGGAAGAAATGAACAGATGTTGATAATAAAGAATTGTGCTGTGAAATTTTAGACACTAAATAGTTAGTGCAATAGTCGTATACTATTATTATATCAAAACAGTCATTTAATGCAATATTAGTTATTGGGAAAGTAATGATGCCAAACTGCTCAACTATAAGATGAACTCAGGATTAATAGGATACAAAAATGAGATTGTGCTCAAAATTACACTGTCTGTGATAATTGATTGATAGAGAAGCAGGTAAGTCTTTATAGCATTAAATAAAAATTCCCACAGAGAGGCTTTAAGTTAAAAGCTTCTGCTGTGAAGAAACATTTTGGCTCCTTGCCTATAATAGTGAATGCTTGTCAACTGTAGTGTGACAGTCTCCTCTGGATGTTTCCTTTCATGTTTATCCTCTCATTGTTAACCCATGGATAGTTAATTATCCCTTCAGACAAATAATCATAGAGGTCTGTGTATCGGTAATAAAGATCCTGTCTTGTAGAAAAGCATTCGTGATGAGATTTCATTGTTGTCAGACTAGCCAATCAGGTCTCAGGATTTACACATGCTTTGTTGGGTTGTCTTGATGCCTGCCCTTTGTGGCCAAATAACACGAATAAACAATACTACATGTATTTGTGTTGGCTATTAAACTGTTGTTAATTTCTTCACTGTTTTTTTTTTTTGGTATACTGTTTCAGTTACCAGTGACAGTTTTTCAGAACTCAACTCATTACATTGACTGTAACCTCAGGAAGGGAACCTGAGAGGTCTGTCAGTAATGAATATTAAAAAACAGTCTGAAGAAAATACGCATGCTGATTGGTTAGAATTCATGTTTCTATAACTCGATAGAAACACAGAACTAGCATGAGCTCTTGATGTAGTGATGACGCAACCAAAGAGAATTTACATTTTGGTCATGAAAGTTAACAAGTTGTTTTCCTTTTTTTCGTCGCAGTGTTTATTAAAAGAAATAAAAAACATGTTCTTTGTGTTTCTATTGAGTTATAGAAACACTCACGAAAGTTTGGGAGAACTGGAAAAAGTTGTGGATCTCTTGTTCTCCCAAATCCACTGGTGTTTCTACATAAACTTGATAGAAACACAGTACATGTTTTCCATTTCATAAATACAGACCAAATGATGGCACCTAGTTGTTTCCTTTAGACACTACAGAAACTGAACCCTCCCTCCTTCCCCAACACACATAATCATGCACACAATTATATAAATAGGAACTACATGTTTAGCCTGTGATGGAGTAGTAACACTTCCAGGAACAAGCTGAATACCCTTTTCTCATGCAAACCTTTACCTAACATTACCGGTACTTATATTACCAAAAACATGGCACTGTCCTGGAATAGAAATTTTATTTTGTTAATTGATGTCCTAATTCACTGTCTATTGACAAATCATTATCTTTAAAGAAAATCCTCATAGTAAACTGCTTGTAATTGATATCATTACTGAATAACTCTTTAAATAGCATTCACTAATATTTCCTAATGAATGTTTCTTTTGCCGCGTTCACACCAACTAAACCTGTTTAGTTAAACTAGGTTTTGAAATTTTCACAAAAGCCTTCCAAAAGATTTAAGTCTAATCTTAAGACATAGTGAGAAAAAGAGTCTAACAGTGATTCATTAGAAATGACTTTCAAGTCAGTAGAGAATTTACACGGAACTGTTTTGTGCAGAGTGCTTCCAAACCATGTTTAACTAAACAGCTTTAAAACATGTTTAAGCTTTGGTGTGAATGCAGCATTTGATGGGTCTAATCAAAATTATCCCACATATTTTTAAAATAGCCATCATGGTACTTTTTAAAAATATAATTTTTTTTCTTTAGACAAAAGAAAGAAATGCACATTGATCATATGCACAACAGGTTTTGAGTCTGGTTTGGGAAAATTTGCTACAAACACAATTATTAAACTGCACTTGCAACATACATGCAGTGGTAACAAGTACTGAACAAAACTGTAGGTTAATCATCTAAGAAAAGTAATGCATTATCAAAACCTAAATTGTCGTATATACAAGGCTAAAAGGTTAAAAAATTTGTAAAGTTAAAAAGTAAAAACCCAATAATTTCGGCTGTTTGCCATCATCATCAACCCTGATGATGGCAAACAGCTATATTTTTTATCAAGCGAACATTATGGACAAAACCTAAATTTTAATCTAATATTATAAATATCATTGATTTTATACATTAATTAATAATAATCTCTAGTCTAATAACACACTTCTATCATCTGTGCCAAATATCGCAACCCTTACTGCACTTTGTGAACAAAATTTTCAGTTTGAAAAGAGAATTGAATAAGTCAACCAGCAGCTTTGTATTTAAACTTGAATACTTGATGTTTCTATCAAAGCAGTGTGACTGAATGAAGCTTCAATGCAATTGAATTTTCAAACATTCTTGTTTCCAGTTCCTCTTTATTTACATATACTCAAAATTTCAGTCGAAAAAGACTTACAATAATTAATTTGTGCTGGAATTTTATTTTTGAACCCTATTATCAATGTTCATTCCTGTCATTATCGTCCAGTTTTTCCAGACAATGCTCCATGTATTCATGAGTGAGATTGTATCGGGTTATCATCCCAACAAGCTGAAAGAAAGAAATTCAAATGTACAATCCATTAGGAGTTTTTACCAACAAATAATTGCTTTTTTCTGCAAAAAAATAGACTTAATTCAACATATGTTAACAAATTTTGCAACTACCGGTACTCTATCGTACTAACAGTTTTTTGACGGGCTCTCACGAGAAAATAGACTTGTATCAAGAGAAATGAGACTTTTATTGTGAGAAACAAGATGCATCTCGCAAAGGTGGTAACTTTAATACATTTGAGTGGTACTGCACATATTTTTTTCTTTGATTCCAAATGTCATCAAATAGGCAATCATTCTGGAAGTCAATGGCCACAAGTCTCTCACACAGATTTCTTAAACATAGCTCCCAATAAAAAGTGCATTTCAGAATATGAATACCAAATGTACAATTTACAGACCTGTCCTTTGGTATTGATCACTATAAGATGCCGCAGACCCATTGTCCTGAACAAGTTGAAAACTAAAGGTACTGGGGTCCAAGGAAATACCATATATGGGCATGGGTTCATATACGGGGTGACATCCTAGAATAAAATAAATAAATGAATAATAATAATAATAATAATTCAAATACTAGCAGTGTGCAGGATGTTTATCCCATGAACCTAAGTTTAAATGACCTTGTTCCCACAAGTCTATAGCTCCGTGGTGGAGCATCTGAACTATGACCCACAAGATTATAGGTTCAACTCCTATTGGCAGAACTTGGATTTCCATTTTGCGACAATGTTGAAACAAAATACATCTTTCACAAAATTCTCCAGGCTGAACATTTACCATCTTCAGCATTTCACAAAAACTAAATAAATTCAAATTATCATCCCTTCGGTTATCACATATTGGCTGTATGCAGGTTTTCTACAGAGGCTTTCTTTAAAAAGCTCTTAAAAGACCTGTCTAAAATTGCATTGTAGTGTGTTTTGCATAAATTAGCCTCAAAAAAGCATGCAGTTGGAGTAGATAGGGGATTATATGAACAAGATAAACCTGGGGAGATGAAAGTGAGAAGGCAATTTTGCATAGAAGGAAGATGATTATGTGAATTGCTAGATGGAAGAATTTTATGAGATTGAAATATGACAACAAAAATCAACTCAACAACAAATTAATTTAAGTTGTTATATTACAAAGAGTTCTTTTTGGAACTACTTGCACCAGGACAATCAAACACTATAACAAACAATATCATTAGTATAAACAAAAATTTAACATATTGAATGATATTACACAATACAGTACCTATAACAAATTGAAGTAATAATTATGTTATACAACATGGCCAAATTTTAGTTATCAATATACTTACCATAATTTTAGACTGGTCTTCAAATTCAATATGCAAGTCGTGGACGTCAGGATATCTGGGATAATCCTCTGTCATCATTGCAAAGTTCAGTGCGGGTCCTGGAGGTAGCTGAAACAAGAAAGTCATGTTACTAGAAAGGATTTTTTCCTGGATGAACATCATTTGGAATATACTTTGACTAAATATTTCTAGTACCGTATTTACGCATGAATAATGCGCAGCCGTGTATAATATGCATTCTAATTTTTGACCACTTTATTAAAAAAAAAAAAAGATTTCAAGATAAACGCTGATGAACATTACAACCATGAGTGATAACAGACATAACATGCTCACTAGTTAAGTGAATAATATTATACAGTTTTGTTATATACCTAGACTTTCCCTCAACAAAACAAGCACTGTGATTGGTTGATTCTTTGTCATGTGCCCATGATCAAATTCAAATGTATCCCAACAGGGATACAATTGCGCAGTTGTTGCCCGCACACCAGTTGTACTGTCTTTGTTTGTTTGTGTTGGCCATATAATTGTTTAAGGGAAAGTCTAAATATATAACAAAGCACTTAATGTATGGTCCCTCGGGAAACTAGTTCGTTTTGTTTTCCCTCAAGTCTTCATCTCTGGAAACATCAGGACTCTCAGGAAAACAAAACTAACTGTTTCCCTCTGGACCATACATTAGGTGTATAATGTGGCTTAGGAGGGTACAATTGACTAGAGCAGCATTTCCATATTCCTCTCTATAGTGTCTTCATCAAACCAAACCACATCACCCCTGAGGTTTCAAGACACTAGAGAGGAGTTCAAAAGTCAGGTAGGTCAGTGAATTGTAATGTTTTAAGTTCTACTGACAGAGTGTTCTTCAGTGAAAGAACTGATGTTATCTCTCAAAACAAGACAGGGAACAGTTACATGTATACTTTAATTCAGCACATATCAAACTACAGTCGAACCTTACTATCTCGAACTCTCAAGTTATATAAAAAATAGTTTGGGAAAGTGGGGGTTTGAGATAACCCATGGTAAATGATTGAAAAAGCAATCCAAGGGAAATGATTTTGAGTTCGAGATAGCAGGAAGTTCAAGATAATTGCATTCAAGATAGTGAGGTTCGACGTACACTGTACTGTACATGTTCACGTATGTCTCGTCACACACCTGGCTGCAGTTTGAACATAAGATATTGCAAATACCTGGCAGTGCTCTGAATAAAATACTCTTCTCTTGAGTAATGTCACCAGTTGGGATCTGAGGATGATCCCATGAAATGTTAGAGCCTGAGGTTCCTCAGTCTCTTTTATTTTTGAAAACAAGTGTGCCCTCTCTGTAGGTGCTGCCTCCTGACTAGTGCCTGGCACTGAAAAATAAACAGTCATTAGGTGACATTTAATCACACTGTCTTTCCTTTCTGAAAAGCATACAGTCAATATAACACTCAATTCAGCTTCCTGTATGCTAAGTAAACATAGTTCATCGACTGATTGACCAAATAATCTTGTATACCTTCATGGTCACAGAATTCTCTGTTCTGCTCAGGATGAAAATCAGGGACCAAATTAGACAACAAAGGAGCTGAAGAAGAGTAATCAAAGGAGTGCTTCTCGTCACAACTTGAGGTTTTCTTTGCCCTGTTGATGTCTATAACTTTGCTAGCCTTATGATGTTCAGATCCTTCCCTTCTCCTGCAAGATACACCAGTCTGCAAACACCTGCCATCATTCATTCTTCTCCGTAACTTCTGTTCACTGGTCAAATTTGAAAATGTCATGGTGCGAGCAAACCGTTCATTGCTGGATACAGGATTCCCCTCGTAGTCACCTTCACCGACTACACGCTGAGTGTTCTTATCAATAGTTACCACTGGAAATGCATTGTGTGCCGTAGTTTTTAAAATACCAATGATCGAGCTAATGCGAGTGTGAGGGTAGATGTATGATAGGCAAGATTCCATGATATCTGAAGCGTTTAATCTGTCAAAGAAAGGAAAAAAAAAACTGTTGTTGATAGAAACCTATAGTAAGAGCTGTAACAAAACATAACTATACATTGAACCTTACCTCAAAATTAACTTTTTGCATTGTTTTCAAGAAAGACATTATTTTACCAATATTCCAAACTCGTCATTACAGAACTGAAGCAGTTAAATCAAACTCCACGACATTCCTAGAAAATCATAACTTTGCATCACGTACGTTCTGTCATGTCTCTTGACAGTAATCTGTTCGCTTACTTACTAATCATATTTTGATCATTCTTGGAAGTGAAATGGCTGTCACAAATACTGTAATTGCATCATAAAATTAATATATTTTAAAGAATATTGAAACCAGAATAATGATCCAAGTCCTAGGCTGCAGCTATGAATTACATACCTCTTAAAATACTAACCGAGATTGAGGTTCATACTTACCTCTTATTAACCGAGCTGGAGGTCTGCATGCGAGAATCTTGACCGAGGTCATGAGTACAGACCGAACGCAGTGAGGTCTGTACACACAACCGAGGTCAAGATTCTCCCATACAGACTGACTTAGCTTGGTTAATAAGATGTTTATTATATGGCAAAGAAGGAAACTTTAATTCGTTTAATGTAACTGGGTTGCTGACATTTTGCTTGCGAACGGCGATGAGCTTAACTTAAACCTGCTAAAATTTGCTCATCTTTTTTTCCTTTTTTTTGTCATCAGGCTTTTTGGCACTTTCATAAATGATTGAGACGAAAATAAAAGAAAATGGTGAACATTTTTGTATTTAGTTTGCTACTTTTTCAACGCAAAATAAAACCAGTCTACAGATGCTGGTCTAGATGGGAAAATCTAGACTGCGGTCAATATTGATTTCAGCCAATCAAATTCGTGAATTTGGTAGTTCTCAGTCCTTCTGAGACACAGCCATATAATAATGTAAGTTATGGACCGAGTTTCTTCCACTCAAATTTATGCCCCAAGTGCAAAGCACATGGAAAAAACGAGGATCCGTAACTGACAGTATAGACCAAGATAACAAGGCTTGTAAGATATTTATTACATCTCTTTAGCGACCAAAACAAACTTTTGAATTTAGCGGGCCATACAGTGAAGTAAAGCCTGCTAAATTGACCAATCACAGGGTGCGTACTAACTGAGACACAAAATAAAAGTACTCTACAGTCAGTTGATAGTAGACTATTGCAATTACTGTACCTGTACATTTCTTGTGGTGCAGCCCACTCCAGTAGAGGAACAGACTTCACTTTGATGTGAATGTCATAAAGTCCTTCATTAAATAGGTCTCCGGACCATTTGGCAACCTAGAAATTACAAACTTGAAAAATAAATTTGAAATATTTATAATGTTAAATTAATGGCCTTCAATAATGACTGATACTTACTTTAATACTAGTTACTAGTTTCATTAAAATGTTTGGGCATGTATAAATTTGATACTACATCTCTAAGTATACTAGTGTATATAATAATGATCATTATTAATTATTATAACAATTAATTTTATTTCATAAATAATTAATGATTTTTAATAATTAATGCTTAATATTACATAATTTTAAATTATTGTTATGCAACAAACATTACCAGCTGACCAGTGTATGCCAGATCAGCTTTTAGAAATAAACGTACCATGAGTGCAATCATAATTGGCAAGCCATAACTGATCTCATTGGTTGATTCTATAAGTATGACAGTAAGACTGATTGTCATGCGTACAACACCGCCCAGAAATGATGCTGCACCAATCAATGCAAAGGTCCCATGGTAGGTGTGCTGGTATCCTAGCAACCTGAGTACAAACAAATTTATAAAGTGAACTACAACATCAAGAATCAATAAATCATAATATCATTATAAAAAAATAACGTCATTGGTAAACATCTGGTGTAGAAGTCTAGATAAATTCAAAAGTCTAATAAGTAAAAGGAAAAACTTAATAACCAGCACCCAATTAAAAAAATAATTAAAAACATTATTAACAAAATTGCATAATTATATACACTGTAATCATCATTCGATTGTATTCTGATCAATAATAATATTATTTGCTAATAATAATAAAATTTAATGGTACCTACTTAATGTACAGTATTGAACCTTTAATCTGCAGTACATTAAGCCATGTGAGGAAATCCTAGTTAATCAACCTTCAATTTAATGAGGAAACTCTATTAAAAATAATATGGTGGATCCTCCCATACACCTTACTATTAGGTATGTACCATTAGTGCATTATTAAAGGCTTTTAATCATAGCAAAGACTAATTAAATCACCTGCAAAGTTCACCAATAAACCTGCCATATGCTGCACCACACAGGAGGCAAGGTACAAACAGACCACTGGGAACACCAGCACCATACGTCCAGCAAGCCAGGAAGTAGAAGCATATGAAGAAAATCCCCAGGGATGTCAAACTAAAGGCACCTGTCAATCAGTCATCAAAAACTGGCAATGATGTGCATGACAAAATAATCAAACATGCCATTCTTAAGAATGCATTCTTAAGCATGTGGTATGATCCAGAACTGGATTTGTGAACTGGGGTCACTCAGATCATGGTGCATCAAGGAAACCAATACTGTACATCCTTGTCCAGACTGGCAGCATTTATTGGTTCCTCTGTTGCAGATTCTTCCTCATCCAAGATCACAATGGATAAAAATTACAGATGTGGATCATACCAAAAGGTACACAATTCCCTAATACCTACACTGCACATCAATAGAGAGTGGTAACCAAACAATGATTTTTGCAACATCAAGAAAAACTCCAAATTTTGTTATTTTTAAAATATGAGATAAGCAACACATTCTTAATCAAAATTAAGTAGAATTTTTTGTTTGCAGAGCGGGGAGATGAACAGTACAATACTGGGCCAAGTGGTAAATAAACAAAAGAATCTTGAATTCTTACTTAAACACAGCTTTAAATTCAACATAAATTCCATACCATCCAGGTGGAAGAGCTGCCTAATGGCTGATTCTTGTGAAGTAAAAAACAATGTTGCCATATCATTATACTTCCCATCTTCACAAAAATATGGTTTTGTTTCATTCACACTTGGACTATTCTACAAAAAAAAAAAACAATGAAAAAATGCTAATAAAGATGGTTGCTATAACCATTTATACCTTTGAAATCAAAACTCTCCAGAATATTACTGTAGTCTTACTTCTGGAAGTGTTTTGCATTGTGCAAGATAAACAGGACCAAAAAACGTAACTGAAGTGGTGATGAGTCCAACCAGCACTGCCTCAAGAATCCTGCAAGACACAGGAGAATGCAAATAATTTTTGAATAATTTATAAATATCAGTTCTTTGTACTTATAAGTCTAAGTATCAGTAAACAACAATAAAATTGAAAAATAATTTTTATACTAGTCTTGTTACTAACAATTAAATTATAAATACCAGTCAAAGGGCTCTATGAGCCAACTCATTCATGCTTAGCAGTGAAGTGATTGATGAGAGCAGTAAGCAGAAGTGGAACAGATATATTTTGAACAGACTCAGCAAATCATAAACATTCACTGTGGAAATAAATATGATGTTGTATGTGCCAAAAAGGAAACGCATTGTCCTGCCACAGGTAGCCCAAGCTAAGAGTTTGTAGGGGATTTCAACGAAGGTCAGAAATAATAATTATAAATGCATTTAAATGCCTTAACTTGTCCCTGTTTCTTGTTAACTGGAAATAATTAGTCGTTTCTTTTTGTAGTTTTAAGGAATTTGAGAAAAAAAAAACTTGTCGGTTAAAAATAACCGAAACGATGCATTCAGTTGTTGTTGAAGTCCATTCAGTTTTTGCCGCCTGTGTTGTTTATCGAATTGACGTTCCATTCTTGAACTCAATAAGGGTACATTTTGTTTAAAGAAAGGCTCCCTCCCTCATAATGTTTTGCAATCATCCAGAAAGTGCTATTTCAAATTAAGCTTGTCTGCTATTCATGACAAGTTGGCTAAATGGTCAGTGGTTGCTTTCATTCAACCAATTTGTTACATCACTTCCGCTATTTCTGCTAACGCCACCGCATCCGTCCACGCAGATTTCTGCTAATGCCACTTCCCTCTCTCCACAATAACTCATCCATTGCTTCGCAATGAACGAGTTAAAAATGATATTTTAACATTCCTATAGATATAGTTCTTTTAATTTTCTGAGTTATTTTAATTCTAAGTTATAATTCAACTAAAGGTACAGTAACTTATAACCAAAATCTAATTTTTGCATATCTGTTCCAATATTAAGGGAGATTCAGTCCTATAATAAAATGTAAGTCTTCATATTTAGTGAAGTGACTAGATAATGTACACCAAGAAAAATTTGTTTTTACCCACCTAACATATTTTGGTCGAGAACAAACATGTAAAATTCGATGAACTGTGAGATGTTTGTTCAGTGCATTGAACCAAGCTCCTAGCAAGCCTCCAACAAATCCCATAGCTATGAAGATCAAAAGATCTTGAATATTCCATAGATCACACTTTTCTTTTCCAGTGCTACACTAAAACAGGAGCAAAAGGGACAAGATTTAAAAAGTTATTCCTACGGGTTGGTTTGAGCAAGTTTCAGTTTCAGTTTATTGTTTTGCCAAAAGTTATATAAAGCAGAAGATCTAAATATTTAACACTCTCATGGAGAGGAAGCCCAAGAGAAGCTTCCAGGCTTCTAAGGAATGGGCTCCCTCAATTAAATAATTAGAACAAAATATTATCATAATTACATGGAAAATCAATGGCAGAGGTATATACATAGATAGTCGTACTTTCATTGCTATAGGCTAACAAAGGGAAGTGACAAAACAAAAAAAATTAAAAGCGAGAGGCATAAGTAAAAATAAATAAATAAATGGACATTTTATGATAATAGGAATGCTTTTAGCTTATAGCAAAAAGATATCATTCTTAAGGTAAAGTAAATTTATCTTTAATGAACATTACTAATCAGTTAAATTAATATGTTTGTATTGCTAAATTAAAACAAAAACAATATACACTGTATATACAATATAAAGTATAACCCTGTATCATAATTAATTTTGAATGCAATTAGAATACACAGAGAGAAAGTAAGTACACAAAGAGAGAAAGTAAGTACACAAAGAGGGTAAGTAAGTACACAATCATGTAATAAATCCATTATTAACCAAGCTTGCTCCAGACCATACTGGCACAACATCAGCCCTGGGTCCGTACTGTGAAGACCTCGGCCGATATTCTCCCAGGATGGCCCTCCTACCACAAGCATTTTATCAAACAGTTTATTGAGAATCGCTTCAATATCATGTACATGTTTGTAGGGGTACTAAGAATGAAAAATGAAAATGAATGAAAAATGCCATTTATCTAATGAATATGAAAGTGTAATAATACCTAACATAAAATACCAAACTTACACTGAAAACTCCAAAGTTTAGCAGGCCAGGCTGAAAAAATGAACCCCAGCCATAACCAGTGATACCAGACAGAAAAAAGTTCAGGGTGAATGTTGAACACATGGAGCAGAAAAACTGCATGAGGCAAACAAGACATAATGTTCAAAATATTGCTTATAAATTACATTCAATTTGTAAAATAAACAATTCAACTTTTTCATTCAAGGTGGTTTTCAAAGAGAAAGAGAAAGTAAACCCTCATGACTGGTTACTTAAACAAATTAGACCTTGATCAAAAAAGACAAATTTGGAGGTTTTGGGTAATACAGAGGAAAACTGGAGAACTCAGAGAAAAAAAAAACCATGAAACAAGAAGAGAACCAACAACAAATTCAAACCACATGAGATGGCAGGAATTGACATGGGTCTGTCACAGAGGTGGGATGCAAGTGCTCTCACCACTGCACCAACCTTGCTCCCCATATAAGAGCATGCTTAAGCTTACACTTCTCCATGTAAGGCCTTGGTTCCAAAAAGAACTTCCCTCTTCCAAACTGAAAAGCACACCTCCAATAGGCGCCCCAAAAGCAGCTGAAAAATAAACCTTGTATCACTGTGTGTTCAAGTAATATCCTAAAACCTCCTAACAATACTACCTGCAACACCAGCAGCTGCACCGCCAGACACAAAGTCTCTTTTCTCCCTGCAGAAGAAGGACATAGGTCAAGGAGAAATTATTCAGACAAATTGTCTGGAAAAGGACTCAACAAAATTGTCAAAATAACTTGTCTATACAAGTTATACAAATTTACACAAAGTAAAAAAAGTTCCTTGAAGTTAAAAACAACAAGACGATCTAAGATCGTAAGTCGGACAACAGGTAGACGTGCTGTTATGAGTGTTGACCACTTATGGTGCGGAGTGGTCCAAAAAAGAAATGCTAAGGGTACCAAGGTCCTGGTTTCCAACGTGGCATCTTTGTTGTCGTTTCCTCGAGTTTCATCGCGAGGCACCTTGTTTTTTATCAGCAAATGCTCTTCTGTCATTCTGTCCACATTTTCTGTTCACTGGCAACTCGTTTGATTTCTGGTTTGATTCCAGTGAGACATTCGCTAAATCATTTGATTCTTTTGCTATTTTCAGTTCGCGGGACGACCCGTTTCGAAAGATACGCTCATTACACACGCCATCTTTTAGAGTGGGTCTACCGCGAACGGTTTGTGGGTCTGTATGTTCGAGCGTAGAAAAGATGACACCATTTGTTTTCAACATATTCGCCATCGACTTCGACATGTAGAAAGAAGTTTGCGCCCGTATTATGTGTCTGCGGTATTCCCCATTGCACGTGACTGCGATTTGCGATGAAACTCGAGGGTAAACCTATAGTCGGTTGCCCGACTAATTATCATAATCATCAATATCATTATTATCATTACCAAATAATAATAATATGGTGCTTACAGTAATAATCATAGTAAGTCAAGATAGGACAGTACCTGTCTGTCCTGAAATAAGGAAAGTTGAAACTGATTTTCTTGAAGGCTATACTTTGAAACTGCAAATAGAAAGCAATTGACACCAAGAGCTCAACCAAAATTGGTTGCATGAGACATTGATGGATTAGCATATTTTTTCAAAAAACATTAGTCTTAAATGAAGAGCTTTTTACAGTGTGTCAATAAATTACAATCTATTATCCTGTTATTGATATTCTAATATAGTTAAATTATTCTTCTTCTCAAGTTATGGTTGGATTACAATCTTATCATGACAACCGATAAATGGAAATAAGTTACCAAACTGAGTAAAGGCTCCTAGAAATTAATTTACCTGTGGAACACCAGCTCCTATAATGGCACCACTGTGAATCATCGGACCTTCTTTGCCCACAAATAAACCTACAGTTTTTAGAGCATAATATGTTAATTCACCCAGCTACTATGATAGGGGCCTGGGTACCACTCTGTCATCCCATGTCACTGTATTTTAGTTTCCTTGTCATCTAGTAACAAGAAGTAATGTTATTAAAGGTGTTTATTGTCAAATGGATGAGCTCCTATCTATGACAAGGAAATTAAACGAGAGCAATGTGGGATGACAGAGTAGTACCCAGGCCCCTATCATAATAGCTAGGCAAATTAACATATAATCCAGTTTTCAATAGAATATGAAGTACTGTAAGCATCCACTATAAAATATCTGGTAATTGCCTCTGTCAGTAAAATAGAATTTTATGAACAAGGAGTTGTTATGATTTTTAACCTGAATAATGTCATGATTTGAAAAATCAACCATTTACACTTGACCTGATGAACTAAAAGACAACAGTACATGTTACTGTATGTTTATTACTGTGAAAACCAAATCACATACTTCCCCAAAATGTACAATCTAATTGGCTGAATTGCACTCTCTGTCTATTTTGACTCTATTTTTATAAGGCCGTTAAGATGGCTCCTACTGCGTGTACCGGCACAGATGACGTAAAACAAAGCCAGACAATAACAAAGATGTTACTGAATAATTTACACACAATGATGAAACAATGCGTACGTCATCTGTGCCGGTACACGGAGTAAGAGCTGTTAAGTTCTAATAATACTGTGAATTACCGTAATATTGAAAAGAGGCAGTTGGGATGTAACAGTAATGTTACAGCATTGTAAGTCTCAGCATTGTAAGTCTCAGCATTGTAAGTCTCAGCATTGCACTGTTAGAGTGAAAAATGTTGTCACAAGAACTAAACAAATTGCTGTATTAAAATAACAAGGGAGATTTGAGGCATTTGGTGTAACATTTATTTTGGTCCTCTTGAGATCACCTTGCCGAGTTTGATTCATACCTCCAGCTACACTGAAGAGAACACCAACTGCTTTACAGACAAGGGTCTTGAGTCTAACTACATGAGGAACCTGTCAAATAACGAAACATGTATTAAATTACACAGTTACATTAAATTCTACTTCTGATCAATTAAAATTTTCCAGTACTGTGAATAACCAATACTGAAAAATATAAGGTTGTCTGTTTTTCTGCATAACAGGTGTATGTGACTTTTATAACCAATTTTCCACTCTTCTTTGCAAACTGACATAATTACAGACATTGCTCCATCTTTAAGGTTGATTTGCACATGACCCAAGGAAATAACGGTTGGAGATAAAAAGGAAAAAGAGATTTGGGGAAAAGGTTTTTTTTTACTTTAATGCTGTTGATACTGGCAAGTTATAAAGCAAGGGGTGTTCTTATCAAATACATACCTCTTATTAATCGAGTTCGAGGTCCGTACTGTAAAATACGGACCGAGTTTCGTGCTTGGGTCATAAATCGACGGGAAAAAACGAGGATCCATATTTTACAGTGCGGACCGAGAAAACGAGGTTAATAAGATATTTATTATATCTCTGGAGTCATTTTGGCGACCAAAACAAACTTTAGCGGGCCGTACAGTGAAGTACGGCCTGCTAAATTGACCAATCACAGCGTGCGTACTAACTGAGAGATATAATAAAGACAGATATTCTTCTTCAAGTGAACACTTTGAGTGAATTGCTAGTGATGTAATCACCAATGTTCACCTCCCAGTAATGACTAATAAGTAATATGCTGAAAACTTTACCTTTACTCCATTAAGGTAACATTTAATTTCAGGAATCCCACTCCCAGCTGCTATAGGCTATAACATAGAAAATACAATTACCCACATCAGAGGGTTACCATCTTTTACCATGTCCAAACTAGAGGATATTTCACGGCTGCACAGGAAAACAAATTTCTCTTCAGTGGTAGAAAATATCGCGAAAGAGTGAAATATGGTTCAACATACGACAGGGTTCTCCAGAAAATTCTCAGTAGGAGAAGAGGAAATAAAAGTAGATGGTAGTGGGTTTAATTGTGGGGAGTGTCTTTCATTCAGTGCAGGTTTGGGAAGGGGATTGTTCCCCTCCCACTGGGGGGTGGGGTTGGGAGGGTTGGGGGAGGTTAGGGATCCCCTCAAGAAAATTTTAATTTGGGGGGCACTAAATAAACAAACCACCAATTAAGAGCAGAAATTATTAAAGTGAATCTCATATCTCAAAGATGTAAGCATGTTCTTATCTTATTTGATTTTTTATCTTGCCAGTGAAGGCCTTGTTTCAATTGAACAACTGTAAAGGCATATTTATTTTTAATATCCCTCTTACGAGCTCATTTCTTCAAGAAGCTGGAGCGTTCATAACAACCAGTTTTTGCCGGTCCAGGACTTCTGGAGAACCCTGATGAGAAGAGAACTTTTGTATCTCCAAGTGACTATGTAATTTTCTTTTTCTTAAATATACAAAATTTAGTGACGTACTGAGTACAGAATGATAGCAAATCAATAAAACCTCTACTCTGACAGTGATCACATGTACAGATATCATTAAATTTTTATATCCACACGAGTGACATCAGTCTTATCAATTTGCTACCACTTGGCATACCATTCAATTGTGGTAATGAAATGAAATTAATCTCTATCCACTCATCATTCAAACAGTCATAAATGTACCTCAATGGCTGTGAGGACTCCAGCAATGAGACAGAACCCACCATTGAATAACATCAAGATAAGAAGAGTTATGGCTAAACACCCCTTTGGTGTGCACTCAATAAGGGCTGACAGATGATAATACAAGTTTGTCAAGGTAAAATTGAAGAATGTCTCCAAAACAAAAATTAAATGATAATAACAACTATCAATCATAATAACTTTATCCGTAATAATCATTATCATTGCTATCATAATAATATTAGTATTAAGTTAAAATCTAAATAAAAGATACATTTGTTGATTGTGCCAAACTTCAACTTTGTCAGCAACTTGATAAAATAATCAATAAACACTGCAACCTGCAAAATAGGTTTCTTTTCGAAATAATATGCTAGACAACAGTGATTTAAAATCTAATATTAAATGGAGTATGCTTTTTCATTTTATTTTGTACAATTAAAGACTCAAGTCCCTACCATGCCAGTAAGGATTCCAATTGCACCCGTCACTAGCCATCTCATAACCTCCTTTTTCCACCGTGACTAATGATTGAAGGAAGGATATGCATGTAAAATTATCATCAAAAACTAAAACACGAACTGTAAGCTTGCACACTTGCCATAACTGTACAGGAGCAACTTTAGAATACCCCGCCACTTCATTTACATGTGTCGGTTTCTTTTAAAGAACGAGGCATATTACAATGGACTGTATTGTTATTCATCAGTATGTTAATGATTAGTGGCAGGGTATTCTAAAGTTTAGCCACTGTACATGTATTTAGAGGTACAGTGAAACAACAATAATGTTATTGCATAAAATAATATTCTGATCACATTATCCAAAACACAGATATGCCTTTTCATTTAATGAGCTTTTCTGGCTCCTTTCCTGTGGCTTGCTGTTCTTAATTGCTTTTGCTTCAGTTGCTGCTACACAGAATTTTTTTAGTAGCTTAAATGCTTACTACATGTGTCATTTTGTGAACAACAGTTACATTGTACCCATCTTTCAGCAACTTATGGTCACTGCAAGTTAAAAGTTCTTACAAATTTTAACCAATATTATTTTGTAACTTCGTTGCTGACAAAAGAGCAAGCCACATCTATTCAAATATGATACAGTCAAATAACACCATCTGGCCTAACACTTTGGGTAACTCAGACTTACGAATTTACTCTTGGTTGCAAGCATTTCTGAAAAGGGCTTGTTGTAACACACATCATAGTCAAGGCTCTATAAGTAGGAAAAAGAAACAATAATATTATTACAGTGTTTGATACATGTATGTTACTTGAAATATCATTATCTGGTACACTGTATCATCACCCATCCCATGATATTGACACCAACAAGATGGGATGACCAAGTAAGGAGGGGTTAGAAGTACTTGGGCAGGATTTTTGGGTGGGGATGTGCTGCTGGTGCCGTGAGACCCGTCCCTATATACCAGACATACCATACTGCAGTTCAGCCTCATTTGGCTGCCCTGTACCAGGCTTACCTATCTAATTTCCCTCACTATCCTAGAGTTGTATTTTCAAATCAGTCAACACTTCCTTTGCCATCAAACTGAGTTGCACGTTAAACTCAAATTTGTCAATTTTATTTTATTTTATTGTTTTTTCCATGGCAATTCCTGATTTCTTCTCTTCCAGACTTAAATCTTCATATTATCAATGCGTTTCCAGGAAAATGATCCCCTGCCCTCGACCCAAACTTTCTGATTTTTATACCAAATCCCAGATTAAATTGCTCAAAAACCATTTCCTACACAGTGGCACAGACATACTATTTCAAACCCCTTCCCACACACAAACACATACACACACACCCTGTTGATAGTTGCAAAACATAGTAATTCAGGTGCCACAGATGCAACAAAGTCGTGAAAATCTATTACTAATTGGTCAATAATTAACAATCAACACTGATATCAACCAAAGGCACCTCATAATCCTTTCGAGGAAGACTGGGCCCCATTTTTGAATCTCCCACATGTGCATGAAATTCCATCTGCTGAGACAAAAATTATTAAAAAGTGTGTCCTGTAATTTGTGATACTAGCATAACAAAGAAACATTCAAAATATGATAGTACATTATTTGTGTTGTGCATATAAAGCGGCGACGGCGAAACGAATCATTGGAGATGCACTAACGGAAATTGTGCTCCGTGTGCTTTCTATGAATCAACAGCCATACATTTTCTCCAGAATTTAGATAGCGTTTGTTTTAAGGCATTAAGATTTTAACTTCACTGAACAAGGCACCGTAAGTAAAGACTAATCTTAAAATAGGGGTTTTCCTTACCATTTCCTGGTAGAGAACTGGTTCAGGGGAACCTATTAGCTGATTACCCTCACGATTGTCTTGATCTTCCATCTTGGAAGACTCCCTCTGATCGCTAACACTCAAAACTCAGCTGCGTAACTTCTTTTACAGTAGATAGTTGTTGAAATATTACAAACGAAAAAGTACAACGTCATCGTAGCTTTAGCGAGAAGCAGTGTTGGATAGGAACGAAACCAGGACGGACGCATAGGACCGAGACCGAGTTTTGTGACACTGGAAATTAATCCCTCCGTAAGTTGGGGGGGAGGGGTGGGGGGACGAGGAGCTCTCCTATAGAAAACTAATGACGGGCCTAGCCTGGATTCTCGTCGTATCTTTTAGGGAAAACAAGAAGACGCCTGAAGGCGTTTACGCGGGATGTGTTGGTTTAAAATTGCTGACGCAGTATGTTTTTTTGTAGATTGTGCGATCATGGATATCCATGGTGCAATCCAACCTGACTTGCACGTGATTCGGAGTTACAGCCAATAAAAATCACACAATTTTTTCGGGACGGGCTCGGGATACGGGAAAGTTAAAAAAACAAGGCAATTTTTGAATCCCAAGACGACGAAAGGAATGCGCTACCGAATTTTTTACGCTGGCTGACTACGTAATCTCGCGTAATAAATTGACGATTGGTACTTCTTGGGGGTGAAAAACCTAAATTGACCTTTGAAGGAATTATTGCAGTACCTTTTGGGGTTAGAATATGACAAGAACTATTTGATAGAGTCGTCCCTATCTCTACTAAAAATTGTCAAAATGTCACTTTTTGTGTTTTTGAATTGGTACCTATTGGGGTTAAAACTGTTTTTGAGCCACGGGCAAAAGACGAGATATTGCAGTACTTTTTGGGGTGTTTTTCGAAAATAATTCCAACGAGCACCCACGTCAGTTTTTATGGGAGGCTCTCCCGGATGAAACCGTGCACTGAGACAATAGAAATCGTGCAGTTTGTTTGGAGATAATGACCTATCAGTAAATCAAGCAGACCGAACGCGTTATAACAGAAAGATCCACTTTATCGTTAGAATAGTTTCCCATATTTATCGGAATATTATTCCCGGAAATTATCACATAGAACACAGCCCAAGCCATTTGCTATCCTTGTTTAGAAGGCCTGAGAACTAGTCATAATAGACAACATTCTGTGTTCCATACATGACGTAATAAGGCCATGGAGAAAATAAGAAAATAAGGCCATGGTTCATCCTTTATGTTATTCCTCGTACTGTAGCTTCTTTTAATTGAAATTGCCTTCTTTTTTCCCATATCAGTGTTTCCCAAGTGGCATGCACTGTACTCTGATTTAAGGTAAGGGCAGTTGTTCTCCCTGTGTACATAACCGCGAAATCCTTGTTTTTTTTTTTCAATGCTTTACAATACAGCTGCTTTCGTCATGTGAATACAAAAGAAATGGCTCGGTTGTGTTTACCATATACCTAAAATGTTTTATCGCCAGCTTTTTTCCCCTAACGATTCTCGCAGTTTAGAATGTGAAGAGTGTTTCATTTTAGAAATAAGGAATTTTCTCTGTTTGTCTAATTTCTCTTGTTGTTTATACCAGTCGAAGCCGTTATGAAAATCTATCACGCCTTTAATTTGTTTGATTGATTTCATTTCTGGAACGATTCCGTAATTGAACATTAATACGAAAAATATTAATTTAATTTATTACTTATTCCCCCGACATGCCATTCCTTATGCACTTTTTCTCGTTCTTTTTAATTTTTTTTTCTCTCTCTTTGTTCTCACATTGAGTTTCTAAATTCTTGAGACTAGTTAACCCCAAGCTTACTTTATAACCATAAGCACAGAATGTTGGCTGGAGCCTTACTTTTTGACCTTTGGTTTGTTGCGCCCTTTGCAAAACCGCTTTCCAAAATCAGTGACACAATAAATTTTGAGAAGACTGAAGCACTCATAAATGCTTTTTACCTTTTTCGCCCTCCTGAGAAATGTTTCTAAATATTAACCTTTTTCCTCCCAACATCTGAGTAGTAATCCCCTCATTGCATGGTTGGTTCAACAAGCAGTCAGTATGATGCAAATCCTGAGTTCTGGTTGGTTACCCAAGTAGGCAAGATGGACCTATTCACCTTGCCTGCTCAGGATTTCCTGCTTTACCCACAGAACAAAACAAAACAAAGTGGCCATATTATAAATCTTTTAATGGCCAAGCATAGGTGTCTTAATTACTGGATATTGGCCTTTTTATTTTTTTTGGTGTTTATATTAAAGCATTGGAAAAGGAGGGCCCGGGGAGCATGTTCACCCAGGAAATTTTTTGGATTTAACTCCCTTAAGTCCCGTTTCCTAGGTCTCTGAGTCATTCAGACAGGATATTGGCCAGTTCCATTCTCCTCAGGTTTAAACTTGGAAAATGTTCCTTTTTATTTTAAAATATATTATTCATTACGGAAAATCTGTCCGATTCCCGTAAAACAGTGGAAACCGGTGTGGATCCGTGCCTGTGTAGTGGAACTACCATTTGGTCATGAATTGGACTCTGTCAAATCAAATTGTTGGCAATTGATTTGCCAGGGAACATGTCCTGTAAATAAAGTAAACGTCATATTTAAAGCTCAGCCGCAGCATTCCACTGGCTGCTTATAGTTTGGGATAGCCTAAACATGATTTAAATCATTCCATAATGATATGGTTATTATAAAATTTATTTCAGCAGGTCACCAGCTGTTCTAGGATGGCTTCATCAACTAAACAGCAATCTGTAGAACCATCAGTGCGTGGATCTGTTCATCAAGTTCAAGTTACGTCCCCATTTCTTCATGATTCGGGAGGGTCATCTTCTCAGTCTCAAGATAATGAAGAAAAAAAGGTGCTTAACACAATATTTCCTCTTTTACAGAACCTTGATTGAAAAAGTAAAGATAAAAGGCGCACGCAAAGCTTAAAGCCGGCACGACTGGAGTTTATCCTGGTTTCATTAGCATGAAGCACTTGGGAATATTGTTTCCCTCCCACCTCCCGGATGGGATGCTGGTCCAACATAGGATTACCCCCCCCATCATTATATTGCCGCTACCCATTTGTATACAATTACATGTACCTGGGTGGAGAGAGATAGTGTGAAGTCAAGTTTCCTGTCTAGTAAGGAAACAATTCAATGCCATTACCAGGGCTGGAATTCCAGACTTCGTACTTGGAGCTCTGACACGCTAACCCCTACTCTATTATGTCTATGTTATACTCTGTAGGTAAAAACTGTGATCAGGTTGAACCATTATTCAACCTGGGTTGAATTGATAAGCTGTGTTTTACATGGGTAAAATATAAAGAAAAAACAAAAGTGTTGTCTTTTTCTCTCTCTTCCCTTCCATCTACCCACTTGTCTCCCTTTTGTCTCACTCACCCTACCCTTTATATCATTCCTATTTTATTACCTTTTCACCCACTCAACAAATCACTGTAATATAAAACTTTATTTGGACTCACCCAGCACTGAACTCACACTCTCCAGATTGTCAGTCCACTGTCTTTACCACTGAGCTACACAAGATAATTTTATTAACATTTGGTGCCCGATTCACTTGGCCAAAATATTAAAGGGTTCCAGGCCCCTTCGACCATTTGTTTCTCTTCCCTCTCTATACTTATGAGTTCAACTTAGGTTGAATACTGGTTTAACCTGATCTTGGGTTAGAACTACAACATCAATACTGGTTTAACCTGATTCCAGATTTTGCCTACAATATCTACGCATACAGGAATTTTATTTCTTAAATAATCCTTGAACTAAGGACAAAACGCATTGAATTAAGAGGTCTAAGCTGTGACCATTTTAAAAATGTGTCAGGAAATACTTACTTTAAATTGACTTGTCCCAACAGTCCCAACAGGCCACGGCACTTGTTAACAGACAGCAAAGACAACAGCGAGTTTACAACATGATGAAAGATCTACAGCAAAAGCATTTGGCGACCTTAATGCAAGGTGAAATAAGTGAGCAGGAAAGTGCAGATATGACAGAAACACAAAACATATGCCGCATCTGTCACTCATCAGGTGAAGAGCCGCTTATTACACCTTGCCATTGCTCTGGCTCTGCCAAACATGTTCATGCATCCTGTCTTCTGACATGGTTTAAGAAAGCTGTGAAGAATACCTGTGAACTCTGCCGCTATAAAGTTGCCATCAAAAAGAAAGGAAAGCCCTTGGCAGAGGTAATTGTCATTTTTTAATTCCAAATATTATCTAATAATAATAATAATAATAATAATAATAATTACCATCATCATCATCATTACTATTTAATTGCCGTTTGTCAGATTTATTTTTTTGACTGATTTTTAGGTGGCCACTCTCAACTTTAATATGAGTTGGAAATTTATTTTCTCTTTTTTTTTTTCTTTCTTCTACCACAGTGGCGTAAGCCGGAGGACAAACCCATACCCCTTATATGGTTCACTGTATTTCTTGTTGGACTTTTCCTGAATGTGTTCTCCATTGCTGTGAATGCCTCAGAACTTTGTAACACTACAGCTTGCATTATCTTTTACGTGGTAAATGGTTTTGGTGTAATCCTAGATGCTGCTTTTCTATATTTTTGGTGGACTAAGTGTTTGTTTTATTGGCGGAAGTGGTGTGCCTTAAATCAGGACTGGTCAATTGTTATAGGCCCGGGGCAGACGTACTCTCATCACCATAACCATGACGAAAGAAGCAGCACAAGAACTATACCAATGTCTCATATTGTTTGACATATCAAAGCAACAGTTACAGGACAATTGGTTATAGTGTTATTTATGAGTAAGTGAAGCAATGTTCTTTTGCTGAAACCAGTTGTCATCTTGGTGGCAATTATTAGATTGAAGACAGCAAAACATTCAATATTGATGATTTCTGATAATTAAAAAACAACAAGGACACGGCAATCTCAAGAAATGGAGCACAAAAGAATGTCCAAACATGGAAAAGTTGTTATACTCCAAGGAATGTTAATATAGAGTTTCATCCCCATTTTCATCTAGTTTTCTGATTTGTATACTTACATGTATAAAATCAATAAGATGCACCATTTTATTTGGACCTTGTTTTGTGCGTTATCTCCTGACATATATCAAACAGTATTAAATAACTTTAATATTAGGTATTTAATGATATCAATTTAAGATGATTGGATAAGGCATAGTGTGAAGTGAAGAATTTAGTAGATTGAATCATTCTTTAAAGATATGCAAAATTCTTTATATCGTACGTGTTCGAAAGCTCAGTTCAAGTGCTTTAAATATTCAATAAAAATAGTTCCAGAGCATGCAGTCTTTCCTACTTCACATTCTCACGTTAATAGAGTCAAAAGAACAAATAATTTAAGACTGGTGGGACAAGGAGAATTTGGTCGTCGCATGTTCAACTCCTGGCCATGGGCTGGCCTTGTAACACAGTAAAATTTTCAGAGTTTCAAATCCTTGACAGTGCTTGTTAATTTTTTCTCCACCTGGTCTGCCTTCCATCAATTGAGACTCTTACCATAGTTTATGTTCTATTTGCAATGTTTGTTTCTCTATTTACAGTGCTAGCCTTTAACAGCAGTTTTAAATACATTGGTACTTAGATAAAGGGAATATTACTATTATTATTCCTATTATTATTATTATTATTATTAATGTTTCAATGATTCACGATTCATGTCAACCATTTTTTTGCTCACCAAAGTCATTGCTTTGAGGTTGATTTTACAATGATGATTTTTCATATTATTGTACGCTTGATGTCTATCTTAATTGTTATGATTAATTAAGGCATTTTGGCCAATCAGAAGTCAAGAAATATTTTGAATGAATGTTACAACAGTATATGGCAACTATGATACCATTGCAAAGAGAAATTCTATTATTTTATTATATATGTTGGGGAGGGTTTGATGTACAGTCTTCAGTGCTGTTTTCAGGTTTTCATTGCATTAGATGCAATTCTGATCTTGTCCTGATTTTCCAAAATTCTAACTAGGAAGATTTCAAACTAAACCAAGGCAATTTTGGAAAAGCATCTTTACAAGAAGTATGCATTATTGACTGAGGGTGAGGTCGAGATGGCTGTATATTGGCTGACCTCTAGTTCTTTTGTCGAGGTCAGTAAAAAATTCAAAAAGGAACGAGGGTAATATCCACCTATCTTGACCCAACAAGCTTGGTCAATAGAGGATTTATTTTATGGCTATTTTGCTTTGTTTTGTCTTGCGGGACAAGGAGAGAAATCCCAAGTGGGCAAGACAGGTAAATCTTGTACACTCGGGTAGCCAATCAGAACTCAGAATTCGCCTCATCTTGCCCACTCTCAGAACCAACCATTTAATAATGGTGATTAAGTATTTAATCTATATTAGTGCAGAAGTGAAAAATGCATGTTTGGATTAATAGTGATACCTCAGCAATTTGGTTTGCACATAGCTGTTACAGTCGGTGAGATCTAGGGTATTTTGCTTTGGTCAGTAAGTTTTGGTTTCATGAAAATGAGTTCTTGGTCTGTGGGAATCCAGAAATCGTTGTTGATGTTTGTTGTGTTCAATTGTCTAGGTATAGGTTATCCCGAAAAGAATGTGAACTGAACAAAAGTTATCTTTAGAGTTCATTTGGAGAATGTTATAAGGCTGAGGTTATGTTGGCTTCATTAAATACCCAAGTCTGCTGGTAGGGGTAGACTACTTGCATTTTTAGTTTGAATGAGGGACAGGGTAAGGGTATAAGGTGTGGTCAAATGATTACCCTCAAGGTTTATTTACCTTTGTGCTACGCTACTGCTAAGAATTGTGATAAAAAGTTTTCTACTTCTTAGTACTTCTTTAAAAGTCATAAAGCAAAACTTCATAGTCTAATTTTCACACACATCTCTTGTAAATATTTTAGACGATTCCTTGTAACAAAAAAAATTGATTAATATGGTTCTTTTTATGTATTTGAATATACTAAGAAAAGGATATCAAAATCTATGGAGCCGTTGTTGAATTGGGTTTTAGATTATTTATTGAAAACAAAGTATTTACTAAGAACTTGAAAGATTGTAATATTGTATAGTATTTAATACATACATTCAAATGGTTCAAGAAATACGTGAATTATTTACTTACGTCAAGATTGTAAATGTTGTAATATACTAACATAAATGTGTCTTGTCTTTCATATTGTGTCAATGAAAGGTTTTGTTTTTATTTACCCTATGAATTTCTTATTGACCTGGTTTTCAATTCACTGTCGAAAGTTGTTTCTCAATTATAGTGGGTTTTCGTTGCCATTTTAATCGAACACCGCCTCGTCAACCAATCACAACCCATCATGACAAGTTCGCGTTTCCAGGCGATTGGTTCTGACGACGTGCATTCACTTTGCATTCAGTTTCGTTCATTGGACTGTGTGAATCTGTTATCATTGCAAAATGTGGAACAAATCTTCAAGCCCGAGGTATCATATAAAAGCGGATAAGCGCTAATCCTGAGTTAAATGTTAACTAGTTATTATTCAACCCTTTTGAAGCTTTTGATTGACTACCATAAAACAAAGCAATTGTGTTATCCAATCACAACAGATTTACACGGCCCAATGAACCAATCAGAGAAACCTTTGGTAGCTTTTGAACCGTTTAACCTTTTCGAAGGTTTTAAACGCCTCTAACTGCGTAAATATAGTGGTAGAATAATTAGAACTGTAGCAAAGGTCCTAACGACGAAGCAGCCAAAAATAAGCTGTTGAGCCGCCAATTATTCTCGGCGTTTTGCCTTCTTTCGGGGTGAAGAGGACTAATGGGATAAGAATAAGGGCAATTTTTTGTTGAAACAATGGCTTAATGCTATTTTATGGGGTGAAATAACAGAAAAATGACTTTCCTTTGGAATAATTGATGACCTTGTCTGGAATAAGTAGGAATTAGGCGGGCCACGTAGGGCACGATAGCAAGAAACGGCGCACACGGGCCTTATCCCGGTTTCTGTAGCATAAAGCACTTGATGTTATTGCTACCCCCTGGGTGGGATGCTGGTCCAACGCAGGTTACCTCCAGCATTATATCGCTGGTACCCATTTATACACCAGGGTGGAGAGAGACAGTGTGGAGCTAAGTTTCTTGTCTAAGGAAACAACACAGTGCCACCACCAGGGCTCGAACTCCGGACTTCCTGCTCGGACGTCCAGCACGCTAACCACTACACTACCGTGTCCTCAGGGTGCGATAGGGTAACAACAAAAAGACACAGACTTGAAGTAAGATAAAAGGATATATCAATTTCCCCCCTTTATTTCCATTTCTGTTTGCAAAATTAGTTCGATCAAGAGGACTCAATGCAATTATAGTATTTTTAGACAAATTTATAATGACTCATTCAAAGTAAATTTAAAACTGAATCCTGATCTTAAATATATAATCTGATGTAACATCATCGGGTAAATGTCTCTTTATACATTATGAAGTTTTTGTATAATGTACATTATATTCTTAGTAGAAGGAATCATGTGGCCATATCACTGCTTATACACCCCACAACAACCCACCCAGCCTAATCATTTGGCATCACTGATAGATCTGATAGTGGAGCCTGCGCGTTGGGGACTGCTGAAAACCCAAGCGAATTCCGAGAACATTCAAATGCAGCTCATTGCCATAAGAATAAAATTAACCGAGTTGTGATAACATGCAAGAAACGCAAGAATCAATATAGACGTTTTTGGATAACACGGCACGCTACCTTGAAAACACGGATTTGGAATGTCCCTACTTGAGTCGCATAACCAGAAGAACTACGAATGTTTGCCAAGGTTCGTCAGTCCAGATAGATAATGCGTTCCCTAGTATAAGAACGGCCAATTAGATTCTGTAAGATGTCGTTCACTAAGCAGTAGTGCTTACTCAATAGCTCAAGGGATTGATTTCCAAAGCAACACTGTTTACGTCATTTACATTAATTAAACTGCGTCACAATCTGAGGTTCATAACATCAGCCAACTGAAGTACTGAGTAAGCCAATATTCACACTATTCTAGAGTCGGTATATCCCACGTAGACGTACGCCAAAGCGCACGCGTACGTGTTACACTTCGATAAAAATTAAGGGATGTATTTTTTAACAATGTTTACCAGGTGTTTACCCTCTATTTAATTAGATTTATCAGGAAATTAGGGTAAGAACGGTCCATAAAATTTTGGTTAAAGTGAGTGACCCTTTCTGATAACTTTAAACCCTTACCTCGAACCGTTTTTGAAGCTCAAATCAAAATTCTACACCTTATTTCATTCCTGCATCACTGTGATCCCAACCCTGAAACTGCTAATTAAGAGCGCAATTAAGCTAAAATCCTAGAAGTTTAACAAAAACAAGTTACATCTTCTAAAACTGTTAAAAAACACAAAATTCCATAGTGCGGCTCAAGATGATAAAAGCTCTACTTTACTTCAGACCCAAACGGGTAAAATAAATGACCGGTTTAAGACCAAAATGGGTCAAAACATCTACCCCACGATCGCACTAACCTAATAACCTACATATCCCCTTAAAACTTGAGTTTCAAAGGTCCTTGACGCCTTGTCCTTTAGCAAGGTGTTGACAAGGCCCAATAGGGAACCACCACCAATTTTTTTGCTCTAAGCTGTCTTAACGACTGTAACTGAAAACCTTACGTTACGTTTTCACGAAGGTGGAGTCACTGAAGAAATTTTTCTCCTCACCGCTGGCTTCGCTACAGCCACTAGCCCTGATCTCAGGAAGCAAGCCCCCCTGAATATTTCAGCCTGCTCACTTTTGGGCAAATCCTTGACAAGTTTCACCGTGTGTTGCCAGCGGCCCAGCTTCTCACTCATCACCAGCCTATCTGTTGCCACGGTTAGTCGTCGCTGCAACCGGCGTCTTTCTGGACTCTTGGTTGCCGTTTCCGTTTGAAAGCGGTCAGTTTCGCGAAGAACGTTGTGGTCTTTAGTCTCGAAACTTCCTTGGTCTCTACCCATTTTAACATCTTTCTCTTCCGCCAGAATCACTGCGTTTGACGGCGCCACGACAGCCGACAAACTTCGGTAAATTCTCGGTCTGCACGGTGAAACTGAGCAACCGTCATTGACTCTCTCTGTTTCTTCTTTAGGCACTTTTTCCCTCGCCTCTTTCGTCGTCAAGTCCCTCTTGCGTGAAAAGGAATGTGGTTCAGTGAAGCCCCTGGACCTGGAAGTTGCACAATCCGTCGCTATACCAATCGCATTTGATGGAATTTTTCCAGTTTTCCTGATGAACGTTTTACCTGGTACACTCGGCAGTGAAAACTCACTCAAAGGTTCTTTAACCTTTGGTTTCGTGCGGGACTGTTCTCCGTTTTTAGCATCATAGTATCTGGTAATTTGCAGGTTTTGAATCGCAAACGCAGATATGTTTGCTTCAGTTTGTCTCAGAATTTTCTTCTTGAGTTTGTCTATCTCGTCCAGCCTTTTAGAGAGCGATTTTTCTTCGCTGGGGTTCTTTTTCAACAGAGCAATGGCAAGGTGACTTTTCAGCTGTCCAAGTTGTGGTTCCAGCCAGAGAGGCATCCTCGACCTTCCCACCGAACCAATGCGTGCTGCTACTGGTGGCCAGGAAGCCTTATGCTGGATTAAAATTAAGATGGCACCTCTTCAAGCTAATCATGTTTATCTTTGTTAGTTGATTTAGTTTAAAAAGTAAACAAAATCTAACCTCTCGGCCACATTCTTGGATTTACTACAGTTATTGATTATAAATAAGTTTTTTCCGTAATTGAACATAGCTACGTTGTTACGCACGCCCTGAATGGCTGGCTATAGCTATTGTAGTTACGAACAAGATCTGGATCGAAACACTGTAATGGTGCGCGCTGTTCTCGTCAGTATCTGGCAAACGTTTTGTCTGCAGAAAACATTTTGCATTTGTCAGTGCTCCAGCTGTGTATATATCTAGCTCTAAATGCGCTTGGATAGTTGAGAGAACACAGCGAGCTATAGTCCGCCAAGACCGATCCTTTCACTCGCCTCGTGCGCTCCCAACTGCCTGCGTGCTCTCTAGAACTAGTATATGTCAGGTTGCGGTTTAACTTTTTCCTTGGTTTAATTTTTATTTTCTTTTTTTTTTTTTTGGTATGGTAATGTAAAGTATGGTAATGTTTTAATGATAATGAGTCAGAAACAAAGGAAAATAAAATTTAAACCAATGACAAAATTGAACCACAACACATACATGCTAAGCATTGACCATTACCTAATTTAGTGGATGTTTAGGAACGGTTCAATATAAGTATAGCTGGACTCCGCTTTGCTAGGCTTATCAGACTGGCGGATAATCGTTTACTCCTTAAGGTAAGTGTGTTACCACTGCTGTAGGAAAGGTTACAAGCTAGAGTGACTATAACTATTTTGATGTAATGATAACTGCAAATGAACGACATATTGCAATTTTCGTTTTTCCTCCTTTGGATCACCTTTGAACTGTGAAAAAGGTTAAATCACGGTACAATATCCTTTAAGTTTGTCCTCTGTTTATCCTGCAAGTAGTTCCAGCTGTCCTTTACCTGAATTCACAACTGTAGTAGGCTTCAAGAAACTCACAGATCCTCACACGCCTTAGTTTGGGGGAGCATAATGACGAGTTTCTTGGTCTCATTAACACTCGACGTTCCTGACACCTTCTACTAACTTATTTCTTTTCATTTCTCGGACTTGAAGCCGAACTTCACATGTTTCCTTTGTTTTAGACTTGTTGATGGCTCTTTGATAAGCTCTGGGGGAATGATCCGTTTGCGAAAGAATCTAATCGTTATTCCTATTGCGTTAGTTAACTTTTATGACTTGTTCCATCATTAAGTCTGATAACTGACTGACTAAGGAAGTCCCGAGGGAAAAGTGTACATCGTAAACGTGACCTCACACGCCGGACCGTAGCCAACGAAAATTACAGGTCCCCAATGTGTGCTTAGTTGACACTTCAGTCAGTACGAGTACAGATCCGGCTGTCGACCTATCTGACGTGTGGAAGTTTAACCAACCGCATAATGTACAGCTGTATTCGGATCTGAAAGGAAAGTGCCGTCTCTGTACTGATGTCAGCATTGAAATGGTTGGAGTTTCTAGTCTTTTGGCATAAAGATGATAAACCGTAGATTCCTTCTAATCAGGTCTCCATTGCTTAGATTAAATTCTGTTCGCCAACAGGGGGAAAACGCGATTTCTGTCTGCAGTTGCTGGATGAAAAATAGTTAAACTTCACTTGGTTATAGTACCCGACCTACGTCCTGGTGGAACTAAGTTGCAATGTGCCATACAAAAGTGGCAATTCAAAGATTTAAGGTAAAACTGAAGTTTACTATTTCAGCACAAGTGAATTGAAAAATCGGACTAGCCCTTTACAAAGCAAACGTGAAACTCAGCCACAGGGTCTGGGACGAACGGAAGTGAGACTGAAAAAACTTTCTTTTTGCCCACGTTCCCTGCAGGCTTCCCAATGCTGCTCTTGCATCCAGGGACCAGTTTCTCGAGAACCCGGAAAACCATTTTTGGGCTTCGATAAGAAAAACACGAGTTGAAATGGCCTGGAGAGCTGTAAATGTCTCAGTGGAGTATGGCTTAACATAAACAAAACTATCGGCATTATTTCACGACTCAGACACTTTGTACCAACATTTATTGTTTTAAATATTTATCGCTCTTTACACCCATACATTTCTGACAGACTACTGGCCTTCTCTTCCTTGTGGCACTAGACTGGGTATCTAGACAAGCCTTTGGAGACAACAAAACCGGGATCCAATATACCCCGCTGCAGAAGTTGGAAGACTTGGACTTCACTGATGATAAGGTTTTGCTCAGCCAGAAGATGGCCCACATGCGACAGAAGCTCGAGGCGCTTCAGAAACAGGCTGCCAGGGTGAGGTTCAAGGTAAATGCATCTAAAACTAAGGAGATGAGGATTCGGCCCCCAGCGAACACTGGCAACACTATTGTGGAAGGAAAAGGTCGTGGAGCGGGTCACGGCCTTTACATACCTTGGCAGCCTTATCACCACCACAGGCGGTATCAGGAGGAAGATGTTGAGGCAGGTGCAGGAAGGCACAGGTTGCCTTCTCCATTTTAAGACCAATATGGAGATCAAAGTTCATCTCTCTATGGACAAAGATAAGGATCTTTAATTCCAACGTGAAGTCTGTCCTCCTCTATGGATCAGACTTGGAGACTGACAAAGATGATCATTGCCCAACTCCAGGCGTTAACTAACCGCAGACTCCGTTACATCTTGGGGGTGTGGTGGCCGAGGAAGATCTCAAATGAGGAGTACTTGTGGCAACGCACCAAGCAGGACAAGATCGAAGTTGCCATCCGGAGGAGGAAATGGAGGTGGATTGGCCACACTTTGAGGAAATCTACCACTAACATCACACGTCTGTCCCTTGAATGGAACCCTCAAGGGGTCAGGAGGAAGGGCAGACCCAAGAGGAGAAGGCTGGTGCCTTCGCTGAGTATAAAGCCGCGAGAAGAATATTGTGTGCAGAAAAATTCGCAGAAACGCTGCAAGAATGTGTAAGGTAACAGAGATTTTACGTCACAATAGTTCTCAAGTGCCTCTCGTTCTTTCAGCGAATCATAGCACAGGAATTAGCACAGGAGTAAAGAGCTTGTCGCGCATCAGTAATTTTACAACGTGTGCGTGCGTTATAAACGGGTACCAAAGGCCGATACACACGAGGGGTTCTGCTCCCGGAGCATGCTCCAGGCTCATGTTGCACGGCCTGTACACACCAGGGGTCATACTGCGGGAGCTTGCTCCATGTTATGGTACACACGAGGGGTCATACTGCGGGAGCTTGCTCCATGTTATGGTACACACTAAGGGTCATACTACAGGAGCTTGTTCCATGTTATGGTACACACGAGGGGTTATACTGCGGAAGCTTGCTCCATGTTATGGTACACACGAGGGGTCATACTGCAGAAGCTTGCTCCATGTTATGGTACACACGAGGGGTCATACTGCGGGAGCTTGCTCCATGTTATGGTACACACGAGGGGTCATACTACAGGAGCTTGCTCCATGTTATGGTACACACGAGGGTTCATACTACAGGAGCTTGCTCCATGTTATGGTACACACGAGGGGTTATACTGCGGAAGCTTGCTCCATATTATGGTACACACGAGGGGTCATACTGCAGAAGCTTGCTCCATGTTATGGCACACACGAGGGGTCACACTGCGGGAGCTTGCTCCATGTTATGGTACACACGAGGGGTCATACTACAGGAGCTTGCTCCATGTTATGGTACACACGACGGGTCATACTACAAAAGCTTGCTCAATGTTATGGTACACACAAGGGGTCATACTACAGGAGCTTGCTCCATGATATGGTACACACGAGGGGTCATACTACAGGAGATTGCTCCATGTTATGGTACACACGAGGGGTCATACTGCAGGAGCTTGTTCCATGTTATGGTACACACGAGGGGTCATACTACAGGAGGTTGCTCCATGTTATGGTACACACGAGGGGTCATACTACAGGAGATTGCTCCATGTTATGGTACACACGAGGGGTCATACTGCAGGAGCTTGTTCCATGTTATGGTACACACGAGGGGTCATACTACAGGAGGTTGCTCCATGTTATGGTACACACGAGGGGTCATACTAAAGGAGCTTGCTCCATGTTATGGTACACACGAGGGGTCATACTACAGGAGCTTGCTCCATGTTATGGCACACACGAGGGGTCATACTACAGGAGATTGCTCCATGTTATGGTACACACGAGGGGTTATACTGCGAAAGCCTGCTCCATGTTATGGTACACACGAGGGGTCATACTGCAGAAGCTTGCTCCATGTTATGGTACACACGAGGGGTCATACTGCGGAAGCTTGCTCCATGTTATGGTACACACGAGGGGTCATACTACAGGAGCTTGCTCCATGTTATGGTACACACAAGGGGTCATACTACAGGAGCTTGCTCCATGTTATGGTACACACAAGGGGTCATACTACAGGAGCTTGCTCCATGTTATGGTACACACGAGGGGTCATACTACAGGAGATTGCTCCATGTTATGGTACACACGAGGGGTCATACTGCAGGAGCTTGCTCCATGTTATGGTACACACGAGGGGTCATACTACAGGAGCTTGCTCCATGTTATGGTACACACGAGGGGTCATACTACAGAAGCTTGCTCCATGTTATGGTAAACACGAGGGGTCATACTACAGGAGATTGCTCCATGTTATGGTACACACGAGGGGTCATACTGCAGGAGCTTGCTCCATGTTATGGTACACACGAGGGGTCATACTACAGGAGCTTGCTCCATGTTATGGTACACACGAGGGGTCATACTACAGGAGCTTGCTCCATGTTATGGTACACACGAGGGGTCATACTACAGGAGCTTGCTCCATGTTATGGTACACACGAGGGGTCATACTGCAGGAGCTTGCTCCATGTTATGGTACACACGAGGGGTCATACTGCAGGAGCTTGCTCCATGTTATGGTACACACAAGGGGTCAAACTACAGGAGCTTGCTCCATGTTATGGTACACACGAGGGAGCATACTACAGGAGCTTGCTCCATGTTATGGTACACACGAGGGGTCATACTACAGGAGCTTGCTCCATGTTATGGTACACACGAGGGGTCATACTACAGGAGTTTGCTCCATATTATGGTACACACGAGGGGTCACACTGCGGGAGCTTGCTCCATGTTATGGTACACACGAGGGGTCATACTACAGGAGCTTGCTCCATGTTATGGTACACACGAGGGGTCATACTACAGGAGCTTGCTCCATGTTATGGTACACACGAGGGAGCATACTACAGGAGCTTGCTCCATGTTATGGTACACACGAGGGGTCATACTACAGGAGCTTGCTCCATGTTATGGTACACACGAGGGGTCATACTACAGGAGCTTGCTCCATGTTATGGTACACACGAGGGGTCATACTACATGAGTTTGCTCCATGTTATGGTACACACGAGGGGTCACACTGCGGGAGCTTGCTCCATGTTATGGTACACACGAGGGGTCATACTGCAGGAGCTTGCTCCATGTTATGGTACACACGAGGGGTCATACTACAGGAGCTTGCTGCATGTTATGGTACACACGAGGGGTCATAGTACAGGAGCTTGCTCCATGTTATGGTACACACGAGGGGTGATACTACAGGAGGTTGCTCCATGTTATGGTACACACGAGGGGTCATACTACAGGAGCTTGCTCCATGTTATGGTACACACGAGGGGTCATACTACAGGAGCCTGCTCCATGTCATGGTACACACGAGGGGTCATACTACAGGAGCTTGCTCCATGTTATGGTACACACGAGGGGTCATACTACAGGAGCTTGCTCCATGTTATGGTACACACGAGGGGTCATACTACAGGAGCTTGCTCCATGTTATGGTACACACGAGGGGTCATACTGTGGGAGTGTTTTGCACTCCGTTGACAGCTATAATTAATTTTGAGTCACGGTATCCCTTTTGATTGTTTTTATTAGCGATAAAACCGGACACGCAATATTATTATTCTTTCTTAGAATTTAGCCAATCAGTTTTCAGCTCGCTTGTGGGACTAGCGTGATTAAAGAAATTGAATGATCAGTGAGAAAGAATCCTGTTACTGAAAACAGTGTCTTGTACCTTCTCCTCAATTAAGATAGGAAAATAGCCGTGTCATCACGGGATAACGCCTTACAGAATTGTAAGTATGTTCACGTTTGTTGAAGAAAGTTTTCTGATTTCATTTTCAGTTATAGTCGATTTATCAAGCTTTTAAAGTCGATTCACAATTAAGCAATGCAATGTATGCCTTTATTTTCAGTTGACTACGCATATACACATATAGCTAGCTGTCGCGAGATTGAAAATTGTGACATTAAAGTAGTACAAAAACAACTGGTAGATCCCGTTGACATTATTTTCCTGGTGAGTCTTCAACCCGAGTAGCACCCAAAACCGAGGTGCGAAACAGTCAAAATTCTACGACGCACGAAGACATACACCAAAGGTCAACTAGTCATCGAGAAGATCATCTTGGCGACAGGAAAACGAGGACGACCGACAGCAAAAGGAGCGACCGACTGTCTTTGGAAACCTACGCCACAAGGTCAAGACTTCTTAAACAAAGGTACAAATCTCTGATTGTTCGGTTCTTTGGTTAGATATCGTGATCGCGTGAGGACCGCACGCCCAATTCTCTGCATGAAAACGAGGCTAAGGGCGTAAACGTTGAAAGAACGACAACGATTTTTTAGATCGCAACACGATGCCTCCAAAGATCGATTTAAAGACCCTCTCTGGGAAAAGAGATAACGCTATCTATGCACTTAATGAATTATTCGTGGAATTTGAAACATCCGATGATGAAGACATTCGAAAGAACCTCCAAGTACGAACCGTTCGTAAGCCTTGTAGCAGTGCTAAGACCGTGTCAAGAAAAACTGTTGAAGCTTATCCTCACCTCAAGACGATAGCAGATAAATTACATCTGTCTGGTGGTACGGTCGATCTTCTGATTGGAACTGACTTCGTCGATGCCTTTGTTGACATCCATACAAACAGCGGTAATCCAGGAGAACCAGTGGCGAAAAGGAATTGTTTTGGCTGGTATATCTTGGGACAACTGGACTCGGATGCTGAAGCTATACCACGTGTTCAGTCAGTGGACATTGGAACTGTGAGCGCCGCAGAAGACATAAGGAATCTTGTTTATCAAGATTTCTTAGGAGTCAGACCGACGGAACTTTGTACCTGCAGTGAAAATGCTCTGCGCAAGAACAAGTTCGTAAAAGCCCTCTCAGCCTCGACCACGTTGGTGAGCGGAAGAGTGCAAGTCAGAATGCCCTGGAAGGAAACCGGGCCTCCGAAACAAAGTAGTTATGACATTGCCTTGAAAAGAATGTATTCAGCCGAGAAATCGTTCAAAGAGAAAGATTGCCTTGGGATCGTGGATGAAGAAGTCCCAAAGCTAGTAGATCAAAGCTTCGTCATCAAAGTACCACCTGAAAACGTGGATCACAGTCAGCAAGAATGGTACATGCCACTACAAGCGGTGCTTACTCCAGAAAAGAGCACAAAAGCCAGACTTGTGTTTGATTCATCATGTAAAGGGCACAATGGTCTCTCCCTTAGTGATCACCTGGAGAAGGGACCAAATTACATCAACAGCCTACCCAATGTTCTATCAGCATGGCGCTGGGATGAGTTTGCGTATGCCGGAGATATTCGCAAGATGTTTAACCAAGTGTTGGTGCATCCGGATGATCACGTTTTTCATCGATTCCTGTGGAGAAAGAATCAGAGTGATCCTCCCACCGTATACCAGTGGCTCAGACTCAATTTCGGTGACAAGCCAGCTCCTGATATCGGTTCAAATGTCACAACTACAATTGACGAAGTGCTTGGAAAGGGTCAGTTCCAGATAAAGGCGTGGCAATCAAACAGCCAGGAAGTCGACCAAACCAGCGGTGAACAATATACAGATTTGCTTGGTCACAAGTGGGACAAGCAAGAAGACACATTCGTCCTAAAGAAAGACTCAGTTGTGAGAAAGAAAGAAGATTTCACAGAGAGCTCGTGCCTCGCTCTGTTGGCCCAAGTATGGGACCCTATTAGACTCGTCGCGCCTGTGACGATTAAGTACCGAATTGACCTCCAAGAACTGTGGAGTACCGGGTATGGTTTGGACGACATCCTCCCAGAAGCAATCCAACAAGATTGGAAGGAAAACGAAGAAGCAATAAACCAACTTCTATCCTTCAAATTTGACCGGAAGCTAAAACCAGATCATGCAATAGGTCCACCTCAAGTACATGGGTTTGAGGACGGAGGAGAACTGGGGTATGGAGCCGCCATTGTTCTCCGTTGGAGGCTGCAGGATGGAAGTCAGCAACGCGTTCCAGTTATTGTCAAGCCCTTTGTCGCCCCGCTGAAACGGAAACCTATTACCCCGAACGACATCATAATTGGTCGTCACAGCTGTCCTCTTCAGCCCGAGCAAGAAGCCAGAGTTAATCCGAAGCATTTACTTAGGAGTGTCCAAAACAGAGTTGCCGAATTTTGGACTTGCTGGTTGAAGTACTTTGCTCCATCGTTGCTGCCGCGGAACAAGTGGTGTCGTAAAAGAGAGAACGTCAAAATCGGCGATTTGGTCCTCGAGCTCAATCCACATCGGAAGAGACTACAGTGGGAGATGGCGCTGATTGTAGACACGTACCCAGGGGAGGACGGATTAGTCAGGAAGGTGCGCATCAGGACCCAGAATGGCGAGTACGATCGCCCCATACACAAATTATGCGTTATTGCTACAAAGCAAGAGCTTTGTGGAGAAGAACAATAATAGAAACATTTATTACTCCAGAACACTGAACTTATAAAATATAGCTGAGTTTAACTTCGTGCTAATTTGATCGTTGCTCAATTAGGTCCCCAATTTCCGCACTGGGGCCGAGTGTTTTGCACTCCGTTGACAGCTATAATTAATTTTGAGTCACGGTATCCCTTTTGATTGTTTTTATTAGCGATAAAACCGGACACGCAAGATTATTATTCTTTCTTAGAATTTAGCCAATCAGTTTTCAGCTCGCTTGTGGGACTAGCGTGATTAGAGAAATTGAATGATCAGTGAGAAAGAATCCTGTTACTAAAAACAGTGTCTTGTACCTTCTCCTCAATTAAGATAGGAAAATAGCCGTGTCATCACGGGATAACGCCTTACAGAATTGTAAGTATGTTCACGTTTGTTGAAGAAAGTTTTCTGATTTCATTTTCAGTTATAGTCGGATTATCAAGCTTTTAAAGTCGATTCACAAGTAAGCAATGCAATGTATGCCTTTATTTTCAGTTGACTACGCATATACACATATAGCTAGCTGTCGCGAGATTGAAAATTGTGACATTAAAGTAGTACAAAAACAACTGGTAGATCCCGTTGACATTATTTTCCTGGTGAGTCTTCAACCCGAGTAGCACCCAAAACCGAGGTGCAAAACAGGGAGCTTGCTCCATGTTATGGTACACACGAGGGGTCATACTACAGGAGCTTGCTCCATGTTATGGTAAACACAAGGGGTCATACTACAGGAGCTTGCTCCATGTTATGGTACACACGAAGGGTTATACTTTGGGAGCTTGCTCCATGTTATGGTACACACGAGGGGTCATACTGCAGGAGCTTGCTCCATGTTATGGTACACACGAGGGGTCATACTACAGGAGCCTGCTCCATGTTATGGTACACACGAGGGGTCATACTGCAAGAGCTTCCTCCATGTTATGGTACACACGAGGGTCATACTACAGGAGCTTGCTCCATGTTATGGTACACACGAGGGGTCATACTACAGGAGCTTGCTCCATTTTATAATACACACGAGGGGTCATACTGCGGGAGCTTGCTCCATGTTATGGTACACACGAGGGAGCATACTACAGGAGCTTGATCCATGTTATGGTACACAAGAGGGGGTCATACTGTGGAAGCTTGCTCCATGTTATGGTACACACGAGGGGTCATACTACAGGAACCTGCTCCATGTTATGGTACACACGAGGGGTCATACTGTGGGAGCTTGCTCCATGTTATGGTACACACGAGGGGTCATACTGTGGAAGCTTGCTCCATGTTATGGTACACACAAGGGGTCATACTGCGGGAGCTTGCTCCATGTTATGGTACACACAATGGGGTCATACTGTGGGAGCTTGACCCATGTTATGGTACACACGAGGGGTCATACTACAGGAGCTTGCTCCATGTAATGGTACACATGAGGGGTCATACTACAGGAGCTTGCTCAATGTTATGGTACACACGAGGGGTCATACTGCGGGAGATGGCTTCATGTTATGGTACACACCAGGGAGCATACTACAAAGGCTTGCTCCATGTTATGGTACACACGAGGGGTCATACTGCAAAAGCTTGCTCCATGTTATGGTACACACGAGGGGCATACTGCAGGAGCTTGCTCCCTGTTATGGTACACACAGTGCGTCATACTGCAGGAGCTTGCTCCATGTTATGGTACACACGAGGGGTCATACTACAGGAGCTTGCTCCATATTATGGTACACACGAGGGGTCATACTGCAGAAGCTTGCTCCATGTTATGGTACACACGAGGGGTCATACTACAGGAGCTTGCTCCATGTTATGGTACACACGAGGGGTCATACTGTGGGAGCTTGCTCTATGTTATGGTACACACGAGGGGTCATACTGTGGGAGCTTGCTCCATGTTATGGAAGACACGAGGGGTCATACTGCAGGAGCTTGCTCCATATTATGCTACACACGACGGGTCATACTGCAGGAGCTTGCTCCATGTTATGGTACACACGAGGGGTCATACTACAGGAGCTTGCTCCATGTTATGGTACACACAAGGGGTAATACTGTGGGACCTTGCTTCATGTTATGGGACACACGAGGGACATACTGCAGGAGCTTGCTCCCTGTTATGGTACACACAATGCGTCATACTGCAGGAGCTTGCTCCATGTTATGGTACACACGATGGGTCATACTACAGGAGCTTGCTCCATGTTATGGTACACACGAGGGATCATACTGCAGAAGCTTGCTCCATGTTATGGTACACACGAGGGGTCATACTGTGGGAGCCTTCTCCATGTTATGGTACACACGAGGGGTCATACTGCAGAAGCTTGCTCCATGTTATGGTACACACGAGGGGTCATACTGTGGGACCTTGCTTCATGTTATGGTACACACGAGGGGTCATACTGTGGGAGCTTGCTCCATGTTATGGTACACACGAGGGGTCATACTACAGGAGCTTGCTCCATGTTATGGTACACACGAGGGGTCATACTGTGGGAGCTTGCTCTATGTTATGGTACACACGAGGGGTCATACTGTGGGACCTTGCTCTATTTTATTGTACACACGAGGGGTCATACTGCAGGAGCTTGCTCAAATTTATGGTACACACGAGGGGTCATACTGTGGGACCTTGCTCCATGTTATGGTACACACGAGGGGCATACTGCAGGAGCTTGCTCCATGTTATGGTACACACAATGCGTCATACTACAGGAGCTTGCTCCATGTTATGGTACACACAAGGGGTCATACTGCAGAAGCCTTCTCCATGTTATGGTACACACGAGGGGTCATACTACAGGAGCTTGCTCCATGTTATGGTACACACGAGGGGTCATACTGTGGGAGCTTGCTCCATGTTATGGTAAACACGAGGGGTCATACTACAGAAGCTTGCTCCATGTTATAGTACAAACGAGGGGTCATACTACAGGAGCTTGCTCCATCTTATGGTACACACGAGGGGTCATACTGCGGGAGCTTGCTCAAATGTTATGGTACACACGAGGGGTCATACTACAGGAGCCTGCTCCATGTTATGTTATGGTACACACGAGGGGTCATACTGCGGGCGCTTGCTCCATGTTATGGTACACACGAGGGAGCATACTACAGGAGCTTGCTCCATGTTATGGTACACACGAGGGGTCCAACTGCGGGAGCTTGCTCCATGTTATGGTACACACGAGGGGTCATACTACAGAAGCTTGCTCCATGTTATGGTACACACGAGGGGTCATACTACAGGAGCTTGCTCCATGTTATGGTACACACGAGGGGTCATACTGCAGGAGCTTGCTCCATGTTATGGTACACACGAGGGGTCATACTACAGGAGCTTGCTCCATGTTATGGTACACACGAGGGGTCATACTACAGGAGCTTGCTCCATGTTATGGTACACACGAGGGGTCATACTACAGGAGCTTGCTCCATGTTATGGTACACACGAGGGAGCATACTACAGGAGCTTGCTCCATGTTATGGTACATACGAGGGGTCATACTGTGGGAGCTTGCTCCATGTTATGGTACACACGAGGGGTCATACTACAGGAGCTTGCTCCATGTTATGGTACACACGAGGGGTCATACTGTGGGAGCTTGCTCCATGTTATGGTACACACGAGGGGTCATACTGTGGGAGCTTGCTCCATTTTATGGTACACACAAGGGGTCATACTGGGGAAGCTTGCTCCATGTTATGGTACACACAAGGGGTCATACTGCGGGAGCTTGCTCCATGTTATGGTACACACGAGGGGTCATACTGTGGGAGCTGAACCCATGTTATCGTACACACGAGGGGTCATACTACAGGAGCTTTCTCCATGTTATCGTACACACGAGGGGTCATACTACAGGAGCTTTCTCCATGTTATGGTACACACAAGGGGTCATACTGCGGGAGCTTGCTCCCTGTTATGGTACACACGAGGGATCATACTGTGGGAGCTTGACCCATGTTATCGTACACACGAGGGGTCATACTACAGGAGCTTTCTCCATGTTATGGTACACACGAGGGGTCATACTGCGGGAGCTTGCTTTATGTTATGGTACACACGAGGGAGCATACTACAAAGGCTTGCTCCATGTTATGGTACACACGAGGGGTCATACTGCAGAAGCTTGCTCCATGTTATGCTACACACGAGGGGTCATACTGCGGGAGCTTGCTCCATGTTATGGTACACACGAGGGGTCATACTGCGGAAGCTTGCTCCATGTTATGGTACACACGAGGGGTCATACTGTGGGACCTTGCTTCATGTTATGGTACACACGAGGGGTCATACTGTGGGAGCTTGCTCCATGTTATGGTACACACGAGGGGTCATACTACAGGAGCTTGCTCCATGTTATGGTACACACGAGGGGTCATACTGTGGGAGCTTGCTCTATGTTATGGTACACACGAGGGGTCATACTGTGGGACCTTGCTCCATTTTATTGTACACACGAGGGGTCATACTGCAGGAGCTTGCTCAAATTTATGGTACACACGAGGGGTCATACTGTGGGACCTTGCTTCATGTTATGGTACACACGAGGGGTCATACTGTGGGAGCTTGCTCCATGTTATGGTACACACGAGGGGCATACTGCAGGAGCCTGCTCCATGTTATGGTACACACAATGCGTCATACTACAGGAGCTTGCTCCATGTTATGGTACACACAAGGGGTCATACTGCAGAAGCCTTCTCCATGTTATGGTACACACGAGGGAGCATACTACAGGAGCTTGCTCCATGTTATGGTACATACGAGGGGTCATACTGTGGGAGCTTGCTCCATGTTATGGTACACACGAGGGGTCATACTACAGGAGCTTGCTCCATGTTATGGTACACACGAGGGGTCATACTGTGGGAGCTTGCTCCATGTTATGGTACACACGAGGGGTCATACTGTGGGAGCTTGCTCCATTTTATGGTACACACAAGGGGTCATACTGGGGAAGCTTGCTCCATGTTATGGTACACACAAGGGGTCATACTGCGGGAGCTTGCTCCATGTTATGGTACACACGAGGGGTCATACTGTGGGAGCTTGACCCATGTTATCGTACACACGAGGGGTCATACTACAGGAGCTTTCTCCATGTTATGGTACACACGAGGGGTCATACTGCGGGAGCTTGCTTTATGTTATGGTACACACGAGGGAGCATACTACAAAGGCTTGCTCCATGTTATGGTACACACGAGGGGTCATACTGCAGAAGCTTGCTCCATGTTATGGTACACACGAGGGGTCATACTGCAGAAGCTTGCTCCATGTTATGCTACACACGAGGGGTCATACTGCGGGAGCTTGCTCCATGTTATGGTACACACGAGGGGTCATACTGCGGAAGCTTGCTCCATGTTATGGTACACACGAGGGGTCATACTACAGGAGCTTGCTCCAAGTTATGGTACACACGAGGGGTCATACTGTGGGAGCTTGCTCGATGTTATGGTACACACGAGGGGTCATACTGTGGGAGCTTGCTCCATGTTATGGTACACACGAGGGGTCATACTGCAGGAGCTTGCTCCATGTTATGGTACACACGAGGGGTCATACTGTGGGACCTTGCTTCATGTTATGGTACACACGAGGGGTCATACTGTGGGAGCTTGCTCCATGTTATGGTACACACGAGGGGTCATACTGTGGGAGCTTGCTCTATGTTATGGTACACACGAGGGGTCATACTGTGGGACCTTGCTCCATGTTATGGTACACACGAGGGGTCATACTGCAGGAGCTTGCTCCATGTTGTGGTACACACGAGGGGTCATACTGTGGGACCTTGCTTCATGTTATGGTACACACGAGGGGTCATACTGTGGGAGCTTGCTCCATGTTATGGTACACACGAGGGGCATACTGCAGGAGCTTGCTCCATGTTATGGTACACACAATGCGTCATACTACAGGAGCCTGCTCCATGTTATGGTACACACAAGGGGTCATACTGCAGAAGCCTTCTCCATGTTATGGTACACACGAGGGGTCATACTGTGGGAGCTTGCTCCATGTTATGGTACACACGAGGGGTTATACTGTGGGAGCTTGCTCCATGTTATGGTACACACGAGGGGTCATACTGCAGGAGCTTGCTCCATGTTATGGTACACACGAGGGGTCATACTACAGGAGCCTGCTCCATGTTATGGTACACACGAGGGGTCATACTGCAAGAGCTTCGTCCATGTTATGGTACACACGAGGGTCATACTACAGGAGCTTGCTCCATGTTATGGTACACTCGAGGGGTCATACTAAAGGAGCTTGCTCCATTTTATAATACACACGAGGGGTCATACTGCGGGAGCTTGCTCCATGTTATGGTACACACGAGGAAGCATACTACAGGAGCTTGATCCATGTTATGGTACACAAGAGGGGTCATACTGTGGGAGCTTGCTCGATGTTATGGTACACACGAGGGGTCATACTACAGGAACTTGCTCCATGTTATGGTACACACGAGGGGTCATACTGTGGGAGCTGGCTCCATGTTATGGTACACATGAGGGGTCATACTGTGGGAGCTTGCTCCATATTATGGTACACACGAGGGGTCATACTGTGGAAGCTTGCTCCATGTTATGGTACACACAAGGGGTCATACTGCGGGAGCTTGCTCCATGTTATGGTACACACGAGGGGTCATACTGTGGGAGCTTGCTCCATGTTATGGTACACACGAGGGGTCATACTGTGGGAGCTTGCTCTATGTTATGGTACACACGAGGGGTCATACTGTGGGACCTTGCTCCATGTTATGGTACACACGAGGGGTCATACTGCAGGAGCTTGCTCCATGTTGTGGTACACACGAGGGGTCATACTGTGGGACCTTGCTTCATGTTATGGTACACACGAGGGGTCATACTGTGGGAGCTTGCTCCATGTTATGGTACACACGAGGGGCATACTGCAGGAGCTTGCTCCATGTTATGGTACACACAATGCGTCATACTACAGGAGCCTGCTCCATGTTATGGTACACACAAGGGGTCATACTGCAGAAGCCTTCTCCATGTTATGGTACACACGAGGGGTCATACTGTGGGAGCTTGCTCCATGTTATGGTACACACGAGGGGTTATACTGTGGGAGCTTGCTCCATGTTATGGTACACACGAGGGGTCATACTGCAGGAGCTTGCTCCATGTTATGGTACACACGAGGGGTCATACTACAGGAGCCTGCTCCATGTTATGGTACACACGAGGGGTCATACTGCAAGAGCTTCGTCCATGTTATGGTACACACGAGGGTCATACTACAGGAGCTTGCTCCATGTTATGGTACACTCGAGGGGTCATACTACAGGAGCTTGCTCCATTTTATAATACACACGAGGGGTCATACTGCGGGAGCTTGCTCCATGTTATGGTACACACGAGGAAGCATACTACAGGAGCTTGATCCATGTTATGGTACACAAGAGGGGTCATACTGTGGGAGCTTGCTCGATGTTATGGTACACACGAGGGGTCATACTACAGGAACTTGCTCCATGTTATGGTACACACGAGGGGTCATACTGTGGGAGCTGGCTCCATGTTATGGTACACATGAGGGGTCATACTGTGGGAGCTTGCTCCATATTATGGTACACACGAGGGGTCATACTGTGGAAGCTTGCTCCATGTTATGGTACACACAAGGGGTCATACTGCGGGAGCTTGCTCCATGTTATGGTACACACGAGGGGTCATACTGTGGGAGCTTGCTCCATGTTATGGTACACACGAGGGGTCATACTGTGGGAGCTTGCTCTATGTTATGGTACACACGAGAGGTCATACTGTGGGACCTTGCTCCATGTTATGGTACACACGAGGGGTCATACTGCAGGAGCTTGCTCCATGTTGTGGTACACACGAGGGGTCATACTGTGGGACCTTGCTTCATGTTATGGTACACACGAGGGGTCATACTGTGGGAGCTTGCTCCATGTTATGGTACACACGAGGGGCATACTGCAGGAGCTTGCTCCATGTTATGGTACACACAATGCGTCATACTACAGGAGCCTGCTCCATGTTATGGTACACACAAGGGGTCATACTGCAGAAGCCTTCTCCATGTTATAGTACACACGAGGGGTCATACTGTGGGAGCTTGCTCCATGTTATGGTACACACGAGGGGTTATACTGTGGGAGCTTGCTCCATGTTATGGTACACACGAGGGGTCATACTGCAGGAGCTTGCTCCATGTTATGGTACACACGAGGGGTCATACTACAGGAGCCTGCTCCATGTTATGGTACACACGAGGGGTCATACTGCAAGAGCTTCGTCCATGTTATGGTACACACGAGGGTCATACTACAGGAGCTTGCTCCATGTTATGGTGCACTCGAGGGGTCATACTACAGGAGCTTGCTCCATTTTATAATACACACGAGGGGTCATACTGCGGGAGCTTGCTCCATGTTATGGTACACACGAGGGAGCATACTACAGGAGCTTGATCCATGTTATGGTACACAAGAGGGGTCATACTGTGGGAGCTTGCTCCATGTTATGGTACACACGAGGGGTCATACTACAGGAACTTGCTCCATGTTATGGTACACACGAGGGGTCATACTGTGGGAGCTGGCTCCATGTTATGGTACACATGAGGGGTCATACTGTGGGAGCTTGCTCCATGTTATGGTACACACGAGGGGTCATACTGTGGAAGCTTGCTCCATGTTATGGTACACACAAGGGGTCATACTGCGGGAGCTTGCTCCATGTTATGGTACACACAATGGGGTCATACTGTGAGAGCTTGACCCATGTTATGGTACACACGAGGGGTCATACTACAGGAGCTTGCTCCATGTAATGGTACACATGAGGGGTCATACTACAGGAGCTTGCTCCATGTTATGGTACACCCGAGGGGTCATACTGCGGGAGATGGCTTCATGTTATGGTACACACGAGGGAGCATACTACAAAGGCTTGCTCCATGTTATGGTACACACGAGGGGTCATACTGCAATAGCTTGCTCCAAGTTATGGTACACACGAGGGGCATACTGCAGGAGCTTGCTCCCTGTTATGGTACACACAGTGCGTCATACTGCAGGAGCTTGCTCCATGTTATGGTACACACGAGGGGTCATACTACAGGAGCTTGCTCCATGTTATGGTACACACGAGGGGTCATACTACAGGAGCTTGCTCCATGTTATGGTACACACGAGGGGTCATACTGTGGGAGCTTGCTCTATGTTATGGTACACACGAGGGGTCATACTGTGGGAGCTTGCTCCATGTTATGGAAGACACGAGGGGTCATACTGCAGGAGCTTGCTTCATATTATGCTACACACGACGGGTCATACTGCAGGAGCTTGCTCCATGTTATGGTACACACGAGGGGTCATACTACAGGAGCTTGCTCCATGTTATGGTACACACAAGGGGTCATACTGTGGGACCTTGCTTCATGTTATGGTACACACGAGGGACATACTGCAGGAGCTTGCTCCCTGTTATGGTACACACAATGCGTCATACTGCAGGAGCTTGCTCCATGTTATGGTACACACGAGGGGTCATACTACAGGAGCCTGCTCCATGTTATGGTACACACGAGGGGTCATACTGCAAGAGCTTCCTCCATGTTATGGTACACACGAGGGTCATACTACAGGAGCTTGCTCCATGTTATGGTACACACGAGGGGTCATACTACAGGAGCCTGCTCCATTTTATAATACACACGAGGGGTCATACTGCGGGAGCTTGCTCCATGTTATGGTACACACGAGGGAGCATACTACAGGAGCTTGATCCATGTTATGGTACACAAGAGGGGTCATACTGTGGGAGCTTGCTCCATGTTATGGTACACACGAGGGGTCATACTACAGGAACTTGCTCCATGTTATGGTACACACGAGGGGTCATACTGTGGGAGCTGGCTCCATGTTATGGTACACATGAGGGGTCATACTGTGGGAGCTTGCTCCATGTTATGGTACACACGAGGGGTCATACTGTGGAAGCTTGCTCCATGTTATGGTACACACAATGGGGTCATACTGTGGGAGCTTGACCCATGTTATGGTACACACGAGGGGTCATACTACAGGAGCTTGCTCCATGTAATGGTACACATAAGGGGTCATACTACAGGAGCTTGCTCCATGTTATGGTACACACGAGGGGTCATACTGCGGGAGATGGCTTCATGTTATGGTACACACGAGGGAGCATACTACAAAGGCTTGCTCCATGTTATGGTACACACGAGGGGTCATACTGCAAAAGCTTGCTCCATGTTATGGTACACACGAGGGGCATACTGCAGGAGCTTGCTCCCTGTTATGGTACACACAGTGCGTCATACTGCGGGAGCTTGCTCCATGTTATGGTACACACGAGGGGTCATACTACAGGAGCTTGCTCCATGTTATGGTACACACGAGGGGTCATACTGCAGAAGCTTGCTCCATGTTATGGTACACACGAGGGGTCATACTACAGGAGCTTGCTCCATGTTATGGTACACACGAGGGGTCATACTGTGGGAGCTTGCTCTATGTTATGGTACACACGAGGGGTCATACTGTGGGAGCTTGCTCCATGTTATGGAAGACACGAGGGGTCATACTGCAGGAGCTTGCTCCATATTATGCTAGACACGACGGGTCATACTGCAGGAGCTTGCTCCATGTTATGGTACACACGAGGGGTCATACTACAGGAGCTTGCTCCATGTTATGGTACACACAAGGGGTCATACTGTGGGACCTTGCTTCATGTTATGGTACACACGAGGGACATACTGCAAGAGCTTGCTCCCTGTTATGGTACACACAATGCGTCATACTGCAGGAGCTTGCTCCATGTTATGGTACACACGAAGGGTCATACTACAGGAGCTTGCTCCATGTTATGGTACACACGAGGGATCATACTGCAGAAGCTTGCTCCATGTTATGGTACACACGAGGGGTCATACTGCAGGAGCTTGCTCCATGTTATGGTACACAGAAGGGGTCATACTGCAGGAGCTTGCTCCATGTTACGGTACACACGAGGGGTCATACTGCAGGAGCTTGCTCCATGTTATGGTACACACGAGGGGTCATACTGTGGGACCTTGCTTCATGTTATGGTACACACGAGGGGTCATACTGTGGGAGCTTGCTCCATGTTATGGTACACACGAGGGGTCATACTACAGGAGCTTGCTCCATGTTATGGTACACACGAGGGGTATACTGCAGGAGCTTGCTCTATGTTATGGTACACACAATGCGTCATACTACAGGAGCTTGCTCCATGTTATGGTACACACAAGGGGTCATACTGCAGAAGCCTTCTCCATGTTATGGTACACACGAGGGGTCATACTGTGGGAGCTTGCTCCATGTTATGGTACACACGAGGGGTTATACTGTGGGAGCTTGCTCCATGTTATGGTACACACGAGGGGTCATACTGCAGGAGCTTGCTCCATGTTATGGTACACACGAGGGGTCATACTACAGGAGCCTGCTCCATGTTATTGTACACACGAGGGGTCATACTGCAGGAGCTTCCTCCATGTTATGGTACACACGAGGGTCATACTACAGGAGCTTGCTCCATGTTATGGTACACACGAGGGGTCATACTACAGGAGCTTGCTCCATTTTATAATACACACGAGGGGTCATACTGCGGGAGCTTGCTCCATGTTATGGTACACACGAGGGAGCATACTACAGGAGCTTGATCCATGTTATGGTACACAAGAGGGGTCATACTGTCGGAGCTTGCTCCATGTTATGGTACACACGAGGGGTCATGCTACAGGAACTTGCTCCATGTTATGGTACACACGAGGGGTCATGCTGTGGGAGCTGGCACCATGTTATGGTACACATGAGGGGTCATACTGTGGAAGCTTGCTCCATGTTATGGTACACACGAGGGGTCATACTACAGGAACTTGCTCCATGTTATGGTACACACGAGGGGTCATACTGTGGGAGCTTGCTCCATGTTATGGTACACACGAGGGGTCATACTGTGGAAGCTTGCTCCATGTTATGGTACACACAAGGGGTCATACTGCGGGAGCTTCCTCCATGTTATGGTACACACAATGGGGTCATACTGTGGGAGCTTGACCACATCTTATGGTACACACGAGGGGTCATACTACAGGAGCTTGCTCCATGTTATGGTACACATGAGGGGTCATACTACAGGAGCTTGCTCCATGTTATGGTACACACGAGGGGTCATACTGCGGGAGATGGCTTCATGTTATGGTACACACGAGGGAGCATACTACAAAGGCTTGCTCTATGTTATGGTACACACGAGGGGTCATACTGCAAAAGCTTGCTCCATGTTATGGTACACACGAGGGGCATACTGCAGGAGCTTGCTCCATGTTATGGTACACACAGTGCGTCATACTGCAGCAGCTTGCTCCATGTTATGGTACACACGAGGGGTCATACTACAGGAGCTTGCTCCATGTTATGGTACACACGAGGGGTCATACTGCAGAAGCTTGCTCCATGTTATGGTACACACGAGGGGTCATACTACAGGAGCTTGCTCCATGTTATGGTACACACGAGGGGTCATACTGTGGGAGCTTGCTCTATGTTATGGTACACACGAGAGGTCATACTGTGGGAGCTTGCTCCATGTTATGGAACACACGAGGGGTCATACTGCAGGAGCCTGCTCCATATTATGCTACACACGACGGGTCATACTGCAGGAGCTTGCTCCATGTTATGGTACACACGAGGGGTCATACTACAGGAGCTTGCTCCATCTTATGGTACACACAAGGGGTCATACTGTGGGACCTTGCTTCATGTTATGGTACACACGAGGGACATACTGCAGGAGCTTGCTCCCTGTTAGGGTACACACAATGCGTCATACTGCAGGAGCTTGCTCCATGTTATGGTACACACGAAGGGTCATACTACAGGAGCTTGCTCCATGTTATGGTACACACAAGGGATCATACTGCAGAAGCTTGCTCCATGTTATGGTACACACGAGGGGTCATACTGTGGGAGCCTTCTCCATGTTATGGTACACACGAGGGGTCATACTGCAGGAGCTATCTCCATATTATGCTACACACGACGGGTCATACTGCAGGAGCTTGCTCCATGTTATGGTACACACGAGGGGTCATACTATAGGAGCTTGCTCCATGTTATGGTACACACGAGGGGTCATACTACAGGAGCTTGCTCCATGTTATGGTACACACGAGGGGTCATACTGTGGAAGCTTGGTCCATGTTATGGTACACACAAGGGGTCATACTGCAGGAGCTTGCTCCATGTTATAGTACACACGAGGGGTCATACTGCAGGAGCTTGCTCCATGTTATGGTACACACGAGGGGTCATACTACAAGAGCTTGCTTTATGTTATGGTACACACGAGGGGTCATACTGTGGGAGCTTGCTCCATGTTATAGTACACACGAGGGATCATACTACAGGAGCCTGCTCCATGTTATGGTACACACGAGGGGTCATACTGTGGGAGCTTGCTCCATGTTATGGTACACACGACAGGTCATACTGTGGGAGCCTGCTCCAAGTTATGGTACACACGAGGGGACATACTGCAGGAGCTTGCTCCATGTTATGGTACACACGAGGGGTTATACTACAGGAGCTTGCTTCATGTTATGGTACACACGAGGGGTCATACTGTCGGAGCTTGCTCCATGTTATGGTACATCAGAGGCGTCATACTAAAGGAGCTTGCTCCATGTTATGGTACACACGAGGGGTCATACTGTGGGACCTTGCTTCATGTTATGGTACACACGAGGGGTCATACTGTGGGAGCTTGCTCCATGTTATGGTACACACGAGGGGTCATACTGCAGGAGCTTGCTCCATGTTATGGTACACACGAGGAGTCATACTGTGGGACCTTGCTTCATGTTATGGTACACACGAGGGGTCATACTGTGGGAGCTTGCTCCATGTTATGGTACACACGAGGGGCATACTGCAGGAGCTTGCTCCATGTTATGGTACACACAAGGAGTCATACTGCAGGAGCTTGCTCCATGTTATGGTACACACGAGGGGTCATACTACAGGAGCTTGCTCCATGTTATGGTACACACGAGGGGTCATACTGCAGAAGCTTGCTCCATGTTATGGTACACACAAGGGGTCATACTGTGGGAGCTTGCTCCATGTTATGGTACACACGAGGGGTCATACTGCAGGAGCTTGCTCCATATTATGCTACACACGACGGGTCATACTGCAGGAGCTTGCTCCATGTTATGGTACACATGAGGGGTCATACTACAGGAGCTTGATCCATGTTATGGTACACACAAGAGTTCATACTGTGGGACCTTGCTTCATGTTATGGTACACACGAGGGACATACTGCAGGAGCTTGCTCCCTGTTATGGTACACACAATGCGTCATACTGCAGGAGCTTGCTCCATGTTATGGTACACACGAAGGGTCATACTACAGGAGCTTGCTCCATGTTATGGTACACACGAGGGATCATACTGCAGAAGCTTGCTCCATGTTATGGTACACACGAGGGGTCATACTGCAGGAGCTTGCTCCATGTTATGGTACACAGAAGGGGTCATACTGCAGGAGCTTGCTCCATGTTATGGTACACACGAGGGGTCATACTGCAGGAGCTTGCTCCATGTTATGGTACACACGAGGGGTCATACTGTGGGACCTTGCTTCATGTTATGGTACACACGAGGGGTCATACTGTGGGAGCTTGCTCCATGTTATGGTACACACGAGGGGTCATACTACAGGAGCTTGCTCCATGTTATGGTACACACGAGGGGTATACTGCAGGAGCTTGCTCTATGTTATGGTACACACAATGCGTCATACTACAGGAGCTTGCTCCATGTTATGGTACACACAAGGGGTCATACTGCAGAAGCCTTCTCCATGTTATGGTACACACGAGGGGTCATACTGTGGGAGCTTGCTCCATGTTATGGTACACACGAGGGGTTATACTGTGGGAGCTTGCTCCATGTTATGGTACACACGAGGGGTCATACTGCAGGAGCTTGCTCCATGTTATGGTACACACGAGGGGTCATACTACAGGAGCCTGCTCCATGTTATGGTACACACGAGGGGTCATACTGCAGGAGCTTCCTCCATGTTATGGTACACACGAGGGTCATACTACAGGAGCTTGCTCCATGTTATGGTACACACGAGGGGTCATACTACAGGAGCTTGCTCCATTTTATAATACACACGAGGGGTCATACTGCGGGAGCTTGCTCCATGTTATGGTACACACGAGGGAGCATACTACAGGAGCTTGATCCATGTTATGGTACACAAGAGGGGTCATACTGTCGGAGCTTGCTCCATGTTATGGTACACACGAGGGGTCATGCTACAGGAACTTGCTCCATGTTATGGTACACACGAGGGGTCATGCTGTGGGAGCTGGCACCATGTTATGGTACACATGAGGGGTCATACTGTGGAAGCTTGCTCCATGTTATGGTACACACGAGGGGTCATACTACAGGAACTTGCTCCATGTTATGGTACACACGAGGGGTCATACTGTGGGAGCTTGCTCCATGTTATGGTACACACGAGGGGTCATACTGTGGAAGCTTGCTCCATGTTATGGTACACACAAGGGGTCATACTGCGGGAGCTTCCTCCATGTTATGGTACACAAAATGGGGTCATACTGTGGGAGCTTGACCACATCTTATGGTACACACGAGGGGTCATACTACAGGAGCTTGCTCCATGTTATGGTACACATGAAAGGTCATACTACAGGAGCTTGCTCCATGTTATGGTACACACGAGGGGTCATACTGCGGGAGATGGCTTCATGTTATGGTACACACGAGGGAGCATACTACAAAGGCTTGCTCTATGTTATGGTACACACGAGGGGTCATACTGCAAAAGCTTGCTCCATGTTATGGTACACACGAGGGGCATACTGCAGGAGCTTGCTCCATGTTATGGTACACACAGTGCGTCATACTGCAGCAGCTTGCTCCATGTTATGGTACACACGAGGGGTCATACTACAGGAGCTTGCTCCATGTTATGGTACACACGAGGGGTCATACTGCAGAAGCTTGCTCCATGTTATGGTACACACGAGGGGTCATACTACAGGAGCTTGCTCCATGTTATGGTACACACGAGGGGTCATACTGTGGGAGCTTGCTCTATGTTATGGTACACACGAGAGGTCATACTGTGGGAGCTTGCTCCATGTTATGGAACACACGAGGGGTCATACTGCAGGAGCCTGCTCCATATTATGCTACACACGACGGGTCATACTGCAGGAGCTTGCTCCATGTTATGGTACACACGAGGGGTCATACTACAGGAGCTTGCTCCATCTTATGGTACACACAAGGGGTCATACTGTGGGACCTTGCTTCATGTTATGGTACACACGAGGGACATACTGCAGGAGCTTGCTCCCTGTTATGGTACACACAATGCGTCATACTGCAGGAGCTTGCTCCATGTTATGGTACACACGAACGGTCATACTACAGGAGCTTGCTCCATGTTATGGTACACACAAGGGATCATACTGCAGAAGCTTGCTCCATCTTATGGTACACACGAGGGGTCATACTGTGGGAGTCTTCTCCATGTTATGGTACACACGAGGGGTCATACTGCAGGAGCTATCTCCATATTATGCTACACAAGACGGGTCATACTGCAGGAGCTTGCTGCATGTTATGGTACACACGAGGGGTCATACTACAGGAGCTTGCTCCATGTTATGGTACACACGAGGGGTCATACTACAGGAGCTTGCTCCTTGTTATGGTACACACGAGGGGTCATACTGTGGGAGCTTGCTCCATGTTATGGTACACACAAGGGGTCATACTGCAGGAGCTTGCTCCATGTTATAGTACACACGAGGGGTCATACTGCAGGAGCTTGCTCCATGTTATGGTACACACGAGGGGTCATACTACAAGAGCTTGCTTTATGTTATGGTACACACGAGGGGTCATACTGTGGGAGCTTGCTCCATGTTATGGTACACACGAGGGATCATACTACAGGAGCCTGCTCCATGTTATGGTACACACGAGGGGTCATACTGTGGGAGCTTGCTCCATGTTATGGTACACACGACAGGTCATACTGTGGGAGCCTGCTCCAAGTTATGGTACACACGAGGGGACATACTGCAGGAGCTTGCTCCATGTTATGGTACACACGAGGGGTTATACTACAGGAGCTTGCTTCATGTTATGGTACACACGAGGGGTCATACTGTCGGAGCTTGCTCCATGTTATGGTACACAAGAGGCGTCATACTAAAGGAGCTTGCTCCATGTTATGGTACACACGAGGGGTCATACTGCAGGAGCTTGCTCCATGTTATGGTACACACGAGGGGTCATACTGTGGGACCTTGCTTCATGTTATGGTACACACGAGGGGTCATACTGTGGGAGCTTGCTCCATGTTATGGTACACACGAGGGGCATACTGCAGGAGCTTGCTCCATGTTATGGTACACACAAGGGGTCATACTGCAGGAGCTTGCTCCATGTTATGGTACACACGAGGGGTCATACTACAGGAGCTTGCTCCATGTTATGGTACACACGAGGGGTCATACTGCAGAAGCTTGCTCCATGTTATGGTAAACACGAGGGGTCATACTGTGGGAGCTTCCTCCATGTTATGGTACACACGAGGGGTCATACTGCAGGAGCTTGCTCCATGTTATGGTACACACGAGGGGTCATATTGCAGGAGCTTGCTCCATGTTATAGTACACACGAGGGGTCATACTGCAGGAGCTTGCTCCATGTTATGGTACACACGAGGGGTCATACTGCAGGAGCTTGCTCCATGTTATGGTACACACGAGGGGTCATACTACAGGAGCTTGCTCCATGTTATGGTACACACGAGGGGTCATATTGTGGGAGCTTGCTCCATGTTATGGTACACACGAGGGGTCATACTACAGGAGCTTGCTCCATGTTATGGTACACACGAGGGGTCATACTGTGGGAGCTGGCTCCATGTTATGGTACACATGAGGGGTCATACTGTGGGAGCTTGCTATATGTTATGGTACACACGAGGGGTCATACTGTGGAAGCTTGCTCCATGTTATGGTACACACAAGGGGTCATACTGCGGGAGCTTGCTCCATGTTATGGTACACACGAGGGGTCATACTGTGGGAGCTTGACCCATGTTATCGTACACACGAGGGGTCATACTACAGGAGCTTTCTCCATGTTATCGTACACACGAGGGGTCATACTACAGGAGCTTTCTCCATGTTATGGTACACACAAGGGGTCATACTGCGGGAGCTTGCTCCCTGTTATGGTACACACGAAGGGTCATACTGTGGGAGCTTGACCCATGTTATCGTACACACGAGGAGTCATACTACAGGAGCTTTCTCCATGTTATGGTACACACGAGGGGTCATACTGCGGGAGCTTGCTCCATGTTATGGTACACACGAGGGGTCATACTGCGGAAGCTTGCTCCATGTTATGGTACACACGAGAGGTCATACTACAGGAGCTTTCTCCATGTTATGGTACACACGAGGGGTCATACTGTGGGAGCTTGCTCTATGTTATGGTACACACGAGGGGTCATACTGTGGGAGCTTGCTCCATGTTATGGTACACACGAGGGGTGATACTGCAGGAGCTTGCTCCATGTTATGGTACACACGAGGGGTGATACTGTGGGACCTTGCTTCATGTTATGGTACACACGAGGAGTCATACTGTGGGAGCTTGCTCCATGTTATGGTACACACGAGGGGTCATACTACAGGAGCTTGCTCCATGTTATGGTACACACGAGGGGTCATACTGTGGGAGCTTGCTCTATGTTATGGTACACACGAGGGGTCATACTGTGGGACCTTGCTCCATGTTATGGTACACACGAGGGGTCATACTGCAGGAGCTTGCTCCATGTTATGGTACACACGAGGGGTCATACTGTGGGACCTTGCTTCATGATATGGTACACACGAGGGGTCATACTGTGGGAGCTTGCTCCATGTTATGGTACACGCGAGGGGCATACTGCAGGAGCTTGCTCCATGTTATGGTACACACAATGCGTCATACTAAAGGAGCTTGCTCCATGTTATGGTACACACAAGGGGTCATACTGTGGGAGCTTGCTCCATGTTATGGTACACACGACAGGTCATACTGTGGGAGCCTGCTCCAAGTTATGGTACACACGAGGGGACATACTGCAGGAGCTTGCTCCATGTTATTGTACACACGAGGGGTTATACTACAGGAGCTTGCTTCATGTTATGGTACACACGAGGGGTCATACTGTCGGAGCCTGCTCCATGTTATGGTACACAAGAGGGGTCATACTAAAGGAGCTTGCTCCATGTTATGGTACACACGAGAAGTCATACTGCAGGAGCTTGCTCCATGTTATTGTACACACGAGGGGTCATACTGTGGGACCTTGCTTCATGTTATGGTACACACGAGGGGTCATACTGTGGGAGCTTGCTCCATGTTATGGTACACACGAGGTGCATACTGCAGGAGCTTGCTCCATGTTATGGTACACACAAGGGGTCATACTGCAGGAGCTTGCTCCATGTTATGGTACACACGAGGGGTCATACTACAGGAGCTTGCTCCATGTTATAGTACACACGAGGGGTCATACTGCAGGAGCTTGCTCCATGTTATGGTACACAGAAGGGGTCATACTGCAGGAGCTTGCTCCATGTTATGGTACACACGAGGGGTCATACTACAGGAGCTTGCTCCATGTTATGGTACACACGAGGGGTCATACTGTGGGAGCTTGCTCCATGTTATGGTACACACGAGGGGTCATACTACAGGAGCTTGCTCCATGTTATGGTACACACGAGGGGTCATACTGTGGGAGCTTGCTCCATGTTATGGTACACACGACGGGTCATACTGTGGGAGCTTGCTCCAAGTTATGGTACACACGAGGGGTCATACTGCAGGAGCTTGCTCCAAGTTATGGTACACACGAGGGGTTATACTACAGGAGCTTGCTTCATGTTATGGTACACACGAGGGGTCATACTGTCGGAGCTTGCTCCATGTTATGGTACACACGAGGGGTCATATTAAAAGAGCTTGCTCCATGTTATGGTACACACGAGGGATCATACTGCAGGAGCTTGCTTATGTTATGGTACACACGAGGGGTCATACTGTGGGACCTTGCTCCATGTTATGGTACACACGAGGGGTCATACTGTGGGAGCTTGCTCCATGTTATGGTCCACACAAGGGGCATACTGCAGGAGCTTGCTCCATCTTATGGTACACACAAGGGGTCATACTTCAGGAGCTTGCTCCATGTTATGGTACACACGAGGGGTCATACTACTGGAGCTTGCTCCATGTTATGGTACACACAAGGGGTCATACTACAGGAGCTTGCTCCATGTTACGGTACACACGAGGGGTCATTCTGTGGGAGCTTGCTCCATGTTATGGTACACACAAGGGGTCATACTACAGGAGCTTGCTCCATGTTATGGTACACACGAGGGAGCATACTACAGGAGCTTGCTCCATGTTATGGTACACACGAGGGGTCATACTGTGGGAGCTTGCTCCATTTTATGGTACACACGAGGGGTCATACTACAGGATCTTGCTCCATGTTATGGTACACACGAGGGGTCATACTGCAGGAGTTTGCTCCATGTTATGGTACACACGAGGGGTCATACTGCAGGAGCTTGCTCCATGTTATGGTACACACGAGGGGTCATACTACAGGAGCTTGCTCCATGTTATGGTACACACGAGGGGTCATACTGTAGGAGCTTGCTCCATGTTATGGTACACACGAGGGGTCATACTACGGGAGCTTTCTTCATGTTATGGTACACACGAGGGGTCATTCTACAGGAGCTTGCTCCATGTTATGGTACACAGGAGGGGTCCTACCGTGGGAGCTTGCTCCATGTTATGGTACACATGAGGGGTCATACTACAGGAGATTGCTCCATGTTATGGTACACACGAGGGGTCATAGTACAGGAGCTTGCTCCATGTTATGGTACACACGAGAAGTCATACTGCGGGAGCTTGCTCCATGTTATGGTACACACCAGGGGTAATACTACAGGAGCTTGCTCCATGTTATAGTACACACGAGGGGTCATACTGCGGGAGCTTGCTACATGTTATGGTACACACGAGGGGTCATACTACAGGAGCTTGCTCCATCTTATGGTACACACGAGGGAGCATACTAGAGGACCTCGCTCCATGTTATGGTACACACGAGGGGTCATACTGCGGGAGCTTGCTCAATGTTATGGTACACACGAGGGCTCATACTACAGTAGCTTGCTCCATGTTGTGGTACACACGAGGGGTTATACTGCAGGAGCTTGCTCCATGTTATGGTACACACGAGGGGTCATACTGCGGGAGCTTGCCCCATGTTATGGTACACACGAGGGGTCATACTGTGGGAGCTTGCTCCCTGTTATGGTACACAAGAAGGAGCATACTACAGGAGCTTGCTCCATGTTATGGTACACACGAGGGGTCATACTACAAAAGCTTGCTCCATGTTATGGTACACACGAGGGGTCATACTGTGGGAGCTTGCTCCATGTTATGGTACACACGACGGGTCATACTGTGGGAGCTTGCTCCAAGTTATGGTACACACGAGGGGTCATACTGCAGGAGCTTGCTCCATGTTATGGTACACACGAGGGGTCATACTGTCGGAGCTTGCTCCATGTTATGGTACACACGAGGGGTCATATTAAAGGAGCTTGCTCCATGTTATGGTACACACGAGGGGTCATACTGCAGGAGCTTGCTTATGTTATGGTACACACGAGGGGTCATACAGTGGGACCTTGCTTCATGTTATGGTACACACGAGGGGTTATACAGTGGGAGCTTGTTCCATGTTATGGTACACACGAGGGGCATACTGCAGGAGCTTGCTCCATCTTATGGTACACACAAGGGGTCATACTGCAGGAGCTTGCTCCATGTTATGGTACACACGAGGGGTCATTCTACAGGAGCTTGCTCCATGTTATGGTACACACGAGGAATCATACTGCAGAAGCTTGCTCCATGTTATGGTACACACGAGGAATCATACTGCAGGAGCTTGCTCCATGTTATGGTACACACGAGGGGTCATACTGCAGGAGCTTGCTCCATGTTATGGTACACACAAGGGGTCATACTACAGGAGCTTGTTCCATGTTACGGTACACACGAGGGGTCATTCTGTGGAAGCTTGCTTCATGTTATGGTACACACAAGGGGTCATACTACAGGAGCTTTCTCCATGTTATGGTACACACGAGGGAGCAAACTACAGGAGCTTGCTCCATGTTATGGTAAACACGGGGGGTCATACTGTGGGAGCTTGCTCCATTTTATGGTACACACGAGGGGTCATACTACAGGATCTTGCTCCATGTTATGGTACACACGAGGGGTCATACTGCAGGTGTTTGCTCCATGTTATGGTACACACGAGGGGTCATACTGCAGGAGTTTGCTCCATGTTATGGTACACACGAGGGGTCATACTACAGGAGCTTGCTCCATGTTATGGTACACACGAGAGGTCATACTGCAGGAGCTTGCTCCATGTTATGGTACACACGAGGGGTCATACTACGGGAGCTTTCTTCATGTTATGACACACACGAGGGGTCATTGTACAGGAGCTTGCTCCATGTTATGGTACACAGGAGGGGTCCTACCGTGGGAGCTTCCTCCATGTTATGGTACACATGAGGGGTCATACTACAGGAGATTGCTCCATGTTATGGTACACACGAGGGGTCATACTACAGGAGCTTGCTCCATGTTATGGTACACACGAGAAGTCATACTGCGGGAGCTTGCTCCATGTTATGGTACACACGAGGGGTCATACTGCAGGAGCTTGCTCCATGTTATGGTACACACGAGGGGTCATACTGCAGGAGCTTGCTCCATGTTATGGTACACACGAGGGGTGATACTGTGGGAGCTTGCTCCATGTTATGGTACACACGAGGGGTCATACTGCAGGAGCTTACTCCATGTTATGGTACACACGAGGGGTCATACTACAGGAGCTTGCTCCATGTTATGGTACACACGAGGGGTAATACTACACGAGCTTGCTCCATGTTATGGTACACACGAGGGGTCATACTACAGGAGCTTCCTCCATGTTATGGTACACACGAGGGGTCATACTGCAGGAGCTTGCTCCATGTTATGGTACACACGAGGGAGGATACTACAGGAGCTTGCTCCATGTTATGGTACACACGAGGGGTCATACTGCAGAAGCTTGCTCCATGTTATGGTACACACGAGGGGTCATACTACAGGAGCTTGCTCCATGTTATGGTACACACAAGTGGTCATACTGAAAAAGCTTGCTCTATGTTATGGTACACACGAGGGGTCATACTGCAGGAGCTTGCTCCATGTTATGGTACACACGAGGGGTCATACTACAGAAGTTGCTCCATGTTATGGTACACACGAGGGGTCATACTGTGGGAGCTTGCTCCATGTTATGGTACACACGAGGGGTCATACTGTGGGAGCTTGCTCCATGTTATGGTACACACGACGGGTCATACTGTGGGAGCTTGCTCCAAGTTATGGTACACACGAGGGGTCATACTGCAGGAGCTTGCTCCATGTTATAGTACACACGAGGGGTCATACTACAGAAGCTTGCTCCATGTTATGGTACACACGAGGGGTCAAACTATGGGAGCTTGCTCCATGTTATGGTACACACATAGGGTCGTGTTAAAGGAGCTTGCTCCATGTTATGGTACACACGAGGGGTCATACTGCAGGAGCTTGCTCCATGTTATGGTACACACGAGGGGTCATGCTACAGGAGCTTGCTCCATGTTATGGTACACACGAGGGGTCATAATACAGGAGCTTGCTCCATGTTATGGTACACACGAGGGGTCATACTACAGGAGCTTGGTCCATGTTATGGTAGACACGAAAGGTCATACTGCAGGAGCTTGCTTCATGTTATGGTACACACGAGGGGTCATACTGTGGGAGCTTGCTCTATGTTATGGTACACACGAGGGGTCATACTGTGGGAGCTTGCTCCAAGTTATGGTACACACGAGGGGTTATACTGTGGGAGCTTGCTCCATGTTATGGTACACACGAGGGGTCATACTGCAGGAGCTTGCTCCATGTTATGGTACACAGGAGGGGTCATACTACAGGAGCTTGCTCCATGTTATGGTACACACGAGGGCTCATACTACAGAAGCTTGCTACATGTTATGGTACACACGAGGGGTCATACTGTGGGAGCTTGCTCCATGTTATGGTACACACGAGGGGTCATACTAAAGGAGCTTCCTCCATGTTATGGTACACACGAGGGGTCATACTGCAGGAGCTTGCTCCATGTTATGGTACACACGAAGGGTCATGCTACAGGAGCTTGCTCCATGTTATGCTACACACGAGGGGTCATAATACAGGAGCTTGCTCCATGTTATGGTACACACGAGGGGTCATACTGCCGGAGCTTACTCCATGTTATGGTACACACGAGGGGTCATACTACAGGAGCTTGCTCCATGTTTTGGTACACACGAGGGGTCATGCTACAGGAGCTTGCTCCATGTTATGGTACACACGAGGGGTCATAATACAGGAGCTTGCTCCATGTTATGGTACACACGAGGGGTCATACTACAGGAGCTTGGTCCATGTTATGGTACACACGAAAGGTCATACTGCAGGAGCTTGCTTCATGTTATGGTACACACGAGGGGTCATACTGTGGGAGCTTGCTCTATGTTATGGTACACACGAGGGGTCATACTGTGGGAGCTTGCTCCAAGTTATGGTACACACGAGGGGTTATACTGTGGGAGCTTGCTCCATGTTATGGTACACACGAGGGGTCATACTGCAGGAGCTTGCTCCATGTTATGGTACACAGGAGGGGTCATACTACAGGAGCTTGCTCCATGTTATGGTACACACGAGGGCTCATACTACAGAAGCTTGCTCCATGTTATGGTACACACGAGGGGTCATACTGTGGGAGCTTGCTCCATGTTATGGTACACACGAGGGGTCATACTAAAGGAGCTTCCTCCATGTTATGGTACACACGAGGGGTCATACTGCAGGAGCTTGCTCCATGTTATGGTACACACGAAGGGTCATGCTACAGGAGCTTGCTCCATGTTATGCTACACACGAGGGGTCATAATACAGGAGCTTGCTCCATGTTATGGTACACACGAGGGGTCATACTGCCGGAGCTTACTCCATGTTATGGTACACACGAGGGGTCATACTACAGGAGCTTGCTCCATGTTATGGTACACACGAGAAGTCATACTGCAGGAGCTTGCTCCATGTTACGGTACACACGAGGGGTCATACTACAGGAGCTTGCTCCATGTTATGGTACACAGGAGGGGTCATACTACAGGAGCTTGCTCCATGTTATGGTACATACGAGGGGTCATACTGTGGGAGCTTGCTCCATGTTATGGTACACTTGAGGGGTCATAATACAGGAGCTTGCTCCATGTTATGGTACACACGAGCGGTCATACTGTGGGAGCTTGGTCCCTGTTATGGTACACACGAGGGGTCATACTGCGGGAGCTTGCTCCAAGTTATGGTACACACGAGGGGTCATACTGTGGGAGCTTGCTCCATGTTATGGTACACACGACGGGTCATACTGTGGGAGCTTGCTCCAAGTTATGGTACACACAAGGGCTCATACTGCAGGAGCTTGCTCCATGTTATAGTACACACGAGGGGTCATACTGTGGGAGCTTGCTCCATGTTATGGTACACACATAGGGTCGTACTAAAGGAGCTTGCTCCATGTTATGGTACACACGAGGGGTCATACTGCAGGAGCTTGCTACATGTTATGGTACACACGAGGGGTCATGCTACAGGAGCTTGCTCCATGTTATGGTACACACGAGGGGTCATAATACAGGAGCTTGCTCCATGTTATGGTACACACGAATGGTCATACTGCAGGAGCTTGCTCCATGTTATGGTAAACACGAGGGGTCATACTACAGGAGCTTGCTCCATGTTATAGTACACACGAGGGGTCATACTGCAGGAGCTTGCTCCATGTTATGGTACACACGAGGGGTCATACTACAGGAGCTTGCTCCATGTTATTGTACACACGAAAGGTCATACTGCAGGAGCTTGCTTCATGTTATGGTACACACGAGGGGTCATACTGCAGGAGCTTGCTCCATGTTATGGTACACACGAGGGCTCATACTACAGAAGCTTGCTCCATGTTATGGTACACACGAGCGGTCATACTGTGGGAGCTTGGTCCCTGTTATGGTACACACTAGGGGTCATACTGCAGGAGCTTGCTCCATGTTATGGTACACACAAGGGGTCGTACTACAGGAGCTTGCTCCCTGTTATGGTACACAAGAGGGGTCATACTGCGGGAGCTTGCTCCATGTTATGGTACACACGAGGGGTCATACTGCCGGAGCTTGCTCCATGTTATGGTACACACCAGGGGTCATACTGTGGGAGCTTGCTCTATGTTATGGTACACACAAGGGGTCATACTGTGGGAGCCTGCTCCATGTTATGGTACACACGAGGGGTCATACTGCAGGAGCTTGCTCCATAACCTGGTACACACGAGGGGTCATACTACAGGAGCTTGCTCCATGTTATGGTACACAGGAGGGGTCATACTACAGGAGCTTGCTCCATGTTATGGTACATACGAGGGGTCATACTGTGGGAGCTTGCTCCATGTTATGGTACACACGAGGGGTCATAATACAGGAGCTTGCTCCATGTTATGGTACACACGAGCGGTCATACTGTGGGAGCTTGGTCCCTGTTATGGTACACACTAGGGGTCATACTGCAGGAGCTTGCTCCATGTTATGGTACACACAAGGGGTCGTACTACAGGAGCTTGCTCCCTGTTATGGTACACAAGAGGGGTCATACTGCGGGAGCTTGCTCCATGTTATGGTACACACGAGGGGTCATACTGCGGGAGCTTGCTCCATGTTATGGTACACACCAGGGGTCATACTGTGGGAGCTTGCTCTATGTTATGGTACACACAAGGGGTCATACTGTGGGAGCCTGCTCCATGTTATGGTACACACGAGGGGTCATACTGCAGGAGCTTGCTCCATATCCTGGTACACACGAGAGGTCATACTGCAGGAGCTTGCTCCATGTTATGGTACACACGAGGGGTCATACTACAGGAGCTTGCTTCATGTTATGGTACACACGAGAAGTCATACTACAGGAGCTTGCTCTATGTGATGGTACACAAGAGGGGTCATACTGTGGGAGCTTTCTCCATTTTATGGTACACACAAGGGGTCATACTGTGGGAGCTTGCTCCATGTTATGGTACACACGAGGGGTCATACTGCAGGAGCTTGCTCCATGTTATGGTACACACGAGGGGTCATACTGTGGGACCTTGCTTCATGTTATGGTACACACGAGGGGTCATACTGTGGGAGCTTGCTCCATGTTATGGTACACACGAGGGGCATACTGCAGGACCTTGCTCCATGTTATGGTACACACAATGCGTCATACTACAGGAGCTTGCTCCATGTTATGGTACACACGAGGGGTCATACTGTGGGAGCTTGCTCCATGTTACGGTACAAACGAGGGGTCATACTACAGGAGCTTGCTCCATGTTATGGTACACAGGAGGGGTCATACTACAGGAGCTTGCTCCATGTTATGGTACATACGAGGGGTCATACTGTGGGAGCTTGCTCCATGTTATGGTACACACGAGGGGTCATAATACAGGAGCTTGCTCCATGTTATGGTACACACGAGCGGTCATACTGTGGGAGCTTGGTCCCTGTTATGGTACACACTAGGGGTCATACTGCAGGAGCTTGCTCCATGTTATGGTACACACGAGGGGTCATACTGTGGGACCTTGCTTTATGTTATGGTACACACGAGGGGTCATACTGTGGGAGCTTGCTCCATGTTATGGTACACACGAGGGCTCATACTACAGAAGCTTGCTCCATGTTATGGTACACACGAGCGGTCATACTGTGGAAGCTTGGTCCCTGTTATGGTACACACTAGGGTTCATACTGCAGGAGCTTGCTCCATGTTATGGTACACACGAGAAGTCATACTGCGGGAGCTTGCTCTATGTTATGGTACACACGAGGGGTCATACTGTGGGAGCTTGCTCTATGTTATGGTACACACGAGGGGTCATACTGCGGGAGCTTGCTCCATGTTATGGTACACACAAGGGGTCATACTGCGGGAGCTTGCTCCATGTTATGGTACACACGAGGGGTCATACTACAGGAGCTTGCTTTATGTTATGGTACACACGAGGGGTCATACTGTGGAAGCTTGCTCCATGTTATGGTACACTTGAGGGGTCATACTGCAGGAGCTTGCTCCATGTTATGGTACACACGATGGGTCATACTACAGGAGCTTGCCCCATGTTATGGTACACACAAGGGGTCATACTGCAGGAGCTTGCTCCATGTTATGGTACACACGAGGGGTCATACTGCGGGAGCTTGCTCCATCTTATGGTACACACGAGGGGTCATACTGTGGGAGCTTGCTCCATGTTATGGTAAACACGAAAGGTCATACTGTGGGAGCTTGCTCCATGTTATGGTAAACACAAGGGGTCATACTACAGGAGCTTCCTCCATGTTATGGTACACACGAGGGGTCATACTGCAGGAGCTTGCTCCATGTTATGGTACACACGAGGGGTCGTACTGCAGGAGCTTGCTCCATGTTATGGTACACACGAGGGGTCAGACTAAGGGAGCTTGCTCCATGTTATGGTACACACGAGGGGTCATACTAGAGGAGCTTGCTCCATGTTATAATACACACGAGGGGTCATACTACAGGAGCTTGCTCCATGTTATGGTAAACACGAGGGGTCATACTGCAGAAGCTTGCTCCATGTTATGGTACACACGAGGGGTCATACTGCAGGAGCTTGCTCCATGTTATAGTACACACAAGGGGTCATACTACAGGAGCTTGCTCCATGTTATGGGACACACGAGGGGTCATAGTGCGGGAGCTTGCTCCATGTTATGGTACACACGAAATGGTCATACTGCACGAGCTTGCTCCATGCTATGGTACACACGAGGGGTCATACTAGGGGAGCTTGCTCCATGTTATGGTACACACGAGGGATCATACCGTGGGAGCTTGCTCCATGTTATGGTACACACGAGGGGTCATACCACAGGAGCTTGCTCCATGTTATGGTACACACGAGGGGTCATACTCTGGGAGGTTGCTCAATGTTATGGTACACACGAGGGGTCATACTAAAGGAGCTTGCTCCATGCTATGGTACACACGAGGGGTCATACTACAGGAGCTTCCTCCATGTTATGGTACACACGAGGGGTCATACTGCAGGAGCTTGCTCCATGTTATGGTACACACGAGGGAGGATACTACAGGAGCTTGCTCCATGTTATGGTACACACGAGGGGTCATACTGTAGAAGCTTGCTTTATGTTATGGTACACACGAGGGGTCATACTGCAGGAGCTTGCTCCATGTTATGGTACACACGAGGGGTCATGCTACAGGAGCTTGCTCCATGTTATGGTACACACGAGGGGTCATAATACAGGAGCTTGCTCCATGTTATGGTACACACGAGGGGTCATACTACAGGAGCTTGCTCCATGTTATGGTACACACGAAAGGTCATACTGCAGGAGCTTGCTTCATGTTATGGTACACACGAGGGGTCATACTGTGGGAGCTTGCTCTATGTTATGGTACACACGAGGGGTCATACTGTGGGAGCTTGCTCCAAGTTATGGTACACACGAGGGGTTATACTGTGGGAGCTTGCTCCATGTTATGGTACACATGAGGGGTCATACTGCAGGAGCTTGCTCCATGTTATGGTACACAGGAGGGGTCATACTACAGGAGCTTGCTCCATGTTATGGTACACACGAGGGGTAATACTACACGAGCTTGCTCCATGTTATGGCACACACGAGGGGTCATACTACAGGAGCTTGCTCCATGTTATGGTACACACGAGGGGTCATACTGTGGGAGCTTGCTCTATGTTATGGTACACACGAGGGGTCATACTGTGGGAGCCTGCTCCAAGTTATGGTACACACGAGGGGTTATACTGTGGGAGCTTGCTCCATGTTATGGTACACACGAGGGGTCATACTGCAGGAGCTTGCTCCATGTTATGGTACACAGGAGGGGTCATACTACAGGAGCTTGCTCCATGTTATGGTACACACGAGGGTTCATACTACAGGAGCTTGCTCCATGTTATGGTACACACGAGGGGTCATACTGTGGGAGCTTGCTCAATGTTATGGTACACACGACGGGTCATACTGTGGGAGCTTGCTCCAAGTTATGGTACACACGAGGGGTCATACTGCAGGAGCTTTCTCCATGTTATAGTACACACGAGGGGTCATACTGTGGGAGCTTGCTCCATGTTATGGTACACACGAGGGGTTATACTGTGGGAGCTTGCTCCATGTTATGGTACACACGAGGGGTCATACTGCAGGAGCTTGCTCCAGGTTATGGTACACAGGAGGGGTCATACTACAGGAGCTTGCTCCATGTTATGGTACACACGAGGGGTAATACTACACGAGCTTGCTCCATGTTATGGCACACACGAAGGGTCATACTACAGGAGCCTGCTCCATGTTATGGTACACACGAGGGGTCATACTGTGGGAGCTTACTCCATGTTATGGTACACACGACGGGTCATACTGTGGGAGCTTGCTCCAAGTTATGGTACACACGAGGGGTCATACTGCAGGAGCTTGCTCCATGTTATAGTACACACGAGGGGTCATACTGTGGGAGCTTGCTCCATGTTATGGTACACACGAGGGATCATAATACAGGAGCTTGCTCCATGTTATGGTACACACGAGCGGTCATACTGTGGGAGCTTGGTCCCTGTTATGGTACACACTAGGGGTCATACTGCAGGAGCTTGCTCCATGTTATGGTACACACAAGGGGTCGTACTACAGGAGCTTGCTCCATGTTATGGTACACAAGAGGGGTCATACTGCGGGAGCTTGCTCCATGTTATGGTACACACGAGGGGTCATACTGCGGCAGCTTGCTCCATGTTATGGTACACACGAGGGGTCATACTGTGGGAGCTTGCTCCATGTTATGGTACACACGACGGGTCATACTGTGGGAGCTTGCTCCAAGTTATGGTACACACGAGGGGTCATACTGCAGGAGCTTGCTCCATGTTATAGTACACACGAGGGGTCATACTGTGGGAGCTTGCTCCATGTTATGGTACACACATAGGGTCGTACTAAAGGAGCTTGCTCCATGTTATGGTACACACGAGGGGTCATACTGCAGGAGCTTGCTCCATTTTATGGTACACACGAGGGGTCATGCTACAGGAGCTTGCTCCATGTTATGGTACACACGAGGGGTCATAATACAGGAGCTTGCTCCATGTTATGGTACACACGAATAGTCATACTGCAGGAGCTTGCTCCATGTTATGGTACACAAGAGGGGTCATACTGCGGGAGCTTGCTCCATGTTATGGTACACACGAGGGGTCATACTGCGGGAGCTTGCTCCATGTTATGGTACACACGAGGGGTCATACTGTGGGAGCTTGCTCCATGTTATGGTACACACAAGGGGTCATACTGTGGGAGCCTGCTCCATGTTATGGTACACACGAGGGGTCATACTGCAGGAGCTTGCTCCATATCCTGGTACACACGAGAGGTCATACTGCAGGAGCTTGCTCCATGTTATGGTACACACGAGGGGTCATACTACAGGAGCTTGCTTCATGTTATGGTACACACGAGAAGTCATACTACAGGAGCTTGCTCCATGTGATGGTACACACGAGGGGTCATACTGTGGGAGCTTTCTTCATTTTATGGTACACACAAGGGGTCATACTGTGGGAGCTTGCTCCATGTTATGGTACACACGAGGGGTCATACTGCAGGAGCTTGCTCCATGTTATGGTACACACGAGGGGTCATACTGTGGGAGCTTGCTCCATGTTACGGTACAAACGAGGGGTCATACTACAGGAGCTTGCTCCATGTTATGGTACACAGGAGGGGTCATACTACAGGAGCTTGCTCCATGTTATGGTACATACGAGGGGTCATACTGTGGGAGCTTGCTCCATGTTATGGTACACACGAGGGGTCATAATAGAGGAGCTTGCTCCATGTTATGGTACACACGAGCGGTCTTACTGTGGGAGCTTGGTCCCTGTTATGGTACACACTAGGGGTCATACTGCAGGAGCTTGCTCCATGTTATGGTACACACGAGGGGTCATACTGTGGGACCTTGCTTCATGTTATGGTACACACGAGGGGTCATACTGTGGGAGCTTGCTCCATGTTATGGTACACACGAGGGGCATACTGCAGGAGCTTGCTCCATGTTATGGTACACACAATGCGTCATACTGCAGGAGCTTGCTTCATGTTATGGTACACACGAGGGGTCATACTACAGGAGCTTGCTCCATGTTATGGTACACACGAGAAGTCATACTGCGGGAGCTTGCTCTATGTTATGGTACACACGAGGGGTCATACTGCGGGAGCTTGCTCCATGTTATGGTACACACAAGGGGTCATACTGCCGGAGCTTGCTCCATGTTATGGTACACACGAGGGGTCATACTACAGGAGCTTGCTCCATGTTATGGTACACACGAGGGGTCATACTGTGGGAGCTTGCTCCATGTTATGGTACACTCGAGGGGTCATACTGCAGGAGCTTGCTCCATGTTATGGTACACACGAGGGGTCATACTACAGGAGCTTGCTCCATGTTATGGTACACACGAGGGGTCATACTGCAGGAGCTTGCTCCATGTTATGGTACACACGAGGGGTCGTACTGCAGGAGCTTGCTCCATGTTATGGTACACACGAGGGGTCAGACTAAGGGAGCTTGCTCCATGTTATGGTACACACGAGGGGTCATACTAGAGGAGCTTGCTCCATGTTATAATACACACGAGGGGTCATACTACAGGAGCTTGCTCCATGTTATGGTAAACACGAGGGGTCATACTGCAGAAGCTTGCTCCATGTTATGGGACACACGAGGGGTCATACTGCAGGAGCTTGCTCCATGTTATAGTACACACAAGGGGTCATACTACAGGAGCTTGCTCCATGTTATGGGACACACGAGGGGTCATAGTGCGGGAGCTTGCTCCATGTTATGGTACACACGAAATGGTCATACTGCACGAGCTTGCTCCATGCTATGGTACACACGAGGGGTCATACTAGGGGAGCTTGCTCCATGTTATGGTACACACGAGGGATCATACCGTGGGAGCTTGCTCCATGTTATGGTACACACGAGGGGTCATACCACAGGAGCTTGCTCCATGTTATGGTACACACGAGGGGTCATACTGTGGGAGGTTGCTCAATGTTATGGTACACACGAGGGGTCATACTACAGGAGCTTGCTCCATGCTATGGTACACACGAGGGGTCATACTACAGGAGCTTCCTCCATGTTATGGTACACACGAGGGGTCATACTGCAGGAGCTTGCTCCATGTTATGGTACACACGAGGGAGGATACTACAGGAGCTTGCTCCATGTTATGGTACACACGAGGGGTCATACTGCAGAAGCTTGCTTTATGTTATGGTACACACGAGGGGTCATACTACAGGAGCTTGCTCCATGTTATGGTACACACAAGTGGTCATACTGAAAAAGCTTGCTCTATGTTATGGTACACACGAGGGGTCATACTGCAGGAGCTTGCTCCATGTTATGGTACACACGAGGGGTCATACTACAGGAGCTTGCTCCATGTTATGGTACACACGAGGGGTCATACTGTGGGAGCTTGCTCCATGTTATGGTACACACGAGGGGTCATACTGTGGGAGCTTGCTCCATGTTATGGTACACACGACGGGTCATACTGTGGGAGCTTGCTCCAAGTTATGGTACACACGAGGGGTCATACTGCAGGAGCTTGATCCATGTTATAGTACACACGAGGGGTCATACTACAGAAGCTTGCTCCATGTTATGGTACACACGAGGGGTCAAACTATGGGAGCTTGCTCCATGTTATGGTACACACATAGGGTCGTACTAAAGGAGCTTGCTCCATGTTATGGTACACACGAGGGGTCATACTGCAGGAGCTTGCTCCATGTTATGGTACACACGAGGGGTCATGCTACAGGAGCTTGCTCCATGTTATGGTACACACGAGGGGTCATAATACAGGAGCTTGCTCCATGTTATGGTACACACGAGGGGTCATACTACAGGAGCTTGCTCCATGTTATGGTACACACGAAAGGTCATACTGCAGGAGCTTGCTTCATGTTATGGTACACACGAGGGGTCATACTGTGGGAGCTTGCTCTATGTTATGGTACACACGAGGGGTCATACTGTGGGAGCTTGCTCCAAGTTATGGTACACACGAGGGGTTATACTGTGGGAGCTTGCTCCATGTTATGGTACACATGAGGGGTCATACTGCAGGAGCTTGCTCCATGTTATGGTACACAGGAGGGGTCATACTACAGGAGCTTGCTCCATGTTATGGTACACACGAGGGGTAATACTACACGAGCTTGCTCCATGTTATGGCACACACCAGGGGTCATACTACAGGAGCTTGCTCCATGTTATGGTACACACGAGGGGTCATACTGTGGGAGCTTGCTCTATGTTATGGTACACACGAGGGGTCATACTGTGGGAGCCTGCTCCAAGTTATGGTACACACGAGGGGTTATACTGTGGGAGCTTGCTCCATGTTATGGTACACACGAGGGGTCATACTGCAGGAGCTTGCTCCATGTTATGGTACACAGGAGGGGTCATACTACAGGAGCTTGCTCCATGTTATGGTACACACGAGGGTTCATACTACAGGAGCTTGCTCCATGTTATGGTACACACGAGGGGTCATACTGTGGGAGCTTGCTCAATGTTATGGTACACACGACGGGTCATACTGTGGGAGCTTGCTCCAAGTTATGGTACACACGAGGGGTCATACTGCAGGAGCTTTCTCCATGTTATAGTACACACGAGGGGTCATACTGTGGGAGCTTGCTCCATGTTATGGTACACACGAGGGGTTATACTGTGGGAGCTTGCTCCATGTTATGGTACACACGAGGGGTCATACTGCAGGAGCTTGCTCCAGGTTATGGTACACAGGAGGGGTCATACTACAGGAGCTTGCTCCATGTTATGGTACACACGAGGGGTAATACTACACGAGCTTGCTCCATGTTATGGCACACACGAAGGGTTATACTACAGGAGCCTGCTCCATGTTATGGTACACACGAGGGGTCATACTGTGGGAGCTTACTCCATGTTATGGTACACACGACGGGTCATACTGTGGGAGCTTGCTCCAAGTTATGGTACACACGAGGGGTCATACTGCAGGAGCTTGCTCCATGTTATAGTACACACGAGGGGTCATACTGTGGGAGCTTGCTCCATGTTATGGTACACACGAGGGGTCATAATACAGGAGCTTGCTCCATGTTATGGTACACACGAGCGGTCATACTGTGGGAGCTTGGTCCCTGTTATGGTACACACTAGGGGTCATACTGCAGGAGCTTGCTCCATGTTATGGTACACACAAGGGGTCGTACTACAGGAGCTTGCTCCATGTTATGGTACACAAGAGGGGTCATACTGCGGGAGCTTGCTCCATGTTATGGTACACACGAGGGGTCATACTGCGGGAGCTTGCTCCATGTTATGGTACACACGAGGGGTCATACTGTGGGAGCTTGCTCCATGTTATGGTACACACGACGGGTCATACTGTGGGAGCTTGCTCCAAGTTATGGTACACACGAGGGGTCATACTGCAGGAATTTGCTCCATGTTATAGTACACACGAGGGGTCATACTGTGGGAGCTTGCTCCATGTTATGGTACACACATAGGGTCGTACTAAAGGAGCTTGCTCCATGTTATGGTACACACGAGGGGTCATACTGCAGGAGCTTGCTCCATTTTATGGTACACACGAGGGGTCATGCTACAGGAGCTTGCTCCATGTTATGGTACACACGAGGGGTCATAATACAGGAGCTTGCTCCATGTTATGGTACACACGAATAGTCATACTGCAGGAGCTTGCTCCATGTTATGGTACACAAGAGGGGTCATACTGCGGGAGCTTGCTCCATGTTATGGTACACACGAGGGGTCATACTGCGGGAGCTTGCTCCATGTTATGGTACACACGAGGGGTCATACTGTGGGAGCTTGCTCCATGTTATGGTACACACAAGGGGTCATACTGTGGGAGCCTGCTCCATGTTATGGTACACACGAGGGGTCATACTGCAGGAGCTTGCTCCATATCCTGGTACACACGAGAGGTCATACTGCAGGAGCTTGCTCCATGTTATGGTACACACGAGGGGTCATACTACAGGAGCTTGCTTCATGTTATGGTACACACGAGAAGTCATACTACAGGAGCTTGCTCCATGTGATGGTACACACGAGGGGTCATACTGTGGGAGCTTTCTCCATTTTATGGTACACACAAGGGGTCATACTGTGGGAGCTTGCTCCATGTTATGGTACACACGAGGGGTCATACTGCAGGAGCTTGCTCCATGTTATGGTACACACGAGGGGTCATACTGTGGGAGCTTGCTCCATGTTACGGTACAAACGAGGGGTCATACTACAGGAGCTTGCTCCATGTTATGGTACACAGGAGGGGTCATACTACAGGAGCTTGCTCCATGTTATGGTACATACGAGGGGTCATACTGTGGGAGCTTGCTCCATGTTATGGTACACACGAGGGGTCATAATAGAGGAGCTTGCTCCATGTTATGGTACACACGAGCGGTCATACTGTGGGAGCTTGGTCCCTGTTATGGTACACACTAGGGGTCATACTGCAGGAGCTTGCTCCATGTTATGGTACACACGAGGGGTCATACTGTGGGACCTTGCTTCATGTTATGGTACACACGAGGGGTCATACTGTGGGAGCTTGCTCCATGTTATGGTACACACGAGGGGCATACTGCAGGAGCTTGCTCCATGTTATGGTACACACAATGCGTCATACTGCAGGAGCTTGCTCCATGTTATGGTACACACGAGGGGTCATACTGCAGGAGCTTGCTCCATGTTATGGTACACACGAGGGGTCATACTGCGGGAGCTTGCTCCATCTTATGGTACACACGAGGGGTCATACTGTGGGAGCTTGCTCCATGTTATGGTAAAAACGAAAGGTCATACTGTGGGAGCTTGCTCCATGTTATGGTAAACACAAGGGGTCATACTACAGGAGCTTGCTCCATGTTATGGTACACACAAGGGGTCATACTGCAGGAGCTTGCTCCATGTTATGGTACACACGAGGGGTCATACTAAGGGAGCTTGCTCTATGTTATGGTACACACGAGGGGTCATACTGCGGGAGCTTGCTCCATGTTATGGTACACACAAGGGGTCATACTGCCGGAGCTTGCTCCATGTTATGGTACACACGAGGGGTCATACTACAGGAGCTTGCTCCATGTTATGGTACACACGAGGGGTCATACTGTGGGAGCTTGCTCCATGTTATGGTACACTCGAGGGGTCATACTGCAGGAGCTTGCTCCATGTTATGGTACACACAAGGGGTCGTACTACAGGAGCTTGCTCCATGTTATGGTACACAAGAGGGGTCATACTGCGGGAGCTTGCTCCATGTTATGGTACACACGAGGGGTCATACTGCGGGAGCTTGCTCCATGTTATGGTACACACGAGGGGTCATACTGTGGGAGCTTGCTCCATGTTATGGTACACACGACGGGTCATACTGTGGGAGCTTGCTCCAAGTTATGGTACACACGAGGGGTCATACTGCAGGAATTTGCTCCATGTTATAGTACACACGAGGGGTCATACTGTGGGAGCTTGCTCCATGTTATGGTACACACATAGGGTCGTACTAAAGGAGCTTGCTCCATGTTATGGTACACACGAGGGGTCATACTGCAGGAGCTTGCTCCATTTTATGGTACACACGAGGGGTCATGCTACAGGAGCTTGCTCCATGTTATGGTACACACGAGGGGTCATAATACAGGAGCTTGCTCCATGTTATGGTACACACGAATAGTCATACTGCAGGAGCTTGCTCCATGTTATGGTACACAAGAGGGGTCATACTGCGGGAGCTTGCTCCATGTTATGGTACACACGAGGGGTCATACTGCGGGAGCTTGCTCCATGTTATGGTACACACGAGGGGTCATACTGTGGGAGCTTGCTCCATGTTATGGTACACACAAGGGGTCATACTGTGGGAGCCTGCTCCATGTTATGGTACACACGAGGGGTCATACTGCAGGAGCTTGCTCCATATCCTGGTACACACGAGAGGTCATACTGCAGGAGCTTGCTCCATGTTATGGTACACACGAGGGGTCATACTACAGGAGCTTGCTTCATGTTATGGTACACACGAGAAGTCATACTACAGGAGCTTGCTCCATGTGATGGTACACACGAGGGGTCATACTGTGGGAGCTTTCTCCATTTTATGGTACACACAAGGGGTCATACTGTGGGAGCTTGCTCCATGTTATGGTACACACGAGGGGTCATACTGCAGGAGCTTGCTCCATGTTATGGTACACACGAGGGGTCATACTGTGGGAGCTTGCTCCATGTTACGGTACAAACGAGGGGTCATACTACAGGAGCTTGCTCCATGTTATGGTACACAGGAGGGGTCATACTACAGGAGCTTGCTCCATGTTATGGTACATACGAGGGGTCATACTGTGGGAGCTTGCTCCATGTTATGGTACACACGAGGGGTCATAATAGAGGAGCTTGCTCCATGTTATGGTACACACGAGCGGTCATACTGTGGGAGCTTGGTCCCTGTTATGGTACACACTAGGGGTCATACTGCAGGAGCTTGCTCCATGTTATGGTACACACGAGGGGTCATACTGTGGGACCTTGCTTCATGTTATGGTACACACGAGGGGTCATACTGTGGGAGCTTGCTCCATGTTATGGTACACACGAGGGGCATACTGCAGGAGCTTGCTCCATGTTATGGTACACACAATGCGTCATACTGCAGGAGCTTGCTCCATGTTATGGTACACACGAGGGGTCATACTGCAGGAGCTTGCTCCATGTTATGGTACACACGAGGGGTCATACTGCGGGAGCTTGCTCCATCTTATGGTACACACGAGGGGTCATACTGTGGGAGCTTGCTCCATGTTATGGTAAAAACGAAAGGTCATACTGTGGGAGCTTGCTCCATGTTATGGTAAACACAAGGGGTCATACTACAGGAGCTTGCTCCATGTTATGGTACACACGAGGGGTCATACTGCAGGAGCTTGCTCCATGTTATGGTACACACGAGGGGTCATACTAAGGGAGCTTGCTCTATGTTATGGTACACACGAGGGGTCATACTGCGGGAGCTTGCTCCATGTTATGGTACACACAAGGGGTCATACTGCCGGAGCTTGCTCCATGTTATGGTACACACGAGGGGTCATACTACAGGAGCTTGCTCCATGTTATGGTACACACGAGGGGTCATACTGTGGGAGCTTGCTCCATGTTATGGTACACTCGAGGGGTCATACTGCAGGAGCTTGCTCCATGTTATGGTACACACGAGGGGTCATACTACAGGAGCTTGCTCCATGTTATGGTACACACGAGGGGTCATACTGCAGGAGCTTGCTCCATGTTATGGTACACACGAGGGGTCATACTGCGGGAGCTTGCTCCATCTTATGGTACACACGAGGGGTCATACTGTGGGAGCTTGCTCCATGTTATGGTAAAAACGAAAGGTCATACTGTGGGAGCTTGCTCCATGTTATGGTAAACACAAGGGGTCATACTACAGGAGCTTGCTCCATGTTATGGTACACACGAGGGGTCATACTGCAGGAGCTTGCTCCATGTTATGGTACACACGAGGGGTCATACTAAGGGAGCTTGCTCCATGTTATGGTACACACGAGGGGTCATACTACAGGAGCTTGCTCCATGTTATGGTAAACACGAGGGGTCATACTGCAGAAGCTTGCTCCATGTTATGGTACACACGAGGGGTCATACTGCAGGAGCTTGCTCTATGTTATAGTACACACAAGGGGTCATACTACAGGAGCTTGCTCCATGTTATGGTACACACGAAATGGTCATACTGCACGAGCTTGCTCCATGCTATGGTACACACGAGGGGTCATACTACGGGAGCTTGCTCCATGTTATGGTACACACGAGGGATCATACCGTGGGAGCTTGCTCCATGTTATGGTACACACGAGGGGTCATACCACAGGAGCTTGCTCCATGTTATGGTACACACGAGGGGTTATACTGTGGGAGGTTGCTCAATGTTATGGTACACACGAGGGGTCATACTACAGGAGCTTGCTCCATGCTATGGTACACACAAGGGGTCATACTACGGGAGCTTGCTCCATGTTATGGTACACACGAGGGATCATACTGTGGGAGCTTGCTCCATGTTATGGTACACACGAGGGGTCATACTACAGGAGCTTGCTCCATGTTATGGTACACACGAGGGGTCATACTGCAGGAGCTTGCTCCATGTTATGGTACACACGAAGGGTCATGCTACAGGAGCTTGCTCCATGTTATGCTACACACGAGGGGTCATAATACAGGAGCTTGCTCCATGTTATGGTACACACGAGGGGTCATACTGCCGGAGCTTACTCCATGTTATGGTACACACGAGGGGTCATACTACAGGAGCTTAATCCATGTTATGGTACACACGAGGGGTCATACTGCAGGAGCTTGCTCCATGTTACGGTACACACGAGGGGTCATACTACAGGAGCTTGCTCCATGTTATGGTACACAGGAGGGGTCATACTACAGGAGCTTGCTCCATGTTATGGTACATACGAGGGGTCATACTGTGGGAGCTTGCTCCATGTTATGGTACACACGAGGGGTCATAATACAGGAGCTTGCTCCATGTTATGGTACACACGAGCGGTCACACTGTGGGAGCTTGGTCCCTGTTATGGTACACACTAGGGGTCATACTGCAGGAGCTTGCTCCATGTTATGGTACACAAGAGGGGTCATACTGCGGGAGCTTGCTCCATGTTATGGTACACACAAGGGGTCATACTGCGGGAGCTTGCTCCATGTTATGGTACACACGAGGGGTCATAATAGAGGAGCTTGCTCCATGTTATGGTACACACGAGCGGTCTTACTGTGGGAGCTTGGTCCCTGTTATGGTACACACTAGGGGTCATACTGCAGGAGCTTGCTCCATGTTATGGTACACACGAGGGGTCATACTGTGGGACCTTGCTTCATGTTATGGTACACACGAGGGGTCATACTGTGGGAGCTTGCTCCATGTTATGGTACACACGAGGGGCATACTGCAGGAGCTTGCTCCATGTTATGGTACACACAATGCGTCATACTGCAGGAGCTTGCTTCATGTTATGGTACACACGAGGGGTCATACTACAGGAGCTTGCTCCATGTTATGGTACACACGAGAAGTCATACTGCGGGAGCTTGCTCTATGTTATGGTACACACGAGGGGTCATACTGCGGGAGCTTGCTCCATGTTATGGTACACACAAGGGGTCATACTGCCGGAGCTTGCTCCATGTTATGGTACACACGAGGGGTCATACTACAGGAGCTTGCTCCATGTTATGGTACACACGAGGGGTCATACTGTGGGAGCTTGCTCCATGTTATGGTACACTCGAGGGGTCATACTGCAGGAGCTTGCTCCATGTTATGGTACACACGAGGGGTCATACTACAGGAGCTTGCTCCATGTTATGGTACACACGAGGGGTCATACTGCAGGAGCTTGCTCCATGTTATGGTACACACGAGGGGTCGTACTGCAGGAGCTTGCTCCATGTTATGGTACACACGAGGGGTCAGACTAAGGGAGCTTGCTCCATGTTATGGTACACACGAGGGGTCATACTAGAGGAGCTTGCTCCATGTTATAATACACACGAGGGGTCATACTACAGGAGCTTGCTCCATGTTATGGTAAACACGAGGGGTCATACTGCAGAAGCTTGCTCCATGTTATGGGACACACGAGGGGTCATACTGCAGGAGCTTGCTCCATGTTATAGTACACACAAGGGGTCATACTACAGGAGCTTGCTCCATGTTATGGGACACACGAGGGGTCATAGTGCGGGAGCTTGCTCCATGTTATGGTACACACGAAATGGTCATACTGCACGAGCTTGCTCCATGCTATGGTACACACGAGGGGTCATACTAGGGGAGCTTGCTCCATGTTATGGTACACACGAGGGATCATACCGTGGGAGCTTGCTCCATGTTATGGTACACACGAGGGGTCATACCACAGGAGCTTGCTCCATGTTATGGTACACACGAGGGGTCATACTGTGGGAGGTTGCTCAATGTTATGGTACACACGAGGGGTCATACTACAGGAGCTTGCTCCATGCTATGGTACACACGAGGGGTCATACTACAGGAGCTTCCTCCATGTTATGGTACACACGAGGGGTCATACTGCAGGAGCTTGCTCCATGTTATGGTACACACGAGGGAGGATACTACAGGAGCTTGCTCCATGTTATGGTACACACGAGGGGTCATACTGCAGAAGCTTGCTTTATGTTATGGTACACACGAGGGGTCATACTACAGGAGCTTGCTCCATGTTATGGTACACACAAGTGGTCATACTGAAAAAGCTTGCTCTATGTTATGGTACACACGAGGGGTCATACTGCAGGAGCTTGCTCCATGTTATGGTACACACGAGGGGTCATACTACAGGAGCTTGCTCCATGTTATGGTACACACGAGGGGTCATACTGTGGGAGCTTGCTCCATGTTATGGTACACACGAGGGGTCATACTGTGGGAGCTTGCTCCATGTTATGGTACACACGACGGGTCATACTGTGGGAGCTTGCTCCAAGTTATGGTACACACGAGGGGTCATACTGCAGGAGCTTGATCCATGTTATAGTACACACGAGGGGTCATACTACAGAAGCTTGCTCCATGTTATGGTACACACGAGGGGTCAAACTATGGGAGCTTGCTCCATGTTATGGTACACACATAGGGTCGTACTAAAGGAGCTTGCTCCATGTTATGGTACACACGAGGGGTCATACTGCAGGAGCTTGCTCCATGTTATGGTACACACGAGGGGTCATGCTACAGGAGCTTGCTCCATGTTATGGTACACACGAGGGGTCATAATACAGGAGCTTGCTCCATGTTATGGTACACACGAGGGGTCATACTACAGGAGCTTGCTCCATGTTATGGTACACACGAAAGGTCATACTGCAGGAGCTTGCTTCATGTTATGGTACACACGAGGGGTCATACTGTGGGAGCTTGCTCTATGTTATGGTACACACGAGGGGTCATACTGTGGGAGCTTGCTCCAAGTTATGGTACACACGAGGGGTTATACTGTGGGAGCTTGCTCCATGTTATGGTACACATGAGGGGTCATACTGCAGGAGCTTGCTCCATGTTATGGTACACAGGAGGGGTCATACTACAGGAGCTTGCTCCATGTTATGGTACACACGAGGGGTAATACTACACGAGCTTGCTCCATGTTATGGCACACACCAGGGGTCATACTACAGGAGCTTGCTCCATGTTATGGTACACACGAGGGGTCATACTGTGGGAGCTTGCTCTATGTTATGGTACACACGAGGGGTCATACTGTGGGAGCCTGCTCCAAGTTATGGTACACACGAGGGGTTATACTGTGGGAGCTTGCTCCATGTTATGGTACACACGAGGGGTCATACTGCAGGAGCTTGCTCCATGTTATGGTACACAGGAGGGGTCATACTACAGGAGCTTGCTCCATGTTATGGTACACACGAGGGTTCATACTACAGGAGCTTGCTCCATGTTATGGTACACACGAGGGGTCATACTGTGGGAGCTTGCTCAATGTTATGGTACACACGACGGGTCATACTGTGGGAGCTTGCTCCAAGTTATGGTACACACGAGGGGTCATACTGCAGGAGCTTTCTCCATGTTATAGTACACACGAGGGGTCATACTGTGGGAGCTTGCTCCATGTTATGGTACACACGAGGGGTTATACTGTGGGAGCTTGCTCCATGTTATGGTACACACGAGGGGTCATACTGCAGGAGCTTGCTCCAGGTTATGGTACACAGGAGGGGTCATACTACAGGAGCTTGCTCCATGTTATGGTACACACGAGGGGTAATACTACACGAGCTTGCTCCATGTTATGGCACACACGAAGGGTTATACTACAGGAGCCTGCTCCATGTTATGGTACACACGAGGGGTCATACTGTGGGAGCTTACTCCATGTTATGGTACACACGACGGGTCATACTGTGGGAGCTTGCTCCAAGTTATGGTACACACGAGGGGTCATACTGCAGGAGCTTGCTCCATGTTATAGTACACACGAGGGGTCATACTGTGGGAGCTTGCTCCATGTTATGGTACACACGAGGGGTCATAATACAGGAGCTTGCTCCATGTTATGGTACACACGAGCGGTCATACTGTGGGAGCTTGGTCCCTGTTATGGTACACACTAGGGGTCATACTGCAGGAGCTTGCTCCATGTTATGGTACACACAAGGGGTCGTACTACAGGAGCTTGCTCCATGTTATGGTACACAAGAGGGGTCATACTGCGGGAGCTTGCTCCATGTTATGGTACACACGAGGGGTCATACTGCGGGAGCTTGCTCCATGTTATGGTACACACGAGGGGTCATACTGTGGGAGCTTGCTCCATGTTATGGTACACACGACGGGTCATACTGTGGGAGCTTGCTCCAAGTTATGGTACACACGAGGGGTCATACTGCAGGAATTTGCTCCATGTTATAGTACACACGAGGGGTCATACTGTGGGAGCTTGCTCCATGTTATGGTACACACATAGGGTCGTACTAAAGGAGCTTGCTCCATGTTATGGTACACACGAGGGGTCATACTGCAGGAGCTTGCTCCATTTTATGGTACACACGAGGGGTCATGCTACAGGAGCTTGCTCCATGTTATGGTACACACGAGGGGTCATAATACAGGAGCTTGCTCCATGTTATGGTACACACGAATAGTCATACTGCAGGAGCTTGCTCCATGTTATGGTACACAAGAGGGGTCATACTGCGGGAGCTTGCTCCATGTTATGGTACACACGAGGGGTCATACTGCGGGAGCTTGCTCCATGTTATGGTACACACGAGGGGTCATACTGTGGGAGCTTGCTCCATGTTATGGTACACACAAGGGGTCATACTGTGGGAGCCTGCTCCATGTTATGGTACACACGAGGGGTCATACTGCAGGAGCTTGCTCCATATCCTGGTACACACGAGAGGTCATACTGCAGGAGCTTGCTCCATGTTATGGTACACACGAGGGGTCATACTACAGGAGCTTGCTTCATGTTATGGTACACACGAGAAGTCATACTACAGGAGCTTGCTCCATGTGATGGTACACACGAGGGGTCATACTGTGGGAGCTTTCTCCATTTTATGGTACACACAAGGGGTCATACTGTGGGAGCTTGCTCCATGTTATGGTACACACGAGGGGTCATACTGCAGGAGCTTGCTCCATGTTATGGTACACACGAGGGGTCATACTGTGGGAGCTTGCTCCATGTTACGGTACAAACGAGGGGTCATACTACAGGAGCTTGCTCCATGTTATGGTACACAGGAGGGGTCATACTACAGGAGCTTGCTCCATGTTATGGTACATACGAGGGGTCATACTGTGGGAGCTTGCTCCATGTTATGGTACACACGAGGGGTCATAATAGAGGAGCTTGCTCCATGTTATGGTACACACGAGCGGTCATACTGTGGGAGCTTGGTCCCTGTTATGGTACACACTAGGGGTCATACTGCAGGAGCTTGCTCCATGTTATGGTACACACGAGGGGTCATACTGTGGGACCTTGCTTCATGTTATGGTACACACGAGGGGTCATACTGTGGGAGCTTGCTCCATGTTATGGTACACACGAGGGGCATACTGCAGGAGCTTGCTCCATGTTATGGTACACACAATGCGTCATACTGCAGGAGCTTGCTCCATGTTATGGTACACACGAGGGGTCATACTGCAGGAGCTTGCTCCATGTTATGGTACACACGAGGGGTCATACTGCGGGAGCTTGCTCCATCTTATGGTACACACGAGGGGTCATACTGTGGGAGCTTGCTCCATGTTATGGTAAAAACGAAAGGTCATACTGTGGGAGCTTGCTCCATGTTATGGTAAACACAAGGGGTCATACTACAGGAGCTTGCTCCATGTTATGGTACACACAAGGGGTCATACTGCAGGAGCTTGCTCCATGTTATGGTACACACGAGGGGTCATACTAAGGGAGCTTGCTCTATGTTATGGTACACACGAGGGGTCATACTGCGGGAGCTTGCTCCATGTTATGGTACACACAAGGGGTCATACTGCCGGAGCTTGCTCCATGTTATGGTACACACGAGGGGTCATACTACAGGAGCTTGCTCCATGTTATGGTACACACGAGGGGTCATACTGTGGGAGCTTGCTCCATGTTATGGTACACTCGAGGGGTCATACTGCAGGAGCTTGCTCCATGTTATGGTACACACAAGGGGTCGTACTACAGGAGCTTGCTCCATGTTATGGTACACAAGAGGGGTCATACTGCGGGAGCTTGCTCCATGTTATGGTACACACGAGGGGTCATACTGCGGGAGCTTGCTCCATGTTATGGTACACACGAGGGGTCATACTGTGGGAGCTTGCTCCATGTTATGGTACACACGACGGGTCATACTGTGGGAGCTTGCTCCAAGTTATGGTACACACGAGGGGTCATACTGCAGGAATTTGCTCCATGTTATAGTACACACGAGGGGTCATACTGTGGGAGCTTGCTCCATGTTATGGTACACACATAGGGTCGTACTAAAGGAGCTTGCTCCATGTTATGGTACACACGAGGGGTCATACTGCAGGAGCTTGCTCCATTTTATGGTACACACGAGGGGTCATGCTACAGGAGCTTGCTCCATGTTATGGTACACACGAGGGGTCATAATACAGGAGCTTGCTCCATGTTATGGTACACACGAATAGTCATACTGCAGGAGCTTGCTCCATGTTATGGTACACAAGAGGGGTCATACTGCGGGAGCTTGCTCCATGTTATGGTACACACGAGGGGTCATACTGCGGGAGCTTGCTCCATGTTATGGTACACACGAGGGGTCATACTGTGGGAGCTTGCTCCATGTTATGGTACACACAAGGGGTCATACTGTGGGAGCCTGCTCCATGTTATGGTACACACGAGGGGTCATACTGCAGGAGCTTGCTCCATATCCTGGTACACACGAGAGGTCATACTGCAGGAGCTTGCTCCATGTTATGGTACACACGAGGGGTCATACTACAGGAGCTTGCTTCATGTTATGGTACACACGAGAAGTCATACTACAGGAGCTTGCTCCATGTGATGGTACACACGAGGGGTCATACTGTGGGAGCTTTCTCCATTTTATGGTACACACAAGGGGTCATACTGTGGGAGCTTGCTCCATGTTATGGTACACACGAGGGGTCATACTGCAGGAGCTTGCTCCATGTTATGGTACACACGAGGGGTCATACTGTGGGAGCTTGCTCCATGTTACGGTACAAACGAGGGGTCATACTACAGGAGCTTGCTCCATGTTATGGTACACAGGAGGGGTCATACTACAGGAGCTTGCTCCATGTTATGGTACATACGAGGGGTCATACTGTGGGAGCTTGCTCCATGTTATGGTACACACGAGGGGTCATAATAGAGGAGCTTGCTCCATGTTATGGTACACACGAGCGGTCATACTGTGGGAGCTTGGTCCCTGTTATGGTACACACTAGGGGTCATACTGCAGGAGCTTGCTCCATGTTATGGTACACACGAGGGGTCATACTGTGGGACCTTGCTTCATGTTATGGTACACACGAGGGGTCATACTGTGGGAGCTTGCTCCATGTTATGGTACACACGAGGGGCATACTGCAGGAGCTTGCTCCATGTTATGGTACACACAATGCGTCATACTGCAGGAGCTTGCTCCATGTTATGGTACACACGAGGGGTCATACTGCAGGAGCTTGCTCCATGTTATGGTACACACGAGGGGTCATACTGCGGGAGCTTGCTCCATCTTATGGTACACACGAGGGGTCATACTGTGGGAGCTTGCTCCATGTTATGGTAAAAACGAAAGGTCATACTGTGGGAGCTTGCTCCATGTTATGGTAAACACAAGGGGTCATACTACAGGAGCTTGCTCCATGTTATGGTACACACGAGGGGTCATACTGCAGGAGCTTGCTCCATGTTATGGTACACACGAGGGGTCATACTAAGGGAGCTTGCTCTATGTTATGGTACACACGAGGGGTCATACTGCGGGAGCTTGCTCCATGTTATGGTACACACAAGGGGTCATACTGCCGGAGCTTGCTCCATGTTATGGTACACACGAGGGGTCATACTACAGGAGCTTGCTCCATGTTATGGTACACACGAGGGGTCATACTGTGGGAGCTTGCTCCATGTTATGGTACACTCGAGGGGTCATACTGCAGGAGCTTGCTCCATGTTATGGTACACACGAGGGGTCATACTACAGGAGCTTGCTCCATGTTATGGTACACACGAGGGGTCATACTGCAGGAGCTTGCTCCATGTTATGGTACACACGAGGGGTCATACTGCGGGAGCTTGCTCCATCTTATGGTACACACGAGGGGTCATACTGTGGGAGCTTGCTCCATGTTATGGTAAAAACGAAAGGTCATACTGTGGGAGCTTGCTCCATGTTATGGTAAACACAAGGGGTCATACTACAGGAGCTTGCTCCATGTTATGGTACACACGAGGGGTCATACTGCAGGAGCTTGCTCCATGTTATGGTACACACGAGGGGTCATACTAAGGGAGCTTGCTCCATGTTATGGTACACACGAGGGGTCATACTACAGGAGCTTGCTCCATGTTATGGTAAACACGAGGGGTCATACTGCAGAAGCTTGCTCCATGTTATGGTACACACGAGGGGTCATACTGCAGGAGCTTGCTCTATGTTATAGTACACACAAGGGGTCATACTACAGGAGCTTGCTCCATGTTATGGTACACACGAAATGGTCATACTGCACGAGCTTGCTCCATGCTATGGTACACACGAGGGGTCATACTACGGGAGCTTGCTCCATGTTATGGTACACACGAGGGATCATACCGTGGGAGCTTGCTCCATGTTATGGTACACACGAGGGGTCATACCACAGGAGCTTGCTCCATGTTATGGTACACACGAGGGGTTATACTGTGGGAGGTTGCTCAATGTTATGGTACACACGAGGGGTCATACTACAGGAGCTTGCTCCATGCTATGGTACACACAAGGGGTCATACTACGGGAGCTTGCTCCATGTTATGGTACACACGAGGGATCATACTGTGGGAGCTTGCTCCATGTTATGGTACACACGAGGGGTCATACTACAGGAGCTTGCTCCATGTTATGGTACACACGAGGGGTCATACTGCAGGAGCTTGCTCCATGTTATGGTACACACGAAGGGTCATGCTACAGGAGCTTGCTCCATGTTATGCTACACACGAGGGGTCATAATACAGGAGCTTGCTCCATGTTATGGTACACACGAGGGGTCATACTGCCGGAGCTTACTCCATGTTATGGTACACACGAGGGGTCATACTACAGGAGCTTAATCCATGTTATGGTACACACGAGGGGTCATACTGCAGGAGCTTGCTCCATGTTACGGTACACACGAGGGGTCATACTACAGGAGCTTGCTCCATGTTATGGTACACAGGAGGGGTCATACTACAGGAGCTTGCTCCATGTTATGGTACATACGAGGGGTCATACTGTGGGAGCTTGCTCCATGTTATGGTACACACGAGGGGTCATAATACAGGAGCTTGCTCCATGTTATGGTACACACGAGCGGTCACACTGTGGGAGCTTGGTCCCTGTTATGGTACACACTAGGGGTCATACTGCAGGAGCTTGCTCCATGTTATGGTACACAAGAGGGGTCATACTGCGGGAGCTTGCTCCATGTTATGGTACACACAAGGGGTCATACTGCGGGAGCTTGCTCCATGTTATGGTACACACGAGGGGTCATACTGTGGGAGCTTGCTCCATGTTATGGTACACACAATGCGTCATACTGTGGGAGACTGCTCCATGTTATGGTACACACGAGGGGTCATACTGCAGGAGCTTGCTCCATATTCTGGTACACACGAGAGGTCATACTGCAGGAGCTTGCTCCATGTTATGGTACACACGAGGGGTCATACTACAGGAGCTTGCTTCATGTTATGGTACACACGAGAAGTCATACTACAGGAGCTTGCTCCATGTGATGGTACACACGAGGGGTCATACTGTGGGAGCTTTCTCCATTTTATGGTACACACAAGGGGTCATACTGTGGAAGCTTGCTCCATGTTATGGTACACACGAGGGGTCATACTGCAGGAGCTTGCTCCATGTTATGGTACACACGAGGGGTCATACTGTGGGACCTTGCTTCATGTTATGGTACACACGAGGGGTCATACTGTGGGAGCTTGCTCCATGTTATGGTACACACGAGGGGCATACTGCATTAGCTTGCTCCATGTTATGGTACACACAATGCGTCATACTACAGGAGCTCGCTCCATGTTATGGTACACACAAGGGGTCATACTGCAGAAGCCTTCTCCATGTTATGGTACACACGAGGGGTCATACTGTGGGAGCTTGCTCCATGTTACGGTACACACGAGGGGTCATACTACAGGAGCTTGCTCCATGTTATGGTACACAGGAGGGGTCATACTACAGGAGCTTGCTCCATGTTATGGTACATACGAGGGGTCATACTGTGGGAGCTTGCTCCATGTTATGGTACACACGAGGGGTCATAATACAGGAGCTTGCTCCATGTTATGGTACACACGAGCGGTCATACTGTGGGAGCTTGGTCCCTGTTATGGTACACACTAGGGGTCATACTGCAGGAGCTTGCTCCATGTTATGGTACACACGAGGGGTCATACTGTGGGACCTTGCTTCATGTTAAGGTACACAGGAGGGGTCATACTGTGGGAGCTTGCTCCATGTTATGGTACACACGAGGGGCATACTGCAAAAGCTTTCTCCATGTTATGGTACACACAATGCGTCATACTGCAGGAGCTTGCTCCATGTTATGGTACACACGAGGGGTCATACTACAGGAGCTTGCTCCATGTTATGGTACACACGAGGGATCATACCGTGGGAGCTTGCTCCATGTTATGGTACACACGAGGGGTCATACTACAGGAGCTTGCTCCATGTTATGGTACACACGAGGGGTCATACTGTGGGAGGTTGCTCAATGTTATGGTACACACGAGGGGTCATACTACAGGAGCTTGCTCCATGCTATGGTACAGACGAGGGGTCATACTACGGGAGCTTGCTCCATGTTATGGTACACACGAGGGATCATACTGTGGGAGCTTGCTCCATGTTATGGTACACACGAGGGGTCATACTACAGGAGCTTGCTTCATGTTATGGTACACACGAGGGGTCATACTGTGGGAGCTTGCTCCATGTTATGGTACACACGAGGGGCATACTGCAGAAGCTTGCTCCATGTTATGGTACACACAATGCGTCATACTACAGGAGCTCGCTCCATGTTATGGTACACACAAGGGGTCATACTGCAGAAGCCTTCTCCATGTTATGGTACACACGAGGGGTCATACTGTGGGAGCTTGCTCCATATTACGGTACACACGAGGGGTCATACTACAGGAGCTTGCTCCATGTTATGGTACACAGGAGGGGTCATACTACAGGAGCTTGCTCCATGTTATGGTACATACGAGGGGTCATACTGTGGGAGCTTGCTCCATGTTATGGTACACACGAGGGGTCATAATACAGGAGCTTGCTCCATGTTATGGTACACACGAGGGGTCATACTGTGGGAGCTTGGTCCCTGTTATGGTACACACTAGGGGTCATACTGCAGGAGCTTGCTCCATGTTATGGTACACACGAGGGGTCATACTGTGGGACCTTGCTTCATGTTAAGGTACACACGAGGGGTCATACTGTGAGAGCTTGCTCCATGTTATGGTACACACGAGGGGCATACTGCAGGAGCTTGCTCCATGTTATGGTACACACAATGCGTCATACTGCAGGAGCTTGCTCCATGTTATGGTACACACGAGGGGTCATACTACAGGAGCTTGCTCCATGTTATGGTACACACGAGGGAGCATACTACAGGAGCTTGCTCCATGTTATGGTACACACGAGAAGTCATACTGCGGGAGCTTGCTCTATGTTATGGTACACACGAGGGGTCATACTGTGGGAGCTTGCTCTATGTTATGGTACACACGAGGGGTCATACTGCGGGAGCTTGCTCCATGTTATGGTACACACAAGGGGTCATACTGCGGGAGCTTGCTCCATGTTATGGTACACACGAGGGGTCATACTACAGGAGCTTGCTCCATGCTATGGTAGACACGAGGGGTCATACTGTGGGAGCTTGCTCCATGTTATGGTACACTCGAGGGGTCATACTGCAGGAGCTTGCTCCATGTTATGGTACACACGAGGGGTCATACTACAGGAGCTTGCTCCATGTTATGGTACACACGAGGGGTCATACTACGGGAGCTTGCTCCATGTTATGGTACACACGAGGGATCATACCGTGGGAGCTTGCTCCATGTTATGGTACACACGAGGGGTCATACTACAGGAGCTTGCTCCATGTTATGGTACACACGAGGGGTCATACTGTGGGAGGTTGCTCAATGTTATGGTACACACGAGGGGTCATACTACAGGAGCTTGCTCCATGCTATGGTACAGACGAGGGGTCATACTACGGGAGCTTGCTCCATGTTATGGTACACACGAGGGATCATACTGTGGGAGCTTGCTCCATGTTATGGTACACACGACGGGTCATACTGTGGGAGCTTGCTCCAAGTTATGGTACACACGAGGGGTCATACTGCAGGAGCTTGCTCCATGTTATAGTACACACGAGGGGTCATACTGTGGGAGCTTGCTCCATGTTATGGTACACACAAGGGGTCGTACTACAGGAGCTTGCTCCATGTTATGGTACACAAGAGGGGTCATACTGCGGGAGCTTGCTCCATGTTATGGTACACACGAGGGGTCATACTGCGGGAGCTTGCTCCATGTTATGGTACACACGAGGGGTCATACTGTGGGAGCTTGCTCCATGTTATGGTACACACGACGGGTCATACTGTGGGAGCTTGCTCCAAGTTATGGTACACACGAGGGGTCATACTGCAGGAGCTTGCTCCATGTTATAGTACACACGAGGGGTTATACTGTGGGAGCTTGCTCCATGTTATGGTACACACATAGGGTCGTACTAAAGGAGCTTGCTCCATGTTATGGTACACACGAGGGGTCATACTGCAGGAGCTTGCTCCATTTTATGGTACACAAGAGGGGTCATACTGCGGGAGCTTGCTCCATGTTATGGTACACACGAGGGGTCATACTGCGGGAGCTTGCTCCATGTTATGGTACACACGAAGGGTCATACTGTGGGAGCTTGCTCCATGTTATGGTACACACAAGGGGTCATACTGTGGGAGCCTTCTCCATGTTATGGCACACACGAGGGGTCATACTGCAGGAGCTTGCTCCATATCCTGGTACACACGAGAGGTCATACTGCAGGAGCTTGCTCCATGTTATGGTACACACGAGGGGTCATACTACAGGAGCTTGCTTCATGTTATGGTACACACGAGAAGTCATACTACAGGAGCTTGCTCCATGTGATGGTACACACGAGGGGTCATACTGTGGGAGCTTTCTCCATTTTATGGTACACACAAGGGGAAATACTGTGGGAGCTTGCTCCATGTTATGGTACACACGAGGGGTCATACTGCAGGAGCTTGCTCCATGTTATGGTACACACGAGGGGTCATACTGTGGGACCTTGCTTTATGTTATGGTACACACGAGGGGTCATACTGTGGGAGCTTGCTCCATGTTATGGTACACACGAGGGGCATACTGCAGGAGCTTGCTCCATGTTATGGTACACACAATGCGTCATACTACAGGAGCTTGCTCCATGTTATGGTACACACGAGGGGTCATACTGTGGGAGCTTGCTCCATGTTACGGTACAAACGAGGGGTCATACTACAGGAGCTTGCTCCATATTATGGTACACAGGAGGGGTCATACTACAGGAGCTTGCTCCATGTTATGGTACATACGAGGGGTCATACTGTGGGAGCTTGCTCCATGTTATGGTACACACGAGGGGTCATAATAGAGGAGCTTGCTCCATGTTAAGGTACACACGAGCGGTCATACTGTGGGAGCTTGGTCCCTGTTATGGTACACACTAGGGGTCATACTGCAGGAGCTTGCTCCATGTTATGGTACACACGAGGGGTCATACTGTGGGACCTTGCTTCATGTTATGGTACACACGAGGGGTCATACTGTGGGAGCTTGCTCCATGTTATGGTACACACGAGGGGCATACTGCAGGAGCTTGCTCCATGTTATGGTACACACAATGCGTCATACTGCAGGAGCTTGCTCCATGTTATGGTACACACGAGGGGTCATACTACAGGAGCTTGCTCCATGTTATGGTACACACGAGAAGTCATACTGCGGGAGCTTGCTCTATCTTATGGTACACACGAGGGGTCATACTGTGGGAGCTTGCTCTATGTTATGGTACACACGAGGGGTCATACTGCGGGAGCTTGCTCCATGTTATGGTACACACAAGGGGTCATACTGCGGGAGCTTGCTCCATGTTATGGTACACACGAGGGGTCATACTACAGGAGCTTGCTCCATGTTATGGTACACACGAGGGGTCATACTGTGGGAGCTTGCTCCATGTTATGGTACACTCGAGGGGTCATACTGCAGGAGCTTGCTCCATGTTATGGTACACACGAGGGGTCATACTACAGGAGCTTGCTCCATGTTATGGTACACACGAGGGGTCATACTGCAGGAGCTTGCTCCATGTTATGGTACACACGAGGGGTCATACTGCGGGAGCTTGCTCCATCTTATGGTACACACGAGGGGTCATACTGTGGGAGCTTGCTCCATGTTATGGTAAAAACGAAAGGTCATACTGTAGGAGCTTGCTCCATGTTATGGTAAACACAAGGGGTCATTCTACAGGAGCTTGCTCCATGTTATGGTACACACGAGGGGTCATACTGCAGGAGCTTTCTCCATGTTATGGTACACACGAGGGGTCATACTGCAGGAGCTTGCTCCATGTTATGGTACACACGAGGGGTCATACTAAGGGAGCTTGCTCCATGTTATGGTACACACGAGGGGTCATACTACAGGAGCTTGCTCCATGTTATGGTAAACACGAGGGGTCATACTGCAGAAGCTTGCTCCATGTTATGGTACACACGAGGGGTCATACTGCAGGAGCTTGCTCTATGTTATAGTACACACAAAGGGTCATACTACAGGAGCTTGCTCCATGTTATGGTACACACGAAATGCTCATACTGCACGAGCTTGTTTCATGCTATGGTACACACGAGGGGTCATACTACGGGAGCTTGCTCCATGTTATGGTACACACGAGGGATCATACCGTGGGAGCTTGCTCCATGTTATGGTACACACGAGGGGTCATACCACAGGAGCTTGCTCCATGTTATGGTACACACGAGGGGTTATACTGTGGGAGGTTGCTCAATGTTATGGTACACACGAGGGGTCATACTACAGGAGCTTGCTCCATGCTATGGTACACACAAGGGGTCATACTACGGGAGCTTGCTCCATGTTATGGTACACACGAGGGATCATACTGTGGGAGCTTGCTCCATGTTATAGTACACACGAGGGGTCATACTACAGGAGCTTGCTCCATGTTATGGTACACACGAGGGGTCATACTGCAGGAGCTTGCTCCATGTTATGGTACACACGAAGGGTCATGCTACAGGAGCTTGCTCCATGTTATGCTACACACGAGGGGTCATAATACAGGAGCTTGCTCCATGTTATGGTACACACGAGGGGTCATACTGCCGGAGCTTACTCCATGTTATGGTACACACGAGGGGTCATACTACAGGAGCTTGCTCCAAGTTATGGTACACACGAGGGGTCATACTGCAGGAGCTTGCTCCATGTTACGGTACACACGAGGGGTCATACTACAGGAGCTTGCTCCATGTTATGGTACACAGGAGGGGTCATACTACAGGAGCTTGCTCCATGTTATGGTACATACGAGGGGTCATACTGTGGGAGCTTGCTCCATGTTATGGTACACACGAGGGGTCATAATACAGGAGCTTGCTCCATGTTATGGTACACACGAGCGGTCACACTGTGGGAGCTTGGTCCCTGTTATGGTACACACTAGGGGTCATACTGCAGGAGCTTGCTCCATGTTATGGTACACAAGAGGGGTCATACTGCGGGAGCTTGCTCCATGTTATGGTACACACAAGGGGTCATACTGCGGGAGCTTGCTCCATGTTATGGTACACACGAGGGGTCATACTGTGGGAGCTTGCTCCATGTTATGGTACACACAAGGGGTCATACTGTGGGAGACTGCTCCATGTTATGGTACAGACGAGGGGTCATACTGCAGGAGCTTGCTCCTTATTCTGGTACACACGAGAGGTCATACTGCAGGAGCTTGCTCCATGTTATGGTACACACGAGGGGTCATACTGCAGGAGCTTGCTTCATGTTATGGTACACACGAGAAGTCATACTACAGGAGCCTGCTCCATGTGATGGTACACACGAGGGGTCATACTGTGGGAGCTTTTTCCATTTTATGGTACACACAAGGGGTCATACTGTGGAAGCTTGCTCCATGTTATGGTACACACGAGGGGTCATACTGCAGGAGCTTGCTCCATGTTATGGTACACACGAGGGGTCATACTGTGGGACCTTGCTTCATGTTATGGTACACACGAGGGGTCATACTGTGGGAGCTTGCTCCATGTTATGGTACACACGAGGGGCATACTGCAGGAGCTTGCTCCATGTTATGGTACACACAATGCGTCATACTACAGGAGCTCGCTCCATGTTATGGTACACACAAGGGGTCATACTGCAGAAGCCTTCTCCATTTTATGGTACACACGAGGGGTCATACTGTGGGAGCTTGCTCCATGTTACGGTACACACGAGGGGTCATACTACAGGAGCTTGCTCCATGTTATGGTACACAGGAGGGGTCATACTACAGGAGCTTGCTCCATGTTATGGTACATACGAGGGGTCATACTGTGGGAGCTTGCTCCATGTTATGGTACACACGAGGGGTCATAATACAGGAGCTTGCTCCATGTTATGGTACACACGAGCGGTCATACTGTGGGAGCTTGGTACCTTTTATGGTACACACTAGGGGTCATACTGCAGGAGCTTGCTCCATGTTATGGTACACACGAGGGGTCATACTGTGGGACCTTGCTTCATGTTAAGGTACACAGGAGGGGTCATACTGTGGGAGCTTGCTCCATGTTATGGTACACACGAGGGGCATACTGCAGGAGCTTTCTCCATGTTATGGTACACACAATGCGTCATACTGCAGGAGCTTGCTCCATGTTATGGTACACACGAGGGGTCATACTACAGGAGCTTGCTCCATGTTATGGTACACACGAGGGATCATACCGTGGGAGCTTGCTCCATGTTATGGTACACACGAGGGGTCATACTACAGGAGCTTGCTCCATGTTATGGTACACACGAGGGGTCATACTGTGGGAGGTTGCTCAATGTTATGGTACACACGAGGGGTCATACTACAGGAGCTTGCTCCATGCTATGGTACAGACGAGGGGTCATACTACGGGAGCTTGCTCCATGTTATGGTACACACGAGCGGTCACACTGTGGGAGCTTGGTCCCTGTTATGGTACACACTAGGGGTCATACTGCAGGAGCTTGCTCCATGTTATGGTACACAAGAGGGGTCATACTGCGGGAGCTTGCTCCATGTTATGGTACACACAAGGGGTCATACTGCGGGAGCTTGCTCCATGTTATGGTACACACGAGGGGTCATACTGTGGGAGCTTGCTCCATGTTATGGTACACACAAGGGGTCATACTGTGGGAGACTGCTCCATGTTATGGTACACACGAGGGGTCATACTGCAGGAGCTTGCTTCTTATTCTGGTACACACGAGAGGTCATACTGCAGGAGCTTGCTCCATGTTATGGTACACACGAGGGGTCATACTACAGGAGCTTGCTTCATGTTATGGTACACACGAGAAGTCATACTACAGGAGCTTGCTCCATGTGATGGTACACACGAGGGGTCATACTGTGGGAGCTTTCTCCATTTTATGGTACACACAAGGGGTCATACTGTGGAAGCTTGCTCCATGTTATGGTACACACGAGGGGTCATACTGCAGGAGCTTGCTCCATGTTATGGTACACACGAGGGGTCATACTGTGGGACCTTGCTTCATGTTATGGTACACACGAGGGGTCATACTGTGGGAGCTTGCTCCATGTTATGGTACACACGAGGGGCATACTGCATTAGCTTGCTCCATGTTATGGTACACACAATGCGTCATACTACAGGAGCTCGCTCCATGTTATGGTACACACAAGGGGTCATACTGCAGAAGCCTTCTCCATGTTATGGTACACACGAGGGGTCATACTGTGGGAGCTTGCTCCATGTTACGGTACACACGAGGGGTCATACTACAGGAGCTTGCTCCATGTTATGGTACACAGGAGGGGTCATACTACAGGAGCTTGCTCCATGTTATGGTACATACGAGGGGTCATACTGTGGGAGCTTGCTCCATGTTATGGTACACACGAGGGGTCATAATACAGGAGCTTGCTCCATGTTATGGTACACACGAGCGGTCATACTGTGGGAGCTTGGTCCCTGTTATGGTACACACTAGGGGTCATACTGCAGGAGCTTGCTCCATGTTATGGTACACACGAGGGGTCATACTGTGGGACCTTGCTTCATGTTAAGGTACACAGGAGGGGTCATACTGTGGGAGCTTGCTCCATGTTATGGTACACACGAGGGGCATACTGCAAAAGCTTTCTCCATGTTATGGTACACACAATGCGTCATACTGCAGGAGCTTGCTCCATGTTATGGTACACACGAGGGGTCATACTACAGGAGCTTGCTCCATGTTATGGTACACACGAGGGATCATACCGTGGGAGCTTGCTCCATGTTATGGTACACACGAGGGGTCATACTACAGGAGCTTGCTCCATGTTATGGTACACACGAGGGGTCATACTGTGGGAGGTTGCTCAATGTTATGGTACACACGAGGGGTCATACTACAGGAGCTTGCTCCATGCTATGGTACAGACGAGGGGTCATACTACGGGAGCTTGCTCCATGTTATGGTACACACGAGGGATCATACTGTGGGAGCTTGCTCCATGTTATGGTACACACGAGGGGTCATACTACAGGAGCTTGCTTCATGTTATGGTACACACGAGGGGTCATACTGTGGGAGCTTGCTCCATGTTATGGTACACACGAGGGGCATACTGCAGGAGCTTGCTCCATGTTATGGTACACAGGAGGGGTCATACTACAGGAGCTTGCTCCATGTTATGGTACATACGAGGGGTCATACTGTGGGAGCTTCCTCCATGTTATGGTACACACGAGGGGTCATAATACAGGAGCTTGCTCCATGTTATGGTACACACGAGCGGTCATACTGTGGGAGCTTGGTCCCTGTTATGGTACACACTAGGGGTCATACTGCAGGAGCTTGCTCCATGTTATGGTACACACGAGGGGTCATACTGTGGGACCTTGCTTCATGTTAAGGTACACACGAGGGGTCATACTGTGAGAGCTTGCTCCATGTTATGGTACACACGAGGGGCATACTGCAGGAGCTTGCTCCATGTTATGGTACACACAATGCGTCATACTGCAGGAGCTTGCTCCATGTTATGGTACACACGAGGGGTCATACTACAGGAGCTTGCTCCATGTTATGGTACACACGAGGGAGCATACTACAGGAGCTTGCTCCATGTTATGGTACACACGAGAAGTCATACTGCGGGAGCTTGCTCTATGTTATGGTACACACGAGGGGTCATACTGTGGGAGCTTGCTCTATGTTATGGTACACACGAGGGGTCATACTGCGGGAGCTTGCTCCATGTTATGGTACACACGAGGGGTCATACTACAGGAGCTTGCTCCATGTTATGGTACACACGAGGGGTCATACTGTGGGAGCTTGCTCCATGTTATGGTACACTCGAGGGGTCATACTGCAGGAGCTTGCTCCATGTTATGGTACACACGAGGGGTCATACTACAGGAGCTTGCTCCATGTTATGGTACACACGAGGGGTCATACTGCAGGAGCTTGCTCCATGTTATGGTACACACGAGGGGTCATACTGCGGGAGCTTGCTCCATCTTATGGTACACACGAGGGGTCATACTGCAGGAGCTTGCTCCATGTTATGGTAAACACGAAAGGTCATACTGTGGGAGCTTGCTCCATGTTATGGTAAACACAAGGGGTCATACTACAGGAGCTTGCTCCATGTTATGGTACACACGAGGGGTCATACTGCAGGAGCTTGCTCCATGTTATGGTACACACGAGGGGTCATACTGCAGGAGCTTGCTCCATGTTATGGTACACACGAGGGGTCATACTAAGGGAGCTTGCTCCATGTTATGGTACACACGAGGGGTCATACTACAGGAGCTTGCTCCATGTTATGGTAAACACGAGGGGTCATACTGCAGAAGCTTGCTCCATGTTATGGTACACACGAGGGGTCATACTGCAGGAGCTTGCTCCATGTTATAGTACACACAAGGGGTCATACTACAGGAGCTTGCTCCATGTTATGGGACACACGAGGGGTCATAGTGCGGGAGCTTGCTCCATGTTATGGTACACACGAAATGGTCATACTGCACGAGCTTGCTCCATGCTATGGTACACACGAGGGGTCATACTACGGGAGCTTGCTCCATGTTATGGTACACATGAGGGGTCATACTGCAGGAGCTTGCTCCATGTTATGGTACACACGAGAGGTCATACTACAGGAGCTTGCTCCATGTTATGGTACACACGAGGGGTCATACTACAGGAGCTTGCTCCATGTTATGGTATACACGAGGGGTCATACTACAGGAGCTTGCTCCATGTTATGGTACACACGGGGGGTCATACTGTGGGAGCTTGCTCCATAATATGGTAAACACGAGGGGTCATACTACAGGAGCTTGCTCCATGTTATGGTACACACGAGGGGTCATACTGCAGGAGCTTGCTCCATGTTATGGCACACACGAGGGGTCATACTGCAGGAGCTTGCTCCATGTTATGGTACACACGAGGGAGCATACTACAGGTGCTTGGTACATGGTACATACGAGGTCAGTTGTGGTACACACGAGGTCCATGGATTACATCAGGAATAAAAAGTTTAATGCATAAACGAGACATCTTAAAAATAAAAGCTATCAAATCGAATGCTCCCGATGATTGGATGTTATACAAAAGACAACGGAATATAACCAACAAAGAAATAAGATTAACCAAACAAGCATACTATCAAAATAGCTTTAATGAGCACAAAGGTGACTCTCGAAAGACTTGGCAGATAATTAATGAGTTAACGTCCCGGAAATCTGGGAAAACGTCAGTAACGTCTCTTAAAATTAATGGTTTGACGATAACCGATACACGAGAGATATCAAACGAGTTTAATAACCATTTCTCCACTATTGGTCCAAAACTTGCCAGTGAGATTGACTCCGATAGCGGAGACTACCAAAGGTATCTCACTCGCTCAGATAAACGGTTCTATCTCCATCCAACTGATGCAAACAAAGTGTTTTCACTCATGAACAAACTAAACAAGTCTAAGGCAACTGGCCTGGACAGAATATCTGCGAGGCTTATTCGAGAGTGTGCCGATCTCATTTGTGTGCCTATATGCGATATTTTTAACAAATCTTTTAGTCAAGGTAAACTCCCAGAAGACTGGAAATCGGCTAGAGTCACACCCCTTTTCAAGCAAGGCGATCGAGACGACGTAAACAACTATCGTCCGATCTCGGTTATCCCAGTTGTGGTTAAGGTCTTGGAGAGAATCGTTTACGAACAATTATATGCCTATTTAGAGGAGCACGATATACTATGTAAACATCAGTCGGGTTTTCGTGCGATTCACTCAACTGTTACAGCTTTGCTTGAGGCAACTGACTCCTGGGCATATAACATAGATATTGGGAAAATCAACGCGGTTATTTTCCTAGATCTAAAGAAAGCTTTCGATACCGTTGACCACGAGATTCTTTTGTCTAAGCTTGATTCTTATGGTATATCTGGGAATTCATTGAAATGGTTTCAGTCGTATTTGGAGAATCGTATGCAACAATGCTCAGTTGGTGGGTCCTTATCTGACAGCCGTTTATTGACGTGTGGTGTCCCTCAGGGGACCATCCTCGGTCCACTCTTATTCTTATTATATATAAATGACCTTCCAAATTGTTTGTTACATTGTGAACCGAGGATGTACGCCGATGATACGCATTTGACATATGCAGATAATAATGTAGGTAGCATTGAATCATGTCTTAGTGAGGACCTATTGAACGTGCATACTTGGTTAAACGCGAACAAACTTACTCTAAATATGACCAAAACAGAATTCATGCTGATAGGATCTGGCCAAAGGCTAAATACCATTGCTGTTTCCACCTCACTCTTAATGAACGGTACTCGGGTGAAACAGGTTGCAAGTACGAAATCACTTGGAATAACAATTGATGACAAACTCAGCTGGAATAACCACATTGAAAAACTAACTAAAAAGATCGCTTCTGGAATCGGTGCCATGAAACGTGTTAGGCACCTGGTTCCTACGGCGACCTTACATCTTATATACCAAGCTTTAATACAACCTCACTTTGACTACTGTAGTTCTGTTTGGGGAACCTGTGGGGTTACTTTAAAAGACAAGCTGCAAAAATTGCAGAATAGAGCAGCCCGTGTTTTAACTTTCTCTAATTATGACGTTCATGCTGGCCAATTGCTGGAAATTTTGGGGTGGAAAAATCTCGACCGCCAGCGAAACATACAAAGGGCTATCATGGTATTCAAATGCCTGCATGGGTTAGCTCCGGACTATTTAATATCGAAATTTTCTGATCGAAATATAAGCTACAACTTGAGGGACTCCGAGAACAAACTTAATGTTAGGTTGCCACGCACAAATTATTTTAAAAATAGTTTTAGCTATAGTGGCGCCACACTTTGGAATCGCCTTCCTTGAGGTTAGGTGCGCGGAGTCCTTAAGGTCGTTCAAACGAGACATCAGTAAAGCTCTATAAGGCACGGCATTCACGGAAAGCAGCTTTTTAATATATTTTAGTTTATAGTTTTTAGTTGAGCAGTTACAATTTTTATACCTTTGTAAATAGCTGATGAATTTGCCCGTGGTTAAATAAAGTTAAATAAAGTTTCATTCATTCATTCATTCATTCACACGAGGGGTCATACTGTGGGAGCTTGCTCCATGTTATGGTACACACGAGGGTTCATACTGCGGGAGCCTGCTCCATGTTATGGTACACACGAGGGGTCATACTACAGGAGCTTGCTCCATGTTATGGTACACACGAGGGGTCATACTACAGGAGCTTGCTCCATGTTATGGTACACACGAGGGGTCCTACTGTGGGAGCTTGCTCCATGTTATGGTACACACAAGGGGTCATACTACAGGAGCTTGCTCCATGTTATGGTACACACGAGGGGTCATACTGCGGGAGCTTGCTCCATGTTATGGTACACACGAGGGGTCATACTGCGGGAGCTTGGTCCATGTTATCGTACACACGAGGGGTCATACTAGAGGAGCTTGCTCCATGTTATGGTACACACGAGGGGTCATACTGTGGGAGCCTGCTCCATGTTATGGTACACACGAGGGGTTATACTGTGGGAGGTTGCTCCATGTTATGGTACACACGCGGGAGCATACTACAGGAGCTTCCTCCATGTTATGGTACACACAAGGGGTCATACTGCGGGAGCTTGCTCCATGTTATGGTACACACGAGGGGTCATACTGCGGGAGCTTGATCCATGTTATGGTACACACGAGGGGTCATACTAGAGGAGCTTGCTCCATGTTATGGTACACACGTGGGTACATACTGGGGGAGCTTGCTCCATGTTATGGTACACACGAGGGGTTATACTGTGGGAGGTTGCTCGATGTTATGGTACACACGAGGGAGCATACTACAGGAGCTTGCTCCATGTTATGGTACACACAAGGGGTCATACTGCGGGAGCTTGCTCCATGTTATGGTACACACGAGGGGTCATACTACAGGAGCTTGCTCCATGTTATGGTACACACGAGGGGTTATACTGCAGGAGCTTGCTCCATGTTATGGTACACACGAGGGGTCATACTGTGGGAGCTTGCTCCATGTTATGGTACACACGAGGGGTCATACTGTGGGAGCTTGCTCCATGTTATGGTACACACGAGGGCTTATACTACAGGAGCTCGCTCCATGTTATGGTACACACGAGGGGTCATACTGCGGGAGCCTGCTCCATGTTATGGTACACACGAGGGGTCATACTGTGGGAGCTTGCTCTATGTTATGGTACACACGAGGGGTCATTCTGCGGGAGCCTTCTCCATGTTATGGTACACACAAGGGGTCATACTGCGGGAGCTTGCTCCATGTTATGGTACACACGAGGGGTCATACTACAGGAGCTTGCTCCATGTTATGGTACACACGAGGGGTCATACTGTGGGAGCTTGCTCCATGTTATGGTACACTCGAGGGGTCATACTGCAGGAGCTTGCTCCATGTTATGGTACACACGAGGGGTCATACTACAGGAGCTTGCTCCATGTTATGGTACACACGAGGGGTCATACTGTGGGAGCTTGTTCCATGTTATGGTACACACGAGGGGTCATACTGCAGGAGCTTGCTCCATGTTATGGTACACACGAGGGGTCATACTACAGGAGCTTGCTTCATGTTATGGTACATACGAGGGGTCATACTGCGGGAGCTTGCTCCATGTTATGGTATACACGAGGGGTCATACTGCGGGAGCTTGCTCCATGTTATAATACACACGAGGGGTCATACTGTGGGAGCTTGCTCCATGTTATGGTACACACGAGGGGTCATACTGCGGGAGCCTGCTCCATGTTATGGTACACACGAGGGGTCATACTACAGGAGCTTGCTCCATGTTATGGTACACACGAGGGGTCATACTACAGGAGCTTGCTCCATGTTATGGTACACACGAGGGGTCATACTACAGGAGCTTGCTCCATGTTATGGTACACACGAGGGGTCATACTGTGGGAGCTTGCTCCATGTTATGGTATACACGAGGGGTCATACTGCGGGAGCTTGCTCCATGTTATAATACACACGAGGGGTCATACTGTGGGAGCTTGCTCCATGTTATAATACACACGAGGGGTCATACTGCGGGAGCTTGCTCCATGTTATGGTATACACGAGGGGTCATACTGCGGGAGCTTGCTCCATGTTATAATACACACGAGGGGTCATACTGTGGGAGCTTGCTCCATGTTATGGTACACACGAGGGGTCATACTGTGGGAGCTTGCTCCATGTTATGGTACACACGAGCGGTCATACTACAGGAGCTTGCTCCATGTTATGGTACACACGAGGGGTCATACTGTGGGAGCTTGCTCCATGTTATGGTACACACGAGGGGTTATACTACAGGAGCTTGCTCCATGTTATGGTACACACGAGGGGTCATACTGCAGGAGCTTGCTCCATGTTATGGTACACACGAGGGGTCATACTTTGGGAGCTTGCTCCATGTTATGGTACACACGAGGGGTCATACTGCGGGAGCTTGCTCCATGTTATGGTACACACGAGGGGTCATACTGCGGGAGCTTGGTCCATGTTATGGTACACACGAAGGGTCATACTACAGGAGCCTGCTCCATGTTATGGTACACACGAGGGGTCATACTACAGGAGCTTGCTCCATGTTATGGTACACACGAGGGGTCATAATGTGGGAGCTTGCTCCATGTTATGGTACACACGAGGGGTTATACTGTGGGAGGTTGCTCCATGTTATGGTACACACGAGGGGTCATACTGTGGGAGCTTGCTCCATGTTATGGTACACACGAGGGGTCATACTACAGGAGCTTGCTCCATGTTATGGTACACACGAGGGGTCATACTGCGGGAGCTTGCTCCATATTATGGTACACACGAGGGGTCATACTGCGGGAGCTTGCTCCATGTTATGGTACACACGAGGGAGCAAACGAAAGAAACTTGGTGTGGGATAGCTGATATTCATTAGATGAGGGTTTGGAAACTAGTTTAAAACTAAACATGGCGACTTCCTTGCGGTCCAGATCAAAACAGAAAAAGTTGATTCTTTTGATGATGATGATGCTTGAAGATGACTCATCAGTTAGTAAAAAAGTTGCCAGGAAAACATGGGTTGCTTGTGGCTTCTGAGAAGACCGGAGAAAGGGGCTTTTTGTACTATTATTCGGGCTCATCAACTTCTACACATTCACTTTTAGTGGACGCCATGTTGAAGCACGAGTTAAGGTTTCCAAAGGAATTGTGGGTGGAAATACTGCCTAATTTGATTGGTTTTAAAATGTGTTACATTTGCCGTATTAATCCCCTCGCAACAAAAAATGTCAGTACACACGAGGGAGCGTTTTCAAGTTTACTCAATTTGCCCCGGGAGCTTGCTCCCAAATATTTAACCGGTTAAATGTCGTGGAGCATTTTGTGGGGTGGAAATTCTGCTCCCGAGGATGAAGTAAACCCATGAAATCGTTGGTACACACGGAGGAGCTTTACTCCCGGAGCGTGCCCCTGGAGCATGCTCCGGGAGCAAAACCCCTCGTGTGTATCGGCCTTAAAGGTGCATTTATTGTATTTTTTTCGAGTGAATATGGGCAGCCAGAGTGGAGTATTCTCAACCAAACCAGCGAGCTGCAATTGTTGGGCCAGTGCATTGTTATATCAGATGACACAAGTTTGAGTCAACGTGTTCATTTGAGCATAATTTCAACCAGCGTGTAAATGGGGTCCTTAAGAAAGGATGACGCCGACGTCAACGAGAACGACTACGAAAAACACAAATTCGCATTACTGCAATGAAATTGCAGTCGTTCCAACACGTTTGTTGTGAAACTCATGCCAACTGTCCAGGAATTTAACTTGCATGAACGGCGGATGTTTTCCGAGTACATTTAACATTTCTCTACTTGTGCTCACGTCCTCCACAGAACTTTAAATTTGGTCATTTCACGTCGTTGTTTTGGAGAGAACGGCAACGGAATCGGCACCAAAATGCAAAACGCACATGCGGGGCGTGAGGAGCCATTGTTTTTTCTCATTATGCTGTTGTTTTTTTTTTTTAGCGTTCTCGTTCTCGTCGACGTCGTCCTTGCTTAAGGTCCCGAATAAAACCAGGAAGCAGTCGCGTTCTTTGCAGTGACAAATTTGAACCAGCGTGTTCCTCTGAGTGACAAAATTGAGCCAGAGTGCTTTGTACACGTGATTATTATTTTATTAGCCAGCGTACTAGCAAAGGTGATTCACGAAATTAGTTAGTTTCTGTCTAGCAAACATATTTGTCGAACTATAGCGAAGCGTGTGCTGTTATTGAGGACTCCACTCTGTCAATAAATTTTTAGTACTCTTTGCGCTACTCAAATTTTCCAATTGACTCAAATTACCACCCGCCGGCCCTGTTTCACAGAGCGTATTTCCAGGCATTAACAAACAAGATAAACAACCATTTTTCTACCAGACATTCCCAGGGCAAAAGATCCCTACTTCCCTGTTTTCATTATTGGTACTTCTACTGATAATACCACTAACCGCAGCAGCAGTAGTAGTAGTATTAATTAACTAGTTTAGTAATTTACTGAAGACTTCTTTCTACACTACCTGCCTTGATTAGCATTTGCTATTTGCGGGATGGTTTAGCTTTTAACATTTGCAATAGTTCAACAAGATGTTAACAATAAACTTGCAACTTATAACTTGTACACAGAAGTATTACTTACCGTTGCCCTAATTTTGGGACCACCGTAGCAGGTGGATAGCCGAACCACCTTGTCCGCTTCCCAAGCTTCCCCAACCTTCCGCGGACAACCGGAAATCACAAAAACCAGGACAAGAGGAGGGCGATTCTCACGCTGTCAAAACGGGATGCCAAGAAGAAGTCGTTGCTTTCTAACAATTTTGTTAATAGTTTTCATTGTTGTCTACAAAGTTATCAGAAACGTTTATTTTACGAGCACTCCTAGTTTCGACTTGAGGAAAGAAAATGGCGACTTTCCCATTCTTACGCCGATCGCACAGCCTCATATTCCCGCGGATCAAGAATTGTTCGTGCTTGTACTCGTGTCATCTTCCCCGAACAACGAACAAAGAAGAGAAATGTTGCGCAGATTTTGGGGATACGTTAAAAAAACCGATTTGTCGTCGGGTAACGTCAAACCTAGATGGAAAGTTGTGTTTATGATGGGTAAAACAATGAACAGTGACCAAGACAAATCCATCATGGCGGAACACGAGCGATATGGTGACTTGTTGATAGGTGATTATAAGGATAACTACTGGACTATCATTACAAAACTTCTGATGGCTTTAAGTTGGGCGTCCAAAATACGATTTGAATATATTTTAAAGACTGACGACGATGTTTACGTTAATATTCCCAAGCTAATTAACTGGCTGGCTGCGCGGAGCTTTCCACAGTCTTTCTATGGAGGAGTTACGTACTCGGGTTATGTTGTTAGAGACAAGAGCCACAGACACTTTGTTAGCCCGGAGATACTTCCAATAGAGAATTATCCAACGTTTTGCAAAGGCGCAATGCTTGTCTTGTCCTGGAATTTGGTTCCAGAGGTTGTAGAACTCTCCAAGCAGATTCCCAGATTTCCTATTGACGATGCATATCTCGGTATCGTGGTCTATCACTTAGGAGTAACTCCCGTAGCAATTCGTGAATTTTTCCAAAGAAGCTATTTACCCTGGCTTGTGGATTATATCAGTCCTTGCCAATTTAAAGAGACAATCGGGTTTGGTGATTCTCTTACACCTCGACAGATGTTTTACATACATCAACAAATGGGTTCAGTTGCCACAAGCTCCAACTTCTGTATATCGGTACACATGAAACTTTCATTTACAATTATTTTCTTAGTATCTTGTCTTGTGGTTTTGCTCTTATGCTGTCGGAGAAGAAACGTTTTCCAGCGTTTGTGGCATTATTGTTTAAGTCCAAAATACAGCCTGCACGCTAACTGAAGACTGGCTGGTTTTGCAGAGCCAATTGTTTGACAAAGGTAAATTTTGGTGGCAAGCTTGCTAGTTTAAGCCGTCCAGTTGTGACGCATGTTGTTTCCTTGGACTTGAAATTGCCATTTTGGACAATAAACAAGAGTAAGCAATTTGCAATGGCATTCATTAGGTGGACACATTGTAGAATGGTTGTGCTATTTCCTATTTGCTATGCAAGACCAAGTATCTGTCAACTCTTTTTGGACATTAATGTCAAAAATTTAAAACCATATTTTGGTCTTTTGAATTTTGAAAAGTGAAACAAAAAATATATTTCATTTCGAGATTTTTTATATCGCTTTATATCTGGATTCACTGTGAACCTCTTGATATAAAATAATGATTTCTTTCCATGATATTGATGCAAGTAACACAGGTATCAATAAAATATAATGCAGCAGTCAGTCATGATGAGCTTTCTTGATTGTAACAAATTCTCCTTATTTATAATGTATGAAATGCACTCAGACTATGAACAAGAATTTGTATAATAGGATTGGAGGTCAAAGGGCTTAAAAAAGATTCTAGAAGTGAAAAAGTTAATAAGTGCAGTAAACACTCATGAAAAGTTTTTTTATTTATAAATTGAATGTACATTATGTCCTTTTAAATATCCAGGTCATCATCTGGATCGTCTTCGTCAAAATCATCAGCTTCATCTGGTTGGTAAAAGACTTTCCCCTCCCCTGTGGAGTTCACTATTGTAACAGGTTCATTTCTTTCCTTTTCGTGATGCATATATGGTAGCTTGAGGTTAATCCTTGCTTTGCGTTCCTCATCTGTCAGCTTAAGGTTGAAGGAAAGATTCTGTGCAGGGTCAACCTGTGGAAAAAGTCAACTCTGTCAGTTTACTGTGCAGAATCCTCTAAACTTCTTGGTAACTCTAGTCTCTTTCTCACTCTTCCTTCACCCTGGAAGATACAGACTAAGAAAAGGCTGGATCAAAATAATGCTGCCCACTTTTGAACCCCACTAAAAGTACCAGAGGGTCCAACTGTTTCATATAGCCTCACATTTATCAATAATGCATGTGAGAAGGTCATGACAAATCAAGCCATGTTATCTTTACCTTGTTGGCCTGTTGAGCTGGTATACTGTGTGATGTAAGAGAAGACCCACACCAATCTGTCTCTTCATATTCTGTCACCTGATGGACTGTACCACTAATGGTGAAGCCACAGACCTGCCAAAAAAATTGTTGGAAATAAACCCACAGAAGCAAAGTAATAAGTTGAAAAAAAATGTCAGCTGTAAGAATTACAGGCAGCCAAATCCTAATTAAAAATTGGCAACAGTTCCTTATATAATCAAGTTGTACATGATAAAGTACCACTTCAAATTGTTGCAATAGATTTTTGGTTGTATATAGGTTCCTCTGGCTACATGCTGTTGCTAAAAACATGTATGACCTTGTTGTTTGAAGGAATATGCCTTTAACGACTTTTGAACCTCGTATCAAAATGGGATATCTTGAAATCAAATCCTTTCGTGATGACTCTTTTTTCCTTCATTTAATACTATTAAGTAACTCTAGCTATTTTTTTATTTTCCTTGAATTACGAGATAAAAAGTGAGTAAAAATGGTTAAAAAGATAAGCATATCTCTCAACAAAAAACACAGATTGTCTCACCTTCTTTAAAGCCTTTCCAGTTTTTCTCTTGTGTAAAATTTTACACCAGCTCAGGTTCTTGTCTAAATATGGTAAATAGAATTTTGCAAACATTATGTCAGCCCTTCAAGACTGAGGTTTACATTTTTTTCACTATCTCGTAGACTTTATTTGCTTCACACACTTCTTGCCTTTAATGGAACTTAGCTGCAGATAAGTGGGGTGCAATTTGACAAGTGGTAGCCAGCAATGGACTAAGATTGAAGCCTTTTCAGATTCTGCAAATTTTATTTTTTACTTTTTTTTCCCTCAACTGTTCTGATTTACTCTTCCATTTAACTTTGTAGATCAAATTCACCAGGGTTTTCATTAAGAATCGTAGTTCAAGGAAAACATAAGGTAACAGGACAATCAAGGTAACAGGAAAATTACCACATAACAGCTCCACATTTGCAAAATACAGTCACAGTCAGGGCTGCAGATAATAGTCAAATTAGTTCATGTTCAACAAAATCCCAACTGTGGTCAGACATGATGTCCACACAATTTTTACCATGTATTGTTTAATATTAAAGATGAATAAAATTTAACCTTTTCTTTGGTGATGTCCAATAACATTTATGTTTGGTCTGACCAAAAGGATCATACTTTGACATACCCTAAACACTCTAACAAGCCCCCAGGGGGCTTATTTAATTCTGGACCTTATAGAAGGGGGGGGGGGGGGGGGGCTTATTAAAAATCCGAGCATCAAAATTCCAGTCTTCAGAAATCTCACCCAGTTTTAATAAATTTTGTATACAGTATATAGTAGTAGGCTTGTCTTTGGCAATTGAAAACTGAAACATTTTGCACAAACTTTTTCAAATACAATTCTACGTTTTAATGCATTATAATTATTTAGACCACCAGGCAAGTGTGCAAGATTGACATTGTTTATACAAAGCACATAGGGGGGAGGGGACCTTATGAAATTGAGGCCACAGAGGGGGGGGGGGGTGCTTATTAGAGCATTTACAGTATGTCCATTCAAGAAAAAAAAATTACTTGCAGCCCTGGTTACAATCCAACAAAATCTAGCAAGGGAATTCTGTGTAGTTACCGGAAAATTCTCTGATCCATACGTAATGAACAGCCTACATTCATACTCAGATCTATAATAAAGTCCTTGCTTTTACACTGTAGGTTGAAGTTGAGGACAAAAAGTTCTTTTCTGTTTTTTCCAGTGATTGGTTTCTTTCTTCACAAATTGTAAATTATATTGTCACCTTGTGGTCTTTTCTATAGATAGTGTACCATGCGTGTTAAGTACTACCTGTGTTTTTCTGTCTTTCATTTTCTGTTATCCACAAAATGGAAGAAGCCAGAAAATTAGTGGTGTTTAATTTCTGATCATCGTGTAAATCTCCATGAACCAGGCAAACAACTTGCACAACCTGGTAACCTGTTCAAAATCATTCTGATAATATAGTTTAAAACACACAACTGGACAGAAAACAGCACACTTCAGGTGATGATACTCCTCAAGCAAACTACTCCTGTCTGTAATATAGAATAACTGAGTATTGAGAACAAAGAGCCAGATATCTGTAAAAATCTCTGATCATAATGACACTTCCAAAATAAAACAGATATTACTACTGCAAAGTTTGGTAAAAAAAAGATTAAGGCTGGGCATTTCAAAATTTGTTACCCACTTAGGATACAGCAGTTCCTAAAATCAAAGCATTACATTTTGAGTATATAATATTCTAAGTAAAAAAGAAGACAGCTAAAGAAACATATGTCATGATGATTAAAAAGTTTCAATGTTCAATCTGAGGGCTTAGCCAATGTGTAAAGGAAGTGTTTATTAAAATCATTAAATATACAAGTATAGATTACTTTTCTTCATAAAACCCTACCTATTTGAGAACCCACAGAGTGCGCATATAGTTGATTCAAAAATATGCAGACCTCTGCAGGTGACTTCCGAAGCAGCAGGTTACTGAGGGAGTTTATCACGACACCCACTTTTACTGCAGCATTTCCTTCAATAAATAACAAAGAACACAAAACATAAATGATTCATTGATCAACTATGATGTAGTTTTGTTATTCTATCAAATGGTTCTCAAGGTATGGAAGGTGTTATGGAATATCTTACTATTCATCATCGATGATACAGTTGTTATTTGTTTTGTCTCTTGTCATTGTTAGTGTGGATTGCAACATTTTGGCTGCTACTGCTGGTCTTCTGCAATCAGTATTGGGGTGAATTGGTTATGGTGCACCATCATGTAGGCTTGGTGGCTCACTCTAATTGGTGGCAGATTTCATTCCAGTACTATTGCTCTTGTTTAATAATTGTTGTTCTCCAATGAGATATGCCGACTTGCTGCATGTCAGTTGTGATGTTTAGATGTTGTGATGTGATGTCTAGATTTTTGATAATGTTATCCCTGATGATATGGTTAGAGTTTAGTCTTATGTGGAAAGTAACTTGTAAAACTTGATTTTACCTGAACTGTGGTTTGAGGGACACTGATTTGATATTTTGTGCTTCACAACTTGTGCAACATTAGAGTTCCGATAGAGCAGTGTTACATGACTGTTACTACCATTCCTGCAGCATATCAAATAATAATTATTTAAATCATTGGAAAAGTTTTAATGTGCAATAAATAATAAAAACAAAACATTACAGCTTTGATTTTTGCAGTTCCTACCTTGCTTGGTCTGGCCAAAAAAGACAGAAAACATAATACTGCAGTGGTTAATTGCACAGTAAACGCAAATGTCTAACGATGTTTTAAGCTGCATCACTTAAAATTTCCAACCTTGCTTTTAATTCAGGAATAAGTAGTTTGTGAAATTTCCTGTTTAAATGCAGATTAAAATCTTCTGACTGGTGATCTGACTGAAAGAATTAACCTGCTACGCTCAATTTAAACAAACTGCATGGTACAGTAATTGTATTTATTGGTTATGAATTCATGACTGATAGAACTATTATTTTAAGTCAAAGTAATCTTGAAAAAAAAATAACATGTTCCAAAAAAGCAATATATTTGTTCAGAAAGGAATCCTCGGTGGTTCAATTGAAAACTGCCAAAAAAAACAAAACAAACCTTTGGAGATTCCACCCAAGTGGGTCAGAAAAACAGTCAAAACAGAAAATCCTGTGCAAGAAAGAACACAAAGAAACAATAAACAACAAGTTCGAATATCTACATTCATGGGGTCATTTGTAGATTAAATAATGAGATAGATACACCTACTAGAAAATATAATTCCTGCATAAAAAGAGGGTATTAAAAGGGGTAGTGAATGGTAAACTCTGAGACTTGCCGAGACACCAAGTCTCTTGTTTAAAAATCGTGACAAGACTAAACAGTTTTCATGAAAATCAGAGCCTGAGACCCTGTGCTGAAAAAAATTGAGCCCCAGAAGCTATCTTTTGACAGAGACCCTCGGCTATGATAGCAAATCCGAGACTTCAAGACCTTGCGGAAAATAACTGCAAATTAAACAAGACTTCACAACTCTTCCCAAACGCTGCCAAGATTTTGGAGACCTGTACCATCAGCCACCCCTACTAAAGCAACCGAATATGATTAAGGAGATAGTGTTTAACCCTTTAAGCCCCGAAGGGTCTCCCTGTGACAAGTAAAATCGTCTGGCGTTAGCCAGAGTAAAATCTATAAAGACACTACTGGGGCTTATAGGGTTAACACAGTCATAATTTACAAAATTTGAGTTGTAAGTCACAACCACAACAAAAACGTAATCCATTATGCCTAAAGTTACTATTTTACAGTCATAAATTATGTTAGTTTAGTTCGCTGAAAACAAAACAATAGTAACTTATCAAACTATAAACAACATAGGACATCCAGTATAATTTAATGCTTAGGTTTATTTTGATCTGATATTTTTGCCCAAAATTGACTGTGAAAATCATTGCACAGAATAATCTGTCAGTGAATAAATTTTCTCTCCTTCCTTGCTGAAATCTCTAAGTTCAGAGCAAAACATTAATAACTAAACTCAAAGTTAAGTCCTAAAATTCTAGGCTCCCAGAGCCATTACAGGAAGCATAAAAACTGACAAAAATAAACAGTAAATATTTCCTGGCTTGTTTTATCAATTTCACAGTCGTTCCTTCCAATTAAACTCAGACTAAGAACTGAAATACAATAATTATTGTTCCTTAATTAATATAATATAAACTATGGCAAATTTTCAAACAATTTGCTTACCTTTCTCTCAAATTTTCTTCAAATGAAGCAAGAAACTGCTCAGGTGCAACATCGTAAAGGATCACATGGACAAAGTCTGTACTGCAAACCATTGGGACAAAAATATACATAAAATGTCTATAATAAATATAAAGAAAATCTGCAAAATTGTCACTGTTACAGTTTTATAGGTTCACAGAAGTTTTCTAATACATCTTTAAAATATTTCAAACAGTTATTTCTGCATACTTATTGAAGTTTCTCTTTTTCCTAATTTCTTATTAATAAAGTTCTTAACTTTATCTTTACCAAGTAATTTTGTCACGGTTAACGAGGAACAACATAAAATGGAATTACAAAAACAGGCAGAACTTCTCCATACTAATAGTTATCTTCCTCCCTCCCTGTATGTTGGGTGAACTTGAGGGACATTGGTGGAAGACTGATGAAGTATCTAAAGGTTGCATGACAAGTTTCTTATACTAAATTATTTCTTTGACCAATCTTGACCAGTGGTCAGGAACACCATCCTTGTTCGCTCCTGATCGTTATTAAGAGGACACAGAGACTTTGGGAAAGCAATTGTTTCTAGAGAAGCACGCTACAGAAAACCGATAAGGGAAGTTACATATTGATCACTTTAGACAGGGAATGAAAGGTTTAAATTACCTTTGGAGCAACGACTTGACAAAACAGTACATCAGTGGTTGGCCATTTTGTTTTAAATTATCTGTCGAAAACAGTAAATAGATACTTTATAAATGCAACAGACTTTACGGTAAGATTTCCTCACAGGTCCTACTTCATTATGCATGCTGTAGCCGTCCGTTTTCGTTCTCAGAAATATCTGCGCCCTTCCCAAGACAATTCAACTACAGCATGCATAATGAAGTAGGGACCTGTGCGGAAATCTTACCACACGCCGAATTTTGGCTTGACAACTCAGTTAGTTAGACCGTTGCACTGGTATCGCAAGGTCATGGGTTCGAATTTCGTTTAAGCCTGAATTTTTTCAGGTGCCATCTTGGCAAATGACAACGTTGCTTACACAACTGTCAGGATCTTCCCTTTTTATTTTAAAAATAACTTTATTCCTTATCACTAATCCTCCAAAAATGTATTGATGTTGCTAAGAGAAATCACAGGTTGATCGTTTCTTGGGGCAAAGGTTTGAAGAATATGTGTATGGGGTATAAACTCACTCACACCATCTTAATACGCTGTCAGAATAGTGACGTTACTTTTAAAAAAACTCACCGTTAACGAAAACAAGATGAGATGATTCCTTCCCAGACAAGAGATCTCCTAGTAGCATTTTATCAGTCTGTTTTCAAAATGATTAGGAACTCCTACAAAGTACGATCTTCAAATCTTAACTTAATATTTCCATTAGTCCACCCTATAAAGACCGCCATGTTTGTCGGGCGCGAATAAGGGACTGGGTAGGAATATGCATTCAGACTAATTTGGACTAGTCAGAGGAACAATCACCTAGCAACAACGCGTCCATGACAACCAGGTTTATTCATTTTAAACACAAAGTAATACAGTAATCAGTGACACTCTTCCTGGAATTACAATACCTGTTTAGAGATGGATGATATTGAAAAATGGAACCTTCCTGGTTGGAGGATAGAGCAGAAATACGACACATCTGTCTTGATCGGGAATTGGAACGAAGAAAGGAGGGTGGTAAGTTAAACTTCCGATCAAGTGTTCGAATGCGGTGCAGCTGTGCATTCCACAGTATATGTAGATTCGAATGTCCTCTATATTTGTGATATTTACGTGGTAACCTGCAATAGATTTGACTGTCAACATACCTTTAAATGTCTATAGGTTCGTTCTTACTGATATGATTGAGTTTTTAAAAATGGGGAACAAGTTTTTCCCGTCTCCGAATGTGAAAATTTGACCCAAGTCAATTAACGCTGCTACATCATGAAAGAAAAGAAAATCATCCAGTTTAGAGTAAAATGCCCCAATACACAAATTTAACGTAATTTAAGCGATAATCAATTCTTGGGGCATCGGTCGTAAATGTTTTTAACTTTTTTTTCGCTTTACCTATATTATCCGAATTAATTTTCTAGACTGAGTTTCTGGTGGCTGGCCACTGTTAGTGAAAATTCAGCCTAGAAAAAATGGCTTGGATTGCAAACCAATTGCATAAAAAGCGTAAAATGATATTGAATTGTTCCATTCTAACTTGTGCTCTACAGTTCGAACGTGGATCATCACACTTTAACAGCACTCACAGAGTTGACTTTAAGAACTACGGCAGATATCGCCCCGAGGTAGAAAGCAGACGAAAGGCTTTACAGAAACATGACGTAAGTACATGTACTTAAAAGAAAAGTTCCTATTGCAACCAAGTAGACGATCAAACATAGTTTGATGCTACGCTGGTTTAAAAGTAATGAAAGGAACTAAAAAAGGTACATTTCACCGACCCGAAGAACAAGGAAACGTTTAAGAGAAGCACATGAAAATATCTGCAATCTCGCAAAGTTAATAAACGTTAAATTATCTTTTTACTCCCTTTTAATAAGTTTTGTTCTGTTATTGTCATGTCAACAGGGGCTTGGAAAGGAGTATATTTTTTCTCATCATCAGAAGGCATATGAGGGAAACAGGATTTCATGGTATGATCAGCAATTCAACAAGCGGGAAATAACAGAGTCAAAGCTTCCCCCTCTTAGAAGCTGGGATAGACAAAAATTGGCTTGGGAACCTGAGAAGTCTGATTATCCTATTCAAGGTTTGTACTACGAAAAAAGTATGTTTCATTGGTCTTTGGTGGGTGGGGGGTACATATCCAAAAAGATTTAAGGGGGGAGGGGTTGTTTAAACATGTCAGAGCTAAAACTCAATCCATATTTGTGATACAAGGTAGCCAGTAAACTATTGATAATTACCTTTAATGATTACAGTATTGTTTGTTGCACCACGTTTTCATGTGCCAATTTTGGCCCATGTGGACCAGTTTAAGAAATTGGGAGGATCAGCTTGAGGTTGATAGAGGCCACTTTGATAGTCAGTAGGTTGGTACTAAACAAAAATCTGTCTGCCAAACAAACTACTTGCCTGTGTGAAGCTCCCAAGGCATGAAATTAGTGTTGAGAATGAAGTACATGAGTTTTACCTGCAGGAGTGGAATTTGCAATCTGTTTTAATGTAACATCACTGTTAAAATGCCCTATCCTCTCGTTCAATTATTTATAACAAAAAATATGAAATTTTAGGTTTACTTTCTAAACCCGTGATGTGTTCTAACAATATCAGTCACCTCTGATTATAATTATTCACACATTTCTCTGTAGGACCTCCTACAAACTTTGGACTTCTACAGAAGTTTCAAGAAAGATGGAAAAAAGAGGCAGCTATGGAAAATCTTGGGAGTTATATGACAACGCATAAGCTGTCATATAGCCGTCATCCAGTGCAATCATTTGTTTTAAAACACTATGCCCCGCCCAAGCGCCTTTCAAGCCATTTCCATCCACATCGGATTAACAAAGATCTGCATCTACGAGGAATACAAAGCAATACCCCCCCTGAATACCCACCATCCCTTGCTGTCACACATAATGTACCACCAGATTTCCCACAATCCACTGTTCTAATGATTTAGATAAAATTTGTTTCTTGCTGTTAATAAACTTAACTGGGATTTCTCCTTTAACTTTCTCAAGTGCTGACTAAGATTGTGAATAACTATCTCATTTTTTTTCAACCAAATATCACTTTGCCTCCCATGATTGAGAGGCAGTTAGTACTTATCCTGTACTGGACCAAAGAAGAATAACTTCTGCTAGATAGCCTATAACTGTAACTTGATTAATTAATTATTAATGGCCCCAAACAAATTATTTTTCAGGGTAAAACAACTGTAACAAAAGGTTACAAGTTAAACTCCGAATAGCAAACATCAGTAGTTCAAAGAGCCGTTGAACAGCCAGTTTACATTTATATTTCAAACATCAACCACTTTGTCTTTAATAATAAGTTCAATGCCATTGAAAGCCAATTAAAAAGGTTACCAGTGTTATTTAAGAGTTTTTATAATAGTATTGTTCAGGCCAAGGAAACTCAAAACTCGATTAAAATTATTGTTTAGGCCCAGGAAACTTATAGAAGTTTACTGACCAATTCAAATCTAAACATGTAAAATTACACATGTACCTAAAACTACTATTAAAGGTGCTAGGAATTTTCTCTCTTGCAGATAGAAGAGTTAGTGAAGCTAATTTTACGATGGAACTTGGAAACAATATTTGTTTTGGTGTGTTAAATACTATTGCTTGTGCATTGATGAAAGGACCACATATTACCATGTAAATCCAAATATCTGTAATATATTTTTTTTCAAAGAATGTCTTTATTAGTGGTTTGTAATAAAATATTGGACAAGTTCTTTCTGGAAAATAGTGGTGAATAGTTGTGCATATCAAATGGTAATAACTTCTTCCAGCCATGCAGATCCAGGACTGGTATAAGCAGTGTGCAGATTGATCACTATTTTTTGTGCACTGCTCTTGTTGTGACGAGTTGTTGGAGTCTCATCCTCACATGCAGACTTCCTTAGGTTCATTTCCCCAGAGAGAGAGAGATTGAATTTGAAACAAGGAATTTTTTGTAATATATAAAGTATTTTAAAAAATGAATCCCTACAATAAACCATGGGCCTTGATTTGGAATATTCTTTGATAGAATTCTGGGCAAAAAACGGAAAGAGTCAAGTCTAGAATGATTGCTGTTAAGCCCCAGACTCTATGAGGCCCAAGAAACACAGGCCTGGTAACAATTGAAACCCTCAAGTGTTTGTGTTTAGTGTATCTCTGGTTGTGAGGGTCGCACAGATGAGCCAAGGCAATGGTGAACACAGAGGCAACCTGAGGATAAAGATAAAGGTATTAGAGAATCAACTATATTTTTACATTGTTGTTACTCTATTAATGGACCATAAAATTGCAGGGTTGTCAAAAATATTTTCCATAGCAGGAGAAGGTAATTAACTAAGGACGTATGTGGCACAGGGGGTAGTGTGGTGCTTTGTTTCTAAAAGGAAAAGCAACAAACTGCTGGCAGCTGAGGAAGCCGGAAAGTAGCTGGTGATGTCACCAATTGCCAGCCCTTTTTGACTACCCTGGAATATAAGCATCATAATACAGTATGTCCAAAGGGAACAACTAAGCTAGAGTTTACTGCTACTGATTCTACTGCAATGTTTTAGACATCTTTTCAACATGTTATGACCTAAATTAGGGTGTGGATCCTAGAAAAAAGGAGTAAATTTTTAACTACAGTTTTTTTTAAATTTAGATATTAAGCAAAACAGTGGAAAAAACTCATGCTGAAGTGTTAAATTAATGCACTTTTCCCTCACAACGTCAAATATAGTATATCAAGGAACAATATCAATAGCATATCAAGGAACACAACATCAATAGCATAACAAGGAACACAACATCAATAGCATAACAAGGAACACAACATCAATAGCATACCAAGGAACACAACATCAATAGCATAGCAAGGAAAGTCAAGACAATAATAATCATATCTGAGAAAGCAATTAACTAAGCAATATTGACCCGATCAATCCTTAAATTCTCCACACTACTAATAAAGGAAGTGTACGGCTCTGTACAGGGTTTTTAAATTGAGCCAGAGCCCAACGCAAGTCACTGCCTATAATTCAAGTGTTTGCGCCATACAGGTGGGGGAAGTCAACTCCTGCACCCTCCCCCTCCTGTGCAGTGAAGCTGCACTGGAATTGCTGATGCACTATAGAGCAATCCGGCTACTTCTGAAAATCCTCCAGTTACTCTATTTCAATTGGAAAACCCTGTCTATACTATGCCTGAGGGAAACTTAAGGAGATAGTTTTTAACTCAGTCAGTGCGAACTTGGGACTGGGGAGGGGGTTCACAAACTGCACATGAATATTTGCAAATAGCAGCCCAATATATTAAGATACAATTGATCTTTATTAAGTACTATTCAATGTTAATTTAATAGGGAACTATTCTTACCTCATGTGGATTTAGGTTTAGCGTGTCCACATCAATTTCTCCAATATTGCCCAGTACTGCTGTGATGGCAGTTTTTCCAGTCTGTAAAAGAAAGTGCACATACAGTATAAAGCAAATACACAGATTTTAAACAAACAGTATATCTTAATCATTTAATGATCCTGTAGTGGGGTGTACATCGCACCAATTCAATAGTTTCATCTTATTATCCCAATGACAAAGAAGTAGTGTAATGTTCAAGATAGCCATGCAGTTCTTATCATAATAATTAATCAATTATCAAAAGAAAACTTATTCTTCAATCTGTACTTTAATTTACAGCTCTCCTTGCAGTGACCACTCTCATATGTGATCAGCTCTAGTTATGACCACCTTTGTGAAATCCTCTTTGAGCAGTCACTTAAACTGTGAAATGAAGATCTATCGTATATGTTGTGGTTCAGTTTTATCCTTGGTTCAAATTTTATTTTTCTTTGTTTCAAACTGATTATCATCAAATTACCATAACCAAAAAAAAAATTTGAACCATGGATAAAATTGAACCACAAAATATACGTTAAGCAACTGATCCTATAAACCACCATGACTGCTTTTGAGAATTACCAACTGGTCTTATCTTTTGTTTTTAAGTTCTTGTAAGTGACCTTTCAAAGAGTCTGATTGGCATAACTCAACACTTTCAACAAGCTTTCAATCTATGTAGATGAGGTAGCTGCATAATATTTGCAAATCTCTTCATTGGTAGGCAAAAATAAAGTGAATTCTCAACATTTCAGATACTATTAGTAATTTGATGTTTTTATATTGTTCAAGATTTAATATGCTAATTAAATCAATGCTCTCATAAACTACCAGCTCTATAGTAATGAGCATTTTTTCGAATTATTCCTGAGGTGGTCGCCTATGACTGCAGCTGCAACTGTACTTCAACTCGATAAATTAGGTTAGCTGCATTTTGATTTACCTACTAGTAAATAAATAACAGTTAAAGGATATTGGCTAGTATAATTATTTACTCATGATACCTTGTCAGGGATTGCAGGCATTTGTGCCCAAACTTCTACACAACTTTTGTCTAGTCCCAGCTCTTCCTCCATTTCTCGAGTGGCTGTGTCTTTCAAACTTTTGTCGTCTGGATCTTTTTTGCCACCAGGGAAACTAAAAGAAAAATAAATAACATAACCTGTAGCAAGTAAACATGGTTTATTAATGAGCATAAAAATATATTCTAGCTATTGGAGAACTGTCCATAGTCCAATGTGGGCATGCAGCCCCATGCAGACCATTCTACAACAGGTACAGTACAAATAATCATGCATATACAGTTACACTACACTAAACATTGAGACAGTATGGAATAAATCTTGTCTTTAAATACCATCCTTCCTTGCATTTAATATTACTAGGTTAGCATGAGTTTTACAATTTTGCAACTAATTTCTACCCCTAGGGAATCAGGTGAATGTTTAGGTGTATTAATGCGGCAACAAAAGCAATGATTGGCATAGCTGATTTGTCTGTCTATTTATTCAGCTATGGATAAGTATCTACGTTACTTTCAAATTCGCGAGATAAACAGCCCACCCACCTAACTTCTCCTCTGTGACTGTTTAGCTGGTCTGACCTCAGTGTAAAGAGTACAGAGGGTACAGAATTCACTGTGCAAAATGGAACCAACACGGCGGCCTCATCTGTGCAGCTTGCCAACAAAGATTTACGCGGTTTCATAGTTTCTAGGTCCCTCACTAGCCGTGATATATTTTCCGCGGAAAAGGCGTGATCCAAATTTGAGCAAGGTGTCGATGAGTCAAAAGTCGTAGCCACAGTTCTTGTGCACTGTACTGACCCAATGAAAATACTTGTCCTACGATCGAGAGCAGGCATACTACCGCCACGATCAGCTGATGCAGTTGAGTAAAATGTCACACAAATGACAGACTTAACGCCTCGCAAACGGTGGAAAGTCCTTCGCAATATCGATGGATTCATTTGGAGACTACCTACTACAACTACCTTCTTGATGCATTGTTTGTTTACATAATCAAAATGAAATATCAGAAATGGAATATCAGAATTTTACCCGCAAAAAGTCAGTACCATCAAAAAGAATATACCTTTTACAAAAGCTTGCCGAATTGAAACCTTTAAATTTTAGAAGATTTCTGAAGCAAACCTAGATCACTTTTCTTCAAAGATGGTATTAAACTGTATAATTTTCTCGTGGGCTTACAAGGCAAACGATAAACATGTCATGTGCGTGACATTGAACTGTCCAAAATTTTCTTTCTTTGTTAAGTACGTGGTGTTACTATCATAAAGTGGTCAAACAAACTGTGCATTCAGTTCAATCTGTTTATAGATGCAGCTAACATTTGTCAGTGATCACTGATTTGCAGTAGCCAAAATATCAAATCAAAATGTCTGTATGTAGAAGAACGGTAGAGTTGTTTTACGACGTTCTTTCGCCGTATTCTTGGGTGGCTTTTGAGGTAATTTATGAAAACGCACTAGTCTTGTAACCGTGTGCCCCTAAGCAGTATATTTACATTTAAGTTAAATACCCTAGATGCCCGATGTCTTCTTGTCCTCTTCGCTCAAGCATATGTTCTACAAAACAAGAACGGCTCTCAGAATAACCTTTGCATAAGAACGAAAGCATGGAAGAACCTTTCAAGGGATTGAAGGCACCAGAGCTGTGAATTAACAATGCTTCAGTTACGAAAACTTGAATATCTCACCCATTAATTGATTAACTGTCCACTGTCAGAGCACTCAAGTCCTTTAGTTTTATTTATTGCCAGGTCCTTTGTCGTTATCGGCCCCGATGGAATTTGGATTTGAAGTTTTGCCCTTTTTACCTAGCCGGAGTGATGGGTGCTACAGGTACATGATTACGTAATTAATAACAGCGCATTCCAAATTTTAGAGTTCCATCCTTTTGGAGATTTTTTTAACTCTTTTGAAGATTTCGAAACGCAACTCATAGTGACAATGTCCAAATGGAATATCCTCCAAATTAAATTAAATTTCTGCAAGAATTTTCAAGTTTCCAAAACAGACAGTGGAATCCAAACTTTACAAAGGGTAAGGGGGACACTGGACACAGATTACAGGTGTAAATTGTTAAACTAATCGAGAGCACCAGTGTATTGAAAGTAGAATGATGGGTGAATTGATTTACAAGTTTGTTTGATTTTGTGATTGATTTTATACTCATTATAAATGGGTGTTCTTCTCGGTCAGGAAATAGACCCCCAGGTTTTGTACCAAACAAAGCTAAATACATGGCAAAAGACCTGATGAGAGTTAAGGAATTTCATGGAATTCCTCTGAACCAACCTTCTGTAAGTAAAGTACAAATGAGGCTACATTCTCTTAATTCTCTGTTTGGACATTGGGCCTTTGTTCTCATCATCCTCATCATTTTCATCATCTTCCTCCTCCTCATCATCATCATCATTGTTTTTGTCCTCATTGCTGGTACTATCCTGGTCAATACTATCATCATCATCATTATTGTCATCATCATCATCATTGCCAGATTGGTCAACTGAAGAACAGTTGACTGTTTGTTACTAACTGGCTTGGTCTTGGGGAGTATGCACTTAACTGGATGTCATCTTCCAAGAAGTTATTTTAGGAGCAATCCTGAGGGCCATGCACAGATAGACAAGGGGCCTGTCATAGGGGTATATCCTCACTGGAGGACTTGTAAACTGTAGTAACAAAGGTTAGGGCACTTATTTTCCTTTATGGGTGATATGCTGTGGGCAGGAAGTGACCTGCCAGAGCTAAGGTGGTTGTATTCATAGCAAAGGGCCCAGGTGGCAATGCAATTGCAAATCTTGTCTGTGGAGACTTAGTTATCTTGGCAAAATTTGTATACAGCATGATCCTGACTGGCACAAGGTTGCAAAAACTGTGGTATGTAGTTTTGCACACATGCTATTGCTGATTGGTCACATATCCAGTAAATAACTGACTAATACTAACAGTAATCTTTTTATGAGCTTTTCAAATCAGTAAGTAATGGAAATAATTTGGAGGGTCAGGCCATTTTCCTGTTAAAGTAAAGATTAACAGTATTTTTAGTAAACATTGAAATATTGATTAATGTTATTAATTATTATCCTGTCTCCACAGGATGCTGCTAAAGTAATGTTTGAAAAAGGTATCTATTGAAAAGCATGCATTTATCTGTTGTAATAAAGTTGTAGTTCAGAGTCTAATCCAAGCTTTGCAAGTTCAAGATAAACTCGCACCCTTAATTTTGAATATTGATACACTCATTTTTCAGTTTCATTTGGACTTTGCTTTATCATTTGACTTATTAATAAGTTTAGTTCTGCTGCAATTAGAAAAAGCACAAATGTCTATCAACGACAATGGTTTTTTATTTACTATCCAGTGATAAAATTGCAACTAAATTGATGTTTCTTGAACAGCAATTACTATTGATCTTAGCATTTTCTGTGTAAGTGATCTTTATGTTTGCTCCGTCTTGACAACTTAAAACTAGGCTCATTATCCGCCATGCGTCTGCTGACTGCAGCAAACAGATATCACCCAGATAAAGTGGAGCAGCTTAGTCGGGAATTTTGGATGAGAATCTGGTCTAGGGTAAGCAAAATACTGATACAAATTTGTACCATAATATTATCGTCTTTCAAAGTTGTGCATGGAAGAAGGTCCAAAGTAACTGTAGATCAAACATCAAATTCTTCTGTTGTTTGAAAAATGAATTCAAGCCAATTCTATAGATCTCAAATGTAGCTAATAATGACACAAAAGCCACTATTAGGGCTTTTTTCATGGGCCAATACCTTTGTTGAATATAGTATAATTTTGCTACTACTGACATAGAACCCTCATGTGTCCAGCATATTGAATGGTAACAAAGGGGTCAGCACTCTTAAACTGAAGCTGGTATCACATGCAAGGTCATGGGTTCAAACCCCATTCAAGCCTGAATTTTTGGATCAATATCAGTTTCTGGGCAACTGTGCACCTACCCCTCCCCTAATCCAACAAGTTATAATGAGTTAAAAAGTTAGCATTAATGTTGGTTTAGGGGAGGGGTAGTTGCATGGTTACCCAGAAACTGATATTGATCCAAATTTTTTATCAGGTTTTATCTTTGAATCTACTTATATTACGTTGCCTGCATGACTGTGATGGGCTTTCACTTTAATATTATATCTTTCTTCAGCACTTCACATATATGAATTCTCACAAATATACACACTCATATCTTCATCCTCTGCTGGTCTGCTATTATGAACTCACTAAATGACCAGCTTCCAGTTGGCCTGATACCTCGGTTGGTCAGAGCATGGCCAGCACCTGTATTGCAAGGTCATGAGTTCAAATCCCATTCAAGCCTGATTTTTTTTTCAGGTCTCATCTTTGCAACTAATTAAGTTGCATACATAACTGCAAATATGATCTTTCATGTATGATAAGTACAGGAAGTTGTTATGGGAAATTAAAACAGGCAAGTTTTTGTGTAATTAAAGATACTGGGACTTATCCTTCATCAATTTTTTTCCTGCAGGATGAAGATATTGTAGACCTTACAAGCATCCAGCAGGTAAAAATGAATAAAAGTTTATTATTATGGTTTTGATCAATGCAAGTATCTGGGCAACTGTACACCTACCCCTCCCCTAACCCAATATTAATGCTAACTTTTTTTACTTATTATAGCTTTTTTTTTACTTATTGAAACCGCCACCCAGTTAGCTCAGTTGGTAGAGCGTTGGCCTGTCGAGCGGGAGGTCATGAGTTCAAACCTCGGCTGGACCAACACTCAAGGTCTTAAAATGACTGAGGAGAATGTGCTGCCTTTCTTATGACATCTGAAAATGATTAGACATTCTAGTTTTCTCGGATAAGGACGAAAAATCGTAGGTCCTGTCTCACAGAACTGTTCTTGTGGGACGTTAAAGACCCACAACACTGTTCAAAAAGAGTAGGGGACGTAGACCCCAGTGTGTGTAGATCCATTTGCCTGACTTTTTTTGTCAAAGAAAAAAAAACCATGAGTTTTTAGAAAAGCTCTTTAAATGGACTAAGCTGAAAAAGTACTTTGACTTATAAATACACTGTCTAGTAACCATGGCAACATGATACAACTTGTCCACTTGATTGTTCAATGAAATTGAGAAAAGTGTGGTTGGGTGCAAAATAAAGGAAAACATTGATTGCTTGCAATAATTATTAGAGGCAACTTTGTGGAGCTGGATCAGAAAAATATCCTAATTGTAAATTTTAAATGTAAGTTTCAAGGGAAACTGAGAAACAATGTTCCCATTATAAAGAAATTAATTTTATACTAACCAACACTTTCAAATTCCAGTGGGAATGGGAAACAGTGTACAAATAACCTATTATTATTATTATTATTATTATTATTATTATTATTATTATTATTATTGGCTATTATTACTATTACTGTCACTGTACTGATAGTATTATTGCTTAATGCTGATAGTATTATTGCTGATTATTATTATTATCATCATCATCATTATTATTATTATTATCAACTATTATTATTATCAACAATTATTGATATTGATTGAAATTCTCCTCAGTCAACACACTTGAGAACGGCAAATTGTTGCTTCTTGGAGCCAAAATGTCGAGAAAACCGAAGGTAAAATGGTCCGACGGGATGAATAGCGACTTACTAGAGTGTAAGAGAAGGGCCAAGGAGCTGACTTCCTCACAAGATCCACTATGTAATGCGAACGGGAAAAAGAAAGGATACATCTTTGTTATGAAAGAACTTTGGGAGCAGAAAGGATATGGTTACCTCGGCTTAAAAGGGCAAAATTTACGCGATCAAGCCTCGAGGTTAGAAAAAGCACAAGACTGTTTTGTGGATAATGGTACAGATAGCGCAAATAGGGTGAGTGTCATGGTTAGGGAGGACGTAGACCAGGCGGAGCTTAATGGTGTGGCGGCCTCTACGTTAGTAAAGCAGTGTTGGTTCGCGGATGACGCGACTGGTGCTGGTTCCTTGGGGGAACTGAAGAAATGGTGGGGTGTACTAAACGAATCGGGTCCGAGCTTGGGATATTTTCCCAATGCGAAAAAATGCTGGCTTATTGTGAAGCCTGAGAAAGAAGAGGCAGCGAGGGATCTTTTTGATCAAGAGTCAATCAACATCTCCACGCGGGGTCAGAAGCATTTAGGAGCAGTCCTCGGCTCAAGATCTTATCTTGAAGAGTATGTAAGTGAAAAGGTGGATGAGTGAGTTGGCCAGGTGGTGAAACTGGCAGAGTTTGCAGAAACCCAACCACAAGCCTGCTATGCGGCATATACCTTCGGACTGAAGCACAAATGGACGTACTACCTAAGAACATTATCTGATATTGAGGAACCGCTAGAACCATTGGAACGTGCTATTAGTGATGTTCTGATACCAGCACAACGAGTGAACGAGAGCTGCTGGCACTACCAGTGAGAATGGGGGGACTGGGACTAGAAAACCCAGTTGAGCGTGCTGGATTCGAATACGCAATGTCACTTCAGGTAACCGCTCCTCTTGTCACGCAAATCGTATCCCAAGGGCATGAACCTCCAGATGATGCTCTGATGAGATCTTTGCAGTTAATCACGCGTAGAGAGAGAGATGTGAGACTGGACGAAAAATTAGAAGACCTGAGGAATTCCCTACCAGAGAAGACCAAGAGAGCGGTCAATCTCGCAGCAGAGAAAGGTGCTTCAAGTTGGCTAACTGTCATTCCGGTAAAGGAAATGGACTTAAATCTCAACAAGAGGGAATTCAAAGATGCAGTCCATTTAAGGTATGACTGGCAGATAAACGACGTACCAAATGTATGTATCTGTGGAGAGCCCTTTAATGTCGATCATGCTATGATTTGTAAACGAGGAGGCTTCATTATACAACGTCATAACGAGCTGCGGGATCTTGAGGCGCAGATGCTTGATTTGGTCTGTCATGATGTTGAAGTTGAACCAGTGTTGCAGGAGATTACCGGTGAGTCGTTAGCCAGAGGGGCTAATACAGCCCCCGATGCCCGGCTGGACATTCATGCACGGGGTTTTTGGTCTAGACAGAATTCCACATTCTTTGACGTACGGGTGTGCCACCCAAATGCGGAATCGTACAAGGACCTCACCCCTCAGCAAATATATCGCCAGCATGAAAACGAAAAGAAACGTATGTACGCAAGCCGAGTTATGGAGGTGGAACAAGCCACGTTCACGCCGCTGGTGTTCACCACTACTGGTGACATGGCACCTGAATGTCAAGTCTATCATAAGCGTTTAGCGGAACTCCTGTCAGTCAAGAAAGGCGAGGATTATTCGACTACGATTTCTTGGATTAGAACCAAAATCTCATTTGCCATTCTGAGAACATCCATGTTTAAGGGGATCGCGTTCATTGAGGAGAGTAAATCTCAACCTAAAAGAGATGGATTTTGACATTGAAAGAGGATTTTTAGGACGATAAATTTTGATTTTAGTGTTTTTTTTTTAATCATTATTAAATTGACAGAAATTGTAAATAGCGTTTTGAATTATTAGTTTTTTTTTTATTTAAGTGCTAGATACAGTTGACCCTCAAATAAAGGTTGTTATTATTATTATTATTATTATTATTATTATTATTATTATTATGTCCATTCCTTGTAGACTCAGGCTAAACTAGGATGTTCAGCCTGGTATATAGTCCTTTGGAGCGGGTTACAACAAGTCACCACAGGTCCCAGGACTCTCTTTTCCTTCTTTTTTTACAGAGTCAGTACTTTCCTTAGTATCTTTGCTGTCCCCAACAGTGCTTTTTTCTGGATAACTTCCAGCTTCACGTTCAAGCCGATTCGCTTCATGTGCTCCTTAAAGTTGACTGATACGGCTCCAAGAGCCCCAATGACAACAGGCACTACGATGACTTTTCGCATGCACCAGACTTTTGCAATTTCATTTTTCAATAGTTGGTATTTCTCTACCTTCTCGAGTTCCTTCTCTTTCACCCTGTCATCACCTGGGATGGCAACATCAATCACAACAACCTCTCTCTCCTTCTTATTAATAAAGACAATGTCTGGTCTTCTAGCCTCGATTTTCCGATCACACTGGATTGTGAAGTCCCACAGTATTTTGAAATTTTCACTCTCCACCACTCCCTCCGGTTTCTGTTCATACCAGCAATTAGCTCTTTCCAATCCACATTTACCACAAAGTTGCCAGTGAATATACCGTGCCACGTTATCATGCCTGCCTTTATATTCTGTCTGCGCCAACTTACTGCATTCACTCACCACATGGGCCACCGTTTCTCCCTTACTACCGCACATTCTACCCAAAGGGGATTCTGCTGTGTGATCAATATGAAATCTCGTATAATTTGTTCTCAAAGATTGTTCCTGAGCGCTGCATATCAGGGCCTCAGTACATCCTTTCAAATCTCCTTTAGCAATCCACTGCCAAGTTCTATCCCAATCAATACCTTCCTTTTCTCTCACATACTGCCCATGCATTCTTTTCCGCTTCCATTCATTCTCCATCTCCTTTACTTCATTCACTTTGAACTTCTTTGGGTCCACAGCGTCTGAGATGTTGACTACATTACTATCTCCAACTTTCCTGAGTAATACCTCTTCACTATTCCTTACATACCAACTCAAGTTGTTCTCTTCCCTCCTAACGCAACACTCGCAACTGATCAAGCCTCTTCCTCCCTTCTTTCTGGGTACGTATATTCTGGCAACATCACTTCTAGGGTGTAGTTCCTTATTCATTGTCATGATTTTTCTAGACTTCCTATCTATTTCCTGAAGTTCCTCCTTATTCCAATTAATTGTTCCTGCTCCATACCTCATGAGCGACACAGCCCAAGTATTTACTGCTTTGATTTTGTTCTTACCATTGAGCTGAGATTTCATGACAAGTTTAAACCGCCTTAAGTACTCTGTTCGAAATATTTCTTTCATTTCCCTTTCCTTAAACTTGTCCAGCTCTAGAATGCCCAGATACTTGTAACCTTCTTCATCAACTTCCTTTATCGTCTGTCCATTTAACAAGTTAATACCCTCACTTTTGCACAACTTCCCCCGCTTCAGTACCACAACACCACATTTCTTTACCCCAAATTCCATTCCTATATCTTGGCTAATCAACTGTACCGTCGAAACAAGGCTTTCAATCTCTGCTTTATCCTTGCCATAAACCTTCAAGTCATCCATAAAGAACAAATGATTTATTTTGACATCTCCTAATGTATATCCAGCTTTCGCATCTTGCAAGATCTTGGTCAAGGGTACCATGCAAACAGTGAAGATAAGGGGGGACAGACTGTCTCCTTGAAAGATACCCCGCTTAATATCAACTACACCAAGTGTCTCTCCACAAGAAGTCAGCTCTGTCTTCCAATTTACCATAGATTTCTGCAGAAAAGTTATTATATTTTCCGCCACTAGTGCCATTTTTAGGCTTTCAATAATCCAAGAGTGAGGCACCATATCATATGCTTTCTTATAGTCCACCCACGCCATAGCCAAGTTCTTATGCTTTCTTTTGCAATCAGCAAGGACCATCTTATCAATCAACAACTGATCTTTTGTGCCTCTACTCTTTCTCCTACACCCCTTCTGTTCTACAGGCAAAGCATCGTTTTCTACAAAGAACTCATACATACTATCAGCTATGATCCCTGTCATCAATTTCCAAGCAAGTGGTAGACAGGATATGGGTCGATAGTTATCAACAGCACTACCTCTTTCTTGGTCTTTCTGACACAGCACAGTCCTTCCAGTTGTCATCCATACAGGTATGGTGACCCTGTTGTTGATCAAATCATTCATGTGGTCCGCCATTCGTTCATGTAATGCTGTCAATTTCTTGATCCAGTAGCCTTGGACGCCATTATTATTATTATTATTATTATTATTATTATTATTATTATTATTATTACTGTACAGCATCACTTATTACATGGTTTACACTTTCTCCTTTCTCTCTACACATCCTTTACAAAGGTGATTCTGTGTTTTTTCTTTGTGGAACTTGATACAATTAGTTTCTAAAGCTTGCTCTCTTGGGCACTGCAAGTCAATGCTTCTGTGCATCCTTCGAGGTCTCCCTTATTATTATTATTATTAAAATCGTTCTTGTTATTAATTCACTGACCGTTAGTTTGCATTTTCAAGGTTTGTGAAAAAGCTGGACTCAAAAAGGATGAGTCAGAATTTTTAATGAGCAAGATTGGTTGCAAAGAGATTAAGGACACGCTGAAAGAGACAACACAAAAAGCTGTTGATTTAGGGGTACGAATCACTTTCAATTCACTATGATTACTGCCAAGAGTGATCAGAATTCTTACAAAATCAATGTCTTAAGAAGCAAAAGAGTTCTGAGTTGATATTATTATCAACTCAAGGATATTGAACAGTAACCCTTGTAAATACAAGGGTTTGAGTGCTATCAGATATATGTGTAATTGACCTAGCAAAAGGTCAACTGAAGATGGCTGCATATTGGCCAAGACAGGGGTTTCAATAAGTTCTGAAGTAGGCGGCTGTAACAGGTGAGAAATTCTGTGACTCAAGAAACTCAAGGGACCAAAAAGAAATTAAATGTTAGAAAGTAGGCGGCGATGATTTGGGAAGTAGGCGGCGAAATTCGCCGGTTGCCGGCTTCTATTGAAACCCCTGCCAAGATGTTGCCTTTTTTTCAACTGAGACATAGTTGAGGTCAATAAAAATGCAAAAAACGAATGTGGCCAATATCTTGACAGAACAAGTTTGTTAAGTAAATTTATTATCTGGCCATGTTGTTTCATTTTGTTTCATTTCGTTTTGTGGAACAAAGCAGGAAGTTCTAAGTGGGCAAGACTGGCTTATGATGCCCATCCCATGTGGGATGTTGGGAGAACAAGCCCTTTGAGTGTTCTTCCATCATCCCAAGTGGTTCATTACGGCGGTAATCCGATAGGAACTTTGGTTTATTCCTTTTATAAACTAACATGCGTAGTATCTGTGTGAGTTATATGTAGGTATATATATATGTCTGTATGTATGTATGTATATATATAACGTTAAAAGTAAGCGAGGATGGACAACTTCTGACAGAAAAAAAGTTAAAAATTTAATAAAAACGTTTCGGTCAGAGACCTTCCTCAGTTACTACATGTTTTGAATAAAAAACAAGCTTTAAACAAGATACGGAGGTGCTAGTGATTATGTAATTACAAGTGACAACTAACGAACGAGGTTCAAGATAACATAAAAAGAACAAAAATGGTGCTAATTAATAGACGACAAAAAGCAAAATCAATGAAGCAGAAAATACTGAATAAGCCGAAGAAAACGCTGCTATGAAAACAATCGACAAAAGATTTGAGATAAAAACTAAAAAGTAAAGAGCCAAACTAGCTAAAACGAACAGGATAACTGAAGAAGCAATGTGGCAAGTATTGGAAACAGCTCATGTCTAAAAAATCAACCGTACCAAAATCCTAAAACAGGGCCCTTGGAGCCCGACAGTGCCAACAGACAACAAAATCCCTGGAGGGGCCCTTAAACAATATTTTAAAATCATAAGTTCCCCAAGCAGAGCCTTTGAGTCCACCAAACACCTAAAATGCTGACAAAATACCAGAAAAGGGCCTTTGAATGGTTAATCAGGAATGTAAACTATGGGAGAGGAAATAAATTATAACAAATTCTGTTTTTTGAATGAAATTCTCTTCTTTTATTTAAGTCATGGGGTGCCAAAGAGAAAGACTGAGAACTCCAGTAAGCCTCTTGTAATTAAAAGGCTATCTCTCTCATCAGAGTTGTTAGGGCCTGAACCTGATCGATACATTAAAAAGAAAAATCGCCTAGGTTGTGTGGGATTTTGATAAAATCCACTGCTACTTCACAAGTTGCTTTGTTTGTGAGCATAGCAGACTTATGATTACTAAACCTAAATCTAAAATCAGTGGTGGTAGATCCCACGTATTGCAAGCAACATTTTTTGCAAGAAGCCAAATAAATGTCATTCTTCGAGTCACAGGAAAGTCTGGAATGGTGTATTTTTTGCCCATCTGAAAACTAGGAAATGATTTAGATCTGACAAAGGTCGCATCTATTTCTCTCGCATTTAAAACATGAATTGTTTGTCGCTCCTCAGCCGTTTTGAAACGAGATGGTGCTAGCAATTCTTTAAGATTTTTAGACTGACGAAACGATGGTGTGACAGAGCCTCGAAGAAAAAGTTCTGTTAATTTGGTGTTGGATTGCAAAAAATAAATGGTTTCTCATTAGGTTACCCACATCTGATAAATTTGGAATATAAATGTAATCACAAAAGGAAATAATTTCTTCACTTCTTTTCCACGAGTCCGAAGTAAATCATTTCTAGAAATGGCGGAGGCTTCGGAGAATTGATCATTAACTAATTTAGAAGGATAGCCTTGATTAACAAGGTACCCTTTGTACTCAGCTGTACGTTTTGGCACGTGATTCTCTGCACCAGATTAGCTCCTGAACAAATTTTGTGAAATCATCTGTTGCAGGCTTTTGGTGCACCAACTATTGTAGCATATGTGAACAACCAACCTCATCTGTTTTTCGGCTCTGACCGGTTTCTCCTGTTGGCTCACCTCTTGGGTAAGTTTGATACATGATCGATAGTGTTGAAGACGGCCACCCAACCATTCCTTTGTCTTGGTGAGTTTCAAACAAGACACTATAATCTGATACAAATTTCATTACCTTGGGGACTCAACACCTCAAATTGCTTGAATTGAAAGCATAAAAATTAAAAATGGAAAAGAGTAGTACCAAGTGTAGATAATTCTATGTGTTTTATTGTACAGGAATCCTGGATAAAAACCGTTCCTCTTTGGTCCTGTGTATTTCTCAATCTTAATCATTAGCCAATCATCATGGACTCCCTCTAATAATCTAATCTGCAGTTCTTTTAATTTTTTTACGGTATATTTGCCGTTCTGTTCTCTTGAGTGTATGGTCATCTGACAGTGCCATACAATGCCTATTCTTGAGACATGTTTTTTGTAATTTTTATTTTCCTAGGTGTTGATTGGGAAGGTCCACTTAAGATGGAAACTCCGAAGTTATAATACCCAGCAGTTAAATCAAGACAATTCTCATGTGAAGAGCGCATTTTCTTCAAACTATTAAAAAAGAATATGTTCTAAGAGATTTTTTAATGAATTGGACATGTACACATCTTGTTAATTAAGTTTTTCCGCTGACGAATCTATTTACAAGAAAGTGCTCGAGTAGATTTCCGTGTGTGGCCACACTTCGTTATGCGGCACGCTGTAGCTATGTTCTTTGGGATAACGAACGTGTCTCTGTGGAATGAAATTCTACAATTATAGCATCTGTAATAAAGTAGGGGGTGATACGGAAATCTAGCCAAGTCGTTTAAGGATGTTTACAGAAGATAACAGGATCACTAATGCACCGTTAGGTGTCTATTACCGTAGCCTCCTACATAGACGTTCCAATCCGTGTACCTTAGTGCCAACTGAGTTTCAATTGCGTAGGAAAATTAAATTAAAATTTTATTTTCATTTTTCGTTTTTCTCTGCGCAGTAAAAAACGAAATCGGACTTTCATTTTCGTTTTTCGCTTTCGTATGGAATTTGGAAAACGGATTAGTATTTACAAGTCATTTTTCGTTTTCCTTTTTCCTGTAGCTCTTAGAAAAAAATAAAAACGGATTTTCATTTTCTTTTTTCGTTTTTTGTTCTTCCTTTTTCGTTTTCAATTAACTTCGTTTGGAATTTGGAAAACGGATTACAAGTAATTTTCGGTTTTTCGTTTTCGGCCAATGTTGAGAGCACCCGTAAGGAAATAAAAGATAAAGTTATACAAAATCGAAAAACGAAAAAGAAAATTAAAATCCGTTTTTTTTTTGTTTAAGAGCTATAGAAAAACGGAGAGCAGAAAGTGAATTTGAATTCCGTTTCCTTTCCGGCGGGGAAAATCGAAAAACGAAAATGAAAGTCCGATTTCGTTTTTTACAGCGAAAAGAAAAACGAAAATAAAATTTGAATTTCATTTTCCTTCGCAACTGAAAATTGGTTGACACTATTGTGCACGGATTGTTCCCCGGGGTTCGTCACGCGTTCAAATCGTGGGGGGGGGGGGGGGGGGGAAATTCGAAAGCGTGGCGAACCCCAAATAACGTGGGTGTATGAGACTACCGATACCGGTCAAACCGGTTAGAGCAACCGTGCTAAAAACTGGTCAAACTAGTCATACACAGCTCACGAGAAACCATAAGTGCCTACATCCCGTTTTACATGAGCTTATCAGCCAAAGAACCTGCCAGCAGGTATAGTGACCCTACAGGGACCCTTCCTTTTTTGTTCGCTTGTTTTTCCTTTTCTCGATTCAATATTGTTCTGACAACTAAGTGTAACCTGTTAATAGTGATGATAAGAAGGTCTTATTATCAGCGTTGGCGATTTGTCTCCAGCGGGGATGGGAGAGATTCGGTTCGCTTTCATCTGTGCGGAGGGTCTTCTCACTCCATCTTCCCACCCTTCAGTTTCACCAGCCCATCTCTTTTCTCTCTCTGCCTTTGATTTTCTCCCATTACTGTCTATAGTCGTACCCTGAGGAATCATGGACTTCCTTCTCTTAATCTCGGTTGTGTCCAGTTCCTTCTGTCTCGAGTCCCTTACTGTCAGAATTTCGTCAATGGCGTCTTTCGCTTCATCGTCAGCTTTCCCTTTTTTCCCTGGTTTCCTGTTCTTTTCGGTGCCTTCTCTTTGTCTCTTTTTCGTACCCTCGACAGTGTCTTCGTCCACAAAAGTAGAATTCCTTCGTTTTGTTTCTGCAAATGAATCCATCTTCAACTGTGTGGCACTCGGTTCAGATCCTTTCTCTAACTCTTCAGATTGCTCGAAATTACCCGTCTTTCTCCTCTTCTTTCGTCCTGCTTTCGCATCCTCTGGAATCAAAGACTTTCTGCGCTTAGTTTCTGACGTCGGATTCACTTGCAGCTGCGCAGTGTTGTGTTCACCTCCTTCTTCCTCGGAGTCTTCAAGTCCTGTTGTCTTCTTTTTAGTTTTAGTCTTTTGTTCGTCTCCTTTCTTTTTCTTTACCTTCCCTTCCACATTCACATCAGGCTCTGTCGCAGTTTTTCTTTGACGAGGTTGTGGGGTGATGGAGCTTCTTCTCGCCTTCTTTCCTTTTCCTGTCGGTGTCAAGAAGTCCATTTTCCCTTTTATATTATCCTCGCTATCCTTCGAAGAAAGCGATGCTTTTCTCGTCTTGTTTCCTTCTTCGCATACACCTAGTGAATTTTGTAAACTGTCATCCGCCTCTAACGGAGTAGACGATTTCCTCCTCATGCCTTTGTTCGCGGCTTTTTTACCTTTGTTCCCCATATTTCGCTTCTTTTTCTTCTTTTCTTTTCTCTTCGGCGAGAGAAACATTTTGTTGTCTTCGTCAGAATTCGATGGAAGCGTAAGCTCTCCACCTTCGTCTTGTTTGTCCTTCGCATAGACAGCCGCTTTAGTGCTCGCCTTAACTCGCGTTGATGTCTTGCGTTTTTGTCCTGATGTTGAGTACCTTAGTGATAAATCTTTGATCACCTCCTCGGAGTAGTTTGAGGTTACAAACTTTTCCTGGTTTGGACTAAAACCAATATTTTCCAGGCCATTTATCGAGGCTTGTCTTCCATTAGAAAACCTCAAAGCAATTTCTTCATCGCTGTTCAAAATGTCGCTCAAATTATCGTCGTCGCTGTTCGGAATACTCGTGCTGCCGATACTCAGGCGATCTTCGGCATCCGACACTTCGTCGAGAATCAGTCTTGGCGGAGACCGCTGGTTATGCAGCTCGGTTGGTTTATAAGCCGGTGTCAGAGTACTCGGTAGGTAACCTGGGCTCGACCAATGGCAAGGCTTTGTTGGCAGCCCGCCATCAGAACGAGGTAAGCCGCTGAACGTAGTAGTGAATGCACTGCCATTGGCTGGAAGACAATAAGAAACAAGCGATGAAATTAAAACTGAAATAAAAACTAAGGAACAGTATTGAACTGATGCACTGTTTGTTTTACTATACAGTGTGGTTTCTAACTTGATCATCTCTGGATCAAACCATGCAGTGTGACCATTCTTTGGAAAGTTACTGAATAGAACTGTACTGTGGTACTATGGGGATAGTTTCTAAAGAAACTGATGCTGCGTCGCGGAATTGAAACAAAAGAAATTGGGATAATCAAACGAATTGATAAAGCAAGTTATACCACCGTAAGGTGAAAGGGAGGTGCTGACATTTCGAGTGTTAGCCCTTCTTCGGAGCGATTGAGAGGATTGTGGGTTACGTACGATTTACATAGAGAAGTTTGGAGCTATGCTATTGGTGGAACCATAGCAGAGTCTGAATTATTCATTTCCATTCACACACTGATATGGTTCCACCAATAGCATAGCTCCAAACTTCTCTAAAAACTGTACGTAACCCACGATCCTCTCATTCCCTCCTACGAAGGGCTAACGCTCGGAACGTCAGCACCTCCCTTTTACCTTAGGGTGGTATAACTTACTTTATCAATTCGTTGTACTGTGGTAGTATTTGTTTTACTATACAATGTGGTTCTAACTTTTCCATCTGTGAATCAAACCATGCAGTGTGACCATTCTTTTGGGAAGCTACTGAACTGAACATTACTGTACTGTGGTACTGTTTGTTTTATTGGACAGTGTTCTAACTTTATCATCTGTGGGTCAAACCATGCAGAGTGACCACTCTTTGTAAAGTTACTGAACCGTACTGTACTGTGGTACTGTCTGTTTTACTATACAGTGTGGTGCTAACTTTTTCATCTGTGGATCAAACCATGCAGAGTGACCACTCTTTGTAAAGCCACTGAACAGTACTGTACTGTGGTACTGTTTGTTTTACTATACAGTGCGGTTCTATCTTTTTCATCTGTGGATCAAACCATGCAGTGTGACCAATCTTTGTAAAGTTACTGAACCGTACTGTACTGTGGTACTGTCTGTTTTACTATACAGTGTGGTGCTAACTTTTTCATCTGTGGATCAAACCATGCAGAGTGACCACTCTTTGTTAAGTTACTGAACAGTACTGTACCGTGGTACTGTCTGTTTTACTATACAGTGTGGTGCTAACTTTTTCATCTGTGGATCAAACCATGCAGAGTGACCACTCTTTGTAAAGCCACTGGACAGTACTGTACTGTGGTACTGTTTGTTTTACTATACAGTGTGGTTCTAACTTTTTCATCTGTGGGTCAAACCATGCAGAGTGACCACTCTTTGTTAAGTTACTGAACCGTACTGTACTGTTGTACTATTTGTTTTACTATACAGTGTGGTGCTAACTTTTTCATCTGTGGATCAAACCATGCAGAGTGACCACTCTTTGGAAAGCTACTGAACAGTACTGTACTGTGGTACTGTCTGTTTTACTATACAGTGTAGTTCCAACTTTTTCCTCTGTGGGTCAAACCACGCAGTGTGATCATTCTCTGGAGGGCTACATGTATCTTATTAACCAAGCGCTAGGGGCGTACTGGGAGAGTATCGGCCTGAGGTCGTGACAGTATGGACCGAACACAGAACAACCCCCACCCTCCTTCCCCACCCCCCCCGCCCACCTCTCGCAACGCCCCTGGTACTCCCTAGAAACAGACAAAAACTGATCTAGTTCATAACGGACGTTTCACAACTGTGAGAGGTAAAATGGAAACTGATGTTTCAAGCATTGGTCCACCGTTAGAGCGAAACAGGGCGTAGCTAAAACGTTTTAAAGGGGGGGGGGCACACTGTGTCACACCCAGGGTACTTACCAAATTGGCATGTCGACATCCACGCCGTGTTTTACTAAAAGTGGCATTTTTTCGGATGAGCAGTTAGCGTGGGGGAGGGACAAGCCTACAAAATATCTGCATAGATGAATTAAGTTCCACGTAACATAAATTACTCTATTTCAGTTTCACAAAGGAAGGGGGGGAGGTTCACGGGTACCTCTGGACCCCCTCTAGCTACGCCACTGCGAATGCACCCTCGAAAGCCTGACGCATTTTATCAACTCGTTTAGTAAATCACACTTTGTTTGTTTCGATTTCCCACTGACGCAGGACCATTTTCTTTAGAACTAGTAAGGTGACGTCATTCCCTAATTAGATTACTCCTAGTAAGATGACGTCACACACGTAATATCTTACCAAATTTAGCATGACTGTTTTCTTCCATCGCTTCCATCTCCTTCTCCAAATGGCGGGCCTCCTTAGCATTCACTCTATCGCTGTTAATAGCGGTAAACTTATTCTTTCTGAGAAGCCACGAGTGTTTGATCAACTTCCATAGCACACATGTTGTCACCAGACCCAAAATGGCGCCGCACGCATAAATCACTGGCTTAAGATCCGTTTTAATGGCAAGCCTTTCCTCGGTTGGGGGAATGGGAGCTGGGGTCGACGGCCGAAATGTATTAGCAGTCGTCAAGTTGCACTTGTTACAACAATAGCTTCCAGCACTGGAACAAAAACAGCACGTCCATTTTGAAGCATTCTCACTCTGTTCGCCTGTAAAGTTGACGAAGGTCTGCTGATCCAAGGTATTGCAGAATGAGCCGTTGCTGGAAGGGCAGTCACAGCCTTTTCTGGACACCAGGCATAGGTGATTTGCTAGCATCCTGTTGCAGGAATCCTGGAACATTTAACCAGCACATTTACACAAAATATTCCCATTCCTAAATGTATAAGCTAGCGTTGAAATTAGATCTCAACTTTGCCAAGTATTGTTAAAATAAACAAATGAAAAACTAGAATTACCACTGCATTGTAAACCAACTAGAATCGCAATTGTACAATTGCTTGCCAATGCATGGTAATAATGATAACGATAATCATGAACTTTAATTGAGTGTCAACTGTATCTAGCACTGAGGACCTGATTGGGGACACTGTAAAGCACAAATGAAATGAAATCAAATTTAGTTTTTTGTGGAGAGGGGAAAACCGGAGTACCCGGATGATAAAAACCTCTCGGAAAAGAGTAGAGAACCAACAGACTCAGCCCACATATGAAGCCGGGACCGGGAATCGAACCCCGGCCACATTGGTGGAAGGCGAGCGCTCTCATCATTGCGCCAACCCTGCTCCCCTGAACACTGCATCATCACACTGTATGGTATCTCTCAGTTAGTACGCGGACTGTGATTGGTCAATTTAGCGGGCCATGCTTCACTGTACGGTACGCTAAATTCAAAAGTTTGTTTTGGTCGCCAAAATGTCTCCAGAGATATAATAAATATCTTACAAACCTCGTTTTCTCGGTCCGTACTGTAAGTTACGGGATCCTCGTTTTTTCCGGTCGGATTTATGGCCCAAGCGCGAAACACGCTGGCCATAAATCCGAGAGGAAAAAACGAGGATCCGTAACTTACAGGACGGACCGAGAAAACGAGGTTTGTAAAATATTCATATCTCAAAACAAACTTTTGAATTTAGCGGGCCGTACAGTGAAGTACGGCCTACTAAATTGACCAATCACAGCGCGTACTAACTAAGAGATATAATAATGAAGCTGATTAGTCGATTTGGACAAGAGGGCAGACGCGAACGATTTTCGCGCGCTTTCCTTGAAGCAGATGGCTTTCGGTTTATCGACTTTGTTGGGTCTTTTCTCTCATTTACAACAGATTGCATTGTACTAGAAGCATTAATTGTATTTCTAATAATTATAAATGAGTAGAAATAATGTTTTTAAGTCAAGGTTATGAAAAGAGGACAGATGAAATCAAAACTGACCTATGTTTACAACGTCTGCGATATTTATATCGTTTCTCGTCTTTCATTTTAGAGTGCTACTTGCACTGTGTTTTAAGGAAATGGCTGTTTTAATCTCTGTCGAAAAATGATGCTTACAGACAGAACCTTGATGGTGAAAGTTTTGCCCCTATGGATAAAACACGTAAGTAATCTATTTTTGACCTTCCCCATAAACTGCATTTTAACAGAACGTGAAAGAAAAGGTAAACTGTGATTCGATGTACAATTGCAGAAGTTGGAATTAACTGCCCAAAGAAAGTTAACAGTGACAGTGGGAAATAGAAAACGATATACTATTATATCTTATACTATTCTCTCGAATTTCTTAATAATTCAACGAAAAGTGAAAAATAAGAAATCATAAATTATTGTGTCAAATCGAGACTAAGCGTGTTTTTCTTGGGTCCTATTTTATTTACTTAAATTTCGTATCGTAATTATTTGTTACATACTGTGCTTTCCCTTGCTCGTTTTCCTCATGAGAGTATTTCCTTTTTCAGGAAACATAAATATCTATTTGGAGGCAAGTCCGGGGCAAGCAATGGTGGATACGTTCAGTTCGACTTGTTCGCAACTTGAATGAAACTCGATTTTCTTTTTGTTACATGCTGTCTTTCCCTAGATCGTTTTCCTTGTGAAAGCCTCAAGAACAATTTTTTTCATGAAACGCAAATATTTATTTTGAGTCAAGTCAGAGACAAGATGCGTTCATTTCATCTTATTCGCTACTTCAATGAAACGCAGTTGGCACCTCGCGCATTGTACGGCATTAACGTTCTTGCCCTAATCTTGATTAGGGCAGTTTACCAAGTTGAACATAAAATAGCAAGAAGGCGGAACAAATTAACGAAACATTTAAGTAATTGGGAGAGGCTTTTGCAGTGCATGAGCTCTTAGGGTGGGCATCCTCCACATTTGTCTCCTCGTTTTCCTTTTTCGTTTTCTTTTTTAGTATCGTGAATTATATATCGTGAGATGTACGGTTTAGGTTATTTGTTGTTATTCCATGTACTTATTCTTAAAAGTAAAAAAATAAAAAATTATAAAAAAAAAATTAACGTTCTTGCCGTATCGACTAGCAAAGCAACAATTTATAGCGGGGCTCCCACGCGCGCGAAGCGCGTGGGACAGAGCCCCATACTCATGGAATATGGTCAACCTCTTTTCGTTTGGTTGTCACGTGACTGACCGCGCGTACGTAGGTACGTACGTACGTACGCGTCTACAGATTGTACGGGTAGGGTAGGGGAGACTATCAAAAGGAAGGGAGGGGTATCTCAGGCGTGTCTTGGCAAATCCACATCTTTTATATTGGACATTCACAATATGGTCAATTGACAGCTGTCAAAACGGGATAGCCACTGACCAGCATCACATGACCATATTGTGGGCTCATGTGTCAACTCATCGAGGTGACGTGATTTATTTGGAAGCTGTCCGCTGACCAGTAATTGATTTTCTAGATCGTGGGCTCAAGTCTCGAGTTCTGGTAGCCGCGTATTTTTGGCGGGAAATTGCGTTGACGACTGCAAAAGAAATTTTCAGTTCATTGTCTTTTTGAGACAATGTTATTACTCTACACTGTTAAAGTTTTACTAAAGGATATAGTCCATGAGCCAAAAGGCAAAAAATGGCGGATTGGTACCAGTCGAGGTGGCAAATGCTATCATGTATTTTATTAAAGCTTATCACTTGAAGGCTGAAAATACATATGATAGCAAGGTTGCCATGGCAACTGTAGGGTGTCACGTGACCTTAAAAAGAGATGCCATCTACAGTCAGTTCAGCTGACTGTATAGCGTTGCAGTTTAGTATATGTTTTAGTAGTTAGCAAAATTAGGCAACTTGTGTTAAGAATGGTATTACGATGTCATTAAATGCAGACAAGATTTTCATCTTTTCTAGTCGTCTCAGTCACATGACGTTGCCGTCATTAGACCACTTGGTCATAATTTCAATAAACTTTTAAATGATTTAAATACATTACTTCTAAAATACTCAATACCATATTTTAGTAAAGTTAAATAAAATGTTAAATAAAACGAACAAAATGTCATGTATTACGGTATTAAAGAAATGAATGAATACTGATAACTCTTGCGTTTGAGGTGAAGGATCGTGATTTTCACCATCGTAAAGCTGTGAAAACCAATTCTGTTTTTCACTGGGCTTGCTATAGGAAGCTAAGAAATAGGGTCAATCGCGAAGTCAAGGCAGCTAAATCCAAGTATTATTGTGACTTGATTCTAGAGGCAAAAGGAGATTCAGGGAAGATCTGGCAGGCGATGAATGAGGTGTCTTCGCGTAAGACAAAATCCTCGAGCCCACAATGTATCGTGGTTGATGGTGTTGAATACACCACTCCAGCCTCTATTGCATCCGTGCTCAACTGTTATTTTGCATCCATTGGCAGAAGTCTTGCAAATAAAATATCAGCTGCTGCTATGTTTCCAGTCAGATCGGCCACGAAATTACAGTCTTTCTCGCTAAACGAAGTTGATGAGGAAACAGTACTCAAGCATCTGCTTTCTCTAAAGACAAATAAAGCTATTGGCTTGGATAACATCAGTGCGAGACTTTTAAAGTGTGGTGCGCGTGCTATTTGTCCCTCGATCACCAAGTTATTGAATCTCTCTATTCGCACTGGCAATTTTCCTGAAATATGGAAATGCTCGAAAGTGGCTGCACTTTTCAAAACTGGAGATAGGACAAATGCGTCAAATTATCGCCCAATTTCTATTCTGCCAACAATGAGTAAAATTCTGGAAAAAGTCGTCCATTCTCAATTCTATGACTTTCTTAATTCAAGTAACCTCATTTCAAGCGAACAATTTGGCTTCCGTCCCAAGCTGTCTACAACTTCAGCTCTCACCAGTTTTGCAGATGAGGTCTTATTGCACATGGAGAGTGGAGATCTGTGTGGTGCAGTGTTCTTAGATTTGACCAAGGCATTCGATACCGTTGACCATAACATCTTGCTGTCTAAGTTGTCGGCTACCGGCGTCTCGTCCAGTACCCTACAGTGGTTCAAGTCTTACCTGAGTCATCGTAAACAGCGGACTGCCTGTGGTGATGCAGTGTCTGACCCTCTCCCGGTGACCTTTGGGGTGCCACAGGGGAGTATTCTAGGACCGCTTCTCTTCTTGGTTTATATTAATGATCTTCCTCTGGCTATAAAGAATTGCAAGGTGACTTTGTATGCTGATGACACGGTCCTGTATTACTTTGCTAAGGAGCCACACCTGTTAGAAGAGGCACTGAATGATGATCTCTTGAAAGTTGCTCAGTGGCTACATGGGAATAAGCTAACTTTAAATCTTACTAAGACAAAATCCATGATTATAGGCAGTAATAGGAAACTTGCTAGTATTTCCTCTTTCTCATTATCTATTTTTGACGCTGATATAAATTCTGTAACTAGTTTTAAATACTTGGGAGTTATATTGTCCTCAACTTTTACATGGTCCGACCATGTTGAGTATATTTCATCTAAGGTTAATAAGAACCTTGGTCTTTTACGTAGGATTAAGTATTTTTTACCTTATAATGCTCGGTTACTTTTTTAGAACAGTTTAGTGCTACCTATTTTTGATTATGCTGATTTAGTCTGGGGTGACAAGGACAATGTCTCACTAATGAAAGAATTGCAAATTCTGCAAAACAAAGCAGCTAAGTTGATATTAGATAGATCACTTCAATCCTCATCCACTGATGCATTAACAGTCTTGAGATGGCTGAATCTCGAAGAACGTAGGAAATGTCATCGATGTATATATGCATACAAGTGTATTAATGGCCAACTCAATCAATCCTTGGACATTGTAAGAAAGAGTGATATGCACTCATACAATACTCGCAATAAAGATACTATAAAGCTCCCCAAAATCCGATACAATTGGGGAAAACAACGTTCACGGTACCACTGTTTCAAAGACTTCAATGAGTTAGAGAGAGCTGTAAGAAATTCAGTAAGTTTGCCAATTTTTAAGAAGTGTCTTTTTTCTGCATTTTATAATTAATTATTTTTAATTTTTTTTAATCTCTGTAGTGTATATGTTGTAAATATTTATTTATTTTGGTTTTAGCTCTAATTTATAGATTTTAATTGTTCATTATATAGTATATATCTAGTATTAGGACCTCTATGTAAACCACTTTTAGTGATGGAGCTTCCTAATAAAAGATTGTTACTACTGTTACTACTGAGGTGGGAATCCTGTGGCTAAGTCGCTCGAGAGGCCGGTGAAATACGAAAGCATGAAGGTATTCTGAGTGTAAAAGTAGACTCGGATAATGAAGTGCCAGATGGTGTTTTTTATCACCGTAAATGCCGAAGTATGTTTACTCTAAAAAGAGAACTTAACGGCATTGTTGCCAAAGCAAAGCAGAACGAGAAAGCCAGTTGAGTCGAGGAGAGCTCACGAGAAAGAAGAGCATCTATTCGAAGTAATCCAAGGACATCTAGAGTGTATGAAAAAGAGTGAATTTTCTGTGGCAAGCAAGATAAATAATTATAAGAAAGGGATAAAGGAAGGTTTGACACAAGCTAGAGAACTAAGAGTTAATGATTCAGTTAGAAAAGTTGCAATTAGTAAGCAGGACTGGCCAATCTTTCACGTGATTTGGTTGCAGCCGATTTCAAGCGGCCAGAAGGTTAAGCAATTCAGAAGCTTTTTGCAGAACAGTCAGAATAAAACCAGCCTAATAAAATTTGTCGTTGATCACTGGAGTAAACTGTCTTGCCGATCAAAGCTGCAACACAAGAAATTTTATGTTACGTGTGGGAAGCGTTGCTACAAGCTAACAACAGAGAGCGCACAAGAAGAAGAGGAGCTGCAATCAGATCAAGAGGAAGTCGACACCCGCCTCCTCCTTCATGCTAGACATGCGACAAAAGAACCATTCAATGCAATATTCATCTCATCTGAGGACATTGACGTACGCATTCTCTGTCTTGCTTTTTCAAATGACGTCGAAGTGCCGCTTTTCCAGCATTGCGTTTCACAGCAAATGGCCAGATATATAGACATCGGAAAAATAGTTTGTGCAAAATAGGTCTTCAAGTATGCAAGGCTTTGCTTGGACTACATGCCTTTACGGGCTGTGACTCAGTTAGCTCATTTGCCGGCATTGGCAAAGTAAAGCCACTGAAGATTCTTCGAAAGAACGCGGATGAATTCCAGGAAGTGTTTGCAAGACTTGGAGAGGAGTGGTCAGTAACTGAAGAGCTCTTTAGGAAGTTGGGAGCCTTTGTCTGTGCTCTCTATGGTGCCAAAAAAGGTACATCGGATGTAAATGAGCTTCGGTATGCTCTTTTCTGTGCCAAGAAAGGTGATGCCGAATCGTACCAGCTACAGCCGTGCAGGGACTGCTTAGAAAAGCACTGCCAAAGAGCTAATTATCAAGTTGCAGTTTGGAAGAACTCTCTGTCAATAATAAAGTGCCAACTCCGGTGGGCAAAGGCTGGTTTCTCGAAACGAATGTACACGGTGAAAGACTTGAAACCGATTGGATGGATGGCTTGCCTGCACCAAGAGCAGTGATCGAGCTAATCGCATGCACTTGCAAGAGGTCTTGTGATGAAACCACATGTGATTGCATCCTTACTGGCCTAAAGTGCTCAGACCTCTGTAGGCTAACAACGTGCTCCAACCAGCCAGGGGAAGAGGGAGACGTCATTGTAGAAGAAGATGATGATAAACGTCTCGATCCGGACGTAGAACTAACTTTATAAACTGTTGTTTTAATGCTTAAGATCGCAAGATGTCTTAACTACATAGCCCTTGTGCTAATTTGTAGGAGGCATTGATTAGAGGCAAAAGGTTTTAGAAGGTCATGTACAGGTAATGAAAACAAACTAGTGGAAATATTTTATTGAGGTATTTGAAAGCTTTTGGACAAAAGAGCTTTCAGTGCATAAAAACATCTAAAACAAATTAGAGCAAAAGCCGACAACAGGAGTTTTTTTAACCCTATTAATGGTGTTCCACAGGTTACCCAGTATTGCTTCTAACCAAGAAATCTATTGAAAGTAAGAACATCTTCAGACGTCTATGCATTATGTCAAGGCGATGACATGTTTTAATAACATTCTAAACAGTAAGCACTAAATGGTTAATAAAATGAGCACCAGAAAACGAACAGTTTCTCGCGTTGCTGACTCAATCAGTAGGAATGATGTTGCTCTCACAAGTTATTAATTAAATAAAGTGTTATCTCATATAGAAATTGTACTAAAAACGTAAACAAAGCTTCTTAAAGTTGTAGTCATATCATCACACTCTTATTTTCTCTTGGTTGTACAAAATACATAGCAAATTCGCAACGTACAGCTACCTTGGTGGTACTATCTACTACTGCACAGGGTGGCAACTTTCCCGTCACGTGAGAGCCTCAAGCTGCGAATGTAACCTTGCTATCACATATTTTCTTATTATGTATTACAAGGGCTTTAAGAAAATATATGATAACCTTTGCCACCTCAGGTGGTACCAAAATTTGCTTGGGCTCATGGACTAATAAACGAAACAATTTCTATTGCTATGTCAACAAAAAATAGCAGAGAAAATATAATTTGCAGAACACAGGGTTCAGGTGAAGAGCAACGGGAAAGAGAGCGGAAGAGAGCAAGAATTAACTGGGGAAGAATGAGCGAAGAAGATCGCCAAAGAAGGCGCGCTCGGGAAAGAGAAAGGAGACGAAATCATAGCCAAGAACGCCGACAAGCAGAAAGAGTCCGGGCTCGAGAAAACAGACAAAATGTTAACGAACAACGCCGAGAAGCGGAAAGACTCCTTCCTGTGAAAAACAGACAAAATTGTAGCGAAGAACGCCGAGATACCCTGCTAAAAGCCATGCAAGAGAGAAACCTCGTCTCGTAGGGTAAAGCAGAGAAGGTTTTTTGCTCATGATTATGAATTATAGGATTGAAGGAAAACCTGAAGTTCAGTAATAGATTCTTGAGTGCTTAATAATATTACGATTTCATTAATAATTAAATTTGAGTGGCATCCATAACTCAATCTAATTATAACATAACAAAAAAGAAAAACATTTACATTCATTTTGCTTCCATGCAGGCTATATACTGGAACCTCGATATCAAGCTAAATTAAGTAAAAAATGCTAGCGGAACTGTCTAAATGTGTTTTTATAAAGATAGTTATATCTAAGCCCTTTTGCATACATTTTACCATACCTTGGAGTAAACATTTATTTAACTGAGGTGTTCGTTTTAACACGAAAATGACAAGAGTTGTGTCCTGCATTTCCCAGTAGCGTGTACAAATCTTTTAAATACATTTATGCAAATAGAATGGTTAATTTCATCAGGAATAGAATACAGTACATTGATAATTTGTGTTTTTTGTAGAATATACTCCATGACTTTGTAGGTAGAACGACCGTACTAATGGCAGACGAAAGTTCCGACCTCGACACTAAACTATAGTTAAAAACGTTTGTGAATTCCTTCGCAATATTTTAGAATGCTTTTACAGTTTAAAGTGAAATGAAAGTACTAAACGGGAGCCCCGCTTTTAGGCTTGGCTAAATCTATATATTATCGAAAATGCACTAACGTCTACGGAAACCATTGGAAACAATTCTAAACAAAACGAGGGACGGAGTGCACGCGTCAAAAGCGAGGAAAGTGATAGTTCTTTTAATTGCAATTACGGCTTGACGTGAAAGACTTAAAAAAGTAAACTCCATTCAAAAACAAACAAAAAACAGGTTGCCTTAATACAAACCGACTCATTTGCAGAAAATTCAGCGAACGCCATTACACGGAACAGAATCGGAAAAGCAAAAACTGACGTCAGTATGTGTTCAGAAATCCAAAAATGAATGACGATTCAGTTTACGCTTCAGCAGAGATGACTGAAAATGTCTTGCGTGCTTAGTATTGGGTGGGTGGTAATTTATCATCCCTACCCAGGAAGTCAGTCTGAAGTCTACATTAATTATTAGACGCAAAAAGGTGACGCAGTGTACAAAGCAATTCATTAATAATTTAGGGTATTTAAAACGGCTTTGGTCGCAAAGGCTTGCTGATGGCTGTGAACTTAGTGTATGTGGAATTAAAACAGATTTGGTTATGAAAAACAAACTGAAAGTTTTATTAATTCTCCAATCAAAATCCTTTTTTTAGCTTCGTGGTCAGAGCATTTACTGCGCATTTTAATGGAAAACACATAACAGCTTTTCTAGCAATTTCAAATGGCTTGAAATTCTAGTGATTTCTTTTCTATAAGTATTTTTCAGTTTGAGATTGTGTACAATTCTGTTTCGCCTTATCACACTGCGCTTTAGTAATCACATTAAAAAAAAAACAAATTGTTTTAATAAAATTCAAATGTCACCTTTTTCTCGCTGTTAATGAAACTCCGGAGCTATGGCTTTTATGTTCTATTTTGCAAATTTATTGACGTTTTAGTGGAAATCACCATTCAAACGGCATGTTAAAACGAAACCGCGTTTAGATTATTCAATTGTATTTCTACGTAAAGCGTGAAAAATCGCTGTAATTACCACGAATTTATTTGAAACAACGCCAAGTGAAATTTTTGCACCAAAAAAAGTTTCTTAACACTTCACCCTTTCACTTGAATTATAGCGAGAATTCACAGGATAATTCGCTTAAATGTTAAAAAGTAGTAATCTTTGAAATTACTACAGTGCAGAGGCGCAATTACAGCAGAGAAGGTTAACGTTAAAATTTTGATAAAACAATTTCCTTATAGCAAAACCTGACAAAAACTTTGGCAATTTTTAACATTTTGTTAAACCGCAACCGTTCATGAAAAGACCATTAATTAATAAAGGAACCTAAGCGCTAATATTTCCCGGTATTTGAAAGCGATGACAGATGTATTAAATATGAAAAAAAAAAAAACAGAAAAACTAGACGAAAAAATCGTTTCAATCTAATAGGTTGGAGCGAATTTGTTTTTTCGACTTATATCCTGAAAGCTTTGCAAGTTCGACTCTGTTAATTAAGTCGCGCAAAACCAGAAGTCAAATTGCACTCGTTTCAGCTGTTTTTATATTCCTTTTCATGCAAATTTTAGCCGTTAGAAAGTGGCTCAACTACTTTAAACTGCAAAGCGTTAAACCCGGCTGTAATTAAGCCAACAACTGATCGTTGGAAAACAGTTCTTTTAGGATTATGCGGTTAGATCTAACAAGTCGTATTCATGGGCGACGGAAATGGTTCAAACAAAAGCCACATTGTGTAAATTAAATCAAGAATAAAAGTCTCGTTTCAGTTTCAATCCACAAAAATTTTGTAAAATACGATATATTCCGACTGCAATTGATATTAATTCAAATGTGGCCCGTAAGGAAAGAAATATTGAAAGATAAAATTAAAGGGTTTAAGAGTAAGTTTAAAAAGCCTTTACTATTGTGAAATGTTTCAAGTAAACTTTAGTAAATCTTAGAGATTGCTACCTTCACTTTGAATGTAACATCGATCAACGATTTCTAAAATTGGGTATATCATTCACGAAACTAGATGATCTTCTATCCGTTTGCTCAATGCTGGAAAAAAATATCCCATAACTTGTCACCTTTTCTGTAACCAGGATACAGTGATGAGGCATGTTAAGTTCTTAACGAAAGCTTTAAGATCGAGAGCATTCTTGTTTGTCTAGGAAATGAGATTTCCGTCATTATAGTGTAAATTCACATTTGCTTTTTATTATAAATGTTCTAAATTAAAGATAGAATGTTCCTTTCATTTTACCTGAGAAGGATTCTCTCGTTTTATCGCGAAAGCATAACGCCAGGCGGTTTTTTATCGTTTAAGTCTTCAGCGTAAGAGATTTAATATCAGATACGATATTATCGAACGTCCGTACGGTATTTAACGCGTATCGAATGGTATGAATTCAATGTGTGTTCGTGGATCAAGGCTTGAATCGCTAGTCTTGAGGCTTCAAAATGTAGTATAGTAGTAGGGGTTAGTCTTATCCGATATTGCGAGAACCAGGAACGTTGTTAAACTCGAAACCAAGGCAACTGGAATTTTCTAAAACTGAAAATACAAACTAAATGTTAAGCCAGCCACACACATGAGGAAACAGCTGAGCAAAATGCCTCGCGAGGCGTTTGCTCTCGTGTGCGGCGACGTTTTTGTGAGAAATTCGCCCCACGAGACCGCGAGGAAAACATCAAACATGGTGCGGCGGGCTTTATTATCGCTTTTTCTTGCACGAACGTATCTTTGCGCTATTTTTAAGTGAAATTTATAAATTCGAAAGATAATTTAGGATATGTGGAAATCGCCCTAAAAAAAGGGAAAAGAGTTGGAAGTCTGTTTACCTCTGAACAATGATGAAATATTCCTGGATTCAGAGCATAGGATTTCCTCAGGAAAATGAGCACATTGAGCAAAGCTACAAAAATGAGAGAAAAAAATGACGCCTGCAATTAGAAAGAAGAAGAATGATAGCAGACGAAAATGAGTAACCACTGAAATTGCAACTTTAAAATGAAAACAAAATGGTAGCCTACCGTACAGCAGAGGATCTGATGAAAAAGGTCGCAACATGATCAGTCCATCAGTTAGTGGGAAACGTCAGTTCACAGCGGAGAGAAAGTAATAACCTTAAAAAACGTTTGTAACACTGTACAGACACTTTTTCTCCATAGAGTTCGTCATCTCGGCTTACAGCGTTAAGCTGACCCGGCTTCACGTCTTTTAAACTGAAGGAGACATTGATATTGGTTCAGGTTCACACGTAATTCTTGAATTGTCCCGAAAGTCAACGGACCAGTTGCTGCGGCTCCAATTCAGAAATAAATTATTTCTGAGTAGGCGAACAAGGTTCAGTTAAGAGGCGCGCCGTTATTGGTTAATGCACCTATCACGCAGTTGGTTCCCAGAACTGCAGCTGCTGCGGCATTATCCTACATCGAAAAAAACTTCCCTGTCAGACAGAACCATCTGGATAAATAACTCGGCTTACCGTGTCCATAAGTCGTGTTTTATTCATTGGCTGCGTACGAAGAGAACTATAAACATCGTTACGTAAGGATATTGGGTTTTTAATCAAAGAAACTCTGTTAATTTGCCTCTTTATAAGTTCCGTTCTTGAATTAGTGCTAAGGAAAAGTCCCACAGTTAGAAGTTAGGAAAGGGAGTCAATGAGAACTGACGCCTGTTCGACGAGGTTGGTAACCCACAATTCTAAGTGCAAGGTTTTCTTGTCTCTAGTTGAGTTCAGCTGGCTTCGTTCGCTGTATTGCGTCGCGGTGTAAATAAACAGGACGCAGAATCCACTTTCCAACGGAGCTTTCCCTTGTCAAAGAAAAGTCAAGTCGGGAGACTGATTTAGAAAGTAAACAAGGAATTCAGCATCGATTCAATTAGACGCGTATTCGTTTTCCAGTTGTCTGGTTTCCTTTTCAGCGAGAAGAAAAAAAGTTCGTCGAAAAGATACCTTCGTCAAACCCTGCGGTTTGAAAAATATTAAAACAGTTATAAACTAAGTCAACCCTCGTTCCGTAAACGACGGCAAATTTTGACTTCTTTATTAGAACACTTATGTCAAAACAAGATACATATACATTCATATGTGTTCTTCACAGCTTTGCAAGATGCTAAACACAACTACAAAAACCCGAGACAAATTGAAGTTGGCAAGTGAAAGCTGTTAGTCTTATCTTTTTTCACCTGCGTGCGTCACAATAGAAAGAGAAGTGTTCCTTCAATCAGATTACAACAAGAACGTTCAACAGTTTTTGGATAAGGTTTGATTTAGACAGCGACCAAAACAATTTCTTTCAACCGCTCTGAACGATAAGTCATACATAATGGTAGTAACACTTACATTATCGACATGTTTAAAAAAATTACTTTTGTAGAAGTCCCATTCTTCGACAAGCCCACACGACGCGAATTAAAAGTCTGTAAAGTTGGGATTTGTAGAAAAGACCTACTGCGTCTAGTCTACATGCAGGCTTAACAAAAAGGAGATTACATAGACCCTGGCAAAAAAATGAGAAACAAACTCTACTCTAAGTCCAGAACGGCGGCAACTCTTCCATTCTGTGGATGTTGTAACCGTCTTTCGCATTCGTTTGAAACTCAGCTGCACAAACGCCAAACAACTTATTCAGTCTCTGCTTCTTCTTGTTCACCTTTGTGATGTTTTTGGCTATCTTTATAAAGGAACTTATGACTGGTTGAGAGTTCATTTTCACGTACGTAAACTTGCCACCACGGCGTAATGTAGCCTCGTAGTTGCACTAAGGGACCGTTCATTTTTTTACGAGGGAGGGGCGGCTGGTGGGATTTGAGGGGCCATGCGAAAATAAAGTGCTTTTGAGATGAGACCTACGAATGAGACCTAAATACTGAATCTGTTATATGAGACGCTCCCACACTACCCCTACCCCCCTTCCCCCCCCCCCGCGTTTTACACCCCCTTGCCCGCGGTTTCCCGGATGTATCGAGCTGTTTCCGTTGAACAAAAATAATCTCTGAACAATCTGCACTTCATCATTTACATTATACGACATGGTGTGTCGTTGCTTCGTTATGGCACAAACGACAAAGGGAAGACGAGCGAAAACAGTCCTTTAGCTGTTATTGCTGCGGTTCAATGTGCTACCAAGCACAGAGTAGTTTTATACCTGCCAACTTTTTACGCGTCAAATGCGTGAGATTTTCCTCTCGTCGTGACCGGGAGTTCCTAAAACGTCCCAGCGCCTTCCGAAGATTTCCAACAATTCTCCGACGGCTTCCGAACGTTACCGAAAACGTCAGACGATGTTCCGATGACCGACCGTCAGGCTTTAGCGTGCTGTGATACAGCCAGTAAGCGACTTTTCGGGGAAATTGAATTCAATTTTGGTGACAAAAGTATTAGATTTGCGAGTTAGGTGTTAGAAATTGTCCTTGATGCATGACACCGATACCTTTTGCCCGCCGATGTGTAAGACTTGGTAAGTAAACAATTTACTCTCCTTCCTGTTTTCATTGTATCATCGATGGCGTCACAGCATGTTCTTGCGCTTCTTGATCTTGTTGTTCTAACTTTGCTATTTCATCTTTCATCTGTTGAATCGCATCTTTACTGACCTTCAGTTTTTCATTCAGTTCGCTTATTTCTTTTCCTATCTTCTGCCGAGCAGCACCAATAGACGCTGTAGTTCTCTGTTCTATTTCGACCCCTGAAATAAGAAACAGACGCAGTGTGAGAGATGGCGCAAGAGCAAAACCCAGGATCATGAATTTATGTTCTAAGACTTGTATTGATGAACAAAAAAACAAGGGCTAAAAATTACCTCGCCAAAGTTATCAGTACTAATTTGATTTTAAAGTCCTATAAAATTTTATCTAGGTTTTACATCTGACCAATAGGCTTACAAAACCAGAAATGACGGTGAGCAGTCATGAGCGTCATGAGCGTCATGACCGCGGTGCGAAGTGACCGGATACCATTGAATCTGGACAAGCTGGTTTCTGGTATAACCAATGTTATCTTAGTTTCTAGGTCAATTAACAGCATAATAAACTGGTGCTTTGATGCACAAATGTGTTATTATCATTATAACTATCATCATCATAGCCTGCGTGGCTGGTGCTCGAAAGGGAGGGGTAATTTTTGGGGCAAGTAGCTAGTTTGATCACAAAGCGGAGAGCAGGGGAAAATGAAGTCCCCTTCCCCTTCCCCTCCCCCCTCGTATTTCCAGTTCTGGCGTTTTGTACTCTAACTCCTACCACTCAAACAGTCAAACTTCACCACCCCTCCCCCCTTCGAACGCGCGGCACACAAACATCACCATCACCGTAAAGTTCCGAAGGTAACGAGCCTCATTACTTTCGGATTTAGCAGACTCTTCCTATCGCTACATTTGGAGGGTCGCTTCTTTCGGATAGCTAAAAAGTGTAGGTTCTGTTGTTTTAGATGTGAGCATATGCATATTAAAAGAACTGGTTTGACGTATCGTATGGCAGTTTTGTTACTAGAGAAAAAGGTTTGATTACCCCTTTTACGTATGTAACGGGGATTTTAAGACGAAAAGAATACTTTTTGAAAACAAATGTAACGTACTTTACGAGTTACGTATTGTCCTTTGAATACGATTGCCAAATATCATTGAATATATACCTGGGATCAGTTTGGTATAGCTTGTTATATCTATCATTTACTTCATTATATGCTAAAAGGGAACACTACTTTTAAGGTCGCTACTTTCGCAAGGTCGTTAGTTTCGGGGAGTAGCTACTTTCGGGATTTGCTAACCCATGTGAAATTGGTGTCTGGTCATTTCGTCCTCCATCAGATCGCAACTCATAAAAGTAACATCGCCCTCCTGAAAGGTTAGATCGCACCTCCACTCCCTACCCCCGACCAAAATAAAAACAGATCTTCCCCGTTAAAGGGCGGCGATCCAACTTTTTTTTTGTTTTTGGAGGGGGAGGAGTAGAAGCTATCTAATTTTTCTGAGGGGGGATCTGACAGGGAGGCGAAATAACTATGGTGGGAAGTGAATGTAATTCGTGAAATTTTAACGCTACTTTCGGAGCATCGCTACTTTCCGAGGGTCGCTACTTTCGGGGGGTTGATTCCGGGGGGGGGGAACTCGATATATCCCTGGGTGGGGAGGTGCGGCGCGCCCCCTCATACCCTGACCCTGTTTAAGACAAATATCGCTGATTTTCCTACCCTGTTTAAGATAGAATTCCGATTTTTGATACCCTGTTTAAGACACTTAACCCGAAACCATACCCTGTGTAAGACAATAATAGATATCGAAACTCTTTCTCATTTAATCCATTGGCAATCACAAAACTATTTACAGCTTGCAAAAATTTTGCCGTTTATCGTCCAAGAAAAGATATCCTGTTTAAGACAAAAATTGATAAATCGATACCCTGATTAAGACAAAAAATGATAAATTCGATACCCTGTTTAAGACAAAAATCCCGAAAAACATACCCTGGCTAGCCGCACGTCCCCATTAAGCCCTTATAAGGGAGTACCCCCCGGGGGTTGTTTATTTCGAAATTGTACGGTAGAAATGGAATGGCATTCATGTATGGCTACAAGAGGCTCAACCGGTTCCCAGACTGACGGAAGGCACACAAAAAGTGGTTGCCAGCAGGCTTGACTTGATTCCTTGCTCACTATATTGGTAATTTTAGCGTTTGTTAGTTACTCACAATCTGACTCATGTTTTATTGGTGGAAGTTGTCTTGCACTCAGTAAACACTGATGCATCATCTGGGTAGGATCTTGGAAAATCTGGTGAACAGTAAGTGAACAGTAAGTGAACAGACTCTCACCAATTCTAGCAACACTGAAGAAAGCTAGACTAAAAATGGATTGGAATTACTGGAAGCCTAAAAACAACCACATTGTTTTGTTAGCGAGAGACATGTTAGTAGACTGAAACTAATTATTGTTGTCTGTATTCAAGAACTGGAAAGATGGAAAAGGATTGTGTGTTGAAAACATTGGTACGTGTAACTTTTTTAAGTTTGGTGCTGTGTACTAGGGAAAGTACCAATCAATACCATTGGATCTGTATTTCACTGAACTCAACTGATAGTAAGTTTCTTTTGGCTTTGGAAAAAGTATAAGATTGAGAGATTTTCTATAACCTTTCACATGTTGAACCCAGAATTATAAGGGGATATAAACTTTAACTTTATTCATTTTCATAGCTCTTTTCATTTCACTTACAATTTCATCATAGAACTCAGAAACTAGCTGCTTTTTCCCAGATGCAAGAGCTGGCTCTGTTTGAAAAAGCTTTAATAGGTGGTACAATGTGACCTGTTAAGCAAACAAGTTCAGAGTTTAAACTATTATAGCACACACAATTGAATGGACTAAAACCAAATGAAATCAACATTTGATTTGATTTGTGCTTTACAGTGTCCCCAGTTAGTATGTCAGTGCTAAATACAGTTGACACATACAGTTCATTATTATTATTATCATTATTATTATTATTATTATTATTATTATTAGACTGCTTAATCAGAGTTCAGAATAGTAATGCAATTTTAAGTTTTACTTTCCATCAAGTCAGCAAGCAACCACACTTCGTGACAGAAAAAATCTAATCCCAGTTGTTTATTTTTGTCTGCCGCACTGTTATGTTAGCAAGCAGCTAGCTGTACCAGCCACCAAAGAGAAATCACCTTTATCTAAGGATATTAAATATATGGCTGGTTCTGCAAGCTAGCAAGATGATAGTAATAATAATCCAGAGTTCTGATTGGCTACCTGAGTGCACAAGATGGGCCTATCTTGCCCACTTGAGATTTCACACTTCGTCCAGCAAAACAAAACGGCCACATATAATAAATCCGTAATAATATTGACCAAGATCATTCGGTGAAAATTGCAAGATATTGGCCTTGTTCTTTTTTTTTCCTTGTTTGCATTTTTCTATTAATAAATACACAAAAAAGAACTTGGCCTATATGAAGTATCTTGACCTCATGCTTGGTCCCTAATGCATGTCTCAAGTTACCAAAGATAATATAGCAAAAGGTTACCAAAAATCTGGGTCTAAAACTATAATACTGATATAAACTCTTGTAGCACCAACACGAGTTTTAACAGTTGCGATATGCTCTGGCCTAACAGCAGGCTGAAACAGGGTATGAATAATGCTTATAGTGAAATGCATACTTTTTAACAAAAGCAATTAAGGTTTTTCAGACTGACCTATTTTGTGCAATTTCAGAGTTAACTATGTGTTAAACATTGAGCAGCAGTGTTTTCAGCAATGTTGTTTAATTTGAAAGGAGTCAGCCTTAGGAATAGTCACATCCCCATGCACTGAATCACTTCCTCCTTATGGTATTTATGACTTATTATGCCCTGATGGTGAAAAAGAAGCAAAGAATGGCCCAACATAGCTAAAAAATACTTAGGGAAGTCTTATACACGATGTTTCAAAATCTTGCGTTACAAAAAGTAACTTACTGGTCTCTCTGAGGGATCCATGAAGAATATTTTGATCTGTATTTCAAATTCTCCCCAACCAGATTCATTCACTTCATACGGTGGTTTTGTCACCACTGGAAGGGATAGAAGAGAAAACATCAGGTTAATGCTTCATGGTTTTCACAATATTGTCCGACTCAACAGTGCAAAGTGCAATGTCACATCATATCAGTATTTATGCCAAAACTGGGACCAGAGAAACAAGTCTGGTCAATTGATGTCCAGGTAATAAAGGTTCAACTGTATCAGCAAAGATTCACCTAATACAGTGTTATCATCCTTGAAACTCATAATGGCATCTCTTACCAAAAGAGCAGGCATTGTAAGACTTAGTCACGTGAACCAGCATTCAGGTTGTCTTGTCTTTTACAACAATTCAAGCATAAACTAACACTGCACTATACATAAAAGTGCACATGTTTTCTTACCTCTAAGTGGATTAGCGTAACTTTCATGTAGCTTAAAATGGACTTTTTTGACATAACTAGACATGTCCTATAAAAAGAGAAAAAAAAGCCAGAGAGAAATTTAGATACAAAGTCAAGGACTGATTTGTTGAGGTAGCTACCGGTAACCTTGGTAGATTAGGCTGCACTTATTGAATCATAAACTCTCAAACTCCCATTTTAAGCATTGCCAGTGCATTCATCAGGAAGTACCATTTCTCAAGTGCTTGGAATTAGCTAGGGCTAGATTTCCATATCTCACCATACTTCGTTATGCATGTTGTAGAAGTACTGTTTCTTTCATCGAAAACAGGAAATGCTTGCACGTGCATTACCTTTAATTTAACAATCAAGCTACAATATACAGCATGCATAATGAAGAATGGGCGATACAAAAACAAAAATCTAGTCATAGGTATACAAGTAGTATAGGCTTTGATTCTACCTCATTCTTGTAAGGTCGTAGTAAAACTGTCCAGCCGTGCGTATGTCCGTCGCTTTCCCGCTTCTTTCCAAAGTAATGAGAGACATTGCCAAATATTATTGGTTTTACAAAAGTAACACCCTTTAGAAAGACACAAAGACAATATATATTTAAACAAAACAAACCCATATTCAGACATAAAATAGTTCAGTGAATAAAATCCTTCATTGAATCACAACAAACAGTTCCATAAACCTTTACTCTCGCATTGTCACTACTGGACGCCATCTTGAAATACTCTCTGCGATTCTGTTGGTCAGCGCTATGTATTCCCATAAGAGGCTCGATGGAGGGGTCGATGTATAAGGAAAAGTTGCATTTCGTGGAAATATAGATAGCATCTGCCAACAGTGCATTGCACCCACAAAGGCTTGTCCTCGTATTGAAATTAAAGGTCGTAATTTGGTTTAACACCAATTAAATAACAGGATTCTGTCAGTTCCATAAACCTTTACTCTCGCATTGTCACTACTGGACGCCATCTTGAAATACTCTCTGCGATTCTGTTGGTCAGCGCTATGTATTCCCATAAGAGGCTCGATGTATGGTGAAAAGTTGCATTTCGTGGAAATATAGACAGCATCTGCCAACAGCTGTGCATTGAACCCACAAAGGCTTGTCCTCGTATTGCAATTACAGGTCGTAATTTGGTTTTACACCAATTAAATAACAGGATATGGTTTGAGCCTCTGCTTTTTGCAACAGTGGTGACAAATTATCAAGGAATGTCTGTGTAGGTCTGAAATAGGGTGGGGGGAGGGAATTTTAGTTTGGAGTGAGGGTACCAAAATTCCCATACCTTAATCTGAAATTGTGTTAGAGGCTTACTAAGGGTTCCGAAAGCATCCACCGAATTTTGTATAGGCCCCCGACTACCGTGAAAGATATTTTTTAAATATTAAGGGATAACTTCTGTTAGTATTACCAAACAAGTGGACTAATACAAATGCCGCAATCTGATTGGCTACGCTACTAGAGGGCTATTAGTTATAGTCCTCGAGTAGCGAAATTCGTGACGCTTTATGCCCAAATAAATATTTCTTCAACTGGCATTTGCTAACTTTATTATTGCCTTTTCTGTCCGACTAGTTGGGTGATACTACAACAATCAGGGTCTTCGCGCTCAATGACCAAGGGTCTATTTACCCGTAGGCAAGAGCTACGGCTCTAATTGTTAAATAGCACTTCGGAATGGGCTCTTGGTGTGCGATACTTTGAGAAGAACTGACGAGCCTCCCAAAGCTTTTTACTGTAAAGAGATCATATGATTCCCATCAGAACATGAATAATCCACATCTTTCTCAGCTCAGAGAAGTGCACAGTGAAAATCACGCGAGCGGTTTAAAAATTGGGCCCACGACGCGAGGAAAAAAAGAGGGTGTTCTAATACTTCCACACACAATAGAAGAAAACAGAGGGACTGCTCGAAATCTAAACGCCTATTAACTTGCTACAATAAAATTCTGTCTCTTATGATTGGTTTGCCGCACTTCATTTTATTATCTACTTGTATTCTGTTTTACAGAGTGAAATGTTGACGCTTAAGGTTTATTATATTTTTACCTTAAATTCACACAATAGCTAAATTTTATTAAAACTGGTAATGAGCCTTGGTGGGATAGTGATAAATCGATCACATTTACCACTGTATCTTTTTATAGGACAATGAAGTAAAACGATCAAGATGTTTAAAAACTGTACTCGAATCACGAGCGAAACCACTTGCTTCACAGAAACAGTTTTGGTGTACTTATTACGGAACATTATGTGGCATCCTCTTGAAGGTAATCAGTGAGAAACATGATCGAATTAGGGCATAACTGCGAAAAGAGATAAACCAGGAAGTCGAATTCCTTTGAGTAACAAAAGAAAACTACAATAACTGAAATGTGTAACTGCCTCGGAATGTCTTCAACCGCAGGTTGTCCACATTCGATCTACCAAGTACCATATTTGGAAAGCAAGAGAAACCCAATGAACCAATCAGTGCCAACAAGCAGTTTCCAAATATGGTACTTAAGAAATATCGAATCCGGACAAGCTGTGAACGTGAGTTACACATTTCAAGTGGGTTTCTGGTAATAGTGGAACTTTCCTTTTAGACTTCTAAGTTCTGACAGTTAAAGGGTTGATCGAAAAAAGCAGGAAAAACGGTAGCATAAATTATGACTGTGGATTACACGGTTAGGAGAGTCAGAATAGATGCAAGAGACAGAGCAGTTGTCTTTCACGCAGCATCCAAAGTACATTCGTTAATCTACTTCTGATCTGACACAAGCCACACTGTATGTAGCTTGCGTGGCCGGTATTGAATGGGGAGGGGGTAGGGGAGCTTGAGCGCACGGCGGGGTCCTCGCGATCGCGCTTCCGACCCTCGCGTTCCCCGCTCAAGCTCCTTGCAACCGAAATTTCCCTTCGCCCCTCAACTTCGAATGGCGGCCACACAAGCTAGCTACTCTGTCTCATGTAGTTCTAAGCAACGGGCATAGTTTGTTCGGGCGCAAGAGCAGGGGAAGCTGTAACAGGAGCCCCTGTTTCAAATTTCCAAATAATAGTCCCATCGTTTCCATGCAATGCGTACACGAAGTGGTCAGTGCTGGCAGCAAACACGACATTGTCACGTGAAACGGCCACAGAAGCTGTTACAAAGTCACCTGTTGTCGGAGACCATATATGGGAGCCGTCGGTTTGGTTCAACGCCAGAACGCGACCATCACCTGAGCCCACGAACACCTATGATGACAATCATATTATTAGGGAACTTTGGGAATGTAAAACGACTGGAAAAGGGCCAATCAAATGGCATTTGGCAGATTTGCAATCTGCGCAAAGCGCCATATAACTTACGCGCCAAAATGAAAATCAGCCTCAGTTTTATCGGTTTACGGGGCGGCGAATTTGAAACAAAACTAAGACAACTTTTATTTCCTTTTCACAGGCTTTTCATAATATGAATGTTACAAATTGCACACCTCCGTTGCAGAGTAGTAAACTGTGCTTTTCTTGTCTGAGAGACAAAATTCATACTAATTTTAACAATTTTTCGCATTTTTCATTTTCTAATTATTTTTGATTCCTAATACTCGAGTTTAAGCGATGACATTTCTACCTACCCTCCCATCCTCAGTAATCACAGGAGTCGCCACCACCTCCCCGCCAGTATTCACAGACCATTTCAGTTTCCCAGCCAGAGGTCCACTCATTGTATTAAGAGCAAGAAGTTGGTCGGCAATGAGTCCTACGTAGAGAGTACCATCCGCCTTACTAACCACCGGTGAGGATTCTATCTCTGATCCGCTGTCATACGACCAGTGAAGTTTACCAGTGTCACGATCAACAGCGTAGATGTGATGGTCCAGTGATGCAAAAAACACGCTCTGACCGCTGGGAAGGAACGCAGGAGAGCCGTAAATACTTCCCGCTTTTTCAAATTTCCAGGCAATTTCACCCGTTTTGGATTTGATCGCGAAAGAATTACACACTTCCTCTGACGAGTTCGTGTTCTCATTCGTACAGCCAGCGAACAAAAGCCCTCCATGGTCGTCAATAGCAACCGCAGCCCAAATGAAACACTGAAGGTCCTTCTTCCACAAAACAGAACCGGTTTTACCGGCGAGCGCATAGAGGAACTTGTCATGTGATCCAACATACACTGTGCCATCCATTCCGATTCGCGGGCTAGCAACGACTGCGCCGTCGGTTTTGTAAGTCCAGAAAGTAGTGCCATTAGCAGCTGATAAAGCGTAAACTGTACCGCTGTTTGAGCCAAAGTATATTATCTCCCCGTCCAAGCTAAAAGACACAGTTGATAGAATCTTACCAAGAGTCCTGTATTTCCATACCACGTGACCCTGTGCAGCACTGAGAGCGTACACGTAGTGGTCCTCTGAGCCCACGAACACCAACGGCTCACCACTTGAGGAAGAGCCAAAAGCATCAAGGGTTTCGTCAACTGCCACAGAGACAAATAACATGGTTGCCGTCAAAGACGAGCTCGACTTCAAGGTGTATTTCCTTAGTATTGATGTCTTGGCCTATCTCATCTACTGTATAACAGGCATATAAAAATATATGTGCGATATCAACCAAGCTTGTTCGGTTAAGATTGCTGCATATTGGCCGAGTTCTTTTTTGCCTTTTTTTTTAAGACGTACTCGAGATCGATAAAGACGTAGAAAAGAGCGACGCCAATATGTAGCTACAAGGTTGGTCAGTGAAGGATTTATTATATGGACATTTTGTTTCGTCTTGTTTCACGGACAATTTCGAGTGGGTAAGAGTCAGGCCCCTCTTGCCCGCTCGGGTAGCCAATCAGAACTCAGGATTCGCCTTATCTTGCCTGCGCGGATAGCCAATCAGAACGCAGGATTCGCCTTATCTTGCCTGCTCGCGGACCAAGCCATATAAAGAAAAAAAAAAGATATAATATTTGTGGAATTATGGTAATTGTCTTGCGGAGTTCAATCGCCCGGGTGTTCACGGGAAGTTCTGAGAAAAGTTGTTTTCAACGTCAACAACTAGCGGAAGTAATCGTTACAGTAGAGAGAGTTGCGTGTCGTCAGGTGGTGGTATTTATGTCTCTGTCCAACGCCGTGATTTTGTGGAGACACGGTAGTGTAGTGGTTAGCGTGACAGACTTCCGAGCAGAAGGTCCGGAGTTCGAGCTCTGGTGGTGGCACTGTGTTGTTTCCTTAGACAAGAAACTTAACTCTCTCCACATAGGAGTATAAATGGGTACCAGCGATAAAATGCCCCATACAGGGGGAGTACTAAATACAGGGGGAGTACTAATCCCCCCAGATGCTTCATGCTACATATGGACGACCGAACTCGGCAAACAACGACTGAAACGCCTGCGTTCAAAGCATGTACAGTTTTCAAATAACTTGTAGTTTCGAAGTAAAGTAATGATAAATAGCGGTGTTATCAAATGTTTGCAAAATTGGGGCCAGTCACAGCATAACCTTCAGTCCTTATCCACTAAATACATCACAAAGTCATAATGATTGGTGGATAGAGATACTATCAAACAGGAAATACTTCAAGCATAACCCACAGCATTGTTGACTGTTGATCAGCATCCAATCTGGATTAACGCCTTGGCCTGTCTTATCTACAGCATGGCAGGTAAATAAGTAAATACATCACGAAATCATTGGTAAATAACAAGGCTGGACATACTTACAGCATAACCCACAGCTCTGTTGACAGTTAACAAGCATCCAGTCTGGATTTGCTCGACATTCTCCGACATTTGCCCACATCTCGCAGTTTGAGTGTTTATCTGAACACGCTGTGGATCCAACAAATGAATCTTCAACTATTTGATACAAGGAATTGTATTTTCTAGTGCTGGTATGAGGACGAGTTTTCATTCAAAATTGCTTAATCAATACATGACAAATTTACATTTCTTGAAACCCGCGTTTCCCTCAATGTGAACATCAAAGTTGTGCATATTTTAGGGTAACTGGAGATTGGTCAGCCGTCAGTTGGCACGACTGCACAGAAGTGAAATTACGCGATCTGACTACAACGACAGTAAATGCGAGACTCATCGTTGACCTTTGGAATTTGGTACGAGTACATGATCCAACAACAAAAGCTTGCAATCATGAAGTTGTGTAAACCCAAGCCCACTTGCCTAACGCCGAGTGCTGAGAAAAATCTTGATTCGAAAGACCAAATCGTTCCCTGAATTGCGCGGATTCCATCGGGACAATACCCGGTTCGACACAACGAAAAACACTGGCCCTCGCGGATCGGAGATGGGGAAATCTTATTGGCTGATTTTAGTTACGGTCTCTCGGACTGTTCTTGTCATGAAGTAAACAGTGTAAAGCCTCGGAGCTCGATTTACTCGCTCTAACAAGCCACAAACCAGAAATGCACGACAAAAACCTTGCTAAGCGAGTGATCTTCTATCATATTCTAACATACCCATTCCCTTCTCAAATTTCTTTTCCAGTGGATGATACTCATAGTCGGTAATGTTTGTGAAGATTTCAATCTCCTCCTGATTTAGGGAAAAGTCAAGAGCCCGGAAATTCAGCTGAATGTTGCGTGGATTCTTGGACCGAGGAATCACTGCAACATTGACATGAATGGCCCAGCGTAACACGACTTGAGAAGCGACGAACTCGTAATGACTGGAAATCTCCAAAATCACATTTGAATGAAGTACTGGATTTTTTTCCAGACCATGAAAATAAACCCACTGTGTACCTTAAGAAAGAAAAGAAAGAAATAATTACAAGCAATGGGCACAACGCAACCAGATGGACAATAAACGCGCAAAGAAAGAACTTGGCAAATACGCAGCCATCTTAAAAGAAAGAACGCACATTACAACCACGTGGACAATCAGACATGCTTTGATGCTACGCTGGTAAATGATGAATGTAACTTAATAAGTTCTGATTCACCAACTCGTCATTTCTTCTATTACGTTCACTACCATTATTACTATCATTCGTCATCATTAAATCTGACTCTAAAACGAATCTATAACGATCTCTGCACGCCACTTATTTTACTTTACTGGACACTAACTATGATATTGACATGCCCTGCACCTGGTTCCTCTCCCGTAACTGCCCTTGCCACCGCTCTTAATTTTCTGTGACTAATATTATCTGCATCTTGTTTTTAACTATAAGTAATTAATTAGATTTAACTATAATTTTTAACTATAAGTAATTATTAGATTTATTATAATTTTTTATCAAATTTAAGATATTCTATCACTATATTTTACTAGTTTTTAGGGTTGCGCCTCGCATGGGTAATTTTATTTTCCCGTTCGCCCAATTCCTATTGGTCCTTTTCTTCTTTAATTATATTGTAATTTTGTGACCAATAAAGTTGAAAAGAGAAGAGAAGAGTATATAATTATATACCTTGACTTTCACCCAACAAAACGAGCACTGTGATTGGTAGTTTCTTGGTCACGTGCCGCTGATCAGATTCAGATGTATTCCGACCAGGATACAATTGCGCAGTTGTTGCCCGCGCGCTAGTTATGCCGTCTTTGTTTGTTTTTGCTGTACGATTGTTTTAGGTAAAGTCTAAATATATAATAAAGAACTTAATCTATGATCCCTCGGAAAACTAGTCAGTTTAGTTTCCCTCGAGTCCTCTCGAGTCCTCTCCAGTCCGGACTCTCGGGAAAGCAAAACTAACTGTTTCCCTCGGGACTATACATTAAGTGTATATTGTTGGATAACTTTAGATCACTAGGGTTCAATGAGGCCTCCGTTCAATGGTTGAAGGCTTACTTGACAGATAGAACACAAAGCGTGGTAGTGAATAGCTCAACATTTGATCCCCAATCCATTTTGTTTGGAGTCCCGTAAGGGTCCTTGATCGGTCACTTGCTATTTATAATGTACGTCAACGATGTAACCTCGGTGGTAAAACATTGTAAAAAAAATCCAATTATATGCACATGATACCCTCCTATACGTTACTAGTAGCTCTGTCACCGACATAGAATCCATGCTATCTGAAGATCCTAAGCATTATAATAGAATGGCTTAATATTGAGTACTTCCTCTATCTTAACCATAGCAAAGCTAATGTAATGCTGACTGGTAAACACCAGAGGCTTGACCAAGTTGACAGTCTTACAGTCCGAGCAAGGGACATTGTCCTATCACGAGTTTATCAGTTAAAGTATCTTGGCGTTATGCTGGATCCATGCCTCTCGTGGAATGACCACATAGATTATATCGGCAAAGCTTGGCATGCTTCGTAAAGCGCGCAACGTACTTCCACTTGAGTCATGTTTAACACTTTACAACGCCATGATACTCCCGGTTTTCGACTACTGCGCTGTCGTACGGGACTCCTGCAGTAAGGCTGACCGGGGGTACTTGGATAAGTTACACAGGCGTGCCGCTTGTCTTACTGAAGGCTACACAGTCTCACAATCGCTGATATCTCTCACCTACGCTATAGTCCCGCCGGAACTATCTAAAGTACATGCAAGTCTTTACAGTGCGTTTCACAAAACGTTTGACAAACTGGTTCCGAAGTTCGCTACGAAACTCAGGATGATTTAAATAAGTTTTGGTTTGGTCTAAAAAGGCACTTTAGATTGAGCCCCCGATACTTTAACCATACTTAGATGTTCCACTTTTTATCCGTTATAGATGGTTTTTCGTTGTTTTTTCTTTTCATCAGGGTCTCATTCAAACCAGCTTTGCTGAACTGGGCATCCCTGTATAAATATTGTTCAAATAAATAAAATAAATAAATTCGCGCACACAAGAATTCTTACCAAGTGTTGAATAACCAATGTATCGAATGCTGTGCTCCTGACAGAATGTTCTAACCCTTTTATCTTGATGAAACGGGTCAAACCAGTTTTGTACAGCAGAAACTGGTACAGAAGCAAGGTCAACAAGTTCTTTCAGGTCGTCAGTGTCAAAGTTACTGACACCCAAACTGCGCAGCTTGCCCTTCTTGTGCATTTCTTCCATGGCCTTCCAGCTTTCCTGCCATGTACCTTTGGGTTCCCCTAAAACACAACAACAGAACATTGCATGATGTTTTGCCCTTACTTGACCACTTCTTGATTGCTTGGACAAATTTTAACACAGTTTTTTTTTTGGCCCAACCAACAGTCCAAATGGAATTCTTAATCAGATTTAAAGGAATTCTGAATCAAGCTGAGTAGATTGTTAAACAGAATCAGGTTCAGATGATTATAACTCGACTATTCAATGAGTCAGAGTCTATAAATTTTAAGATTCCTAGAGATGTGCACAGTTCACAAGTGCAGTATACAATAAAATCAAATGACCACTTTTAAATGGTTCAAGAAGTTTTAGAAACTAGACAACAGAGGGGCCAACTGGAATCAATAACACTATACTGTACTTGTATTTCTTGTAATTTAAGCTACTTGCACATATTATGTAGTCCCTAGGATCTTGTTGTTTCAAGGCAATTAAGCCATGTCTATTTCTTCATTTTAACAGTTAACTCAAACATCTTAATTTTAAGCATGGAAAACCAAAAGTCAATACTGAAAATGACCATATATAATTCTTACAGCAATGTAAGTAAATCAAAGCTTTGAACTTTTCCAAACCATCAAGAAGCAGAGTTAAATTCAGGTGTCACTTGCCTTCCTCACAGGTTAAAAAGAAATCATCACAGAATTGGCTATGAATCAGGAACATATCTATGTAGTCTGTCTTCAAGGATTGTAGTGACATTTCAATGGCTGCTAGTGTGGATTCATAGCCCAAATATCTGGGATGGAGCTTGGTCATGATAAATATTTCCTGGCGTGGAATCCCACTTTCAGCAATGGCTTCAGCTACTTGAGGTTCAGAGTCAGCATATCCTTGTGCAGTGTCAATCATTCTGATTATACAATCAAGCATTATCAAAATCAAATTGTTACTAACAGCAACATAGAGCCAGATGTTATTATCATACCGGTAATATAAATAATGTTCTCACAACTTAACATTTACCGATACTGTACTCCCTCTCAGAGGAAAAACAACTTGAGCATTTTTAACAAGATGTCTTGGTCTAGTCATAATCATCTACTTAGGATTCTTTTACTTGTTACCAAACTATCATTCTTTAGATCTAAAGGACTAAATTTCATAACTACTGATTTAAACAAAGCTTTTTTTGAAAGACACGTTTTTAGGTAATTCATGGATTAGTATACAGAACACTATTATTATCATCATTTTCATCATTTTCATTATTTTCTATTCACCTGTAGCCAACCTCTAGAGCTGTCTTGACTGCACCTTTTGTGTTCTCCATTAAAGTGGCTGTCCCAAATCCCATTACTGGCACTGCATAGCACACAAAATAGCCACACTTGAGCACAAGTGCATGTTGCAGCAGGCAATATGCATTATTGACCAAGTGCCATGTCAAGATGGCTGCATGTTGGCCAAGTTCTTTCTTTGTGTTTTTATTGACTGAAATGTGGTTAAGCTAGGCCAGTAAAAATGTAAAAAAATGAGGTCAATATCCAGCCATTTTGACTGAAAAAGCTTGGTCAACAAAGGAGTTATATTACTGCATTGCCACTTTGCTTTGTTTTGTTTCATGGGATAATGGGGGTAGTAGCAGGCAAGGTAGGGCCGTCTTCCCTGGTAAAGTAGCCAATCAGAACTCAGAATTATAATGAGTGTAATGCAATGTAAAGATATACGCATTCATGTAGAAACTGAAGTGAGAAATGCGATGTTCAGATTCTAGAATCCAATCAAGGAGGACAGGGGACAGTGAAAATTAATTCTACAAGAATAAAATCAACTAATAAACCATAAAGAAGCTTAAAATGAGAATGACCACTTGCCCAGGAGTTCATCTAAAATTGCTGTTATCTCCCATGAGCATGTCTTTGGCCACTAAAATTTTGGAAATTGCAACAAAATTCTCTAATTAAAAGCAGTTAAAGTTCAGTGACTTCATGTTTCATTTTATTTCAAGCTCAGATTCTGAAGCTAAAACATCATCATATGTTATTCATATTTGGAATAACTGATTCAGTAGTAACCCATGACTTTGTCTCAGGAATTTAGTAAAAGGAATCTTAGAAAACAAAATGAACTGTTTCCCTCTGGACTTGACACTACATGTTTTTTTGCATAATGAAGAATTGGACTTACTTGTGTAGCCACTAGCAAGTTTGACGTCTGGTGGTCTTTCATTCTGTTTGGGAATCCTCAATGGACCAGAGCTTGGATCACTAGTATTGATCTTCAGAATAGCATTTAGAGCAAATTGCTCCTCTTGGCATGAAATCCTGTCAGGTTGTTCTTTCACCAGTTTATCAAACAATTCAGTCACCTATTAATGAATTTATTAGCTGTTAAATAATGAATATCATATTTTAAGCCTGGAAAATTTGTGAAAGATGATTCATTCAGTACTGTCACAGGTAAACTTTGAAAAGGAAAATCTGAGTTCAGGAGTCAAATCTATGACCTTCCACAGGGCTAAAAATTGCCGGTCGCATGGTCGCCAGTGGCGAATTGAAACTGACCAGGGCCACCAAAAGTTAAGGTTTGAACACCCAATGTGCAACTATGCCACTGAATTTCAAAAAGTTGCAATGTAAATTATGCAAGGTACTAAGTTAAAAATAAAACTCAATATGTAGTTTAATTGGACTATCTTTCTCTTTGTGTCTTTGTCTGGACTCTAAGATCATCCACTTTAGTGAACGTTTAGTTCTTAAGTGGAAATTCCAAGCCGTTTTCATAGTGATTTCACAAGCAATCCACATTCCTAACTTGGGGAAATAGAGGGCTACTTCAATTTGGGATGGGCCCCTGGGAATTTAAGGAAACTGGCCTGACTGGCCACCAAGCACTGAAGTTAATTTTTAGCCCTGCTTCCGATCACTAGCTTGGATGGTCTACCACTAGTGGGCACAGGGCCATTAAACTAGGTTCATGAATTTATTGGCTGTTTTTCTCATTCTTTGTAGCTTAGGGCAGTTCAGTGCTTTGAATAATATCATAAAGAGAAAAAAATAAAAGGAAAGTGAATACAAGGCAACAGAAATAAGCGAATAGAGAAAGAGGAAACCAGATGCAAGAAGAAAGGTACCAATAAGAAAACAATGCTCTAAATAAATGACTAAATCAGCCCCCAAAGTTTGTAACAATTAAACATAGGACAGTGCAGCTTGAGCAATGATGTCTTGACGAGAAAAGAGGAGAATAAAAGAGAAGTAGAGATATGGCAACAGAAATCTATGAAGAAAGCAATAAAATGAATGGAAACTAAAGAAAGCAAATAAAAGAACAAAGCTCCTAATAATTGCCTTCCAGAAAAAGAACTCATGATACCTTGGACACATCTGTATCTTCAGAAAGCCCTGCCGCTTGAAACTGGTCGTCAAAGTTGAACTGTTCAAACCAAATATTTAATGCAATATTGGGACTGTCATAAGATCGCACAATATGCCACCAGTACTGAGGAATGTAGAGCATATCACCTGTGAACAGCAGACATTAAGGAATAGTCAATGAATTATCTGACTCAACTTGAAGGCACAGTTCCTTCAGGCCACCCTCTTTTCAAACTTGCACACATAATAGTACATGTATGTTCTTAATTCTTTGATTTTTCAATGTAAAGGGAACATATTTTTCACAAAGAGTTAACTTATTTCCTATGCTGCAGGAAATTATGGCTACATTATGTAGACAGATTATGGCCTGGAAATTATGGCCTTCTTCCCAGGTTCTCAAAATCAATTCACTTTTTTGGAAGCAGTGTAACCATGTAGACTGGAATAAATCTACTTTTGCAAAAGGAAAGATGAGGCAAGCTGAAGAAGGCAAACTTAACTGTGTGTTGTTCCAATAATCAAACCAAAAACTACCAACCTTTGTTTAAAGTCACTTCATAAAATGGTACCTCAGCCACCTCAGGGTAAGTCTCTAAGTCCATCTTCTCTGGGTCAATAGGCAATACTCCTGGAACTATCTTAAACGTGTCGGCATATAACTGCTCACTAGAACTGCTGTTAACTAAAAATACTTTCTTTGTTCCTGACAAAACTGTAAGAACATTTTCATATCCATCGTGATGGAAAGCGGAACTTGCATTGCCGCTGTTAAGTAACAAATTCAGGTTATTGATTTTTGATGAGATTTCATGGCAGTTAAGAAATGATGGTAAAAGGATGTCGTCAACCATGGCAGTACTTGGAGGAAAAGCTGAATCCAAATAAACATCTTCAGATTCAAATATTTTGAGAAATTCACTGAGCTGCAGAGGTTTTCTAACTGGAAACTCATTCTTGAAATGTTTGCGATATTCAACAGTGAAAATGTCTGATCCAAACTTTGTTGCAAGGTAAGATATGTTACCCCAGTGTTGGACTGAAGGCCAATGATTGGCTCCACCCCTGAGGACCACAGGTTTTCGTTGATGAATAAAGTTGTGATAAAAGTCAGCACCACTTGGGGCATATTTCAGACTTGCTATTTCTCCTTCGGAAGATTTGTGTTGACCAAATGGCTTCAGATGACCTGGAAGCAATGCAAGAAAAACAAATGAGACCAGGGAAGTGATAGGACAGTTCTGGAACTCAAGACTAGTTGCTGCACATCAAAAAATCAGCTCTAGGTTCTGTGTCAGTCAACTGGCACATTACAAATGTATGTACTATCACCATACATTAATTAGATTGCTCACAAATACCATATGTACAGAAAAAGAAATGTAAGGCTCACTAAAAGGCCTTATTTGTATACTCAACACGAATATTCTATAGAGACCCTTTGCTAAAGATTGACAAACTGTTGTGAATCACAAACAAACAGGTAAAGAGGGCTATGCACTCCAAACTTGAGTTTAATACTAGGCTCCTTAAAACATGGTTTTGCCTGTATCTGGTGTGACTATTGTAACTTTTGAGGAACTACACTATAGTACGCTGTACTGCACTCTCTAGCATTAAATTGGAATGGATTAATGCTGTAAAGAATTACACAGGGAACCTTCTATCTTGAAGAATATTGTATTTTAGTCCTATAAAATAAACTAATAAGACACTGACTAATATCCTGCTATGATGAGCATGTGCTTCAACATAGTCAACTAACAGTATTTGCTATAGGACTGGCTAAACAAGCAAACAATTAAAATAAACCAAATCCTGTATTATGATTGACTAACAAAGTGGGCAAGCTAGCGCCACTATGTTTTAATTGCTTGTTTGGGACTTCCTGCATATCCTTGCAAGTAAACCTTTCGCTATTTTGGCTAGAAGTAAATCCTTGTTTCGATCAAGATGAATGCATCTTGGCCTTGTTTTTTGTTTTAATATCTCACTTTTCACTGCTGATAATAATGACAGGTAGTTTTCAAAACACTGCATCTTTATCCATCATTTTTGTTGTGAAATGTTACTCCAAAACACCCTCCATTAGTACCATAATTGGGAATCTGGTATTTTTTCTTGTGGTATGTACCGAAAGCTCCATAGAATGAATAGAATAGTCAAAGAAACATGAGTGGAAGTTTGGGAGAACGAGAAATGCTGTGGGAACACAAGCCAATACGTGAGTGTTTCCACAGCTTTTCAAGTTCTCACAAACTTTCACAAGTGTTTCTATAACTCGATAGAAACACGAAGAAAATGTTTCCTATTTCTTTTAGAAAAGAGCCTACGATAACTTTTTTGTGTTTCTATCGAGTAATAGAAACACAATTTTTAACCAATCAGCATGCATATTTTCCTTGGGATATTATCTAAAAGACAATGCATGTCATATGCCTTCCTCTAAACATGCTAAATTTATCTCATAAAATGTGCAAACTTATAAAAAGTCTTTTGTTCTCCATCAAAAATCTTAATCACAAATCATGACAAATGTGGTTTCAGCTTGTTTTATAAGTACTTTACAAATTTAAAATAAAAAAAGTAAAAACAAATAATACATAACCTGATTCACAAAGACCACATGTAAATGTTTATAATAAAATGATTTTTACCGAACAATTGGATCTAAAATGGAGAAGTTCTATTTATTAATGCATTCTTTTTTGTACAGGTCAGCTATCGGTAAGATTTCCGCACAGGTCCTTACTTCATTATGCATGCTGAAGCTGTCTTGTCTGGCGTAATGCACGTGCAAATATTTCTTGTGTTCGAAGAACGAAATAGTATAGTTACAGAAAGCATAATAAAGTAGGGACCTGTCCGGAAATCTTACCCAACTTTTTCCCATAGCATTCCGGAGATATACAGCGCAATTCAATATCATAGCTACGTACAACCTTATTGCAAACTGAAAGAAAAGGAAAAGGTCTCATTTTACTTATTAATACATGAAAGAAACTGAGCAGACAATATCGTTTAATAAGCCGACACATGCTGTAGTCCTTTCTAAAATTCACTCCGTAAATACCCCGTGCTAATAAACTACTGGAATAAGCATACAAACAAAACATTGATGTCAAACTTCAGTGGCAGGCAATTAAGAGGACTCTATAAGCATCAACAAAAATTGGTAGAATAACTTACCTTCTTTACTAGCACCAGGGCAACCATCTTTGTGACAAAATTCAAGAGATTCTGCTCTCAAACAAATGGGCAGATGAACAGCCAGAAACGCGATTAACAGCCCACTGGCGGGAAAATATCTTCTACAGCGTGAAGTTGACGTAAACCACATGGTGAAGTAAAACAGTTAAGTTGCTTTAGGTCCTGAGAGGCACTGATATTAGAGAACACACTGAAAGCTACCTGAAAAATACGAAGAACAATAACTTTTTAAACCCGAGCTGTTATCTTGGGGCCAGCTGGTTTTCTTAGACATAATTGAGGAAGTTTGAAGTTAAATTTCCATATTCGAACGACATGGGAAGTGGTTCACAATAAATGGAAGTGAGACAAAGTAAGGAGAATAGTCAGGAGAATATACTACTTATCAGGACAAGTTGAAATCAGCTTCCGGTTTACAGACCGCTTGCGAAAACAGCTGATAAAACCCATCGATAATTTGCTATTCCAGTATCTCCAACAACCTTCCACCACTACAGCTGATGGAAAAGAAAAAAAGGATTGAGTTTAGACACCATTTTGAATTACTATGCAAATTATATTGATTCAGTGGTAGAATATTGATGAATCCATGGGTGATCAATTACCATATTCTTCTTTGACTCACTGAGAACAACTTCCTCACTTGAAAGATGGCAGTACGAGTTCGTACAGCATTGACTATTCTTCTAATTTCGACCAAATTTTGCCGTTGCCAGTACGATTACGATTCGTTTGTGTGGGGTTCTAATAACAACATCAAATTTGGAAAGGCTCAACCGATTGTAGAGGTAAAAGTTTCGGACTATCTTTGCATCAAGCCAGTGGTGTTAAGGCCAGTTTAAACGATTTCAACATTTGCTTCAACATGCATTCAATACTTTGTTGAACCAAATGTTCCGTGCGTTTGAACAGGTCGTCCAACATTGTTGAAAGCGTGTTGAATCAAGTTTGAATCGGTTTAAACTTTCATTCAACATTGATTCAACTTTTCCTTTGTTCTCGGACATGTCGAATGGTTTTGAAGCCGTTTGAACACTCTGTTCAACAATGTTGTAGACCACAGCATGCTTACAGCAGGCTGCAAAAGTCAATATGGCGTGAATTGTTCACGTAAACTGGGAAGATTCTCCCGAAGATGGAAGCCAAATGGAATCAAATCAAAAGCTCCCGAGCGCGAAACGAAAATTAGGTGAGAAAAGTTGTAGAGCTTTTAAGGTTTCCAGAAAATGCGCCTCATCATTGATCGGCGACAAATCAATGTGGCGGCTCGTAGTTTATTGTGTGGCTTACACGAGGTGTGTAGCCACATTATGGCATAATCGGATTTATTTATTTGTTTATTTATTTATTTATTTATTTATTTGGCCTCGAGAGTCGAACTCCTGTCACGTGGTCTCGTAAGCCACACATACAACATTGTATAACATGGCCCGGCGCGTGAATCGATCCTAAGTTTTGAAGACATGGTTTTTATCTTTTATAAAGGAAGTACATCCTTTTCTGAGCTCACAACGGAAATAAGTATTCCTGAAGAATAACCTACCACCAAAAAAGAAGACAAGGAGGCCTTAAAAGCAGCGGAAAGCCGTTTCGCGTTGCGATTTCTTCGATTTCACGGACAGTACCTAAATACGGCCCTATTAAAGCCGAATCTCGGGCTTCAAACGGACTTTTACATATAAATACAAGACCAGAGTAATCGCTAAAGCACAGTAAATGTTGTTTGCAAATGTTGATTTGCCTTTTGCCAACGTGATCATTTGAACCAATCTCCAGTGACTCTAATTTTCATTGCAATTTTCTGCCGAGTAATCGCTTTGAACAAACACGGAGTGTCTTTTGCACGAACGCAATATAATAGAAAGTTTTATGCCTCTTATAGCAAACAGGTAGTTTGTTTTTGTAAAGGTTTTGGCTGGGAAAGCTATGTTGATTTTTTTTTTTTTTGCCTTTGGCAATTAATAGTATATTTCTAAGCCTAAAACACTTGAAAACACACTGGGGTTATTCTAATCATGCGGTCACCCATCCAAGTACTTAACTTCGGTGATCGGCAGAGCATCGGTGTTTTCTGTGGTATAGTATTCATAGAAGGCCATTATTTTTTACATTAGTTTCAGACCGAAGTCCATTGAGTATTCCATAAGCTCATCTGTCTGGTAACTTTCGCCACTTCCCTTATTTCACCCATGATTTCTTTTCCTGTTCGCATTTACTAACTATGGCAGGTTACTGTAACTGGTCAATTTTTGTCAACTGATTGTGATCATGGTTAACCATGCCTTATAGGCCGGTTCATCCCACGGAAACGCACCTAAGCGTCTTGGTTATTTATTAACTTTTTTATTTATTTATTTATTTCGGTATACGAGAGTTAAGCGCCTGTCACGTGGTCTAATAAGCCATACATGTATGCATTGCAGACCTATTTTCTACTATCTGGACCAAACAGTCTTGTTTCCAGTTCTTAGTTCCTCGCAATCAAATGTCGAGCAAGTGTTGGTTCTTTTTTGGCGCAATGTTGGAACAGTTTGAACGGCCTCCGCACAACTTTGTTTTTGCGTCCAACATTCGTTCAACGAATGTTGGTCAAATGTTGAAACCGTTTAAACGGGCCTTTATTGTTGACTCATTTTATACTCGAATGGTCGTGTTAATGTAGAGAAGACTGCTACAAATGCGACAGAACGAGGAGTAAACACAACGACGTCTATCATATTTTCTCTTGGTTTAGAGATAGTATTTGCGTTCTTCTGTAGGAGTCCCCACTCGAGGTCGACCTTACTCCAAAAATCAGCCACCGCTACCAAACAACTGATGGGCGAAACATCTTTGTATTTGACGACCTCTTCAAGCCAGTCACGCTACAGACATTTTCCAACTATCTCAATACTGATTTGGGCGCGTGGCAGTTTAATCTCTATGAACCATATGATGGAGGCATTGAAAAACCAACAGATAATGTTCCTTGGATAAACCAAGTGGACTGTTTGGAATTTCTGAGATCCTCGACAGGTAGAATCATGCAAAAGGCTGTAATGGACGCGGCGGGGACCAAGGTTTTGCACTATCCATACAAAGTCAGAGCGAAACTTGTACGGCGAGGTGACCATACCAAACTCCACACTGACGCCAACAAAACAGACCACGAATATTCAGCAATGTTATTTCTGAATCCAAAGTGGAGGAAGAATGATTATGGAGAGCTATACTTGTATGTTTTTTTGTTTCTTTTGAATAAGCAAATAATTTTGAGCACGCGGTCGGTAGAAGACATGGCCGTAGCCAGAAAAAATTATGACTGAGGCAGTGTCCATCGTTAAGTTCCCTTCCTAGGTGATCACAGTGTTGTGACGAGTCTATTTGAACACCGAACTGAGATCACGCATCATTAATTAGACAAAAATTCCGTATTTTATTTCCAAAATAACTGGGACAAGTGCCTCGGTTTGCTACTATTGGCTACGGCCTTGGAAGGTAGATATTCGGTAGTATCTTTTAATTAAAAGAAACATATCACGACCCGGCGCTAGCTAATACGATCAGTTTTGCCCCCTTCTCGGCTGAATATGAACAACTAAAGCTGCATGTTTTCGGGATAGGAAAAAAAATTTTTTTCGCCTAAAAAAACATTGTTTCCGAAATCGCGCGATGAGGTGCGACACGTCACTGCTCCGGAAAATATCGGACGAAAAGAAACAGTGGTGTTTTGACGAAAAACCCGAGGAATTTTCAATGTCAAAATGTAATAAGGGTAAGTTGAAGCCACACATCTGCTCACTGAGGCGACAGTGGTAGAAGGGATAAAACTCTGTTGCTACCAAAAAAAATAGATGAAAAAATTGAGCTCAAAAGCCAGCAGCCATGGACAGTGCGCAGATGTGTGGCTTCAACTTATCCTTATTACATTTTGACATTGTCATATCAAGCCGCAACCCACAACCCTACCATCTTTCATCACACCGAGGAATTTTCAGTTGAATTTCGAGTGCAATAATTGACACCGCTTTTTGCGGATGCAGCCTTTTCCGATTTCTCATTAAAATTTACTTTAGGGAAGTACTGAGTTTTCTTTAAGTAATATAAGAAGAAAAGGTTTGAAGATTCAGTTTAATTTTCCACTTTACAGTTGTCTTTTCCTACGGTCTCAAGACCTCTTAGTACAAGACGGTGCACACGTAGCCCAAGCTTACTGTTGGAGTTGATTTACTTGAGTTTATAGGGGAATTTTTGCCTTAAATCTAAATAGAATTCAATAAGAATACTCACAGTGTCTTCTTTTGCTCTGGACATTTTCTTGAATGAGTTTCAGACGATTTCGTGCTGATTTTTGGTGGGCAGACAGAGAGAACCGTGAACAAGGCCTATTACAATGGACTCTATTGTTATTCATCAGTATGTTAATGAAGAGGACGGGTATTCTGACGGAGTTTCTTGCGGAAACCGAAGTGTATAGTCATGGCTACGCCCTGGAGCCATACTGACCCTGTTCTTACTGGACGAAACAAAAACATTCAAAAATGGTGACCAAATGACGCGAAGGATCCCTAATAATTTTTCGTTGACGTTGTAATCGTATGTTCTGTTTACCCTTTTTTTAAGAACGAAGATCAGTACGAGGTGAATTTGTTCTCGGACTTGTACTCGTTGTTAATGCAAAAACTTTCAATAGGAGTACTATGTTTGTTGTTACTGTCTTGGAAGCGTTGTTAATTATTTGGTGCGGGCTGAACTCCCAGAACTCTAATTAAAGGATCGGAGCAGTACAATATAATAATTTGTATGACGGTTTTTTGGCTCATCCTCGGTGTAAAAACCTGTTACGTTCACGAACGACGTAAAACAAAGAAAACAAAAGAGAAAAAACAATAGATGCTAGGAAAATAATAGTGAAGAAACAAAGAAAAACTTCACAGGTTTTTACACCGAGGTAAACCCGATTTTTTTCTGTGCTCAGGTTTGATGAGGACAATGAAATTATAGCAGGAGCGGTTCCTAAGTATGGTCGCGTGGTTGTATGGCAGAGCTCCGTGTCGTATCTCCCCAGACCCCCCAGCTTGAACTTCAAAAAGGGCCAGTTGCTACTCCATGTACAATTCACAAAATCTAAGGACAAGGTGCTCAGTAGCCACGCGGAGAAAACAGCAGAAAAGAAGGAACGCGAGGTGGTTTATGCGGCAGGATTTGTGGGTAGCGACAAACCTCCGTCGCTAAATCTCGACGTCGCCCAACATAAAGTTTCTGAACACAGCTCCATCGGAGGAAAGAGAATTTTTGTTTTCGATGATCTCTTTTATAAAGACGATCTGGACACACTGAGAGCGTTTATATTAAAGTACGGTACATATTACTATGATGATAGTGATTTGGGACTGGATGAAGACAATGACAATGTGCAGTGGATTGCGGGCTTTGAGATTGATGACTACATACAGAGCAGGTTGTGGAACACTATGCAGCAGGTTGGTATAATGTATATAGTGGATAGGTTTTGTGCATAATTTGTTCATTATATTACAGTGCAGCGAACTCAACCGGGACCACAAACACTTTGAAACTTAAAGCAACGGTTCTCGTTTTTGATCGGCTAATGAACTAGTGAAATCAGACTTCTTTGTTGTGACTGTTTTTTAATTGGCTAACAAACTATCGAAGTCAGACGCCTTTGTTAGAGACGTGACCTGTGATTGGCCGATTAATGTCGGATGGCCCCGGTTGAGTTCGTTGCACTGTAAAATATAAAGAATATAACACACGCTCTGATTGGTCAAGCTGAGTTCGTAATAACATTATTATGCACGCGGCCTACTACCTGCGTACATCTTTTTTCAACCTATATCGCAAATGCTTAGAATTGCAGAAAATTGAATCTTCAATACTTGTCCGTTTGCAGTGCAAATATGCGATTTATTTCATGCAATCAGATTTTTTAAACTTTCTTGAAGTTTGCTTGTGTGTGATCATAAAGAAAAGTGTTATGTAATCCCTCACTCCAGGGCTTGAAGTACGTATCCGGAGGTAAAGATAAGTGGTTTCCATACGATGTTTCATGCAATCTGATAAGAAGTGCGGACCATACCCGTATCCACCGGGACTGCGAACATTACGAGGATGAATGGACCTTCCTTATTTACCTGACACCGAACTGGACCAAGAACGACTACGGCGAGACGGCATTTTATGAGACTTCAACAGATGATACGGAAATTATCACTGAAGTCAGACCGAAATACGGACGAGCTGTTATCTTTCAAGGTGCTCATTTTATTCATTTTCTTGAAAGGTTCTTAGAATTGGTCGCCTCTGGGTCGTGTTCTGATAAATTTTTCCCAGAGGTTTTTTCTAGTTTATTATATCGTGGATCTCGTGGATTCACGTGGAATTGGAATGGTGGGTCAGAATTGTCACGGATAACGGGTAACAAAAGAAATATCGGAGCTAATAGCAACCTTGGATTTTCCATGTAATTATCGTCTTGAAGTTTCGTTCTGACGGTAACTAATCACAGTCGTGGTAATTATCACTTGAATAATATTGCTAAATTTTAAGTTAACATTTTATCCACGAGCTTACCATTGGGTACCTTTGATTCAAACCGTTAATGATATATTAAGCGCTGCAGAGCTTTTTTATTCCTCCTGAGGAGCAACGCTTATTCAAAATGGACACAGTTGTACGATTGAAATCAGCTAAAACTCAAGATGATCACAATTTTCAAAGTTAACATGATTAAGACAGTAGTTGCAATAGGCCGATTCTGGGCCAAGTTGGGCGTGGTCAATTTTTTGGGTGTGGTCCAAAATTTTTGTGCATAATTAATTAGTTGGGTCTTGGGTTGTTCGATTTTTGATCGATGATTTTCTTTAAGGGTGTCAATTTTTTCTTTAGGATCGTCGAGTGGATGGGTGGGGTTTGGGTCGAGTTTGGCATCAAAGTGAAATTTTGGGTTGAGGGTGGGAGGGGCTAGGTACAGCTTTGAGAAATGGACATCTATTTTGGAATGAAAACGTCATTTGATTTTACTTATGACAATGGAGATCGTTTAGGAGTTAATGATTTTCTAGAAGAAAACAAATCAGACATATTATATAGGGTCTCTAGGTTCAATCAATGTTTTGTTGAGAAGGTTCGTCTTGTATTTACTATGGCGTATTTTCCTATCGATGATAATGAGATAGTATATGAATATTCAAAAGACTTTGATAAGTTGTGTAATGATGACATCGTTAAGAATTTATGTAAGGGTGCCGAAGATTTAGACTGTGGAATGGTAGATTTTGATCTTGAACAGCCATATTCTCCTGGTGATCTACTTATTGGGGATCTTTATGTTTCTGTGTATATAAGTTTCAAAGATGAGTTGTTACATGAGGCTTGTAAGGGCATACACAGACGTATTTTCCTAAATGATATTTGGGAAGAGCTTATGTCTGTGGCATGGCATCCAAGTAGGTTTGTATATTGGTGTCTTGATGTGGAAGAGTTTCAAGAGTTGAAGGAGCGTTGGGGGGCTTATTGGTAATCGTAAGGAATTATTATTTTTGTAACATGGATCGTGTTACAAAAGTTAAGTAGGGTGTTAATTGGTTTAAAATTAGTTTAATCAATAAGTATATGGTGATAATATGGTAAGGAGGTGTGTTCATGGCGAAGTAAAGTATAGATGTGGGGCTTGTGGTAATGATCTTAGTTGTGTTCATGGTAGAAAAAAGACTTGTTGTAAGGATTGTGGGACTTATATATGTGTACATGGTAAATATAAATGTGGATGTAAACGGTGTGGAGCTTCTAAATTTTGTAAGCATGGTAAAGTTAAGTATCTATGTGACGTTTGTGCATGGTGGGCTAGGTGATAAGTTATCAAAAGACATTTGTAACGTGTTTCACGTTACAAAAGTTCACTTGATCATTAGACATAAACGACTATAACCTCTCTTTTTAGTTTCCTGGCTATCTTAATAGCTGATTTAGTGCCTGGAGAGTAGATACGAGAAGGTAAGGCTAACACATGTGTGACAGACTCCATAATCTCTCTATTGCGTATTGGGCCAGCCGCCTTGCCATAATAGTCCCATTGGGGTTCAATCATCTTGAATGGGATGTCGTTCTCAATAGCAAAATCTCTAGCCATTTCATCAACCCCATCTGCACCACCAGATACGATCAATTCAATGTCTGAGAGTTCTAACTTCCATTTCTTGAGGGCTTTATGTATTTGCTCTTTCAAGAAGAACATGTCATCAAAGTATCTACTGCCAACGATTGCCAATGATGTCATGATTTACGAAGTCATGATCTATGGATTGGGTATCTCAATTTTTATCTGAATAACAACCAAGCTGTAGTTCCAACTCCAAGGATTAATACTATCAGGTTGGTTTCATGATTAGTAGTTGTTTCTTCTGGTGAAGATTTTTTGATTACAGGTTGAGGATCAATCTTTGGTGTTGGTTGTTTAGTCTCTACAGTTGCATGTGGCAACTTGACTTTTGAAGATCCTAGATTATTGCTTATTCCCACAGTCTTAGTCTCCAGGTTTATATTTGTGTTAGCACCAAATTTCATCTCATCAGTGGCCTTCATTAGGTTGTTGTTATACCCGACTACACTCTCTGTGTTTATGATCATATTACTCGGCATCAGCCACACTCCAGGAGCAATAGCCAAATCAAGCCTTAACTTAGCTTCTTGAGTGGCCAGCTGATACCTTTGGATCGAACTTGAAATGTCATTCTCGATCACACTACTCTCAAACAGGGCCAAAAATTCTTGTTGAGTCTCGATCGCTCCACCACCAGTACCTACAATTGAGTTTCTAGTGTTGACTTGAGCCCCCAATACACAGTAAACAAAGGCCTCAGCAGATCGATTCAATCTGCCAAGTCCAGCTTTAGTGAGTCCATAGCCACTAGTTGGTATGAACCAGGCATATTTATAATCAGCAAAGTCATCATTACGGATGAATGAGATGAGGTCACCCTTTTCCTTCTTACCCCCATCATCAGCAAATTTACCACCTTCACCAGGCCACTGATCAGCCTCTTCATCATAATTCCTTACCATATGGACATTTTGGTATCCTCCACCTACTCCATGGTATCCAGCACCATAATCAAGGAATATGTCACCCAAACCACCGTTTCTTCCACCTTTCCATCTGAAATCAGAGTTGTTTGAGATGCCAAATTCAGCGCATAATCGTTGATAAGCGACCTTACTGTAAGGGTTGTTGTTTATTACAAAAGGTTGCTCATCAGGTAGTGGAAGACTCAGTTCATACAATATCCGTCTTATGGTGAAGTATACATGAAACTTGATGAAGCTACTCACGACTTTGGGGTAGTTGAGGCTCTCGAAAGGGCTTATTCCACAACCAGAGGTCGCACACCATACTGCAAAGTTCAGTTGTTGAGGCCAATAGTTCATATCGGGAGCGTTCAACCACTTTCGACTTTGTTTACCAGACTTGAAAGTTACAATTTGGGAGGTAAATACGTTACGCATCTTGGCGGTGAATTTTTTTGTGTTGGACACGTATATGTCTAATGATGTAAGCATGGTTGTAGTGTTGCTTGTGGGGTTGTCAAAGTCAACGGCAGGTATCGGGTAGTATCGATTGGTCATGGTTAGGCTCTTTGGGAACGAGTTCAGTGTGTCATCATCAGTCAGTCCAAGATCAATCCAGAGTAGTAATTTCAAACCTGGTCGTAGTCCATCAGTCCATGTCTTTCCAGAAGGGTCATCATAGGACATGATTGTCATACCGTTATGTTTCCATCTGATGTAACCTCCATATTTATCAGTCACAATCAGTCCCTTTTGATCAAGCTATCTCGACTTTGTTCAATCTTCTTCAGGCTTGCCAAGTCTTTCTTGTTCTTATCAATCTCGTCTTTATATACTTTCAAATCATTCAACAAAGTTTCTGCATATAGTCTTGCATCAACCTTTTCTTTCACCGCAGTTTAGAGATAACTCTCACTTTCAGCGATTCTGGTTTGATGTCGTTCAATTATACCTCTCAACTCTTTCTCAAGTGTAACATATCGATCAATTTCGAATTGACTTGTTTCCGTGACTGCTCTTAACCCGTCTAATGCATTACGTAAATCCTTAATTTCTTCATTGGCTTCATTCAAATCAGCAATTAGTTTATTATTATTCAGAACAAGATTCTGAGAATCCATACCAATTGATCTCTTGATTGTCTCCGGGAGTCGGTCATACTTCACCAAATCCCCTTTGGAGTCAATAAGTAAATGCTCCCTATTGTTGGATCGATCAGTCAGTCTAACCCAAACCCCCTCATCATCGATTCTTGCACTGAATGGTGAATTTAGTGGGTCGAAATTGTAGAACTTCTCTTCTATCTTTTTGAAAGCGCGAGCCCTATTGTCTTCTTTACTTTCCACAATCAGTGGAGATTCTTCATCAATTGGATCTAGGTATATAGTGTCATCACCATCATCACCACCTGCAGCACCAGGCTCTTTTAATATAGTTGGATCAAGGGTATCGTCGGTGTCCATATTAGTGTTCAAATATGGAAACCTCTAAATTAATTCAAAAGTCTCGTATATTCATGTCGTTTGGGTCCCATACTTCATCGCGGAAACCAGTCTTTGAATTACAGTCTGGTATCTTTCTAATTATAGCAATGGGCAAAACACGTTGTTTGAGTTCACTCTTGGCAATAGCTATAGGATTGAAATCAAATGGCCAGTCTATCACTGGTTTATTACCCATCTTCAATTGGTCAGCTCTAAATCCTACCAAACGAATATATTCATGTGGGGTCATTGTGTCATCTGTTATTTTGTCAGTCATTATATCCACTTGCTGGCAATATATCCCAAGGCTAACATCCCACCAGAAACATAAACCATTTCTCCAGTCTTTTGATCTGAATTGGGTCGGTAATAGTCAGAGAATTTGGGGGGATTACCGATTTGATTGTATAATCTCAGCGCTTCATCCGTCTTTGATATGTTCTCAGAGGCTTGATCCTCATCACCCTTCCTACGATTCTCAAAGTCAATATAAGCCATTCGTTTCTCTTGATAAGCAGCATAGTCTTTCTGGAACTTCTCCATGGCTTTGTCATGCCTTTCTCTTTCAAGTTGGAGATCAGTTGAAGATGAGCCGCTAATGACCTTTGCTAAATAATTTCCACCAATGAAGGCTGTTGCATTGAGGATTGCCCCTCCAAGCATGATTGTTATAGTCGCCATTTAAGCATTTGTTGTCCTAATTCTTAAACAATTTTAGCGCATGCGCAGTGACACAAAATCGACACTTAGAATTTTTCAGGCTAAATTTGTTGTCATCATTACTTATTGTTCTTGAAAAGTTTCAAGACTGGATATAAGAATGCGATCATTGTCAGCATTCCAAACGTAAATGATACTAATGTGTGCGGTCCAACCCTCTCTTTTACCTTCTCAACATGCTCCTTTTTTAGGCTTTTCATTTGATGTTCAAGATCATGTTTGAAGTTTAAATCATTACTCTTAAGCTCTTCCAGGATGTAATCATAATATTTAGGCTCTTTGTGTATGAAGTATGGTCTCACATAGGCATACCATTTCAATAAGTCTATGATGTTATCGCTTAGATTTATATGCCTATATGATGGGTTTGAATCTTTATTATATTGCCATTCACGATCCCCTATCCAGTCAACTATTGATTCTCTAACATGTTGCATAAATTCAAGTTTGAGGTCTCTACCTGCAAACCCTAATATGTTATTGAGCTGATTGTCTTCAGGCATATTTAGACACTTGTGGGTAGTATCTTCTGATCCTCTAAATACCTTTTGACATATATGGCTATAGCCAGCAGAAGAACCCATTTGACATAGTTCATGATATTGGTCGTTGGGTCGCCGATGATCGACTCCCGAAGAGCCTTTTTGACAAGCCAGCCCATCCCAGCCGACAATCCAATGAGCACTGCAGAGTCAGTAACTGTCTTTACGAGCTTATTCTCAGCCATTTGTGATCATAACAGATCATCTTTTAAACCGTTTTCCTCTTCTTTTGCGGGCTGACTTTCTATGACTCCGGGCTGTGGTGGTGAATTGAATAGTGTCGGCACATGCAGATCAGCTATCCTATCTCGATAGTTTGTCCATAGGCTATAGGCAGCGAGGCCAATTGTGCCTATAGTCAGGATAATAGTTTGGGATGACATATATTTTGGTATCCAATCACCAGTTCCACCAACAGACACACCCTTCTCCTCTTCCTTTTCACTCTCTTCTCTTTCCTTCTTTTCCCTTTCCTCCTCACGCTTCAAAGCTTCTCTAGCCCTCTTATTCTTTTCTGATAACGTTTTACCAGCCTGAACTCTCTTGGGGTCTTTGACCTTTGTTTTGACAGAGGGTTCTCTAGTGATTTGCTCAACTTGGTTTGCGTCTTCAGACATGTTGTGAGTTAATCTAGTGTAACCTTTAAGTCTCCTAGTAAGCGTCATACTAGGAAACTAAAAACTTTCTATCTATTAAAAAATCCAAACCATAGTTGCAACTGCTGCTGTAATTGTTAATACTTTTATTAGATTAGTGAGAGTAAGAATCTTTGTCGCTGTATGTTTCACTTCCTTATCAAACCCTGAATACACTTCTTTCCCATCTCTAAATAACATATACTTTACTTCCTTCTCACCCTCATCATTTTCCAATTGCAAGCCAAAGTATATGCCTCCATTATCATGTAACACGAAATAGGCAGTCTTCACTCTACTATCCTTTCTCATCTTTACAACTACATTGGTTAATGCGTTTGATAGATTAGTGCAATTACAGGTCTTTACTTCCTCATCATCTTTCGATAACACATATATGTGTATATCCCCATTATCCTTCGGTTTGATATACCCATGCGTGACTTTCTTATTATTTCTTTCAACAACAGGCTCTTTAGCGATTTGTTCAGTAGTTTGCACTTCTCGTTCAGACATGTTATGAGTTAATGTTTTGTAACCTTTAAGTCTCCTAGTAAGAGGTATACTAGGAAACTGTCAGATCCCACCCACACCCCTGTTTGATTAATTATCTACTTCTTACCACCATTCTTCCTAGAAGACAGGAGTTCCAAATACCGTTTTGATGGAGGTGGTTGAGTTGAAAACACTTTGTCAATGTTGACACCATTCTCAAACAAACCTTCCTCCTTTTCTTCTTCTTCCCCCTCCTCCTCTTCCTCCTCCTCTTCCTCAGTGTCTTCGTCATAACCAAGATCTCCGAAAGCATTCTCTTCACCACACTGTTCTGGTACATATTCAAAGGGTTTACTCAATCTAATTGAATGAATCTTAAACTTTATTTGTGCGACGCAATCTTTACCAGGACCACAAGGGCCAAATGATATCCTATCAACCATCAACGAAATCTTTGCACATGATTTGGTATTTCCATCTTCACCATCTTTTTTGATATACTTGGTGTAGTCCTCACCCCTTCTACGGCCCATGAATAAAGTATGGTTTTCGATTTTGGAAGCTTTTCCAGTAGTGATAAATGGAAGATACATAACTGTACCATCACCATCCCTGGTTAAATCAAATGGTGACTTAATCAAATCAAGTGTATTTTTCTCTTCCAAGGCTTTGAGTTTGATTGGTCCTATTGTTGGCATCTTCTTCTTAAAATCTTCATCTCTGTAGAATCTCTCAACAGCATCAACAACTTTGTTTACTATGGTATCAATCCTATCCCGGGTTTCTTTGTCATTCAATAGGTAGTTAATTTGAACACCAATTATGTTTTCAACAATGGCTGGTCTTTTCTTACCATTAGCAAAACCATAATCGTATTTGATACCTGATATATTTTGGTCAGCTAATTGGAACGATAAGGATCTTTTCCCAGCACCATCATAAACAGAAAGTTTTGAATATGAATATTGACCACTCTTCTTTGGGGGTTCTATAACAACAGAATCCCAATTGAAGTCAGTCTCATCAATTGGCACAAAACGAGTTTTCAATGATGAAGTTGAAGAAGCATTGGAAGATTGTGACATGTTGTTTGATCTCTTTGCCTTTCGGGGGAACACGGCCAACTCGATTTTCAATTTTTTCTTTACCGAACAGTGTCAACTCCAACTTGATCTGTATTAGTTAGATCATAAAATGTAATAGCAGGAGTAGGCTCTCTTAGTTTGAAGTGCTTGAGGGTGGTAATAGCTAAGCTATTATTAGTAATGTAGCAACCACACCACCCTTTACTACTATTGAACCAGAAGCTTCTGATAGCCACTGCTTGACCAACTGATTGCTTTTCCAATCATTTACTAAAGCGTCTGGTTCATCTATTCCACCATAACTACTAAGACACCAATTGACTAGCTTGGCCAATAGATGTAAAGGAGGATCAATTAGTCCGTCAGCCATATTCTTACCCGACACCATCTTGTACCTCTTGTAGTACTTCTCGACATCCTTATCCGATAATTTATGTATATCACCTAGGGTCATTTGCATGCCAAGATACTCCTTGGTAGATCCTAGACATGCTAGTATCGAAAGCTCTTCTCTTTTAGATTTCAAATCATCATCACTAGTGGTTGGTGTTGATTGGTGACTATCCACCACAGTTTCACCATTCATGATATCTTCGGGAGTTGTCATGATTTATGCTGTATGACCCGGTACCTCTAAATAATTTTGGAATGGATGTCTAAGAGAGAAGCAGAGTCTGGCATACTTTTCATTCATAAGATGCTTCTTGTATTTTTTACAAGTCTCGGCATCCAGGTCTCCGCCATATTCCTCGAAAAGCATCTTCATCGCCGTTTGTGATGGATTGTGGAATGAGATCACACAAGCTACATTTTCACGGAATGGTTTAGCTATAGATGTCAGTTGTTGAGTGAGAACCCACACTGATATCCTTATGTGTCTCCCAGAAAAGGCCAAATCGATGAATTTGTTGGACCTATTCTTCAGGTCCTTTGAAACGGCACAGTCGTCCAATATTATGAGTGCATTCATATCTGAGAAGAACGATGAGCAGTCCATCAACAAATTGTTGATTTCGTCATGATCACTGGCATCTGGTGAGAGTACAAAGAATCGTTTGTCCCCCTTTGCAAAGCCTCTATAAGTCTTGTTATGGGCATATGTTGGACAAATCAACACAATATAATCGAACACTTGTCTATAGTGGCCTCGAAGCTGTTCCACTATGTATTGGGTCTTTCCACAATTCGTGGGACCAGTGATGATACAATTGAATGGAATCATATCTTTGAGTTCATTCATCATTACTCACTACATTAACCCCTTTAGATTGATGTTTCTTCTCATGACAACGTGAGAAAAAAACCATACAGGGGCCTAATATCTAATCTCCTTTAGACCACCATTAACAATGGTCATGACAGCGTCAGCAATAACAAACATATGACATGTAAGAACTCTAGTTCCCACCTTTTCTCTCTTAATTTCTAAAGTCACACCATCACGAGTAGCATGAATATACAAACCACTTCCATGGATATCATTATCTGGATAAGTCCTCAAATCAATCCACAAAGCGAATTTATCTGTATAGAAATCAGCTTCCTTAATTGAATCACTAAGGCCAACTCGCTTAATTATGGATTGCCACAAATCAGTCGCCATCATACCTTTCAAATAAACTTGGTTGGGCACTCCATCTATGTCAATCTTGACTGATGTAATCCTTGGGTTTGCAAAAATCTCAGAATCCCTAAGACCTTCTGCATGAGGGGCAGTGAAAAGACATAGTATACCAGTCATGGATCTCCTTGGCACATTAACATGCTGATTTATCACAACATCATTAGCCTCAGAGATTGTAAAGGTTTTGTGAAGAAGTACTTTTTCATACGTGAATCCTTTCCCAGATCTGTAGGACGCAACAGCCTCTCTTGCTAAAAAATCATTTGATATGCACTGATACTCCATCTCCATGTTTATTAATTTATAATCAGGTGGTGTTTCACTATTTGAATAAACCACAACATCAGAAACTTTAGCCAAAGTCAATTCAAATCTAAGTGGATGTGGTAATCCTATTGGATAAAATACTCCATGATCTTTGAGGATTGTGTGATCTAATGGAATAGCATATCTAGTGTTATGAATCACAGCTAAAGTATTATGCTTTGCTTTTGATGTATCTTTGTTCCCAGCATTGGTCCTAATCTTCCTTATGTTAACATCAGATATACCCTGTCTCAATCTATTCTCACGATCTTCAGTTGTCAAAAACAAATCGTGATAGGTTTTGAACAAATCAAATCTACTAAGATCCTCTATGATTTCACCACCAAATAGAACCTTATACTGTGAAATTAGATTCCTTCCCAAATTATTAACAAGAGTGTTGTCTTTGTGCCCGGTTACAACCATATCAAAGGTTATGTAGACACTACCAGGCACAATCACTAAATTCTCACTCAATCTTGGTATTTCAATGTATAATGTCTCGCCAGGTTCGGCCGATGATGGGTTTAGCGTGACCCTATTTAATGACGTCATAGCCTTCAACCCTTCGCGAGTCCTTGGAACACGATTGGTATCAAGAATGCTTGGTATAGAAGTCATTTTAAATGCTTATATTCTTGTTTATAAATGGGCGATGCCAACGTTTTAAATCGATTATATTACTCCACTAATGGATACTGGAAAGGATACTCGGCCATACCCAAATTGGCCAAAGCAGCCAAAGTTAGTGAAAAGGTCGCCAAAGAGTGGTTGGAGAAGCAAGCCTTGTGGCAAATTTACCTCCCAGCCCCCAAGTATATACCCAGGCCACATTGGAGTGTGAATAAGCCTAATCAGATTCATCAGGCGGACTTGTTGTTTCTTCCTCACGATACAGTGAGAAGAAAAACATACCGCTATGCATTAGTCGTGATTGATATTGGATCGAGATACAAGGATGCCGAGCCATTGACCTCAAAGGAGAGTGGTGAAGTTGCCAATGCCTTTCAAAGGATTTATTCCCGTAAGTTGAAGTGGCCACAAACATTAATGGTGGATCCAGGAACAGAATTCAAGGGTGATGTAACAACTCTTATGAATAAGCATCAAGTCACAATCCAGCGGAGTGAAGCTGGGAATCATAGAGCTCAAGCTTTTGTTGAGAGGGCCAATAGGACTCTCGGTGAAAAGTTATTCAGCCATCAATACGCTCAAGAGATGGTTAGTGATAACCGATCCACAGTTTGGGTGAAAAGATTGCCCGACATCATGAAGACCCTCAATAGTGAAACCACCCGTATTACTGGTAAAGAGCCTGATGAAGCTTTGAAAATGGACTCAATTGATACTAAAACTCCAGACTATAAGCGACCTGTGGGGTTGAATGAGAAGAGATTACCTCCAGATGTTCAAGTCAGATATCTATATGCCCCCGGTGAGGATGAAGGTGGGGACAAACGAAGGGCTACTGATCCCATATGGAGCCTTGAAGTCTATGATTTGGCTCGAACCATAATTAAGCCGGGTCAACCAGTCTTGTACTATTTGAGTGGGGGTCCAAAACGAGGATTCGTTCGTGAAGAGCTTCAATTTGTACCTCAAGACACTAAATCACCACCCTCCAGCGTCCTGAAGTGACCATGTGCATAAGTATTTATCCCATCTTCCATTATCACACGTTTATCGTCCTCGCGTGATAATGCAATCTTATTGATAGTTTCAGTATAGATGTCATGGCTATGGCTTCTTATGGTATTCATCAGCCTTCTTTGGGATTGGCCACTGAAAAGACAAGTCTTGTAATCCTGGAAACTTATGCTTTTGCTGACCACTGCCTTGTTAACACCCTTACACTTCTTGACTTCCTTCTGCTTATCCGTCTTGAAAGCATACAATTTGGCCCTCAAACCCACAAATTCAGTGATCTGTTCACCACCAGCCTCATCTTTGAACATCCCTCCGACCTTTTTGTTCACTCCTGTCTCAATCCCGGATGGATGGACCCTTGGGTAGTTGCTGGTGTCAAACTTGTCTCTCACATCTGGACTGATATCCCTGTAAAAGTCCTCAGTCTCTATCACATAGGTGAGAGAATCCGTGTCTGTGAACAGCAACTTGGCCTTCTCCCCATACTTGGGCTTTATGTACTTGTAATGGAAATCGTACATAGTCGTCTTGCTCAGATCCAGAATGGATAAGCCTAAGTAAATGGGCTTATCAAAGACCAATCTCGTTTTCTTCATGTGGAAGGCGGCCAGATCCTCGCAAAAGATGTTCCTATGATGGAAGTTTGGCTTCACAATCAACTTACGTGCTCTCTTCTCATCAGTAACCAACTGGATATCCACCCTCTTCCTAATGTTCTCCATGGTCTTGCCAAACACTGAGTTGTTCATCAGTTTGAAGAAGTCCTTTTCGAAATCATTCTCAGCCCTGGCTCTCAAACTATTATTCAGATCAATATAAGGCTTCAACCATTCCGACTCCTCAAACTTGATCCCTCTATGTACCTTGGTTAACTTCAAACCCAACGACAAATACTGTTTCAGAGCTTCGTGGTGTAGAATATACTTCTTCTTATCTCTCAAATTGGGAACCAACTTAACAACCCCATCAACATCCAACCTCTCTGGAGCCAATGGATAATCATTGTGAAGATCATGTAACTCCAATGGGTACTCCAAGTCCACCTCTAATATACATGGATGGTCTCTCCAATCTCTCATCTCTTGATCACTCATCCATTCAAACCCATGGGTTGGTAAAGCCTTCGTCATTGCATGACCATAGAGCCCATTAGCATCCAAATATACGATGAACTTTGTAGGCAACCTGGGATCATAGTTCTTCATATATCGATTATTGGCCTTCCCATACCTCGTCGAGATCGTTGATATTCCACCTCTGATACCATTCTCTACCATAATCAGCATATCGGGATCCCTCAAAAGCTCCAACTCAACCTTGGTGATCTTCAATGTGGCATCCCAAGCCAATCCAGGTGCAGTATAATGCCATGCTGGATCCAACCCGTAATTCTTTATACAAACCCCTCTGAAGTTCTCAAATACATCAGCCAACAGAATCACATCTGTTTTGAGATACAAGTCATGGTAATCCCTAAAACTTCTCATACCAAATGTCTCCCACACATTTCCAGCATGTTGATAATCCTCGTCTGATATGTCAGTGTCGTGTAATATCGAATAGAACTCATCCTTGGGTGGTAGACTGGACACTTGTAACTTGTCAAAGCCATCAAACCAATCATATGGAAACACTCCCTTCCTAGCCAAAAGATCAAAGTTTACCCCTTCATAGTATCTCGAAAGATTCACCAAAGACCCTCTTGGCAAGTTTCCAACTAAGTTAGCCAAACCACTTGCCATGAACCTAAAACTGTCTATAAATCTAATGGAGCGTTTAATCTGAACCTCCTTCTCCTTACCATCATCCCCTTCTGCCTTCTTCATGAACTTTTCAACCACAATCTCTTTTGTGAATGAGATGTACTTTTCATCGTTGAGTGGGATACAATCTATCTTACCCTCTGATACTCCCATCTTCTTGATAAACAAATGGCTATCGTATCCAGACAAATTGTGGAATATGACTGGAGAGAACTTGGGGGTGCTGAATTCCAGGTTGCATTTCCTGTGGGCCGCTCCTCTGTACCTACCTGTAAGATGACAGTGGTCGACCACCTTATCATTCCCCAGTTCGCCCTCACAAATATGGCAATGAGTAGCCTTTCTATGCTTCCTATGATCGCTATTCTTCATTACAAGCTTCTTTTCAGACTTGAATTGACCATAGATCTTCTTGATGTCATCCTCCAAGCTTTCTTGGAACATTTGTGGTATGTCATCCTCAGGTGAGTTGGCTGTTCTCATCACCAACTTGGGCTCAAAGATCTCATCATCGAAACACTTGATAAGGTAACAAAATCCTGATGGCTTGTGCTTCTGATATTGATTCGTGAAGCTATACCTGTCATCCGGGAAACAAGTGTCCAACTTCTCTGTGAAACACTCAAAATCAGCATAGATCACAAATGGCACTTGCATCTTTCTTCTGTGGTTCTTGAAAGTAATATATTTTGGGCTGCCATCCTCTTCCATCGGCATCTGGACTTTGACTGCTTCGTTGTTTAAGCAGTACTCCATATGTTCATCCAGCGACTTTTGAGAATTGAACGAGTTTAGGCAGTTATCACAATAGAAACGTGCATGCTCATTCTTATTATACTCGATAAGTCTTGACATGTTTTTGATCCAACAGTAGTGATTTGCCTCTTCGTTTGATATCAAGAGCAGGTTTATCTTTTCCACCCCTGACTTGTTACTACGCCTGATTAAGGTCGGCCCGCCATTCTCATAACCAAGGATATTGATCCCATATGGGTTCTGCCTTTCAAATCTATCTATCTGGGTTGTACTAAGTGCTGCCACTGGAAACTCTATCCCCGACCAATCGAGTTTCTCTGAGTTCTCCCTCATCTCTTTGTTTAATCTCTCCGGATGATTCTCCCTTGGGAATACAGCGGATGTCACTGCCCATTTAAAGCACTCCTGGTCTTCATTCTTGACATTGATGATTGCCTTCTTAGCAGCTAATTTAGGTGGTAATTTAATATATGAACTTCCAGAAAACGGTTGAAATGGGTTTATGTGGATACGAAAGTCTATCACATGTTCAAAAACCCATCCAGAACGCTCATTCTCATATTTCTGCACCAATTCAACCAGTCTAGCTTTGATATTATCAAACATAACAAATGTGTCTGTTGAAGCTGTCACTGTCTCCATCAGTGAATGGAAATGACCTTGACTCCGCTCAATAACACGATTATCCTGGTTATTCCTCCTCATGAATCCACATGAAAGAATACACTTCAACTTGAATGGCCTCCTATGCTTATACATCAAACTACGGAATGGTGTTCTAACCTTGCTAAGGAATGAAGTTGGATCATATCCAGCTCTACCCTTTACTATATAAGTCCTCAAAAAGCCTCTCAGAGCCGTTTCATGTCTTTCAGGGATGAAGTAATCGGGTTCCCTTCTAACTACATTAGCTGCCCTTCTTAATCTCCTATTGATGGCCCTCCTGTTTGGTTCTCTAACATTAGATCTTATCCAATTTATGTTCTGGTTAACTTCACGCCTGGCAAAAGCAATAGCCCTTCTATATGAAGCTCGGGCGGGCCTTGTTCTTACGGGCCTAACTGGACCAGGAATTGGGACATTAGCTTCAACCACTCGTGGGGATCCGACAGCATTAATGAGAGCCGCTTTACGCATGTTGCCAAAACCTTGTATACCAGACCTCTTGGCTATGGTTCGTAATATCTTCACTGTCAAGTTCTCAGGTTGTATATCAGATAACGCTTCGAGCATTTCAGCCTTTCTGAATCCACGAACACTCACACCAGCTCTTTTAGCTATTGACCTCAAGTCTTTCACTGTTAAGTTCTCCATGGCATCAATTGTATTTTGAAATCGTAATCCTTAAACCGACCACTATGATAATTATATCCTTGGCCAGTTTTTTAATTAATATATGAAGAGGATCTCAAAATAAAAAATTAAATCCTAGATCGAAAATTTAGTATCATGGTATACACTTGACAATGGCAAACCAATCTAACACTTTGACATTTGAAGACTTGTTTGAAGTTGAGTTCTACAAAAAAATCATCTTACACCCAGGTGATGAACCATACACCCCAAACTTTCATATCAACTATGAAATTGAATATCCAACAATAAAAGATTACCTTGACATAAAATTAAAATACTATTGTGTAAACAAGACTCTTAGCCAGTCATTATTCACACTAAGATCAACAATCCGTTACTGGTGTGATCTTATGAAAACAACAAGTTTATTTATTTACACAAGTCATGATAATAAAAATCTCGATAATGGTATGTTAATCCAACTTGAAGCAGAAACTAGACTTTTAATTGGTGATGCCATATTCTACGAGGCTTTACATCTTGAAATAAATGATGAACCTAAATATGTTAATATTCTACTATGTAATGGAAACAAAATAAACCATAAAAAAAATCTTGTCGATCGTAAAGCTTTACATCTGGATTTAATAAGATCAGCTTGGCATCCCAACCGATGTGTGGATTGGTGTTTCGATGAAGATGAAAAGAGTCTTCTGGCTGAAATTACTGAATGAATAAATTAATCTTAAATTAACATGAAAAACTTCATAACATCAACCATGTTATGAAATTCCATAACTAATTAATTCACCCCCGACCCCACCCTTCACCCTTCCACTCCACATTGAAAAATTGACACCCTTAAAGAAAATCATCGATCAAAAATCGAATAAGTTGAGACCCAACTAATTAAATATGCACAAAAATTTTTGACCACACCCAAAAAATTCTGGCCGAGCCGAACCAGTCCCCCAACAAAATTGACCACGCCCTTTTTGGCCTAGAATCGGCCCTTTGCAACTACTAAGACACTTTCATATTTAAACTTCAACATATCGTCAGCACTGCTATGTCGATGTCCCCGTATCCGTCTTCGTCACTGTCAGTGATTTGATGCGAGTTATCGGCATCCTTAACGTCATATTCTGTCACCTCAAAATGTGGCGCAACCCAACGTCAATCAGAGGGTGTTTTTCTGGCTTGGGATGGACGCTCACCCCAATCCAGAAAACCGCCCTGGGATCGAGGATGGTGCAACCCATGTGAAAACAAGTTAAATAACAGCCGTGGTGCTTATAGGAAGGAGGCACAGTAGTGTAGTGGTTAGCGTGTCGGACGTCCGAGCTGAAGGTTTGGAGTTCGAGCCCTGCTGCTGGCACTGTGTTTTTTCCTTAGACAAGAAACTTTACTCCGCACTCTCTCTCCACCCAGGTGTATAAATGGGTACCAGCGATACAACGCTGGTGGTGACCCTGCGATGGACTAGCATCTCATCCAGGGGGGAGTAATAATATTCCCAGGTGCTTAATGCTACAGAAACCGGGATAAGCTCCGGCCGTGTGCGCCTTTGCCTTGCTTGCCTTGCTTGCCTTGCTTGCCTTGCTTGCCTTGCTTGCCCTGCTTGCCCTGCTTGCCTTGCTTGCCTTGCTTGCCTTGCTTGCCTTGCTTGCCTTGCTTGCCTTGCTTGCCCTGCTTGCCCTGCTTGCCCTGCTTGCCTTGCTTGCCTTGCTTGCCTTGCTTGCCTTGCTTGCCTTGCTTGCCCTGCTTGCCTTGCTTGCCTTGCTTGCCTTGCTTGCCTTGCTTGCCTTGCTTATTAGAAGACGTGGGGAGAGGCAAGAGCTGTCGAAAAAGGTGAAAAACTCTGGGGAGGCCTTAGGTGACAGAGGGCACTTAGAAGACAGGTAGAGGCAAAGGCAAATGTTTATTAGATTATTTTAGACGAAAGTGCGACGCTTAGGGACGGACCATTAGAAAAGTTATAGCGGGGGAGGGGTGGGGAAAAAACAAAAAAACTTATGCAAGGGAAAATGCCAAGAAAAAAATTCATGCAAAGAAGAAGGTAAAAAAAATTTCATGCAGAAGGAAGGTCCAATTGTGACTTTTTCACACGTAGTAAAAAAAATTCGTGCAGAGGGGTTCACCTGAAAAAAAATTCCTGCACAAGCAGTGAGCGAAAAAAAAATTCGTGCAAGCTGAAAATTCCCCACCCCCACCCCATCACTTTTCTAATGGTCCGTCCCTTATTCGAGTAGCGATGCTTAATCAATCATTTACGGTATACATGATTCATCATCAATTTTCATAGGGATTATTCCACACTCGGCTCGGCCGCCCAGCTCCAGACAGTCACAAGCGCGCCTCACATTCGTGGCCAAAGTGTCGGTGAATGAGATTGTCGGTCGAAGCAAAGCTTTCGCAGAAGAAATGAGACACTATCAAGGTGTTGTGGAGCAGTTAAAGGTCTTAGATTTGCTGGAGCAAGGAAAAGGTAAGACGGAGAACATTTATCAACACTGAAATATAAAACTGTAACATGAAGAATGGCCACGAAAGTTCGTCGGATGTTTAGCGTTACCATTAAAAACAAGTTTCTAGTAAAGCTAGATCTCCTTGTTGAAATCAATTTCCCGTCCGAAGAGTTTTCTCGGCGCCATTAAGAAATTCAAATCGCAAATATCAGTGAAAGAAACCGACATTCGCCCTTCGCGGTGTATCTGTAAGAAATTTTCATCAGTGCAGTTTCAGAATCTCGAGAAAACGCTACGAACATCAAGAACAGAAGTGAACTACAACTTGAAAAGTCATCGTTTCTTGTGGGTTCCTCTTCCGTAAAGCATTTGTTTGATATATTGCTTGAGTGCCATTGGCCAAGTTTGTGCGCTAACAAAGTTTAGTGGTCACAATTTTTAACAACTTTCAGCGACCTACAGCCCATGAAAAAAAACTTATAAGGAGGGATTTTTTTTCCTGTTTTATCTCAGAACCACCAATGAAACACTCCCGTTCCGAAGAACCTGAAAAGTCGGACGGCGAAGATGAAGGGAGGGAAGATCATGACGAAGAGAGTGAAGAGGACAATGAGAGGAAATGGGAGGGGAGGGTAGCGGAGGATAATGAGAGGGAGGAATGGGTAGGTGAAGAGAATGAAAGGAAGGGAAGGGTAGGCGCGGAATGGGATGCGGTAGAGGATGAGAAAGAGGAAGATTCACTTTATGGCGGAAAGAACGAGGATAATGACGATATTGATGATCCGCGAATAGAAGAACTGATGATGAAGTTTGAAGAGTCGTCACAAACTCAGAGCTTAGAGAAAATAAGGCGTCTCCATCGAGAGCTGCATGCGAGACACGTGGTGGACAGACAAAATGTCCTTGAACGAATTTCAAAATTAATATGATCTTGTAGCTTGTGAACAGCAGATATAGAGTTAAAGGCAACTTGGAGAAAAATAATAATTTCTCTATTGCCAGTTTTAGAATTATTTTTTCAAAAATGCAAAATCTTATCTAGCTCGTCCCCAGGGTCTTTTGGAAGAAGAGAGAATCGCAATGTCATGGGTATGAGCCCTTGATTATTGAAAGAAAAATCCTAACTTTTTGCAAACTTTCCCACACAGAGATTCATATAGAGAAGAATTGCACAACGATAAGTTTTTATTTATAGCTGGTTTTTGTAATGAACTATAGCGACCACTTGTTCAATACCCGCGTAGTGAATTCCCGCATTCAATAAAATAGGGAATAGACAAAAGGATTGTATCAGTTTTATCTGTAGTATTCAAGTCGTGCAATACATGTGTGTTTGTACCACCTGTGCTCGAATTCTCCCCGGCACACTTCGGTTTGTTCACGCCTGTACAAGCACAGTAGATGATTTCTTAATTACATCTTGTGTTTCAACACATAGTTATGTATTGCAGGAAGGCCAGGGTAAGCGTGGTAATCTTTTGTAATTTCCTTCTTTCAGCTGAACAGAAAATTCTTTAAACTGATTGGTGGTCAATTCCTTTTGCATTGTGAAACAATTTCTTGATCAGCAATCAGAGCGGATCACAAAGTCTACGTTACGGTGCATCTTAATCAGTCAACATAATGGGGGGAAGAAGAGCAGCAGGAAGCGGTGGAAACTTCGCGATCCACATTCAAGTGACTAAATCGTCAGACAAGCGAAGAATTTCATAAACCAATTTCTCGACGATTTGGTACACGAGCGTGCAGTAAAACAAAATTTCACGCTCGAGCTGGCTATGGGGAGATAGAAATCCAGTTAATTTTCAGAAACGTCAGTTGTCGATAGCAATTTGTATTCATTCTCCGTTTCGTTCTTGTCCTCTGTTTGTCTCCTCATACAGTACGCTATTAAAACGACAGTAAACATGACAGCCGATGTCAAAGAGTAGACGAAGTACATCTTGGCTATTCCAATCATGTTAACAAGAAGACCGCTGAGGAAGGTGCCAGCACCGCCGCCCAAACCCCAGAAACATCCTCCCACGATTCCTGTTGTTAAAAGGAAAAAAAAAACCTTCAAACCTAAGTGACATTAAGGGCGGGATCTAAAGTAGACTGCGGGCGGTCGTGTCTTCTTGCTTACATTCCTCCGCGCGGGGGCTTCAGATATAACTATGCAAACGAATTGAAACAACGAAGGGGGACGGGGGAAGACCAGGAGGAAAATTCCCTCGCCCGCTCGAACCAATGTCGTCGAGCATCGCACAGTGGACACAAAGAAACGAGTTATGGTGGGAATTAAAATCAACAGTAGATTTTTACATATAAGCAATAATTATCAGAATTGTAAAATACTAGAGAGCTTCACTCAAACTGTTTTGCACGCAAATACGTTTGTGACGTCAAGTCAGGAATAGACCCATGCCCCTTACCAGCTCGGTCAAGTTTGATAGGTGTGGCTCAAGCAGGACCTTGAAGGACGATTTCTGGGTAAAAACACGGTGGAATTCGAAAAAAATGTTTGAACATCTATCTACTCTTTATGTACAAACCAGAACCACAAAAAGCAGGAGGTGATATAGGCACATTAATGTAGCCATTTTTGCTCACTTGAGAAAACTTTTTTCAAAGTTTCCACAGAACATTTTCATGATCATTTTACGTGATATCATTGGCTTAGAAAATTTTCTATTGTCTTTCAGCCAATCATAATCCAGAATTTCAATGTATAATTTGCATTGGTGTTTCACTTGAGCTGCACTAAGCTCAGCCAATCAGAATCGAGTAATATTTTAATGTATATTATTATCATAATTATAGTAATCCACTATTACTGTAATTTTTATTTTTGCTTCTGCTACCAATTCTACATCTGTTGAGGCCACAATCACTACTGCTAGTAATACTATTCAAATTAGTAAAGGTAATCATACGGTTTCGAGTTCAATTTGGAATTATAATTTGCACAAGTGAGTTTTTCAAAAAGCTGAAATTGCACGAGCTGCTTCGGCAAGTGCAATTTCAGCTTTTTGAAAAACTCACAAGTGCAAATCAATTCCAAATTGAACGAGAAAAACCGTATGATTACTCATTAATAATATAAACCTGAAAAAATTTGCCTGGAGGAAGTGCCGGAATATCTCATTGCAGACAGGAAGTGAGCATTTGAGGCTGATTTGACACTTTATTTACTAATTGGCTGATGAAGATCAGCTGATAACGCTACAAACTCAAAGCGGTTCGTTTAAAAATAAAGAATATCATAATCTAGAATATCAATGTGTAATTTGCACTGGTGTTACACTTTTTGTACTAGTGTTACACTTGAACTGCACTGCTC
>OX453272.1:5548172-5558172 GCA_949710005.1 Ricordea florida | reverse complement strand
AGATTTTACTCTGTCTAACGCCAGACGATTTTACTCGTCAAATGGAGACCCCTTGGGAGTGAAAGGGTTAAAAACTATCTCCCTTAACCCTTTCACTCCCAAGAGTGACTTTATAGATTTTACTCTGTCTAACGCCAGACGATTTTACTCGTCAAATGGAGACCCCTTGGGAGTGAAAGGGTTAAAAACTATCTCCCTTAACCCTTTCACTCCCAAGAGTGACTTTATAGATTTTACTCTGTCTAACGCCAGACGATTTTACTCGTCAAATGGAGACCCCTTGGGAGTGAAAGGGTTAAAAACTATCTCCCTTAACCCTTTCACTCCCAAGAGTGACTTTATAGATTTTACTCTGTCTAACGCCAGACGATTTTACTCGTCAAATGGAGACCCCTTGGGAGTGAAAGGGTTAAAAACTATCTCCCTTAACCCTTTCACTCCCAAGAGTGACTTTATAGATTTTACTCTGTCTAACGCCAGACGATTTTACTCGTCAAATGGAGACCCCTTGGGAGTGAAAGGGTTAAAAACTATCTCCCTTAACCCTTTCACTCCCAAGAGTGACTTTATAGATTTTACTCTGTCTAACGCCAGACGATTTTACTCGTCAAATGGAGACCCCTTGGGAGTGAAAGGGTTAAAAACTATCTCCCTTAACCCTTTCACTCCCAAGAGTGACTTTATAGATTTTACTCTGTCTAACGCCAGACGATTTTACTCGTCAAATGGAGACCCCTTGGGAGTGAAAGGGTTAAAAACTATCTCCCTTAACCCTTTCACTCCCAAGAGTGACTTTATAGATTTTACTCTGTCTAACGCCAGACGATTTTACTCGTCAAATGGAGACCCCTTGGGAGTGAAAGGGTTAAAAACTATCTCCCTTAACCCTTTCACTCCCAAGAGTGACTTTATAGATTTTACTCTGTCTAACGCCAGACGATTTTACTCGTCAAATGGAGACCCCTTGGGAGTGAAAGGGTTAAAAACTATCTCCCTTAACCCTTTCACTCCCAAGAGTGACTTTATAGATTTTACTCTGTCTAACGCCAGACGATTTTACTCGTCAAATGGAGACCCCTTGGGAGTGAAAGGGTTAAAAACTATCTCCCTTAACCCTTTCACTCCCAAGAGTGACTTTATAGATTTTACTCTGTCTAACGCCAGACGATTTTACTCGTCAAATGGAGACCCCTTGGGAGTGAAAGGGTTAAAAACTATCTCCCTTAACCCTTTCACTCCCAAGAGTGACTTTATAGATTTTACTCTGTCTAACGCCAGACGATTTTACTCGTCAAATGGAGACCCCTTGGGAGTGAAAGGGTTAAAAACTATCTCCCTTAACCCTTTCACTCCCAAGAGTGACTTTATAGATTTTACTCTGTCTAACGCCAGACGATTTTACTCGTCAAATGGAGACCCCTTGGGAGTGAAAGGGTTAAAAACTATCTCCCTTAACCCTTTCACTCCCAAGAGTGACTTTATAGATTTTACTCTGTCTAACGCCAGACGATTTTACTCGTCAAATGGAGACCCCTTGGGAGTGAAAGGGTTAAAAACTATCTCCCTTAACCCTTTCACTCCCAAGAGTGACTTTATAGATTTTACTCTGTCTAACGCCAGACGATTTTACTCGTCAAATGGAGACCCCTTGGGAGTGAAAGGGTTAAAAACTATCTCCCTTAACCCTTTCACTCCCAAGAGTGACTTTATAGATTTTACTCTGTCTAACGCCAGACGATTTTACTCGTCAAATGGAGACCCCTTGGGAGTGAAAGGGTTAAAAACTATCTCCCTTAACCCTTTCACTCCCAAGAGTGACTTTATAGATTTTACTCTGTCTAACGCCAGACGATTTTACTCGTCAAATGGAGACCCCTTGGGAGTGAAAGGGTTAAAAACTATCTCCCTTAACCCTTTCACTCCCAAGAGTGACTTTATAGATTTTACTCTGTCTAACGCCAGACGATTTTACTCGTCAAATGGAGACCCCTTGGGAGTGAAAGGGTTAAAAACTATCTCCCTTAACCCTTTCACTCCCAAGAGTGACTTTATAGATTTTACTCTGTCTAACGCCAGACGATTTTACTCGTCAAATGGAGACCCCTTGGGAGTGAAAGGGTTAAAAACTATCTCCCTTAACCCTTTCACTCCCAAGAGTGACTTTATAGATTTTACTCTGTCTAACGCCAGACGATTTTACTCGTCAAATGGAGACCCCTTGGGAGTGAAAGGGTTAAAAACTATCTCCCTTAACCCTTTCACTCCCAAGAGTGACTTTATAGATTTTACTCTGTCTAACGCCAGACGATTTTACTCGTCAAATGGAGACCCCTTGGGAGTGAAAGGGTTAAAAACTATCTCCCTTAAAACTATCTCCCTTAACCCTTTCACTCCCAAGAGTGACTTTATAGATTTTACTCTGTCTAACGCCAGACGATTTTACTCGTCAAATGGAGACCCCTTGGGAGTGAAAGGGTTAAAAACTATCTCCCTTAACCCTTTCACTCCCAAGAGTGACTTTATAGATTTTACTCTGTCTAACGCCAGACGATTTTACTCGTCAAATGGAGACCCCTTGGGAGTGAAAGGGTTAAAAACTATCTCCCTTAACCCTTTCACTCCCAAGAGTGACTTTATAGATTTTACTCTGTCTAACGCCAGACGATTTTACTCGTCAAATGGAGACCCCTTGGGAGTGAAAGGGTTAAAAACTATCTCCCTTAACCCTTTCACTCCCAAGAGTGACTTTATAGATTTTACTCTGTCTAACGCCAGACGATTTTACTCGTCAAATGGAGACCCCTTGGGAGTGAAAGGGTTAAAAACTATCTCCCTTAACCCTTTCACTCCCAAGAGTGACTTTATAGATTTTACTCTGTCTAACGCCAGACGATTTTACTCGTCAAATGGAGACCCCTTGGGAGTGAAAGGGTTAAAAACTATCTCCCTTAACCCTTTCACTCCCAAGAGTGACTTTATAGATTTTACTCTGTCTAACGCCAGACGATTTTACTCGTCAAATGGAGACCCCTTGGGAGTGAAAGGGTTAAAAACTATCTCCCTTAACCCTTTCACTCCCAAGAGTGACTTTATAGATTTTACTCTGTCTAACGCCAGACGATTTTACTCGTCAAATGGAGACCCCTTGGGAGTGAAAGGGTTAAAAACTATCTCCCTTAACCCTTTCACTCCCAAGAGTGACTTTATAGATTTTACTCTGTCTAACGCCAGACGATTTTACTCGTCAAATGGAGACCCCTTGGGAGTGAAAGGGTTAAAAACTATCTCCCTTAACCCTTTCACTCCCAAGAGTGACTTTATAGATTTTACTCTGTCTAACGCCAGACGATTTTACTCGTCAAATGGAGACCCCTTGGGAGTGAAAGGGTTAAAAACTATCTCCCTTAACCCTTTCACTCCCAAGAGTGACTTTATAGATTTTACTCTGTCTAACGCCAGACGATTTTACTCGTCAAATGGAGACCCCTTGGGAGTGAAAGGGTTAAAAACTATCTCCCTTAACCCTTTCACTCCCAAGAGTGACTTTATAGATTTTACTCTGTCTAACGCCAGACGATTTTACTCGTCAAATGGAGACCCCTTGGGAGTGAAAGGGTTAAAAACTATCTCCCTTAACCCTTTCACTCCCAAGAGTGACTTTATAGATTTTACTCTGTCTAACGCCAGACGATTTTACTCGTCAAATGGAGACCCCTTGGGAGTGAAAGGGTTAAAAACTATCTCCCTTAACCCTTTCACTCCCAAGAGTGACTTTATAGATTTTACTCTGTCTAACGCCAGACGATTTTACTCGTCAAATGGAGACCCCTTGGGAGTGAAAGGGTTAAAAACTATCTCCCTTAACCCTTTCACTCCCAAGAGTGACTTTATAGATTTTACTCTGTCTAACGCCAGACGATTTTACTCGTCAAATGGAGACCCCTTGGGAGTGAAAGGGTTAAAAACTATCTCCCTTAACCCTTTCACTCCCAAGAGTGACTTTATAGATTTTACTCTGTCTAACGCCAGACGATTTTACTCGTCAAATGGAGACCCCTTGGGAGTGAAAGGGTTAAAAACTATCTCCCTTAACCCTTTCACTCCCAAGAGTGACTTTATAGATTTTACTCTGTCTAACGCCAGACGATTTTACTCGTCAAATGGAGACCCCTTGGGAGTGAAAGGGTTAAAAACTATCTCCCTTAACCCTTTCACTCCCAAGAGTGACTTTATAGATTTTACTCTGTCTAACGCCAGACGATTTTACTCGTCAAATGGAGACCCCTTGGGAGTGAAAGGGTTAAAAACTATCTCCCTTAACCCTTTCACTCCCAAGAGTGACTTTATAGATTTTACTCTGTCTAACGCCAGACGATTTTACTCGTCAAATGGAGACCCCTTGGGAGTGAAAGGGTTAAAAACTATCTCCCTTAACCCTTTCACTCCCAAGAGTGACTTTATAGATTTTACTCTGTCTAACGCCAGACGATTTTACTCGTCAAATGGAGACCCCTTGGGAGTGAAAGGGTTAAAAACTATCTCCCTTAACCCTTTCACTCCCAAGAGTGACTTTATAGATTTTACTCTGTCTAACGCCAGACGATTTTACTCGTCAAATGGAGACCCCTTGGGAGTGAAAGGGTTAAAAACTATCTCCCTTAACCCTTTCACTCCCAAGAGTGACTTTATAGATTTTACTCTGTCTAACGCCAGACGATTTTACTCGTCAAATGGAGACCCCTTGGGAGTGAAAGGGTTAAAAACTATCTCCCTTAACCCTTTCACTCCCAAGAGTGACTTTATAGATTTTACTCTGTCTAACGCCAGACGATTTTACTCGTCAAATGGAGACCCCTTGGGAGTGAAAGGGTTAAAAACTATCTCCCTTAACCCTTTCACTCCCAAGAGTGACTTTATAGATTTTACTCTGTCTAACGCCAGACGATTTTACTCGTCAAATGGAGACCCCTTGGGAGTGAAAGGGTTAAAAACTATCTCCCTTAACCCTTTCACTCCCAAGAGTGACTTTATAGATTTTACTCTGTCTAACGCCAGACGATTTTACTCGTCAAATGGAGACCCCTTGGGAGTGAAAGGGTTAAAAACTATCTCCCTTAACCCTTTCACTCCCAAGAGTGACTTTATAGATTTTACTCTGTCTAACGCCAGACGATTTTACTCGTCAAATGGAGACCCCTTGGGAGTGAAAGGGTTAAAAACTATCTCCCTTAACCCTTTCACTCCCAAGAGTGACTTTATAGATTTTACTCTGTCTAACGCCAGACGATTTTACTCGTCAAATGGAGACCCCTTGGGAGTGAAAGGGTTAAAAACTATCTCCCTTAACCCTTTCACTCCCAAGAGTGACTTTATAGATTTTACTCTGTCTAACGCCAGACGATTTTACTCGTCAAATGGAGACCCCTTGGGAGTGAAAGGGTTAAAAACTATCTCCCTTAACCCTTTCACTCCCAAGAGTGACTTTATAGATTTTACTCTGTCTAACGCCAGACGATTTTACTCGTCAAATGGAGACCCCTTGGGAGTGAAAGGGTTAAAAACTATCTCCCTTAACCCTTTCACTCCCAAGAGTGACTTTATAGATTTTACTCTGTCTAACGCCAGACGATTTTACTCGTCAAATGGAGACCCCTTGGGAGTGAAAGGGTTAAAAACTATCTCCCTTAACCCTTTCACTCCCAAGAGTGACTTTATAGATTTTACTCTGTCTAACGCCAGACGATTTTACTCGTCAAATGGAGACCCCTTGGGAGTGAAAGGGTTAAAAACTATCTCCCTTAACCCTTTCACTCCCAAGAGTGACTTTATAGATTTTACTCTGTCTAACGCCAGACGATTTTACTCGTCAAATGGAGACCCCTTGGGAGTGAAAGGGTTAAAAACTATCTCCCTTAACCCTTTCACTCCCAAGAGTGACTTTATAGATTTTACTCTGTCTAACGCCAGACGATTTTACTCGTCAAATGGAGACCCCTTGGGAGTGAAAGGGTTAAAAACTATCTCCCTTAACCCTTTCACTCCCAAGAGTGACTTTATAGATTTTACTCTGTCTAACGCCAGACGATTTTACTCGTCAAATGGAGACCCCTTGGGAGTGAAAGGGTTAAAAACTATCTCCCTTAACCCTTTCACTCCCAAGAGTGACTTTATAGATTTTACTCTGTCTAACGCCAGACGATTTTACTCGTCAAATGGAGACCCCTTGGGAGTGAAAGGGTTAAAAACTATCTCCCTTAACCCTTTCACTCCCAAGAGTGACTTTATAGATTTTACTCTGTCTAACGCCAGACGATTTTACTCGTCAAATGGAGACCCCTTGGGAGTGAAAGGGTTAAAAACTATCTCCCTTAACCCTTTCACTCCCAAGAGTGACTTTATAGATTTTACTCTGTCTAACGCCAGACGATTTTACTCGTCAAATGGAGACCCCTTGGGAGTGAAAGGGTTAAAAACTATCTCCCTTAACCCTTTCACTCCCAAGAGTGACTTTATAGATTTTACTCTGTCTAACGCCAGACGATTTTACTCGTCAAATGGAGACCCCTTGGGAGTGAAAGGGTTAAAAACTATCTCCCTTAACCCTTTCACTCCCAAGAGTGACTTTATAGATTTTACTCTGTCTAACGCCAGACGATTTTACTCGTCAAATGGAGACCCCTTGGGAGTGAAAGGGTTAAAAACTATCTCCCTTAAAAACTATCTCCCTTAACCCTTTCACTCCCAAGAGTGACTTTATAGATTTTACTCTGTCTAACGCCAGACGATTTTACTCGTCAAATGGAGACCCCTTGGGAGTGAAAGGGTTAATACCGCCACGCCGTTGCTTACCTTGAACCGCTGCATAAAAACCGACTTGCTTGGAAATTTTCCCACCAAAAACAACACAGCATGACCAGCCCAGACCATACAGCACACCTTGGACACAAAACAAAATCACGCCAATCCAGGCTTGATGGGTGAGTGAGATACCTATAAACAGTACTGAGTACAGTAACAGACAGAAAGCAATGGGACGATCGATTTCAAACAAGTCTGTTAGATAGGATGAAGAAACATAGCCAACAACGGCTGTCGTATAGCGCAATCCAGCGGCTAAGCCGACCATGTACGGTTTTGCGCCGAGGTCATCCAGAAACCAAAGGCCGAAATTCTGATGAAAACAATCGAAAATTCCAAAAACACAAGCACAGAGGAGAAACACGCAGTTTAGAGGCTCCAAGAACTTGCGGACCACTAAAGAATAAGTGGTTGATGCTGGCTTGCCTTTCTCCTCAGGGTATGAGACTTTGATAATCACAACCGTAAGCATTGCAGCCGCAATAAAACCGGCAAAGAAATAGAATGAAATAAAGTAGTTCTTCACAACCAGGCCACAGACTTTCGACTGGTAAAAACTAATCACAATTCCGACTATTAACGAGCCCATGGCGACGCCAATTTCGCCCCACACTCGAATATAGCCGTAAGCGTTCGTTCTGTTCTCCAGTGCCCCTACAAGAATTGCATCAGGCATTGTAAACACGTCACTACCAAGAATTTGACCAAGTAGCATTATCGCTAGAAAAATAATGAATATTCTGTTCACCTCGGTTTCGTCGTTTTCACGAATAAATACAGATGACTCGTTTTGCAGGAGAACTGACTCTTTCGACATGAGCACGTGTTGAGGCAATTCAGGTCCTAAATATATTTCACCAGAGGTAAATATTAGAGGTTTTACACTTGTTTCGTTGGCTGTAACTTCGATGCAGACCTGATTATGCGGCTGAACGACTAAAAATAACACAGTTCCGAAGGCGAAGGAGAAAAGCGAGGCAAACAAGATCAATTTTCTGATTTTGAACTTGTCGCCGATGATCCCCCACAACGGAGCGCCGATAAATTCGGTTGCGAACCTTAGCCCAATGATTGCACCGGTGTGTCCCGGGTTTAAACCAAGTTGTTTAAAGTACAGTGGCTGGAAAGGATAAGAACTTCCAACGGCTGAGTAGAAGAATAAGAAGTACAGCTTAAATGAATATGGCTGAAGGTCTTTCGACGAAGCCGGCTTTGAATTCTCCATTTTGTCTTGTGGTTGGTTGTCGTCGTTGTTGCTCATTTTCCTAATGTATCAGCGACGTAGAACTTGATCTTGTTATATGTCCTCCAAATCTCTGTCACAACACAACAGAGACACGAAGACAAGGACTCAGTAAATACGAAACTGTTTTAGAGCCGTATTCAAATTTATGTGCAACATTAGGATCATGAATATTCAAATATCCACCTTCACAAAGGGACTGTGGTCACCATAGCAATGGAATGGTAAAATACCAAGGGAACCCGACTACTATTTTCGGTGAAAATCTGTTCGAAAGCTAGGTAAGCTAGAATTTTCGAATATCGAACATAAAGGCTCTCGAACTCTCGAACCGTGTATCTGAATAGATTTTCAGTCCCTAAAACAGGGTGTCTATAAAACGAAGACCCAAGACCTATTTAAAAACCGATTAGATTCAAGTCAAACTACAAAAAAAAAAGGTCGGCTAGTTAATGAAGTGACCTGTCAGAGGCCAAAAAACGCTAAACCTAAGGGGTCTTTGTTTTGTAGAAAAGGCCGTGTCAAACTACAAAACAAAAATCCTCACCAAAACGCTTTGACGCAAGCCGAAAAACACGAAAAAGATGGAGTCTTCGTTTTGTAGAAAAGGCCGGGTCAAACTACAGAACGAAGATCCTCACTAAAACGCTTTGACGCAAGCCGAAAAACACGAAAAGGATAGGGTATTCGTTTTGTAGAGAAGTTGAGGGAGATGGAACTTCCGAAAATTCGGCATGGTTGCCTGGATGTGATTTTCAACCTCAAGGTCCTCAAGAGTACATGAAATGTCTCTCAAAGGCTTTTGGCTCAATCTGCTCGTTGGGTGCGCCTGAGATACACCATGACGCTTTGATGAAACGGGAACTAGCAAGCCTCTTGAGTCTATTGGTCTCAGATGGATTGTTATTTGTCGAAATTTAGATGAAAGAAAATCAATTGAAGTCTCATTTCTTTTGTTGTAACGTTGCCTTTATTGTTATTCGTCTTAAAAACATTTCTTTGTCTGAAGTTTACCTTTCCAACTTCGCATTAAACGCAATTTTAATTAAGCAAAAGCACCACCCTGAAAAAAAACACATCTTTGGATGATCTGACCAACTGACAACTGACTGAGGTTCAGTATGAAGCTATTCTCATTGGCGTCAGGTCAGCTGCGGCTTTAATCGTCAATTGGACTCGAAAGCGATATCCATACAACAACTATTAAATTGTGAAATAATGAACAAGGTCTTTTTGCTTAGCCAAGTTTATCTATGATCATGACGTGCTGATGAAAGATGCGGCTTTTAAAGGCAACGTGTTTCCCAAGTACCCTTTTCTTGCTCCGTTCTATGACTCCAAATTTCTCCTATGACAAAATTTTGTTTGGACAGAATTGTCGAGCCTTGCCGCTTTTATAAGGAGACCCGAAAACCTTTCGGGTCTGAAATGCCAATCGTGAAGATTTTTAAAGCTCTTACACTTCAAACCTGTTCTTTTAACATATTTTTGATAGAGAGAAGACTTCTTTTAACGCCAATAGGCCTAGTTTAATTGACATAAACGTCTTTGTTTCCAAAGTACAGCCGAGTGGGTTATTGCGCCCGAAAACGTTCCGAAATCACTGTTCCATGACTTTTTCGAAATGTCCACCAGGGCATATCTGTTAGAAGAGGGTCTGAATGGGAGTACCTCGATAACACTTAACACTTTATTTTTTGGCTTTGTACCATGAAACAGATCAATTTTAGGCATTTTAAAAATAACGTTAAAAAATTCTTTAAAACAGTAATTTTTTCCAGAAAGAAGCAAAAACGGCTCCGAAAAGGTCAATATTAGTTTTCAATATTAATTTATTAAGTTTTTTGCCATTTTACGATGATTCCGGATTACTCCGGAAGATTTCCGAAGGCTGCCATA
>OX453272.1:5393172-5545672 GCA_949710005.1 Ricordea florida | reverse complement strand
GTTCTTAACTCTACATACTTTTGTATAAGAAATTTAAGGCTATTGCTTAGGAGAATTACAATTCAGATCTTAGGCGTAAGCATTGATTCTTTGTGGGACTATGCTTAAACGTACCAGTTATCATTTGAATGTGTAGCAAAATAATTTCCATTTTTTCTTTGATTTGGTATCAGTGGATGGCAGTGAACAAGAAGGTTAGTGCAAGCCTCTTTGATAAACTGTTAACCACAATAAAAAACAAAATTCATGTGTTGTATTTCTTACGTGACCTTGAGTAATGTGGCAGAAAATTAGCTTTGCTTTATGTTATACTAGGTTAGAAGAAGTACTGAGACCCAAAGAAAAATATGTATTCTGTCATAAAATGGCTTTTCTGCATTAACACTGATTGTATCTTGTGCCATAAATTATTAACTACTAATATATATTACAGGAGAAAAGACTACATTTTCATTATGGAATTTTTCACAAGTGTATTAACGGAAAATCCCAAAAGTACACAAATTTACTGGCAAAGTGACACGAGGCACATCCAGGTTTAATTGTTGTAACTTGTTTCATTATCATTCTTCCACATTTTGGATTCCCGTGAGTATTCTTTAAATACCCCAAAATATCTAAAAATGGGAGCCTGGTATTTTTCCCAGCAAATGTATGATGTTTAATGATGTTTATAGCTAGGCTATAAAAGGCAATTAAATGCAGTTTTACGCAATTTTAGGAGAACTACAAGCCAAACCTTGTTCTGGTAAATTTAGTTCCTTGGAAAAGCTTGTTTGTGATGGAAATGCAAAATGCTATGAAACAGATGGTGCCTTCTCTTGTGTTTGCCAAGAGGGCTTTGTTGGAGATGGTTGGATTATTGGAAGTGGCTGCCATAGAGGTACAACCTAAACCAATGATTAAATAGACATGTTTGTAATTAAATGATTAACAATTTAATAATAATAATTTACAATTATCAGAAGAAGTAGAACCATAACTTTATTCATAAAGCAACTAAAATATTTATGTACAACTATGAAACTGGAAAACAAAATTGTCAGCATGATAATAATAAAAATATTAAAAAAAGAAAATCTTAAAATATTAATTTACAAAGTCAGTGGTAAACCCCACTTTTCACCTTCTAAAATTAGTGGACACACGCTCGCTAGCATTTAAGCGACAGTCATCAATGAAATCCTCTAGTGGAATTTTGTGGAAAGGCGTCCTTGAGCTTCTTACACAAGTGTGTACCAGCAAATTCAAATTCTTGTTGACCATGGGCACAGCACTTGATGGTTGAGTGGCACAGTTTTGCTCCTGACTTTTTTTCAGTAATATTGTACACAATAACTATTGTTGGTTAAGACCTCTAATTAATAAATAATATAGTCACATAATACCAATATTTTCCTTCAGCAATTGAAGAATACAGACAACCATGTGGAGGGTAATTGAACTGATAAAATAGTACCTGCACTGAGTACAGTATTACAAACCTACATTAAGTTTATGAAACTGCATGTAAGCAGTGAACCCCCTCACAGGGAACATGGAGTAAGACATCTCTTTTCAGGGAACAGGAGGTATTTTTTGAACCTCTGATTAAATTTCTGGGAGCAGGGGAACAAAAATTAGGGAACAAATGGTTTTATTAATGAGGAACAAGGGAGAAAAATGCCAAGAGATTAAGGAAACATGAAAACATGTAACCTCCCTCTCCCCCTGTAAAAGCAAAGAAAAATAAATCAATTTTCATTTCTACTTTTTGTCTCAACCAATTTTGATCTTATATTTTTCAGATAATTCATCCCAGAGAAAAAAGAGTAAGTACAGTAGTGGTAATTCCTCTAACTAGAACTTCTTTTCAGAAGGTGAAAATGCTGCGATTTAACTTTTAAGATATACAAAGTGTAATAGAGGTACCAAAGAAAAGCAGAGACATTTTTTTTACATTCAACAATGTATTTATTAAATATAAACTTTAAACTATAAAATTTTAACAGCTGACATCATTAAAATGGCAATCATGTAAAATATAATGTACAAAACTATTGTTATATCAAATGTATAAAATTCCAATCCTTAGTATATAAAATACAAACTTTAAACTTTTAATGGTTATTATATGAAATATAGTCTATATTGACAGAAGTCAATAGTTTGGCTGTTATGCTTTGTCTCAATGGTTGTTCGTATCGTTGAGCAAAGGACTCGATCAGGCAGATAGTTCAAAGAAATCGTCTCTTCGTCAGGTATAGATAAGTCTTCAAAAGCTTTTAGGTACATATCATCTCCTTCGATTAGAACTCTATCGATAGCGTCGGTCTACCATGTGATAATATCGCTCGAATTGGCACATAGCAAAGCTGAAAGACTTATAAAAGCACACTGTCTTCCTCTAGAAATATCGCTGAAACGATTATTACCTTGATGAATACTTCCACGAGCGAAAAAAGTAGAATTTAGCATGATAAATTTCGTAACCTACCGAGTAAGAAGAACGCAGATCCAAGAGAACCCTCGTGGTTGTGAGTTGGCTCATGTCTTTCGTAGGCTACCGCTGATTACATAGTGACAAACACTGCATGCGCTCGTAAGTAATTTATGTATCCATGGTGATTAATTTATGCGGACATCGCGAAAAAAATCGAGGAGCCTCTCTGCATTACTATCAGGCACCACAGGAAGCCCAACTTCGAGAATAGTTTCGCTGCTCACTCGCTACGCTCGCTCGCAGCAAATATCTATGTATCATTTTTGCAACTGAGTTATAGTAACAAGTACAAAGGCAGTGGATTCTTCTTTTAGATATATCAGAGTTTTATCTCTTAAACTTAGGAGAACGTGTTTATATACCTGGATTATGGGTACCCATAAGAAGGAAACCATCTGGATTCAGTGAGTACGAAACAGCAGTCATTATACACTTGGTGAATGGTCCCGAGAGAAACAGTTTTTCTTTCCCCGAGAGTCCTGATGTTTTCCCGAAACGAAGTCGAGTGAAACATCAGAACTCGAGGGAAAACAAAACTAACTAGTTTCCCGAGGAATTTAGAAGATCAGCCATTTTTTTTTTTAATTTAGTCATGAACTGATCACGTGCTGTTGTGTTCGGTTAGCGGGCAACAACTGCGCAATGGTATCCCGGTCGAGATACATTTGAATTTGATCAGAAGCACATCACCAAGAATCAGCCAATCACAGTGCTTGTTTTATTGAGTGAAAGTCTAGGTAGTTATTGACAGTAAGGATCCCATTAACTGGACAAACAACAACATGATTCCTATATTTTGAATTAATTGTTCCCAAAATACTTTCCCACGCAAACTTGGTTGCCTCTAGCCAATGAGTGACGAGAGTCTCCCGCGGCCATTAATAAGTACCTAGAAAAGAGCGCATGCTCTCGATGAACCGTTCCGATATTTACTGCAGAAATTGAAGGTGTATAAATAACTAAATTTATGGAAATGCTTTCTCATTATGATGTTAATTTATACATATCATCGCATTTTATATTTTCTTGTGCAGTACAATTGTTTGCTATGGGAAATGAGCGGTGCTTGTAGTAGTTCAGCCTCCAGCGCAGACGTCCTTAGGGCTCGTTTCCGTGAGGGAGAAACGAGCCCTAAGGACGTCTGCGCAGAAGGCTAATAGTAGTCATATTAAGACGACCTTGAGAAGGGGTACGATCACGGTGATAAATTCGAGTATCACTGATGGTAGACAAAATTAAACGGCTCTTAATTAATCATAAGTATAGCAGAACTAGAGAAAATATACCTAATGATTGGATTTAGGGGCCCGAAAAGGTTATGGACTGACTCAGCGAAAGAGCCATTGCAACCAGAATCCATTTGCGTGCATTTATCTAATCAGGGCCCTTAAAAAAACTTGTTTTCTCCTGTGCAGAGTTTTCTTCTGCAAATGACAAAGTGGACAAAAAAGACCGCACTCACACTGAATTCAGTGGATCGATGTAAAGTGAAGAACTGATATGGAGCAAAACCAATCAAGTGTCCTGTTCAAAGCTTGGTCACTACAAATAGAGATTGTGATGGTTTCTATAAAAAATTGAACCTAAATGTACAAAATCTTTTTCACCCGCGTCGTACATCTAATCTTAAAGACGTGCTTAGTTTCGTCTGCGGCACAGGGTACAATTTTTCTTGTTTTAATAGCGTCCTTCAGGAGTTCAGATACGGGAGAGCTGCAAGACTGAGGAACAGCGAGTGACAGAATGGGGAAGAAAGACTATTTTTTTCAGTAGTCCTATGACTCCAACGCTTGTGAATTCAACTTTCCTTGCATTATGCCAACATTTTCTTTTTTTAACTTTGCTAAAATTTTTTTGCCTTTTTGAAAGGGAAATGCAAGGGATTTCTCGCCACAATAGCCGAATTGCTTTGTGTAAGTGAATCCCGTTGCATTACTGGAATGGGTGTTTGGATGAAGTGTGAGTGTCCCTCGGATACCTCGGGTGATGGTTTAAAAATGGGAACCGGCTGTTCTCGTTAAACAGGTAATGTTTCCAAGCCATTAATAACGCAAAAAGCGAATAAACTAAGCACTTATGACCAGAAATACACCCGCCACGTAAACAAGAATGGTAGATGTGGAGAAATTTCGCCAGACCTGCCATTTCAGCCGTTTTTACGTAACCTACCACGCCTCCATGAAGCCCCGTCAGGCCTGTTTCAAGCCGAGAATTTTTCATGTGCCAAATTTAATGCAAATTACTTAGAACAAAAGATTTTCTTAATTAGCATTAGATTCAGCATATGGAAGGTTCCACAATTTAAACGGGCTTAATAATCAAAGGTCAATGCTTAGCATTCAGTATCTAGTTCTGGATGCACGCGGATAGTTGCGAGAGCACGAAGCGGGCGTAAGAGTCGGTAGAGGCGAAGCCGTGACCGACAAAAGCCCACAGAAGCCGGGCCGGCTATAGACGACTCCGACAAAGGGCTAACGCTCGAAACGTCAGCACCTCCCCTTTACCTTACGGTGGTATAACTTACTTAATCAACGCGTTTGATTTACACAATTTGTTGTGTTTCAATTCCCCACCGACAGAGCACCAGTTTTTTAGAAACTATCCCCACAATAAATGTGGTTTTGACAAACCCGAATTTTAAGAACTTTTAACAAAAGCAACAAAATTTTTCATGAAAGTTTGAAATAAACAGATCGATGTGTAGATGTCTTTGTCCGTTCTGACAGTTGATCTTGGATTAGCATGGTTTTGTGACTCTCTTTCGACAAATTCGGAAACGGGCCGAGTGGAAGGCGTTTCGTTTTCGTGACTCCGACTTTTCACCATATTTTCTCCTCTGTCGTTGTTATTGTCGGCAATATACGTGTTCACAAAATCGGAATTTCATGCAAAGTTTGGAAACCAATTTTCGAGCTCAGCAAAAATTGCTATTGTTTTGAAAAATAAAAGTATTTTCTGCAAGAAGCCCGAAATTGTTTTGCCAGTTGACAAGGCGGCGTCATAGCGTGCACCATCACAGTGCAATATCCAGATCTTACGACTAGCCAGCCAATAAGAGTGTGCGTAATAACGTCGCTATGTTATAAAAGTAGATTTACTCATTGGCCAAATTTTCCATTTCTGCCAAATTTGCACGCTTGCCAAATTTTGGCAAAACCCTGCCTTGCCCAATTTTGCCAAATTTTGCCAAATTTCTCATTTCTGCATTTGGGTGCATTTTTGTACTGCTGACTAACGTTCAGTTTGTTTTGTATTTGATTGCAGTTTCCGCTTTGAACTTGAAAGATGTCAAACTTGAGTTAAGGATCTAAGGACGAGTGACAAATAAAGAGTTGTTTGATCGTCACTGTTTTCTTGTGTTACTTGCTTCATCAGTATTACTTTACTGACCCTTACAAATGCACAACAGCTAGTGAACCGGCTGCCAAGGTTTTTTGTTCAAAAGCGGCGGTGACCTGTGACCATAATCGCTCTGATTTTCACTAACCTATGGCTTCTGTAAGAGAGATCGACGCGTGCTGGCTAGGTGAAATGAATCAGTGTTATGAGCCTTAATAGCTACAACGCGATCGAAAACCAAAACACAAAAACCAAATCGAAAACCAAAACACAATATAGTACTTACTGATTTTCACAGGGCTAAAAATTGGCGGTCGTACGGTCGCCAGTGGCGAGTTAAAACTGACCAGGGCTACCAAAAGTTAAGGTTTGAACGCCCGATGTGCGACTACGCTACAGAATTTCGAAAAGTTGCAATGTAAATTATGCGAAGTATAAAGTTAAAAATAAACTCAATTTGTTGTTTAATTGGACTACCTTTCTCTTCGTTTCTTTGCCTGGACTCTGAGATCATCCATTTTAGTGTATTTTTAGTTCTGAAGTGGAAATTCCGAGCCGTTTTAACAGTGATTTCACGAGTGATCCACATTTACAACATATAGACGCCATTTTGATTTTCTGATTGCCACATGACTCTGAAGGAAAAATCTAGGGCTACTTCACTTTGGGATGGGTCACTGAGAATTCAAGGAAACTGGCCCGTCTGGCAACCAAGCACTGGAGTTAACGTTTAGCCCTGTTTTCAGAAGTGCCGCCTCTGCGTCATTCCATCCTTGGCTTTAAGAAGAGGAGCAACTAGTTTAAGAACTGTACTGTTGGTAAGAGAAATTTCGTCTGGGTGCTGGGCGATGCGGTATGCGACTTGCTCAATATAATAGTGCCATAAATACAAGCTTTGCAGTAGCGAAATCAACTTCTCGACAGCATCTGAACTCACGTGCGGATTCCCAGGTAGTGTCATTTAACTGGTTACAGGAACACCTGAGAAAATTATTTTATACACAGAAGCATTAAGATGTACGGCTGACATTTTAGTCCGATTACCTCACATGACCATAGGCCAGAATGCCTTGTTTTTATTTATTTATTTATTTATTACAATTTAATGGCAAAATCACTACAATGAAATAAAGATGGTACTCTAAAAATAAGTTATAAGAATTAAGAGGAAGCAAGAGGAGATAAATGAAAAGGTGAAAAAAAAGGGAGAGAAAGAAAGGCAAAGAGAAAGACTGAGATCAGAGATAAAAGAAAGTAAATCAGAGTCATTAGGATAGTCCACAAAAGAGTCGACGACCCCATACAAGGCGGACCACCTGAGAAACCCCTCCTAAGAACCATTTACAAACATGAAGAGATAAATAAAATAACTAATGAAATACTAGATTCATTACTTAATTCTTAATTCTATTGTACTGTTAGTCGAGTTCAGTTAAAGGAAAATTAAACCACGTCTTTCGTTGCAGTTGTTTTTTTATTCCAGAAAAGAAACTTTCAGACATATCAAGAACTGAAAAAAAATCGCCCCATGTTGACGGCGTTACAACTCTAACAGACCGCGCGCGTCTACGCGTGTGTTGAAAAAATTCGACGCATACTATAAATGTTAAAACGTACGAAAACGCGCTTAAAACATTAATTATTTCTCGCATAGAGCAACAATAATACCTTAAACATAATATTCTAATCTTGGTGAACACGTTCAAGTAATTCCATCTTGTTATATCATTTTACACAAACGTCTCTACCCACAAAATTGCATGCGTCTAATCAAGACAGGAAAGCGTAAAAATCAAAGTTACAGTAACTAGGACTGAGGAAGAAAAGGCTGGCAAAACTTGAAGCTCACTACATCAACAGGGTACTGGTCAAACGAACAACGATATCGAGAGGGGTCTGGGGCTTGAGAACCACGCTACTGTAATGTTATGGTTACGTAATTGAATTCATTGTTTCGTAATTTAATTCTTAGTTTCGTAATTAATTATTTGAAAATGGAAACCTTCAAACGATTACAGTCATGTAGTTAATCTTTGATTTGGAAGGAATGCATTTCTAGAACAATTCCAAAATGGGGACAATCGGTAAGCCTGAGATTGTTTTCTGCACTTTACTGATCGTGTTCCTCGGCTTCGCATCATCAAGCAAACTGCATCCTCAACGTAAGTACTCACCTCCTAAACTGTAATCTGTAATCTGTAAATTGCATGTTTTTTGTCGAGGACTGAGGGTAAAATGTTGAGGATTGAGGGTAAAATGTCCAGCGTCAAGGGTAAGATACAGAGGGACGAGGATAAAATACTGCTGGTCCAGGGTAAAATGTTGAGAGTGGAGGGCAAAATGTCGCGGGTCGCGCGTAAATTGTCTAGGGTTCAGGTTAAATTGTCGAGAGTCGAAGGTCGAGAGCAAGATTTAAAGAAAGTTTTGCTGGGTGAAAGTACGTTTTGCCGTGAGTGAGAAAATTTCCTCCGGCTGCGTTTTTGTCTTTGTAAATCGTTTTGTTTCATTTTACCGCACATCCGGGAACAGTATAAATAATTATTAATTAATTCCAGTCTTTGATTGACAGCTGAAGCGCATGATAGAACGCATGAGTTATAGAATAAAAGAAACCTACAATGTATGTGTAGCTAGTTGAGTCGGATTCATTCGCAATAAATCGAATCTAATAAACGAGTGAATCCTTTTCTACAAGATAATACTATAACTAGTGAGAAAATAAGTCTTGCCTTTGAACAAGTAAGTTTTGTGGTGGCAGATGTCGACCGGCCACTGTAATGTACTAATGCTACACTCTTTTTTCGTTGCAGCTTACCCGGCAAGTTGTTCCTCAAACAAAGACTGTTTGAGAGGTCAAGCACAATGTATACAGAGAGAGTGTCACTGCACGGATCCTACGGCTATTGGGGATGGAAAAAGATACTGCACAAGTGTGTATTATACTCCAGCATTCTTTTTTTCACCTAACACGTAAACTTATCACGATCATTCTAGTATGAAGATGTATTTCTTCCGAGATCGGCATAATTCCTCATATAACACGAAATATGAATCTGATGATTATATTATTTCTCATTCAAAATGTGTCAAAGCGCACAGTTTCAATGGCTTTGCTGTTTGTCTTTGTTTTAGAGGGAAGACCATGTCCGTTCGGCAACTTATGTAAGATTGCTAGTATTGTGAGCCCTAAGTACTGGCATTCATCATGTGTTTTAATGAATGGACCGAAGTCTTATTGCAAGTGTATCAAAGGATATTTTGGACGTGCGAAAGTGAAGGGATGTTTCGCACCGAAAGGTAATCATGTTTGAAGTACGTCAGTTTGAAATATTTTTTAGCTGAGTTTTAATCTAAATTCCAGAGAATGCCTGCCACCGAAGCTTTAATTGAATAGGACAAAGACAGCAAAACTCAAAAGCAACCCAGCCCCACACTCCTACCCTGAGTACACAATCGCACATCAGCCTGGGGCAACGACGCTTGTCTGTCTAACAAATCTGTGCAAGCGTCGCTCAGTATCCTTACTCAATCAGCAAAGAGCGTGCAAGTCTTTCAACTCTAGCTTTCAGCCATCCAACGCCGACCCGCGTCTTAAGCAAAAGCATATCATTTTTATCGATTTTCTTGAACTCAGATACCACTAAATTTTCCATAATAAAATGAAAATTAATGAAATGGTCGCTTGGACATATGTTTCTCGCCATTCAACGCTCAAGGAGAAATTTTGTATCTTTCCGCAGCCATGGCAGGAGTCCATGGGTTCCTGGCCATGCAATATCCTCTACACATCCGTCTCCTTGTATCCTTGCAACTTTCTGTAATCTGCGTGTATCTTGGTTTACAGTGTCAAAGTTGTTTATTCTTTTCATAGACAACTTCTGTATTCACCATGGCAACTGCCTTCCTCACTCCCAGTGCAATGTGAGGCATAGAAAGTGTGAGTGTAAAGAAGGTTACGCGGGAAATGCAAAAATATGCAAACCAGGTAGTTCCATTTTATTGTATCTACGGTTTTCCTGTGGAGCCCTTAAATGCAATGCTATCAACTGTGTTAGTCCATCTATTAGATTCGTTAGTAACAATAGTTTCGGCAAATAATCGCACTATCTGTGATGTTCTTCGTTTTCTTCGATTCTTTTCACCGGGGTCCGATACTCTTCCGATTTCTCGCCTAATTTATATTCGCACTGATAGCCAGTCTTCGACGTGCTTTCGCTCTGCCACACTTGTGAAATTTGCAGTCGCTATTTTCTTTATATTTTCACTCCTTTTTCTCCAACAACCAAACACAGTATTTTATTGAAATGCGTGAGTTGATTTTTCTTCAGGTAGAACAGCACAATTTGAACGTCTACGTCGATTGATAGCTATGCAGTCTTTGATTGCCTATTTTTACTACACTTTTCGTTCCGTACAGCCCCGACCTCAGGCCAATATTCCCCAAGACGGCCTTCAAGCTCGGTTAGTAAGAGGTAAAAGTGACAATATTTAAAAATAATTTCTTTAGATTAAGTCTTTTTATGTTCTTTATTTAGGACCGACACAGACTTGCACTGCTGATAAGCAATGCAGTTCAAGAGCGAAATGTTATAAAGGAAAGTGCCTGTGTCTGGGAAAAACCATTGGAAATGGTAAAATATGCAGACGTGAGTATCACAAAGCCTTATATAACCGTGAATAATATTATGAAATGTCATATTTTTGAACTGCGGAAGAAAAATCTAACAAATGGAAGATCGTTGCAGTTATGTATGCTATTTATGCAGTTGCCACTCAAAATATTATGACAAAACTTCGCGTAAGCCATTGCTTAAAACAGCTAATAGAAAAAGCTAGGTTATTTATCAAGCGTGAGACAAGGTGACTACATTATTGCTTTGTTTTTTCTTTGCGTTCTTATTGGCCGAGTCGAAGTCGACTGGTCAATAAAACTGCGGTTTTTCTGTTAAAGTGTTCTCTTTAGTTTGCAGCTCTTGCTCATAAGATAAGTTGCCAGGTAAAACGGGGTTGCTAGCGGGGTCTAAAGAACGAGGACAATAGCCAGCTATCTTGATCGAACAAGCGTGCTCAATAAAGGATTTATTCTATGGCAGTTTTGCTTGTTTTGTTTCGCGGGACAATGCGCGATTTCCGAGTGTACAAGATAAGTCCACCTTGCCCGCTAGGGTAGCCAATCACAACTCAGGATTTCCCTTAAATTGCCCGATTACGGGACCTTCCAAATAATAAAAAATGTTACTGTGAATTTCATAAAATTCTTGCTCCTTTTCAGCGAGTTTTCGTCTGTGTCCAAAGCACATGAAGGCGTTTTGTGGTAAACATCCATGTGTTGCAGACCCATTTGTTAAAAGTGTTTATGAGTGCAAATGCAAGGACGGCTATGAACACGACAGGCATGGACGCTGTATTGGTAGGTTCATGTGAAGCCAGATAATCTTAAATGTAATTAGTCCGTCAAATATTTTCGCTCGCACGCCACTGGTCTCAACGGGTCACGTGACCGGCGTCACGTGACCAAAGAGACGGCAGTTTTGGTTGTGGAATGGGCCATATCCGAGGAAATTCACCAAATCATCGCCCAACTTCAAATCTTTCAAGGCCTTAATCTGAAATTAAATTTTATGTCAAAATGGGAGAGCGGCTTACCTTAGTGTAAAAAGTTTGGGAAGCGGGGTTGGCGCAGTGACGAGAGCGCTCGCCTTTCACCAATGTGGCTCGGGTTCGATTCCCGGCCCCGGCGTGATATGTGGGCTGAGTTTGTTGGTTCTCTACTCCGAGAGGTTTTTCTCCAGGTACTCCGGTTTTCCCCTCTCCACAAAAACCAACATTTGATTTGATTTGATTTAGTTAATTTGATATGATTTGATTTCATTTTGTGCTTTACAGTGTCCCCAATTAGTACGTCAGTGCTAGATACAGTTGACACTTAAATAAAGTTCATCATCATTATTATTATTATTATTGTGTGAGAAGAAGAAAATAAGCAGCTGGTCTATAGAGCGGTACCAGAAAACATGAAAAGTCAACCTTATAACCACTAGATGTTTGGCGGTAAGCTGTTCTTAAAGGTTGCGAAATGAATTTGAAGGATAATAAACAGAATGGAATCCGATTTGAAAATACAAACCGTTTACTAAACGAGCGCGAGGGCCTTACTGGGGATTATAACGCGTAATACGAGAATTTTATTCCATAACGCTGATTTTTAGAAATCTATAGATTTGTGAATAATGCCCATACAGCCAATCAGAATGGCATACAAGTGTTTCACGTGTGGAAGTATAACCAATCAACGATAGTGTAAACGTCCATCAGAATCGTGCATCGTTTACATTCAAATAGATTTGGCGGCTTTTTCAGCGGCGCTTCCTCCAAATTTTTCCTACGAAAATGGCGAAGGTGGAGGAAAGCTCTAGATTTGCGTCGGTTGGTTGCTCCCTAGACGAGTTTGTACAGCATCAAGAAAACAACAAGACATTGAGCAAAACACAGAGAGATGTCTCGGGTGTAGAAAAAACTTTTTAGTTTTACGGAACGAGCTTAGAGAGATTAAAAATATTGATTCAAAAGTTCTCGACGTGTTAATCGCCAATTTTCTGCTTCAAGCTCGAAAGAAAGACGGAAAACAATACGAACCTATATCGCTCAGATCGCTCAAGTCTTTTGTTTCAAGCCTTGATCGTAATTTAAGAAAGAAAGAGTATTCCTCAACCATTACGGAAGGAAAGGAGTTCCGAAAGATTAAAGAAGCGATAGTCAGTCGCAAAGCAAAAAGAACTAAGAAAAGAAGGGAAAGAAAACAAACCAAACGCTGGCCGTGTGATAACAGATGAGGAAGTTGATATTCTGTACGGCCACGATACACTCGGTTGTTCTTCATCAGTGACATCAGAGGCTCTTATTATCACTATCTAGTTAAACAACACACAGTTTAGATTGAAGGGTTACCAAGAGCACAGGGACGTGAGATGGGGCGATGTCGAGAGAAAAGAAACAGCGGGCCAGGGACGGCGGAGCGTATTTTGAAGTGGGGGGGCTGGAAACGAGCGCCGGAGGCGCCAGTTGGTAGGGGGGGTTTGGGGGTATCCTCCCCCAGAAAATTTTGAAATCTAGAGTCTCGGAAATCGTATTTACAACATTCTCCGCGACATACTTCTTGAAATAATTAGCCTAGATAAAGCGTAAAATGAAAGGTACTTTTAATGCTTACAGCAATATTTTGGAGATTATTTCTCAGCCTTCCGGTCTCCAACGCTAACCTGCGGTTTTTGGACACAAGCTTCCCGTCTGTGGGAAGGAAGCACACGCTGAGAAAATGTTAAAAATACGTAAACGCGAAAAGTTTCCGACGAGGCTTGTATAAAGTTGTAGCTTAAACAAAATAAAATGTCATCCTCCTCAAAAGTGGGGGGGCTAAAGCCCGAAGAGAGATATTATCACCTCTCGTCTTTAACCTTGAACTCTGGAAACGAAGTCTTTTCTACTAGTTTAGTAACTTAGGAGATAGTTAAAGATTTAAAGCATTTGCGTGGAAATAATAAAGGCGACATTTTTAGCTTCCTTCTGGTTTTACCCGATCAATTTGCCTTAACTGGATTTTGGTGGCTCTCTCCTCCTTTATAAGAGATAGATTTCAGTTAAGGATAATATGACATTGTCGGGTAGTGCCAAAAAAAAAATATGTCTACAACCGATCGCCTAGCAATGCATGATAAAAGGGAATTTGGAAAATACTTTGCCGCAGAGAAATCTAGCATAATCTGTAGCGTAGTGTAATTTATTAGAAGTCATGGTGCAATCAATATCATAAACCTTTAATTAGCTCTTTAATTAAAGCCTACCTGAGATAAACATTTAGTTTTCATGTAAATTCGGTCATTGTGGTCCAATTTAAAAACGGTCTCGGATTTTTATGATCCCTAATAAAGTTAAAAAGATTCATGCCCTAAGTTGGGACAGGCTTAAACGTGTTAAATTTGAGAAAATACTATACAATACGAAAGCTGAAGGTAATGTGTTTGTACCTCCTCGACAATAAAGTTTATTATGAGGAAATATGCAGCAACGTCACATGGGGTTAGCAAGCCCTCAGCGGCACATTCCTCCCCCACATGGGGTTAGTCAGTCGCCAGCCTCACCCCTCCCTCCTCACTACTGAAACAAGACAACAACTAAGTCAGAGTATTTGCTTTTTAATTTTGTTTTTTTCAGTTTAGTAGTTCCCTTACTACATCAATTTCTACTGTAAAGCAATTATCTTTGGAATTTATTTTTCTCGATAAGGTATGATTGTTCTCCTCCTTCAGTTCAGCAAGAACCTGCTTCCGTCACGAACATATCACCACCACCACACCACCCTACACAGCCGTGAGCAGCGTTCATTTCAGTGCCCACTGTTTTTTTTCTTGTGGTACGCTATCAGCCATCTTCTTGGGAATCTCATTGTCACGTGGCTGTTGACCAAAACCTGTTAACCCGTACTCGGCATTTCCCATGTCAAAGGCCGGTTGTGCAGAAACAGCGATGGCAAGCACGAGAACAAATATGACTGAAAGCTGGAATTTCATGTCTAAAAAACAAATCAAATGTGACGCATCTTTAATCACGATATTTCACATGAAAGGGTAGTGTTCTAATTATTACAACTACATTGTAAAATTGTTAATAACAAACAAGTGCTGGTTACCTATTGAAGCTTTACCCAATTTATCCTCTCCAACCTCAGTAGTCGTACTCAGACTCTTTAGAGTTGTATGTTGTTCAACGAGCGGTTTATTTCAGAGGCCTTCCTCGGAGTACTTGCCCTTTTATAGAGTTTTTCCAAAGTAACTTAGGCGAATAAATAGGCTTGAAAATATTTTGCGAGATAATCGTGGAGAGCATAGGAGGGGGTAAAACTAAACTAGGCTTGTGATGAGAAATTGAGAATGATTTTGAATATTTTAGGTTTTACCTGATCACATTTTTGATATAGAGAGCCACAAGTAAAACTGATCCCTTTTTTTTATCATTTTGGTTTTGCGTTTTGATATTCATTCCTTCAAAGAGTGCACTGATCCCATGTTTCAATTTTTTTGTTTTGTTTTTTTCCGTTTTGATATATATTCCTTTAAAGAGTGCAACAGCAATAGCTGTGTACCGGCAGGTTTACATCCCGTTCCAGTATAAACCAGATTACCGGATTCAGAAATAAAAAAAGTCGATTTAAAAAACATAAACTCCGAAATAGTGATCATTGCCACCAAACAAGATGGTCAACGAACTTAACGGTTTAATGGCGGTATATTATCTCCACTGCTGAAAAGGTGGGAGAACTCAAAATGGCGCTTCAATTCCCGAGATGAAACGTGTTTACTACGATATGCTAAACAAAGTAAGTCTGTAACATTGATTTCCTTTTTTTTTTCTAATATATGTGCCCTTAATCTCAATTCTGACCTGCCAAAAATGAAAATTATCCAATAGTAACCATGGTACTACCATAAGCTGTACGGTGTTCATGATCTATATCAGATAATTTAAGATGACGTGGGTTGAAGAGGTAATAACATGTTCCACACAGAAACCTTGGTCAAAGCGATAACCAGGATATTGTTTTTATGTGTCTGTCAGGCTGTTTTTTTTTTTTTTGAATCTATTAAAATTTAGATAAAAGTTTTTAAGGTTTAGGGTATTGGTTGAATTCCATTTCTTTGCATAATTTTCCCCTGGAATTTAAGTGCCAGTTATTTAACAATTATTCGCCGAAGGCGAAGTGATTCTTGGTGAATATTCACCGAGACGAAGTCGAGGTGAATATTCACCGAGAATCACTGAGCCTGAGGCGAATAATTGTTTTAGTATAAATACACAGGTGATTATTTCAAAAAAGAAAAGAAAAGCATTTTACAACACGAAAAAGTTTTATTTCATCAAAAGCGCGCGAACGACTGGCAGCCATTTTGTTCGTCGAGGTGATTATCGGCTGATAATCCGAGATAGCGAACCAATCAGAGCGCGCGATTTTGTATAATCACCTGAGTATTTATACTAATATATAATTATATCTACAGCTGCATGGATGGATAGTGACAACTGAGCTGAATATAATTATAACACTCTGTATGATACCGGTAATCACTGTATAGTTGGATTCTGATGTTCCTCACTCGTTCGGATTTTCGACACAAACAACTCCTAAATACAACCCCGCACGTCGCACTTTCTATGACATAAACTATGTATGTACGAACCGAGCGCAATAAGGGGGTCCCGTACAAAAACGACCGAGGCCAATATTCCCCAGCACGGCCCGCTAGGGTAGTAAGTAGTTTGTTATCATGATGCCAGATGGTCGGGCCATTCATGCTTATTCTTCTGTTAAGAAAAACGCAAAAACGCACTTCGTAATTAAACTTTGTGTTACCATCTTTTTCGTAGTTTCTATGAAGCAGATTATTTACACTTTTCTTTTTCATTTGCAAAATCCTATTTGGATATGCATTTATGTGTACTTAAGAGAAAGCAAGACAGAGCTTTCATCGATAGTCTTCCAGCAACAAAACACTCTCCTTTAGAAAATAGAAACCTTTTTTAGAAACTGTTTCACAAATAGTGGAAAAGATAATTAAAGTTTAGTTCTACAGATTAGAGATGATTCGCTCTGAGGCTTGGCTTTTTTGGGGTTAAAAATCTCTTATTGCATTGCTATTCAAACAGACATAGATGAATGTAAAGTGGGAAAGATTGTTTGTTCCAAAGAGCGCTGCACTAACACCATTGGCTCTTACAAATGCAAACCATGCAAAGAAGGATATATGGATGACAGCAACTGGTACAAGTGTGTTGGTAAGACATCTTTTATGCAGATCTTTGCGTTCAGTATGTGAAATTATCAACCAATATTTGGCAAGTGAAGTGAGGTGATAAAAAGAGGATATTCAGGACGATCTTATTTACAGCTGAGGATGACATCAAGTTTTTGTCATTTTCATTTGACAGACATCGATGAGTGTAAATCTGGCAAGGCTAATTGCTCTGAAGCGCGTTGTACTAACACTGATGGTTCATACAAATGTGCGCCATGTCTAGAAGGGTACGCGGAGGACAACAAAGGATACGAGTGTGTTGGTAAGTGGCTCAGGGTCTGGAACATCTCATGCCATAATCTTGGATTATCAATAGATATTTTGAATATCTTTGTCATTTCTGCTTTCAACAGACATTGATGAATGCAAATCGGGCAAGTCCGAGTGTTCAGAAGATCGCTGTACAAATATTCCTGCTTCTTATGAGTGTGAGCCGTGTCAAAACGGATTTGAATACGGAAGCGACAAAAAATGTGTTGGTAAGAAAATAATCGGTGATTAAGGCGCTTCAACGTTTTTCCCTGATCAGCTCAGTCAAATGACTATGCTTTATCCCCCGAGAGAGAAAAAATATGGAAATTATGTAACAGTATTTTTAAAAAAAAAATCTCGACAAAACAGGTTTCATAATTTTTTCATTTTTTTTCAACAGACATTGATGAGTGTAAGACTGGAAACGTTACTTGCCCAAACGACCGCTGTATTAACACCCTGGGCTCATACGTTTGCAAATTTTGCGATGGCGGATATACAGCAAACAGCGATGGAAAGTGTATTGGTAAGTGGCATAGGGTCCGGAACGTCTCTTGCGGTAACCTTTATATTGCTGTTTGTCACGATGGAAAATGCATTGTTTAGTGGTATGGAACGAGGAACCCCGTGCGGTTATTTGGGGATGTGCTTTCATCTGCCGCAATTAAAATTGGATGCGATCGAAAATGTGTTAATAAATGGCATAGGGTCCGGAACGTCTCTTGCGGTAACCTTTAGATTCTGTCAGGAGCAGGGGCTCCTGATTCTGTATGACACGATGGAGAGTGCTCTGTTTATTAGTATGTGTTGCGGAACCCTACGTTGAAAAGTTAGAGCCAGTTTATAGATCGAAAGTTGATTTACAGATGCAGTAAGGCCAAAGAGGAAAGCCCTAACCTTGTTCCCAAGATCTCTTTTCTGCCTTCAACGAGAGACTCTGGGAACGAGATTGAGAAAAGACAGCATATTCCGATAAATGAAAAATCACCATAAAAAGGTCAAAACTAAAGAGAGTTTCTTCCGAATATCAATACCATAATTACAACTGTACCGCTCTGTAGTCCCCTTGTATCTGCTGTGGCACTAGTTTTCATCTTTACACCTTATTACTTGTTGCTTTTTCGACAGACATTGATGAGTGTAAGACTGGAAACGCAAGTTGCTCGGAAGACCGCTGTACTAACACCCCCGGCTCATATGAATGTGCAGATTGTCCAAAAGGATTTGTTGAAAAAGGCGATGGGTCATGTGAGGGTAAGCGGCCTTTAAGGCATGCATGATAGTCACGTCCAGTCTGTTTGTCTTGTGGCCCTCACTCTCGTTTCTGGATCAAACCATGTACATGCATGGCATTCGTTCTTTGGAAATCTTCTGAACAGTACTGTACAGAGTGGTACTGTTTGTTTTGCTATACAGTGTGGTTCTTACTTTTTCATCTGTGGATCAAACCATGCAGTGTGACCATTCTTTGTAAAGCTACTGAACAGTACTGTACTGTCACTGTTTGTTTTACTATACAGTGTGGTTCTTACTTTTTCATCTGTGGATCAAACCATGCAGTGTGACCATTCTTTGTAAAGCTACTGAACAGTACTGTACTGTCACTGTTTGTTTTACTATACAGTGTGGTTCTTACTTTTTCATCTGTGGATCAAACCATGCAGTGTGACCATTCTTTGTAAAGCTACTGAAAAACAGTACAGTACTGTACTGTGGTACTGTTCGTTTTACTATACAGTGTGGTTCTAACTTTTTCATCTGTGGATCAAACCATGCAGTGTGACCATTCTTTGTAAGGCTACTGTACAGTGCTGTCCTGTGGTACTGTTTGTTTTACTATACAGTGTGGTCCTAACTTTTTCATCTGTGGCTCAAACCATGCAGTGTGACCATTCTTTGTAAAGCTAATGAACAGTACTGTACTGTGGTACTGTTGTTTTACCACTTAAGATGCTATATTTTTCATGTTCTTTTTTCAGGGTTTTTGATTCTCTTTTATGAAAGTGAAGATTTTGCTTACTGATGCAGTACATAAATGCGTTTTAATCGTTTTTTTATTGCAGCTGTACCGTGCAACTGCGGTGCGCATGGACATTGTAACTTGGGAAGCTCCGTTTGCATCTGTGATTATGGTTACCAATATTCCCTGCAGCATTCTGCATGTGTTGGTATGAAATAGAACTTTTGAACGAGCATTCGTAAGAGTCCTTTCTAATACGGTTAGACAGAGCAATTCTAGCAAAATGTTCTCGCCTTTTTGAGCCACGCGACAAAATAACCCGAAGATTGCGGCCGTTTTGGATTTAGCATCTAATTCTAATTTTTGCGACAATGGCTGCTATGACTGGGATTTCATGCTTTGCAGCTGAGGCCACTTGTGTCGTAAGGACAACTTTTTTACTGACAAGAAACCTCGCATTAAAGACATCGACGCTAGATTTATTAACACGTGAAAGATCGTGACAGTTTTGTACGCAACTTAAGCAGTTGCTAAGAGGAGCCATTAAAAAATTCAGCCTTCAACGGGATTTGATACAGATTGATAGTTCTTTTAAAATAAAGGAGTACATTGATAATCCAACACAAATTACATTCGAGAATAGAAATTCCTTTGAATTCAACAACTGCGTAATATAAAATTTTTCTCTGTTCAGATATGGATGAGTGCATTAACAGTGCTGTGTGTAAGGCAGACAGTGAGGTGTGCGTCAATAGCGAGGGTTCATATGAATGTGAATGCAAGCCTGGGTTCTTAAAGAAAGAAAATGGTTGTATCAAAGGTAATTTATTATTTATTGGCCGTCGTGAGCTGTGCTCAAGAAAAACCGGGCTAACAGTCTAAACTGAAATCAGACGGAAAGACGAAGGGCTAACGCGCTTGAAAGCTCAGTTTCCTTGTCATCTTACGGTTGTGTAACATATTTATAAACTCGTTACATAAACTCACATTTTGACAGATCGAGAATCCAACCATTAGCTGAACGTATCGCCCCAGCCATAGCTATTTGTTTCTTTTAACAAGCGTGTCCATAGTTGATTTTTGACGTACAAACTGCCCAAACAGAAACTTCTCAGCGTGCGTTAGCAGAATGCGTCGATCGCAAAATGCCATTGGTTCAGGATTGACCTGAGGCTAAGACGATTAAGTCACAATTTTTCTTTTTTCTAACGTTTCAGCAACTGACCTTGGAAAATGTAAATGCGTAAAACATGAACAATGCTTCAAGGGAAAGTGTATCTGCAAGAGAGGATACATGAAATCCAAGAATGGAAAATGTGTTGTTATTGGTATGTGCAATTGTTTGTAGTTAGATGGAATCGAAAGACACGTTAGAGTTGGAGACTAACGGTATTACCAGGAGTGTTCCTATGTGTTGGGAAGCCTCTACAGCATCGACAACAAGGAATGAGGCTATTCATTTTACTCGCGAAGCATTCTTCAGGACAAGAAGTAAAAGAACCCTCGGAGAAATTAGACTTCAAAACCTAAAGCAATACGAAAACTTATTGCATGACACGTCACTATGTTTCATCCACCGTTTAAAAGGGCAAGAAAAAATTTCCACCGTTATTAAGGAAATTAAATTACGCTGTTTGATTGGTTGACATAATGGTTCTCTTGCTTTTGTTGCCGCGAAACAAAACTTAAAATGGCACCATTTGCTACTGTCCTGGGGTAAAAGCTAAATAAAGAAGAGGAACGTTCCTGGGGATGAGCCCGTCCATGTAACATTATCTGTTTACCACCAATAAGCACGCGCTGACAACAGAAAAGAGAACGCTATGTGTCGAATAGGGCGCCCGGATGTAGACTCACATTTTGCTTACTTTATCATCAATAGTTATGCTTCTGTTTGCAATTAACAACTAATTTCTTGTTTCATTATCCAGTGAAAAGAAGTCATGAGAAGATGACTTCTGAGGGAGTAGCCACTAAGGTCCAGTCTTTCTACGTATTCACCGATCTCTGTGTCCTGGTAACCAGCCTACTGGGACACTTGGCTTTCACTGCATAAATGTGGCGACGTCCTAGCCTCTGCTATACTGTACTGTAAACTGTCTTATCTATAATGATTGTTTTTGGATGTGCTATTGGCTAAACTTAATCGCAGTGTGGTTATTGCAAACTCTAACACTATTGAACGATAGCAAGAGTTTTCAAAACGATGTTTTGTATTTTTCCAAGCCACATTCACGGAATTTTTCAGTGTTGTAACCAAGAATGAAAATTAACCAAATCATTTAAAACAACAAAATACGCTTTGTTTTTGGTTTCGGATTTACCAGGCTCTGTTATCCTTACTGTAAAAGCTGTTTTCTGGCAATTATCAATAAATAACAATTATTTTCTTGAACAGTGATCTGTTGTAACTGAATGGTAAGAAGCGGCTATGGTCTCCCAGGCTAAGATCATTATTCTAAAGTGAAATTGTGAAATAAACTATGACTAGATCAATATGATCTACTCAAGAAATGGCCCAAATTCTCGAATGTCCTACAATTCGCGTCCAATAATTATTATTCAATAATTACTCTCCGAAATCGAGGTGAATAGTAGCACAATATTTCAAAAGTAATATTTCTAAAGCCACTGTTCACTGAGATTGAAGAGAATAATTCTCTTATCAAATATCAATGAAGCAACCTCATTGCCATCTCTCTGAAACAGCTGTAAGGCGAGAATTGACACCGGTCGTTTCTTTTTCTGCGACCAAACCTCCCTTGCACAAAGATTTCCCAGAAGTCCCGACGCTCCTCTTCTCGTACCGTGGATAGCGATGAATATCCCCAGATAGAGCCAATTACATTACTCAAAATGCCAAGGTTGATGTGTTGATGCACATTAAATATCAATATTTAAAGTCCTTTTATTCAGTTAGCCAATGATGTGGCAGCTTCGAATTCGATTACTAGTAGTCGTTTCTCTCCAACGGCCCCACTTTGCCACAGCCAAGATTTCAACGCTCGCTTTTCCGAATCCTCTGATACAAAACCCTAATCTGCCCATAATCTTCAATTACGTTTCAAATTAGGATTTGTTTCAAATACTAAAACTTTTCTCATCATTTATGACCCTGGCAAATATATGAACCCACTCAGTTTGACGGTCTCCCATCAAAGACAGCTGATCAGCTCGACTGCTTGAGCCTCGCACCGGTAATCGCGAGCACGCGGATCTGGAGGGCTCCTTGGCGGGTTCGAATCACGTTCCAGCATGAAGTGTGTTCTTTTTTCAGGCTTAATAATACACAAGCAGAAATTTCAAGGCGCTGATTGGCTGATGAGAGCAAACCAATTAATCCCAAACAGTGCAGAAAGTTGAAATTCATTTTTTACATTTATGTTATTAACAACTAATCAAATGATTTTGAGTGTAATTTTGTACAAATAAGCACTCGTAAATTTTTCAGTATCAGTCTTTGAAAAATTTACTTGTGCTCATTTATTCCAAATTGTACTCAAAACCATTAAAGGTAAAATTTTTAATTACAATTGAGCAAACCATAATGAGAGCTGTGTAGGAGTCTAAATTTAGTTAACGTTTCCAAATTATGCCACAAGTGTACATGGCCAGGAATGAAAGGCTTCTGACATGGCAGAGAAAATATGCGACAACTGAGACCGGTCCGAGGGCCTGGTAAAGATTTTTTCGTTTGGACACTTGATTGCATTTTACGGGAAAACATACATAAAGAATATTGGCTACCGCTGAAAAAAAATTCAAGATGGCGGTCCCTTGGAAAAGAACTCTTGGATCTTCCTTCGTTGTTTCCTGGCGACAAACATTCTCCTCAATATCGCACAGTCGTGCTTCAGTTAAAGATACTTTAGCTCAAGATACCAAAATGGAAAAGAAAATACGCAAGACGGAGGAGAGAAAGGATTTGTAAGGACAGCGTAGTGCACGTCGTCAACTAGAATAGTGGATTCCATTACGCTAAACCTTTTTTTCTTTACCCTTCCAGAATCAAAGAAATAAGGAAAGGTTATTTTGCAGATTTTCATGGTAAGAGAAACATTTTCGCATGTAGCGTCCACTGAATTTTTACATTTTATGCAGTTCTGCGCATGGCTTCTTTTTTATCTGATCTACTGGCACAATTTCCCGGTAACTCCATGTACTCTATTTTGTTAGATTAGAATAATGCACACGCAACAAGAACAGCTATAGCATGCATACTTAAATTTGGGGTTATTAAGAAATCTACCCCCAGTACAAGCTTTCAGGGGGGAGTTCTAGATGGTTCTATGACCCTTAAAAGGGTATGGTGGGAGAGAAGGGAGTAAGAATTCCTCACAGGTCCCTACTTCATTATGCATCAGAAATGTTTGCACGCGCACTTCCCAAGACAATTCAACTACAGCATGCATAATGAAGTAGGGACCTGTGAGGAGATCTTGTGTGTGTGTATGTGTGTGTGTGTGTGTGTGTGTGTGTGTGTGTGTGTGTGTTGGGGGAGGGGGAGGAGGAATGATGGTGGGAGGTGAGGATTTACCCACCCAGTGTATGACAGTATACCAAATAATTATCACAGACCTTGGAACTTGAGCTGCAAAGCTTAAGCTATAACTATAAACCTTGAAGAGCAATGTTTGATTACCGACATTACCACATTTCTTTAACCCTTTTCTACGTAAGAGTGACTTTATAGAATTCACTCTGGCTGACTGGCTTGCTCATCACAAGGAGACCACTTAAGGTTTAAAAGGTTTTAAAAATAGGATGTGATTTTGGCAGTCAAAATCCTCAAGCTCATAAAATGTCTATGTAGGCCTTTCAGTCAAAAATATTTACATAGCTCTTGTTCACATCTATTGATATAATTATTCCATTCTGGATAGAATGCTGCCAAACCGACTTGATGTCTAAGCTTGCACCTGGCACTTATACATCTTGAAGGACAACAGTGTAAATCTTATATTTTAGCTTTTGGGAGACTTTTGGGAATGGCATGTCACTATATTTTATTTTATGATATATAGAAGGGAGCTGTATATTTGACAATGTGATGAAGTAGAGTTTTTTCCTGTCTAGAATTCCGACGCAATGGAGGTAAAAGGTCCATTGCACTTGGAAGACTTTTTGAACCAGAGGTACAATTTAGTATTAATTTTTTGTGACTAAATGAAACATGTACTATAACTTTGCCATACTTAATAGAATTATCAATGCACATTCCAAAATTTTTTTATCTGTTCAATGTTTTTGGAACTTGTTGCTCACCTGTACAAAATATCAGGTTTGCTTCAGTTTTCCTGATGTGGTTTTTTGTAATTAATTTTTTTTAGTCAAGTTGGAGCTCAAATTAGTGCTTCCTTTGTGTAACTCCTTCCTCAAATTTATAAAATGTCTTAATATTTTTATTACCTACTTTATCTTTCAGGATTCACTTCCATTCCCACAACTCACTGCACGAAGCTTATCAAAAAAAGAAGTATGTTTGGGCCAAACATTTCCTGGTCATGTTACTCTTGTGTTGATGTGGTTAAAGGCCATGGGAGAGGTACGTACAGTGTGGCTACTTGAAACAAGGCCAGCCAAAAACATAAATTCATACAAATTATCCAGTATACATCAAGTATCTATTCTACATAACAGAATCTTTTTATTATTCCGCATAGTTTGCTCTGTACCTGTACAAAACATATCAAGATTGAAAGAGAATTATCTTAGCCTGTAGAAACTCGCTACAAATCTGTTGTTCAGCATCAAACAGACATTTGTATGAAAACATATTTGGGTGGCCTTGGTTAGCATAGTTGCACTGTAATGGACTGACTATTGACATATTATGTTGCATAGTTGTTTAACTTTGATGAATAATGATAGTGTGCTATACATGACAGTAGTGCTATACATGACATTATTATATCTCTCAGTTAGTACGCACGCTGTGATTGGTCAATTTAGCGGGCCATACTTCACTGTACGGCCCGCTAAAGTTTGTTTTGGTCGCCAAAATGACTCCAGAGATATAAGAAATATCTTATTAACCTTGTTTTCTCGGTCCGTACTGTAAAATACGGATCCTCGTTTTTTCCCGTTGATTTATGTAATCAACGGGAAAAAACTCGGTCTGTATTTTACAGTACGGACCTCGAACTCGATTAATAAGAGGTATTTAGTGCTATGATGAATAAAATAAGGTTTGAAACACATATGAAATCTTCTAGGTTATTCTAACATACACAAAACTGAAAACACTCAGGGCACAAAAGAGCTGTAAATTAATTTCCTATGACCAGAAAGGCATTACCACTGCATATAGTGGCCTTGAAGCCCCCTTGAGGATGTCTTGGCTATTCAGAAATTTCTCAGACTTGTATATCCAAAATGTTTGTTTTATAACTACAACAGATGCATTATACTTAGGGCCTTAAAACCTACAATATTACAAATATGATCATGATATTTTGAAGAAATTCAGTTTATATTATATTTTTGTATGGTATGCACATTGCAGATAGTATTTTCAGTTTTGTAGGTTTACTGTAACTTTTGTTTCAATTTACTTTTCTGTTTATAGCGAATGAGTGACAAGTATCGACTACCATTTGTCGAACATTTTTCCAGGGAACCCCTTGTTCAATGTTATGAGGTAAGATTTCTTGAACAGGGAAGTCAAGTTCTTCCACGAAACATTAAATTTCATTTAGACTTGTAAACAATGCTTTTCCTTAACATCCTCTTTGGTCCAGTCAGGTCCTCCCTGTACATGTATAATTATCACTGGTTAATTTAGCATAAAAGTGTTTTGGCTGGATTTCACTTGGAGACTTACAGATGTATAAGTCTAGTTATTGTAGGTAATAACTCAGTTTTATGGAACACCTAAGACTTCTTTTCTGTGCCTTGCAAAAGTTTGCAAACTATTGTGTCTAAAATAAATTTAGGTTGCACAATAGTTATAAAAAAAAACTCTAAACTAATTAATGTTTTTGTTTTTCCCTTCTTGGTATCATTGCTTAAATTGAAGTATCGACAATACTGGATAGTTTTTTTATTGGTTTCCATTATTAAAACCTAGTTTGCAGGTAATTTAATGCCTGTCCTTGCAGGCTGGGATTGTCTCACTGTCTATTTTTTTTTTTACTAGATCAATGTTATTGATGGACACTTCTTCAAATTATTCAGAAGGATGATTGAAAGGAGTTTACAAAAAGAGAAAAGCTTAGAGCGACATGTAAGCTTGCACTTAGGTATCTATGGATAAATGGTTCTTGAACAAAAAACTTTATTATTTTTATTATTATGATAATTGAAAGGCTGATTAGTTAATCAATTAATTGGAATTAACACAGGAACAAACTTTCAATCTATTAACAAAAGGTTAATATTGTTAATTACATGACATTGTACAGTATTGTGCCAAAGTAATGCAAACAAAATTAGACCAATTTTACTTGATGTTCTGGCAAAATTTTGGCAAAATTTGGGAGGAAATTTCGAGTATAGATTGCACAAAATTTCTTCTCCCAGTGAAAGGTTATGATTTGTTTTATACCTTCAAAGATTTTAAGTTGTAAAAGTTATTTTCAAACACTGGTTTTAATTGCCACATTTCCGTCAGTTGTAACAAAGTTCTAACACAATCATGGTTTCATTTGTCTGCAGGTTAACTACCTGTGTTATAGTGGAGACACAAAACTGTTGAAGGAAAAATACATCGAGAATGGAATAGTGGGCCATGCATATCTTGTTGACCACAAAGGGCTTGTTAGATGGAAGGCACATGCTTTCCCTACTGATGAAGAACTGAAACATATGATAGACTGTTCAGAAATGTTGCTGAGAGATGTTAGGAGGTTGGCCAAAAGCAGTAACATAAGATCCAACAACAAAGTGCAGGCTACTAGATGACATAATATTATTTTCATTGTTAATTACCAGTATGGCATCTACATGTACATGAAATATCAATATACAAGTGTCTTTACTCAATCATTTTGTATGTATCATCTTCCTCCAGCCATTAAATTTGACTGAGCGATCTTTAAAGTATTTGAAGCCGTTTGTTGATCAATCAAATATTAATTCTCTCTACAAAAAACTACTTTTACATGGTATAACTTTGAGCAGTGTTGACTCTCACGTATAAAGAAAACAAAAAGATAAAATGTGTTGGAAGATTTTTTTTTTTAAGAAGTGTTCCTTTCATAGAGTATCAAACATAACATACAGAGTTTGACCACACATTAGACTATATTTTAAACAGAGTTTACAGTATGACATGTAGCAGAGAATGATTGATAAATTTTGAGGCATTACATGTATATTGTATGTGATCAATCATATGCACAGTATCAGTGTTTTTTCTTAGGTCCTTAACATAAAGGACTAGAAATTTTCCATATTTTTCATCTTTTAACCAGGTGTGGCACATTGTTGAAAACTGAAAACAATAAAACATGTCTGTATTCTTTAAATCAAAAGAATTGCAGCATGTGAAGGTTGAATGGAATTAAATGTTCAGAGCTGTGTGGTACCTTTATAGCCACACAAGCAAAAGCACATGGTTTTATTGTAATTAGACGGTTTAAAATATATATATAGAAAAAAACAGTTTGGAACTTCAAGGAAACAGAAGGTTTTAAAGAGCTGCATGCATGGTACCTTCATAGTCAAACACAAGACTGCATGGTTTCCTTTGTCTTCTAAATGTTTGATTTTTTTTTCTTTTAACAAAGATAACTTTAGGCAGGTTTGTGTTAATAATATATCTTAAAAGAAAATAGTTGGGCCTTCCAGCAAGGGCTAACTATCGCTGCCACAACACCAGAAAGTGTGGTGATTATTATTTCTTTGTGGTTTCTGTCCTGTCCTTCTGTCTGCTGCTGCTTCAAAACAGCCATTGAGAAACGTTTTGGAGGTTGCCAAGATGTCTCAACAGCTGCCAAAACTTTCTGCTCCAACCAGCGAGCAAGAGAGAAAGTAACTTGTGATAGGTTCTCTGCTGTAAATGTCTACCCGTGTTGTTTACGCGACATGCATAAGACGAAGACGGAGGGCACCAAAAAGAACACAAGTTTCCACGAAAGCAGGAAATGCACTGCAAGAAACAATACAGTGTAACGAATAAAACACATTTCCAACAGGAAACAAAAAAAATGAATAAAAAATATGATCAGATGCAGTTTATATACAGTTTAAACAAATAGTATTCAGCTAAAGATACAGACATCTGAGTTAAAATAAAAAAATGAAGGGTACAAAATTAACAAGCTAAAAATATGAATTCTGCAGAGTGAACAATATATGTATGTATCTGTGATTGGATGTAAAAGTATCACTTATCATCATCATCATTGTTATTGTTATTCCTATTATGTACATAGTTATTAGTACAATACTTTGAAGATCAATACTTTGACACCTACGAAATAAGTGCCTTCAAAAACTGACAATAATAGTTGTGGATAATTATTATTTATCCACTGATCCGTGGAATGTAATTTGCTTTGAAATCATACACGTGATTTCAAATATTGAATGAGCACGCAGCGTGAGTTTGATTTGAAATCACAAGTATGATTTAAGACAAAAATTGCAAAGTTCAATTACCACTTTATTATATCCAGTTTTGAAAATCACTGGTTTAATAGTCCTAATACAGGAGTTTTGTTAGTCAAGTGCCAATATTTTATTGTAAATTTGATTGGTTGTTTTATTTTTGTGTTTATTCTCATTGGCTGACAAAAAAGATGCAATTTAGAGCCTAAGATAGTGTGACTCGTGAATAAATCACACTGCTATGGGCCAATCAAATTGCACGGATCACCTGTGATTTCAAAGTGGATGTAACAAAGTGCTAAATTCCCTTCACTGCATTTCAAGCCCTGCTTGAGTTCTGCAATATGCTTAAGTATTATTGCTATTATCATCATCATCAGCTTGCATAGACACACTGTACCTAAAACCCCTACCATCTCCACCCCCCAGGTTATGCTTTACAGCTCTTAAGCTGTACTTAGAGTACCCCCGAAAGTGAAAATACTCACCTACAAAATCCAAACACATACCAAAACTTGTCGCAGTCCCATTCTTCTAGGACAAACATGGACAGGGATATAGCAGCACTGGAGTGTGCTAATATGGCTTCATCGAGTCAAGGAAATTTGTTTGATTACAACATTATTTAAGAGACAGAAATGGAAACTGATTACAAATTTTTACAAACCTTTGCCAACTGTTTAATATTTCTTCAGCCATTTGTTGGGTAAATTACTAAAACACAACAAGAACCAGAACAAGAACACTGCACGATTGTATACAACGTCAATGATATTCAAACAATATGACACTATTTTAACAAAGAAAGTCAAAACTTTATGCTACAACAAGTTTAGAAATTGCTGACACACTCTAAGTAAAAATTACACCTTCTTTCTATAAATCACTGCCAGCATAAAGCCTTCAGTTGGTGATTTTACAGCTCTCCCTCCCCTCTGCTCCCCCCTTTTAACCTTGTATATTTTTAAACTATTCAGCATTATTTTGCATAATTTGGTGGCATCACTTGTAAAGGGGAGAGGGGACCTTTAATGTGTGAGACCATTCTTAAATTACTGACACCCTAAAATGGTGCAGTGTCCCAAGCAATTCTTAGTGCATGGTGCCTCTGCTTTGATGTTTTCATGGCAAACAATAAGTGTGAGAATGAATGCAAGCAAAAAAGGATACAAAGCATACTTGTTGTTCCGCTAAACAAGGAGCACCCCCCTAAAAAGCCTCCAAATTCCAGTCCCAGAAAAACCAAGGTTAGCGACAAACCAACAATCAGTCTGCAAGGAAACCAAGTGTCAGTTCACATCACAGTCTTGCCACTAACCTCAAAGACAAAACACACAGAAAAAGAAAGTTATAGTATATTTCCATACAAATTATAATTGTTAAACATAACATTGATGCAATAATAAAAGGTAGTCACTATAATATTCAAATTAATCAATAATAGTTATTATTTATAACTATCAATTAATAATTATCATCAATTACAATAATTACTAGTGTAATGTTGAACATGCACTCTTAAAATGGAATGATAATGAACTGCTATAAATGTATGCATACACTCACATTGGTATGAATGACTTGTTACCTCCTAACAAAGTACTTGCTAATTAAAGTATGTGACAGTGGTAAGTGAATAGTTCACAGTCATAAGACTCCTGGATACATACTCTGTCTCTTTGGAGGATAACTCACTATCTGTGTACTGAAGAGGCAGGCAAGCCTTCACATTTGCGTCCTATCAAAGAAGAAAGGATTAACACATGCACTGTAGGAACTCCAGACAAATTAAACTACAAAGAACATGCAAACTCTCACTAAATAACAAACCTGTACTGTGATAAACACTGCTAAACAAGCTTTTGTTATAATTTAGCAAATAATTGTGAATTGCTGTTTGGTGAAACAAATCTGAAAGAGCACACTAACATAGTAAACTGTCTCTCTGTATGGAATTAGGCCATATGATAATCTTATTAATAATAATAATAATAATAATAATAACAACAATAACATTACTTATTAAAAATTAAAGCTTGTATTGTGCATCTATTAGATACATAGTAAATACAGATGGAATAAATTGCTGCAAATGAACTGTGCAAATGAACAGTATTATCCTACATGTACAGATCCTGATAATCAGGTTAGACTGTGAAAGGTAATTGAAGCTAACTGAAAACCCGAAACTTTACAGAAAGCAGTTGGAGGTGTAACGTTCATGTGTGCGACACTGCGAAAGTAGCAGTGGCTGCTTATCGGGCTAGATTCCCGTATCACCCTACACTTCATTAGGGAGTTAAATTTCGAACAGATTACACTATTGATGTCACCTTGGCTAAAAATATTAGGACTGTTACAGTAAAATGTGCGACGAGACTTAAGAATCTTGATGCCACAAGACTTCCGATGAACATCTTAGCTAGGATGGATAGTTACATCTTCCACAAAATCAAAAATTCCTCAAAACCTTGGTTGTTTACAAGAACTCCGCCATCCTGTTTGAATATGCTGCCTCGCCTTCCTGGTTACAAGCATTCTCGTTACCAGGCTAGCAGCCACGTTCATCCCCCTTCCCACCCTACTCCCGACCTGTGGGCGCACTGCTAGACTTTGCTACTCCTCCCCTCAGAATTTTTCCTGGAGTTTTATACACCCTATCTGGGTTGCACTCGGTAAACGTTTTGTGTACTATTGGTGGAGCCATAGCAACGTGTGAACGAGACTAAATTAATTAAATGAACGAAAAACGTTCATTGATACCGTGGGGATCAAGAGAACCAAGTTGGAAGATAAATCGTTGTTCTAGGTTTCTCCGTAAAAACCTAGAAGCTGTAAAAAACTAGAACAAAGATTTATCTTCCAACTAGGTTCTCTTAATCCCCACGGTATCAACGAACGTTTTTTATTCATTTAATTAATTTAATCTAGTTCACACGCTGCTGTGGCTCCACCAATACCACAGCTCCAAACCTCCCTATATAAACTGCACATAACCCATAATCCTCTTCGCCCTGACAAAGGCCTAACGCTCGAAACGTCAGCACCACCTCTATTACCTTACAGTGGTACAGATCACTTTATCAACTTGTTTGATTATCACAATTTCTTGTGTTCCAATTCCCCACCGACGGACGCAGCACCAGTTTAATTCTTTAGAAACTATCCACTGATGCATAGCAGTGGAAGACAACAAAGAATTTAGAGTGATTTAGAAAAAGATCTACTAACCAATTGTTTCTATTTCTTTAATTGTATTTGTGACGCATCCCTTTTGTGGTCTTTTTCTGAGTCAAATGAGTGAGATTTTCGTCCCGTCATGATCTGGATTTACGAAAATGTCCCAGTGACTTTCAACGATTGACGACAATTTTTCTAAGACTTCCGAACGTTGTCGAAAATGTCCGAAGATGTCCTGAAGACCTTTGATTTCAGCGTGCAGGGATACAGTTGGAACACAAAGTCAACAGTAAGCACCTTTGTAGAGTAGGCTTTGAGGAAACTGAATTGACTTCTTGTCATTAATGTGTTAAAGAACAATTCTTCTGGATTTGAGAGTCAGGCATGAGAAATTGCCCCTGATGCGTGAGATTGAAGCATTTGTCCTCGGGCGTGATACCCGCAAATAGTGAAACTTGGCGGGTACAACGGTACCCTTGCTGAACAAAGCTTTACCGTGGAACTTTGAAGGTTTTCATTTTCTTTTTGGTTAATTAATTGGTTGTTGCATGCCATTTTGGGCTCCTGGTTGACGTGATGGAAGCACTACAGCACACGCATTCTACACCAAACCCACTGCTGATACCATTGGCAACTTTTCTCAGCTTCTTTGCCACCAAAACACAAAATCAACAGCACAGAAATCTTGATTTTATTGATTTCAGGTGGTTATATGGTTATATATAACCATATTAAATATATATGTCGAGCTGTTGTGGTCTCTACACTACTCAAACGTTACAGTATACATATCCAGTCATCCCTACCAGACCTCAGCCGTCGCAGTCTAGCGCTCTGTATAAAACTATAGAAATACTCTTAATATACTGATAGGTGCCAGTCAAACAACACGTGTTACAATGTCAGCACCAGGCAACCAAGTAAGCTCATAACCAGGACTCTCACAGTAGGAACGGCTGAGGTGGACTGGACGGAGCTGAGAGTATTCGTTGAAATAGATCCTATATTTTGGAAACAAAAAAAGAATGAAAAGGGAAAATCATAAATTAAGGAATACTCTGCGTAGACATGTTAGGGTTTCCATCGGTCCAACTTTACTCCCGAAAACAGTCATTTTTTTTGGCTCAGTAACCATTTCTGGATCAATATCAGTTTCTGGGCAACTGTGCACCTACCCTTCCCCTAATCCAACAAGTTATAATGAGTTAAAAAGTTAGCGTTAATGTTGGTTTAGGGGAGGGGTAGGTGCACGGTTTCCCAGAAACTGATATTGATCCCATTTGTTTCCGTTTGACCATATCGTCTAACATAACATGAGTGAAAAACTGTACAGATGTCCAAATTCTTGCAGGGTTTTGAGTGCCATGGCCCCATGTGCAAACCTTTTCTCGCACATGCAGGAGGTATCCCTGACTCATAGTCCGGAAAAATCAAAAGTTGATTTCATTACTCCATTATCTACTAAGAACCTTGAACTGTCCCTAAAAATACACAACACCTCGGGTCACGATCGCGAGCCCGGGGGGGGGGGGGGGGTGGTACTTAAGGAATTCTTGGGTGGAAGTATGCCCCTGTGACCCTATACAAGACCTAGTTCAACTGAAGTTTGCTACCTTGTACTAGACTAAGCTTCCAAAATCCCTCCCTATCGGCTAGAGTCACGATTTTCTAGAAACTACTGTGGTCACCAGCACAGTTCAGCCCAAAAAAGTGTTTTGCTTTAAAAAAAAGGATTTATTTATACTTATTCCATTTTTTTTTCATAGAGTCCTCAATTTCAGGATAGCCATCCATTCCAAACACCTGTCGACTCTTTCTTTGCTATTGGGCTATGTTGCGATTTTATATTTTTGAGTGGAAATTTCTGGTTTCCATAATCTAGACTAAAATCCTTAATTACTCGATCCGTTTCCTGAAAATGATATCCTATTCTAGACGCAAACTCTCTTATTTCTATCCCCCATCTCAGACGAAACGGCTTGAAAACTATACCCTTCACAGCGGTACATACCCATATACAGGGACTGCGAAGCCGGGGGGCTGGGGTGGCCTTAACCCCCTCCCCCCACTTTCTGCGACGATGACATTTAACACTTATCCAGTGTGTCTGTTTTTAAGAAATATCGCATGGAGAATGTTGAAAATACCATTACTTCCTCAGGTATCATTACAATGACTCAGACAAGAGAAACCGAAATGGGTGACTGATCATCAGTAAAAAACCTAAAACGTACGCATTTTACAAAAGATATATCTATTCAAGCAGGGTTAAAACTCTTACCAAGTGTACACTTTCCATCTTTGCGTCTAGTGTAATTACGTTTGCATCTACACTTTCCTTTGCGGCACTCCTCGTGTTTTCCACAACTACACGCCTTTTTAGTTGGAACGATGTGACCTGTGATAATAAAAAGACGTTAACGTGCATCTTTTGATGTTATTACTTCTCTGACCACTTACATTCCCAAGATCTTAATAGTAATTCTCCTAAATGAGCGCCATACACTCACATGTTCAAAAGTATGAAGAACTAAGTGCTAGATCGATTCAGACGGCCATGCCGCTGTCTCATCAAAGAGTTGAAGTTATTACGTAAATAGACACATAATTCTTGTAATATTTTCAAGGCCTCATTTCCTATCGTCCCCTCCCCACACCACTTCAATTTGAACGGAGTTGGGTTGAAGCAAAGCCCCCCCTCCCCTCTACCTTGAAGACAGGGGTAAACTAGAGCTAGGGGCCATTGTAGAGTGGCGCTCAGAATGGTATCAGTACAAAATGAAATTCCAAGCTTTCCGACTGTCCTCCATCCCTCGCCGGCTAAGTACTTACTGACACACATCCCATCTTCACCGTCCATATATCCCGGTGGACAAGGAATGCAATCAAATGAACCAACGGTATTGGTACAGCGATCTCCTGCGCACTTAGCTTTCCCTGTTGAACACTCGTCTTCATCTATGAAAAAATATAGATCGAAAAAAGAGTTAAAAGTTTCGCACTGGGCGTTATCCAGTGCCAAATGTTTCCAATAAAGTAATTCAAGTGATTCTAAAAAACACTGTTGCCCCAATGAGACAGGGGCATTGCATCAGGGGGTCACGGTACACATACTTCCCCTGGATCAGTCTGTTTAACTACCATTTTTGGTTAACGTCAATTGCCTCTAAACCTCAGCTGCATTTCCAAGAAAAGAAGGTTGCGTCATTAATGTTATGTAACCTACTACACTGTACGTCATATAACTAAGTATCCAAATGTCGGCCTGCGTTCAACTGAGAAAAGTACGCTTCGCTCTTGGGGCCAGATGATTTTAACCAGTGAGTTCGTAACCGCATGTTGAGCAAACAATGTAAGTAAAGAAACATGCACAGCACAGGGATTCAAACACCCCGAACACAACGAATTTATATTGCATGTTGCATGAAGCACTTAGTAATATTGTAAGCCCTTGTGTTTGGAAGAAATCATCCACATTTTCTATAAGTAAAGAGCACTTAAGGCCAGTGAAATTGAAGTTCGTGCCCGCGCTCGTTTTAATACTGACCCAGGAGGTCAAGTGTACAAAAGATTACTGGCCCAACCGTTCAGTAGATTTAAGACAGATGTAAAGGTTTTAGAGAACAGGTCTGATCCGTGAAAATATAGCACCAATACAAGCTTAAACGCATCACTGGTAAATTTTTGTTTACCTTGACAAATGGTTTCGTTTCCTTGAACAACTTTTCGAAAACCGGTATCACAGATGCATGCAAAAGATCCATTTTTTTGTGCTGTGCAATTAGACCTCTTGGGGCAATGCAGACCACTCAGTCGACAACCGTCCAACTCTGACAACAAAAACAAAAAACTAATCAAAAAATTCAATGCCCTAATTTTTGCTCTTTAAATTCTCTGGAAATAGCTCCAAAAGTTTATTATTCAGTTAGAGCGGCGGAGTTTTACGGATATCCGAAGTCTAGATTGTCCTTAAGTTGTGGTAAAACCAATACCAAATTAAAAGAAGTTCTCAGACCAATCAGAGCAGATATTCACAGTCCAAAAAAACTTGGTCAGTTGGAACTCAAAGCAAATACACGCCCACAAAAAGCGCGGGAAAACACGAGCGGAGTATAATCACGATATGCTTAGGTTAGTCTCCTATTGGTTGAGAAATTAGCGCAGGGTTCTTCAGCCAATCACCTATCGTGGCAATACCAACCGCCGACACGGACTCCCATCGTCGAATTACATTTGACAGTACGTAAATTGTGGTCAAATGCGAGTTCATAAATGACCGTTTTAGGAATCGAATCACATAAAAAATTCAGAATTACGAGGGTCAGATCTTCAATCATGATTACATTAAACCAGGAAATCTATAAGAACTGAAATGTGTATCACGCTTTCCCAGCTTGTCCAGATTCAATTTTTCTCAAGAACCATACTTGGAAACTGCGTGCCCCAGTGTTCGAGATTTTTGACACTCTCCCGCTTCAGTGGCTTGTCGTTAACAACGTCCATTTGCAACAAAGACGTGACCGCTATGTTTTGAGCAGATATCCAGGTAAGTACATCATGCTACTGAAGCAATTGTATTGGTTAAATTGGTTTCCCTTGAGTTTCCAAATACCGTACTTAGTAGACTGAATGTGGACAAGCTGTGGTTATAGACATATTAAAGTAGTTACACGTTTCAAGTCTTGTGGGTTTCTGGTTTAATCTCGTTTTGCTTTTATTTCACTTTACCACAATCCAAAAGCAACGACCTCATACCTTCACAGCCACCAAGTTTGGATTTACCATACCCCATGTTACACTTGCAGTCCGTTATATTAGGCAACAAAGGGTCAACAACACAAATGGAGTCTCTTCCACAGATGTTATCATTCGGACAAGGTAGCGAGTCTGAAATAAAATTCGTAACGCAATGTTACTTAAAAAGGGGTATCCAACGGCGAGCCATCCCTCTTACAATAAAATAAAACATTTTATTTGAATTCCATTTTCACTTCATATCACCACACGAGTTTAAGAAAGCACGTCCAGTCAAAAATCGGCAATATTAATTTACACTGTAAAATCCTATTGGACATGTTTTCTTGAAAGAATAGACGTTTTGAGCAGCATAAATATTCGGTGGAAAAACACCACGCAAGTCGTAAAATTTCAGCGCGTATTATCGACCAAAACGACAAATAAAGTGTACATATAGAGGATATTACAAGGCCGCGCGAAGATATGACATCTCTCTTCGAGTCAGCACGAATAAAATATCAAACCACATAGTGGGCGAATCAGAGCGCTTGTTTTATCTATTTTACTTCATAGATTTTAATAAATTATGTTATTCATTGGTCCTTACTTCTACAGAAGCGTCCGTTTCCAACAGTGTTTCCTTTACAGGTGCATTGTCCATAGTAACAAATGGCTTTATCAGCGCAGTCCCTGTCTGTACTACACTTAGATAGGGGCGCTTAGAACAAAAAATAATAACACAATATGACCACACGGTATATGTGCATATGTTTATATGAGTTTCTGGGTGACGGAGAGACATGCAGACCAGGTACGGAGTCCTCGAAGCTCTTGGATTCACCTTTTTTTAACTAAAGTAGAAACAGTACTGCGGTACGGTACTCTTCAGTAGCTTTACAAAGAATGGTCACACTGCATGGTTTAATCCACAGATGAAAAAGTTAGAACCACATTGTATAGTAAAACACATAGGACCACAGTTCAGTACTGTTCGGTAGCTTTCCAAAGAATGGTCATACTGCATGGTTTGATCTGCAGATAAAAAGATTAGAACCACACTGTATGGTAAAAAAAAACGAGTTTCCGGTGAACAGAAAATGTGGACAGAGTGACAGAAGAGCATTTGCTGATAAAGACAAGGTGCCTCGCGATGAAACTCGAGGAAACGACAACAAAGATGCCACGTTGGAAACCAGGACCTTGGTACACTTAGCATTTCTTTTTTGGACCACTCCGCACCATAAGTGGTCAACACTCATAACAGCACGTCTACCTGTTGTCCGACTTACGATCTTAGATCGTCTTGTACTAAACTTAAAGTACTGCGCTCTTACCAGATTTGCAGGTTTTTCCATCTCGCACAAGCTCATCCCGACAAGTGCACTGTCCTCGCGAGCACCTGGAATGTGTTAGACAGTCACTGTTCTTAAGACACTCTAAAAAGGAATGTAACATGGGAGGTACAATTACGGCAGGCTTGCAACCAAAATACAGCTACAAATTACGTACTGTGTGAAAGGTTTTAGTGAGTTTAAAGTTATGAAAACGTTAACATTGCTTGGCTTAGAGTTTAAATAGTGTGGGAGTAAAGAGTTAGAACTATATGACTGTGATATAAAAAAGATCACCACCAATTTTAGGACTTTCACTGAAAATATAACCATGTTAAGATACAGACAGTCACTGAGCAAGAGGAGACAGCTTACCAACACATTTGTTATCCTTAGTTTTGATAAAACCCGGTACACATCGACACTCAAACGTGCCAGGGAAAAACCGATCATGAAGACACATTGAATTCACTCCACAGGTGTGATTTTTAGGACACGTCCTGGTAGCTGCAAGAAAAAACGAATCATCATAAACCAAGTCAACTTAAGACTGGCAACATTTTCTCTCTGAAAATGATCGAATTGGTTTCACTAACTCAACAGCAAATTGGTCAGTTTTGAACCCTTCCAATTTTACTTCAACCGCGGCATAAGTTGGGCACCGTTTAAATAACTGACCATACCAGTCAGATCTTCTGAGCTTTGCTAACCAGGCTACTCCAATCTCTTTCTATATCTAGTAGAGTTTCCAATAACAACCATCTATAGACGATTTATTTGCTATTAAATGGTGTTGCAGAAAAATTTAAATTTGCCGATATTAATTTTTTTTGGTAGCAATTCCCGGTTTTCCTAGTCTAAATTAAGATCTTCAACCAATTGATCAGTTTCCTGGAAAATGATTTCCTCTCCCAGCCTTAAAGTCTCCGATTTCTAAACCCTATTCCAGACAAAACTGCTTGAAAACCATTTCTTTTTCCAAAAAATATTAATGCAATACTTTTCCTTAATAAAATGGAGGAGGTGAATACTTACGCCGGCAGAAGCGGCCATTGCCAACCTTTGTTCCTTGGCACATACACTTCCCATGTTCGCATTTCGCATCCTGGTGACAATCTTTATCACTGCTGCACTTGTGCGGAGGAGCTTACAAATATCACGAAACAAATTAACACATTCAAACACAAGGAATGCAAAAATTGAAAATGCTACTCGGTCAACTAAAAACTGGTTCCTTAAACCGTACTGAACTATGAAAAATGGTAAAGGCCCGTGAACACGGCCGGAGCTTATCCCGGTTTCTGTAGCATGAAGCACCTGGGAGTATTATTACTCCCCCCTGGACTGCTATACAGTGCGATTCTACCTGTTTAATCTATGAATCAAACCATGCAGTGTTACCATTCTTTGGAAAGTACTGAACAGTACTGTACTGAGGTACTGTTTGTTTTACTATACGGTGTGATTTTAACTTTTTTATCTGTGGATCAAACCATGCAGTGTGACCATTCTATGGAAAGGTACTGAACAGTAGTGTACCCCGGTAACCCCGGTACGGTTTCTACTTTAGTTAAAAAAAAGTGTGAATCCAAGAGCTTCGAGGACTCCGTACCTGGTCTGCATGTCTCTCCGTCACCCAGAAACTCATATAAACATATGCACATCCCAGCTTTACAGTCAGAAATTTGTTTACAGTGGAAGAAAAAATGACATTCTGCAAAAAAAAGATGAACAATGATAACCAGATTGGCGTTACTTTTGTACAAAGAGACGATTTACAAACGTTTAGTGAAAGCAGGAACACACTGAAGTGAGAAAGTGCGCGCGTGCTTTGAAACTTTTAAGTAATTAACCAATCATTGCATTCGGCGTCCCATTATATAAAAAATTATGGCAGTTCGTGGGGAATTTTATGGGCCTCAATCTGCATATAGGTTTTTTGATTTTATAGCGGAGCTCCACAGCGGCTCGAAGAGCCGCAGAGCGGAGCCCCATAACTACCGTGCGAGGATAGAAATTGAGAAAACCATGCGTTTGAGTTTTCATGGTCATCGTGGCTTGCGGCATGGCTCGCGGGCGCGTGCGCCTAGCGACGACGACGACGACGACGATGTTGCCCCAACATGGCGGCCATAGTCATCCGGGATATTTAGAAGGTCTTAAACCGAAACGAGGCTTTGCTTTTCGCGCGCTTTTCGCGGCTTGCCGCGGCTACACAACCTACAGCCAGCAGTCTACAGCAGTCTACAATGTTTTGCTGAAGAAACGGATTATTCATAGCGGTTTTGGAGGAAAAATTTTCTTCCTACAAGTTTTCAAGCGTTTTTGGAGGGACATAAGCATAAAGCTGAGTTCTTTCTACAAGTTTTCAAGCATTTTTGGAAGGACTGTGTGAGGAGCTCCGCTTTTAGGTATGCCTAAATCTATTTAATACTCACTCGTTTGACTCGGCCTTCCCTGATAATTATTATGGCTGATTGGTTTTAATGATAATGATAATGATAATGAATTTATATAGCGCACTTTTTCATATGAATATGTTCAAAGGCGCTTTACACTTCTATTGGGTGAGATCGGACGTCAGCATGTAAAGGCGCCTCTGGCTGCCGCTATCAGTCCATATATGATCTCACCCACACACCCAACCCATGCATGAATTGTCAGATGAAACCAGACGTAGAGATAGACCACCACACCGGGAACAACGTCTCCTACTCTTTTCGAACAGTGTGTGTGGGTTCTTTAACGTCCCACAGATTATTAGGAACAAGTGTTGTGAGACGGGTCCTACAATTTATCGTCCTTATCCGAGAAGACTAGAAAGTCTAACCATTTACAGATGTCATTACAAAGGCAGCACTTTCTCCTCAGTTATTTTTAAGACCCCGAGTGTTGGTCCGTCCGGGGTTTGAACCCGCAACCTCCCGGACGGTAGTCCGGTGCTCTACCAAATGAGCTAACCGGTCGGTGGAAAATAATAATAATAATAATAATAATAATAATGATAATAATAATAATGATAGTAATGATAATAATAATCAAAGTAGGACTATGGTGAACTCGTGGATATGTTTACAAAACAGAGAAAAAAGAAATAATTTAAAAATTACAGAGGTGTTTTTTCAGAGTTGTGATTGAATGAACTTGAAGATAATTTTAATAATCTATAATCACAACATAGAAGTGACCAGGGAGCTGAGTAGCTTTTTGAAATAAACATACAGTGAGTACATGACGCCAATCATTTGACTACACTAGGCATCAGTTATAAGGCAGGTGGCAAGCATACAGTTGTTAAAAAATTTGATAACTTAACATAAGGGTACAGGATTAAATGGCACCGAAACCAAATGTAGTTCTCGTATCCTGCTGCTCACTGTCTGTGAGTTCAAAGTTTCTAACACATGTAACAGGGTCCTTCTGAATAAGGTCTGAATTTTGTTGCCATGACATTGTCAATTTTATCATCATTATAGTTTTTGTTGTCTACAAGTCTATTCAATGTATTCAACAGAAATATCCACCTTGATTCTGCAGCTGATAATGAACAAAACCATGTAGGATAGCCCAGCTGACGAATCATACCAAACAAGTCTTTCTTGCATTTTTGCAAAGTATGTTAGTGATGATCTTAAAATCCTTAAGACTCTCAATCCTTTATCAAGTTGAATTAGTTTATTTACATTACCATCTCATTTTAGGTTATCAGTGGTATATATATTCAGCGTCTCACTTAAAAAAAATCACACTTGCCATCATTAATACAGCAATACATATTTGTTTTTATCCTTATAACTTCTTGTTTTTACAATGTAAATGTGAGTCACACAACAGTAAGCAGAACAGGTTAGCCTATTTTTCCAACATGTCTACTTCAACACAATCTAGTTCACTTCAAGGTAAATTCGGAAATCAATACACAGAAAACTTTTCATTGTAACGGCTTGTGGTGTATTGTATATAATATAACACTTAATGCATTTTCTACATGACTTACTGTTTTCGAACCCTTCAATGACTTTCTTACATTGTAACCTTCGTGGTTCTCCGTCACGGCAGCCGCCTCCATATTTACAAGTAAATGTTGACATACTTCTTGGCCGTCCCAATACTTCTACAACTCCATTCCTGTTAGTACTAACACTTAAATCAGTAGAAAAGTCCTACATGCGATGTTTCTTATCCAGGTTGGCCACAGAAGTTCTTCGGTTTCACATCATGGATTCGTCAATTTATTCTGTTTTCAGTAGTAGTTTCGTGCAATAACGAGTACTCATTTCGCTCATATAAGTTCTCATTCAAGTGCTAATTTCGCTCTATGAGTTCTCACCAAAGCTTACTACCTTAGCAAGAGATTTTCTCATCTTCAGATCACTTTCGAGCCAACTGAAATTCATATACTGCTTGTAATCTTGGGGGCGGTCGATGGCGGTCGATGTCGGAAAAGCGAATAGTTATCATCTGTTCACGTTTAGCGCCTGGCCGAGTAAAAGGCTCATGAAATTCAGTCTCCAATTTGGTCATTGTCGTAACTGGAAACATTTAAACTCCTTTTGATTTTAGTAAGACCGCTAATGAGGCCCTGTTAGTGAGGTTCTTTATGTCGCGCGTCTGAGTTTCAAACCTTTTCACGTCGCAATTTCCGAAGGTCGAAGGTCGCTGTCGTAATTTCCCGTGAGCGGCTCGTCGTTCGTCGTCATTTCAGGTCCTTCATGTCGCCGTTTCAAGGCCATGTTGCTTGTCGAAATTTACCCCTAACAGGGCCTCGCTAATCGTCCTCTTAAGCTACAAAATCATTACAAACTCTGGCAACGGTACGATACACTTTCAGCGTGAACTTTCATCAACAGACTTCCGTGACTTCGGTCACGACAATTGTCGTCTTCATATCGGTGCCCCCGAGTTCTATCCGACTAATTACGAAGTGTGTCTACACTGGAGTGAGTGAGTGAGTGAGTGAGTGAGTGAGTGAGTGAGTGAGAATTTGCATATCGAAGTCCCCACAAAAACTCGCAAATACGCTTCGCGTATCCACGAGTTAAAAACTGGATATTTCTCCCCAGGGAAATACCCTGTGCTTAATTTTATATAATAATAATAATAATAATAATAATAATAATAATAATAATAAAGTTCCACCGTCAATTTGCTTAGGACTGCTTCATTGGTATTTTCTAAAACATTTATTTTCTTCAATCTCGTTGAAAAGTGGCTTTAGAAATATTCTGGCACTAATCACGTCGATTTGGAAAAAAAAATTGTTAATTAATCTCTTGAAATTTAGCCCACGCTATAGAGCTTTAGGGATTTTTCTGATTCACTGTTCAGTGCGTACCTCGTTTGCATGTTCTTCCATCCCCTTCCGTTCCTTTCCTACATATACACTTGTTATTCACGCATCTTGAGTAAACTCCACAATGACTGTCTTTACTACATCCTGGTAATTAAACAAAACAAAGTGAATAAGCTTTTGTTAAAAGGATAAAATAGCTATATTTCCAATGATATTCAGCTAGGCTTGACAGGGCACATAGAATAACGATCCAGTTTTTTATGTTTTCCGGAGCGAACAACCAATAGCTACTGCTCGAAAAGTCGGCTCCCTTAAATTTTACGGTTAAAAAAACTGACGCTATCAACTCTTTTGATAAACCAATTGTATTTAATTTGTGTTTTGATTTCTCAGCGACGCAGCGCAAGTTTAGAGATGAATAGTATCGGAACTTCTGGGAGATTTTCGTGTGAATTCATTTTGCTAATGTGTACTTTTGGAACAAAGTTTCACCATCACTTTGATGTCATTGAGCAGGGTCCCAAAGGCGCTTAGGGCTCTGGGGCTCAAAATAGCGGCGCTCCTGGGCTCCGGACCAAAATAAACAGGGCTCCAGGGGTCCCGAAAAATTAATCAAGGGCTCCAGGCTCCATTATGCTTTTTCTGCTTTAATTTAAAAGCAAATCCTAGAATTGAGAAAATACAGCAATTTTTATTTTTAAACGCTGTTTTTAGGTTTTTCTCCACACTACTCATGTTTCACAGTCATCTACAGTTATTTACTATGAAAAGTAGTAAGTGTGGATTGCAGCGCACGCCCAGAATAGCATCATTACAATGAAAAGAATGAATGTTAGTCAGCCTCGGTCTGGTTTACTGGTTTTTTACTATCTTCCTTCCGATTCCCAACAAACAACAAACAAAGCACGTTATGACTCATTATGACGCTATCTGAGTGCAAGAATGTCCGAATTTTAATATTTGGGCCTACGGGCTCCACAGAAAACGTTTTGAGGGCTCCAGACTTTACGATAAAATAATGTTAGGGCTCTAAGCAACGAAGCGATGGGGCTCCGGGCTCCACGGAAATTTTAGAACTTCCGGGTTCCGGCCACCCTGCCCCCTCCCCCTTTGGGGCCCTGACCGAGGTTGCTCATTGATCAGTTATAATACGACTTCAATTATTTCTCTTCAAGCTCGATGCTTCGTAGCTCGGTAAATGTTCTGCCCCTGATCATGACCTGGATTTCAGAAAATAATTGTCAGATACAAGAGACTAACTGTATCGATCAGTTGATGCAAATTTTAGCCTGCGAACAGGCTCCCGGTTGGTTTTAGAGCGAGCTAGCCGAGTGTAGCTTAGGGCGAGCGGGATGAGCCGAGAGCGATCTGGTGAGGAGGGAGTGCACAGGGGACCACTCGCTTTGTTCGCGGATTCACGCTCCGACTCCCACTCGCTTCGCTCACGGAATCACGCTTTCGCTCGCCGAATTTTTTTTCCGCCCTCGCTGGGAGCCTGTTCGTAGGTTATACAAATTTTACCACCTGAACGAATGCACTTTCCGTGTCTATCACTCAGTTGGTTATTGCCGCATCTGCACACGTAAGCATCCGGGATCAATGGATCAGCGATACATTTTTTTCCTTTTCCACACTTGCTACATGGGTTTCCAACTAAAAAGAAACACAAAATGCCCAGCATTAATTAAACACAGCAGCAAAAATTACGAGATTTACGCAACTTTGCTGAGTGCATACCAAAAATACCGAGATTTACGACATTTCACCGCTGCCTTACGAAACTTCACCAAGGGCGTACGAAAATTACGAAATTTATATTACGAAACTTCCCGGGTTTACGAAAATTACACAGATTTAACCAAGATTCCACCGACAGCTTACGAAAATTACGAAACTTCACCTTGGGCTTACGAAAAGTTGGAATTTACAAAATTCCAGGACAGGAGTACGAAAATTACCGAGATTCGCCAAAATTTAGTAAGGTTCTCACGAAAAGATCAGTTTTAAGTCAATTTAAGAATTTTACACAAAACCCGCGAATTTCGAAAGAATTTCTCAATTTTCATTGTAATTTCGACAGTTTTCGTCACCACCAGAGTTTCAGAAAGTAAAGATTCTGACGGTCCTGACAAAAATCTCTCAAATCCTTCGTAAAATTAAGAGTTAACTGCTCTCAATTTTACGAAGAATTTGAGAGTAACGAAAATTGCAAATTTGGTCAGCCAGAAGAAAATATTCTCGTTTGCGTCTGGAAATGAGCTCCCATTTTTGTACAGTATTTTCAGCGGTTGCAGTTGGTGAATTTGATAACAGAAATTGGATGTTACAAACCTCTACAAGTGCTTCCATCTCCTATGGTATCTCCCTGACAGACACATTTGCCGTTATCACATATCGCCTTGGGATGGCAGTCAGATTTTCTTTTGCAGCTGGTCGCTGGAGCTTCATAATTAGAAATAAAACAAAGGTGAATAAACAATGTGTAATGTAACGTTAACTTTGTGACGAGGTAGCAAGGTGACATCTGTAGGGCAATAACCCGAAAAACTAACTCGTATGTCTTTTATTTTGTTATCATTTATCATTATTATTGTTATTAATATCATTATTATTATGATTATCATTATTTAATTTGTATTATTTCAATCAACAAATGCGAAATATGTGTCAATCACGACAGTTTGTGGTAACACCGGAAAAGAAAAATCTGTTCTCCAAGAACGATAAGAATGCGAAAAATGAGTCAATCTCACAATGCGATAAATGAGTCCATCTCAACAGTTTGTCACATAAGATCGAAGCATGGAAGATTGCAAACGTTACGTTTTGCAGACGTTTTATAGGTGTTGCTTTTGAGAAGATTTTCCGTGATTGCAAAGAATGTGTCAATCACCAAAGTTTGTCACCTAAGATCGAGGCTTCTGTCACATGAAAAGTCTTTTCCGGCGTTGTTGAAGCGTCGCTTTCGAGAAGGTTTGCTGTGATATCGACGTTGTCTCGGAAGTTGTCACGATCTTTTTGACTCTGAACATGAGGTGTCTTTGTCTTAAGCATTGTCTGACAAGTTTTAAAGATCTATTTAAATTCACATTGCCGTGAAGATAAGCGGTGAGTTGCGTCATATTTTATACTGTTAACTTTTCTGGTAAACCACTTTCACTTTTTGAAGGAGCAGTTTGACATGTTTCGATTTACGGAGCTGATCTACTACAACTTAAGGGCAAACCTCCCAAAAAACTTCCACACGAATGTATTTTGCAATCTAAAATTATACACTCTCGTCCCCGTACTTTCCCTTAAGTGCATCTAAGCCCGCACTTTCTAACCTGTGGTTACCACTAGTTTAATTTGTATTATTTCAATCAACATCAAGATTACGAGTTCGAGTTTTCTCCGTTAACGTTTAAAAAAGGGGGAATGAATAGTCCAGTTTTTTTGACACCATTCGGAGTACTATGATTTTGTAGCAATGCTTTTTTTTAACTTATATATAAAGTACAAAGTCGTCTTCTAAGCGAGGGCGTTTTCGCTACTCACGTTCTATCACAGCTTAATAGAAATCAACTCGCATTCTATCACGAATCCCGCAACTGATTGCACTCACTCTCCATGTTCGTTGATAGTTGGTGAGTAGCGAAAACGCTCGTGCTTGGAAAATAACAGTGAACGTTAAAAGTTGAAAAACCAATAAATAGTGATAAAGAATTGAAAATTGTATGTTGCATGGTTTCTACAAAGACAACTATTGGTTAAATAGTCAGTTTGACAAAACTTGGAATCGTAGAATAAATTGCATCTCCATTAACCAATCAAAATCGGGCTTCTCTGTTAGCTGCCCTATAAGGTACCACGCAAGTAGTGTAGAACCAGACTCGTTCCCAGTCCCTACTTATTTGTTCTTTAAAGGCGATGAAAGACTGGGGAGAAATGATGTCAAGGTCGCGGGGCAGGCTGGGAAGGGCTAAATAAATAAATAAATTTTCGTGCGGCCTTCCCTTGATGCAATGCGTTCTAGTCAAAACCGCCTCAGGAGCGACTGGGAACGAGTCTGGTGTAGAACGTCGTAAAATCGATTCCAATGAGTCCATACTTTAATGAATTTCTTTACCCCCAGAAGGGCGGCTCTTCTTACCAAGTTTGCATTCGTGTCCGTTGCCACGGTAACCATGTTTGCACTCGCACTTGTAAACCCCGTTACACTTGGAAAACTTGGGACAGTTCCAGTCCCCAAAACAAAAGTCAGCTAAATCAAACATAAACGACAAACAGTTTGCTTCAGAAGCGCTTGATGCACAAGTGTTTTTGAGCCCATTACCAGGAACGTCCATTTCCGATACTGGGTCCGTGACAGCACCAATAGATTTATTTTTAGCACGTCTTCCCCGCGCGGCGACGTACAAAGCGAGCCAATCAGAGACTGCAATGAATTGCCTACAGAAATTTCACAAGTAAAAACAAAAAAGCAGGAAGACGGGTTCCTGGCAATTGCTGACAAGAAATGACTTTAAATTGCCTAGAAGACTTTATTTCTTCGGGAACTCTGTGGAACCCCTTACGGGACTGTATTAAAGTGTGTTTTTCGGTCGATGTTTCTGAAGTAAGCTTGAGACCCAAAGTTTTGAACTCGCTCTTATATAGCATCGAGGCATTTCCATGTGTGATGCGTTTTTACGAACGATACTTTTGTTATTGTCAGTATCATTATCGTTATTCTTATTCTTCTTCTTTAGTAACTATGGTGATAATAATTGTTACTTGTAGTGTGTTGTGAAAGTTACCCCCAGATAGCCAAGCTTTCCTTTTCGGGTGTGCACTTTCTACAATGATTGCAAAACGTTTCTGATAAATACTTACCCCAGTTTTCTTCGCAGCCACCGTATGGCTCGTCACGCAACGCTCTTCCTCGTTGGAAGGAAAAGGAGCGTTGCGTTACGAACTAGACCAGGGCTGCGAACGCGACAATACTAACCCCAGCTGTTTACACATCCCAAGACAATGGGACGTCCGATGTATCCACGATCGCACTTGCAATACAGCGCTTTGTTGATCCACACGCAAGAGGAATGTCGATATTCAAATTTATGCGTCACTTCACCTTCTAGTTTGCAGAAATTTATATTCATCAGGCAATTTTTGCCGTCTGTAATGATGCAAATGACAGCATAGTTAGATACAGTAAATCTTTGGCTTATTCATTCAAGTACCTTTACTGGGTAGCTTAATGGAGACTGGGGGTGGGGGGGGGAGGGGGTGGCTTATTGATTTGATTAAATACAACTTCGATGTTTCAAGTACAAATGCATGTACTTGAGCCACTGGAAAACCCGTAAAGTCACTCTACAAGGGGCTTAGGAGATTACATAAAGTTCTCAAATAACAGTAGCATTAAAACGATTTCAACCAATGGATCGATCTGATTGAGTAGTATCAATTACACCTTCAGGGAAGGGGTGGCTCAATAATTTTTTAATCTAGAGAGGTGTGGATTATTAGAGGTGGGTGGCCAAATTAAGGCATTACGGTATATACGTTACTGATCACCGTGTCGCTCTGCCATTGCGGCACACACTGGTCAATTCACTACAAGACCCGGGCAGCGGGCGCCTCAAACGCACACAAAAAAACGGTTGCTGACCAAGAATGAGGAAAGCACGAGATTTTTTTGCGTTTTTAATAACAGAGCCAGTTGTCGAGAGTGCAAATTACGAATGGTCAGTTTGATTGAATGGCTCATAAATCAATCCTTTGGAAGTTCGCAGTTCTAAACTCTACACAACTTCGAATTCGTCCGTTACGACTAACTAGTTGGGATTAATCACTCAAACCTAACTTTATAAAAAAATTCATTACTTACTTTCGCACTTGTTTTTGCCATCTCCAATAGCGTTTTTGTGAATACAATGGCATTCTCCCTTTAAACATTCAGCTTTCCCTACCAAACAATCTTGGTTGGACGAGCAGCGTGCTGGTTCTGTGAGAGCATTGATAAGAAGTAAACTTAAAATAGACACAATTGTTGGTGTATTTTCATAAGCTTTCCCAATATATTTTACATTAAAATGTGCTTGAATTTGACCCGGTAGTCGAACTTTACATGTGCCGAATCTAATGCAAATTGACACGCGCGAAAAGAAACGCTCCCGTAACAAAAAATTAAAAGGGGACGAGCTGCTTTTCAAAAGCTCTTCCTCTTCCAAAAAAAATCCCTAGATATATTATATTATGAACTTCTATTAATTTAACTGATGTGATTTATCTTGACATTGATCAGTGCAATTCTAAAAACGTGGCGGAAACAGTTTCGTTTAAAGGCGGGCGCGACTTTTAAAAAGCAAAACAAATATATTGCTCACCCAGTTGTACTCCACCGAATTGTCAACCATTTTAAGGGACGATTACAATAAAAGGGGAGAAAATCGCATATTCACTGATTTGCATGTTGTTTGTTTTCGAATGAGAGAAACCTGAGCAACCCAGCTAAATGCTGCACGTGTGCAGTTCCTCGAAAAATTGACACCGAGTGCTTTTGCAGAAATACGCCGATTTCAAACGATCCAGTCGTTAGAATTTCATGAACTTTGGCGAAAAAAATAGTTCAGAAACAACGTGACTGATCTATCTTTAAAAATCCGAAATTTTACAGAAATTTTATTTTCTTAAGCCAAGTTTTTAACCAGCTCCGTTGCCATAGCAACAAGATACACCTTTGCCGAAATGCGACATTAAACCCTTCTGTGGTTAAACTTTTCTTTTGCGAAAAACGGGCACGGACAGAAAATTAATACAGTGGAACCCGGTTAATACGACCACCTTCGGGCCATGGAAAATTGGTATTAACGGGGTCATATTAACTACGTAAAATCACAATATGATACAACACTCTCTTAATCTATACCGCGCATGAACCCTTTATTTCCCCTATTATACTACTACATGAGAAATTTCTGTTGTTTGATTGGCTAACAGCAGTGGTATTTCTGCTTAATTTGAAATACCTTCATGTGAAAATTACAAACCTTTTGCCAGTAGTAGTATAAACAAATAATAGCATGATTTGTACGTGATATTTGACATAAATACCACTCGAGATATTTCAAAACTGTCTCAAATTTCCCTCGCCTAACGGCTCTTGAAATTACGTACAACAATTTTGAAATATCTCTCGTGGTTTTTATACCAAATACCTGTATTAATGTGACCCGGCAATATGAAAACTGCTAACGATCTCGCAAAAGTTATTGATTGTAAACGAAGTCATTTCCGCGTAAGCAAAAGCGGTGCCAATCGAGGCTCACAGACTTTTGTTCAAAATCGTTTGAACTTGCCTGTGTTAAATAACGGCTCTTTGGGACATTTCTTAAAAAGGTTATATCCAATCACGATTGAGGAGTGAAAGACAGAAAACAATTTTTACCATTACCACTTGTAAATTATGGAACTGTTTTTGTCAAGAAAACAAAGAGACTCGCTAAAATCTTTTAAGCACGTAATATAGAACGAACTATTTGGTCATTTTATTATTTAACTTAGATTTAGACTCTTAAATAGTTTTATTTTGTATTTTATATAGTCTAGTCTTTTCTATAATTTGTAGAATTATTAGAATTGTATTTGTATTTATTGATGGTATAGGGTCACAAGTTTATTAGTCTTAGCTATTTAGTGTAACCCTCTTAAAATAAAGTCCTCACTTCACTTCACTTCACTTCACATTGTTTTTTCGCATTACATGTATTAGGTTTTGTTCAGTTGCAATGGATTGTGATTTTAAGGTTGAAAAGTCTCTGTAAAAGGGTTAAATTAACTGGGTAACTTTTTTACGAAAACAAGGACCGAGGACTCCAATTAGAGCCGTTCGTTGGTCATAATAACGGGACGGTCGGATTAACAGGGTTTTCAGATAAAAGAATGTGTGGGCTTTTGTTCGGGCCATAAAAAGTGGTCGAATTAACAGAGTGGTCGTATGGCGGGGTTCCACTGTACCGGAATCGAACAATGACAAAAGTTGGTCTGAAAGAGTAGTCAGTCGAAAAGTGTACGAGTTTTAAATGTCATGCCGCGATCAAACGCGTCACGGTCACATTGAGGTGTTCTGCGTTGTTCAGTTTTGATCTTTAACTACAAATGAGTAATTTTAGGACTTGGTGTTTTGTACGTTTTAACGAAAAGTCGGCAACGAATACCTGATTCTCATTCTTACAGCACTACAAATTGTTGGATTATCTTTTAGCATTTTAACGAGCTGCGCGAATACAGCGAGAAATTAAAGCATTACGAATTTAAGAGGAAATCCATCAGGAGACTGAGTAATTTCAATTTTCTGTGGACAAAAACTACCAGAATAATTTAAACAATATCGACTTCTTTTTTAGACTTTTCAAGGTCTGTAGGCATGATGAGTTAGTTGTAATAACACCAAAGACAATTTCTCTTGGATTCCGAGAAAATAAACGTAACATGTCACTAGAACTGTGAAAACACGGGTAAAATTCTGAAAATTTCATGTGGAAGATGCCATTTTGTGAGATATGATATTTATATTCTCGGGCTCAGCCCATAATAAATTTACTTTGTTGTTATTACAGATAACCAATTATATCGATAGCCCTTTAAAAAGGTAAAAACGAATGCGAGATTATTTAAATTATTCTGGCACTGAATTATTTTGTCCACTGAAAACTCAATTTTCTGATGGATTCCCTCTTAAAACATTTTCGCTAAAAATAAATATACATGTAATGTGCTTTTGTTCGCCAGACAGATCGAAGTCGGAAAAATGCACAAAACCGCGCTCGACTTACGTATAGTCCTGAATTTCTCTGTAGCAAAGGAATTGAAGATGAAAATGAGTAGCAAAAACAAAGCGAACTGTTTCTCAATTACTCCCATTTCTTGTGTCCAGCAAAAAGGTCATGGTTATCTTATTTGGCGCTCGTGTGGAAAATTTTTTTGTTGAAGTCCTGATTGGCTCGCGTAAACAAGCGCTAACTATTACATTACATGCACGTCATATCGACAATTTCAACGTTTGGGTGCATTTTAGAAAAAGGAAAAAACTCTCGGGGACGAAAAACAGTTAAAACAAGAAGACGCCTGAAGACGTTTACGCGGGATGTGTTGGTTTAAAATTGCTGACGCAGTATGTTTTTTTGCTGATTGTGCGATCACGGATATCCATGGTGCAATCCAATCTGACTTGCACGTGATTCGGAGTTACGGCCAATAAAAATCACACAATTTTTCGGGACGGGCTCGGGATACGGGAAAGTTAAAAAAGCAAGGAAATTTTTGACTCCCAAGACGACGGAAGGAATGCGCTACCGAATTTTATACGCTGGCTGACTACGTCATCCCGCGTAATAAAGACTCGTTTGAAATGTCTCAGGAAAAATAATTAAATTTTTACTTTCTGTGAAAATTCGATGGGCAAGAACTTTCTCTTTAACCTTTTTTCTAGAATGAGTTTTACGCCCGAAAACAGACCAAAAAGCCAACTCTTGTATCTCAACGTAACATTCCCGAGCAAAAAAAAAAAATAAAAATGGCCGACCCTTTATGTTATTTTATGTAGCTCACTGACTATAAAATTTAAAACAAACTTAGTTGAATTAAACTTATTATCTGGATTACCCTAGGTTTGATTTCCTAGTTTTCATTTTGCATGCGAATAAAATGTAATGGATGTTTTGAGGTAACGCGAGCGAAACGAAGAGAGACTGGCAAAACGTATGAAAAGTTTTGAACTTCGTTGGAAATGACGCAATCTTTCATTGTTGCGTAAGCAAAATTGCGCAAGCAAAAAACTCGAGCACAACTAAAAAAGAAACTTCCAGTTTGGTTCAATTCAGAGATAGCAGTCCTGCACTTTATCGTTGCTTAGGAAAGGATGCTTCGCTGATACGAGGGAAAAACATATACGAAATGGGAACAATGAGAAAGCAGATTACTTTCTGTTTGCTGTTTGTGGTCCTCGGCTGTTGTGTTGGGTTTCTTGCACCACAACGTAAGTAAAATCTTAGCCGTGCGGTTTCATCGTTTGGAGCTATTTCCTCTACAGACGTTTTGAGTTATGTTTTAAGTTCACTGCTGAACCCGGCGAGGTTACTTGTTTTTCATTATTAACTGGGTCAGTTGTACTAAATTCGATGGGGTTTCATAGTAGTAAAAATAAAAATGGTGTTGTGACATCTAATAATTCAATGTAACTCCCGGTGAGAGTTTATCCTAGCAAAAGCCATATTTAACTTCCATTATGGGATAATTTCAATGCGTCACAGTTTTTTGTGTTACTCGTTTGTTTTTTAAACTAAAACGGGCGACAATTTTTGGTCGTGAGGGAAAATAACGGACGACATGTCTGATGAAAAATGGCGCAAGATTATGCGTAGCGTAAGCGATACAGAAAAAAGAAATCTCAGACGTTAAGTGGTTAAAGGAGTACAAAAACCCATTATTCCGTTTCATTTTTCCGGATACTGACAGTGGACTATTCTTTAAAGAAACCTTTACCACTCTTTGTTTCCCTGGTTGTCCGGTCTTGTTGGATTATAAACAGTTTTGTAATGAACTAATTGGGAAAATAAATTGATGCCACATTGTTACCTCTCGCCTTCTTTCAGAAACTATCCTTCTAGTTAGATCGTATGCCAGACATTCATTAAGCGAAGAGCCCATACAAATCCGAAGTAATAACTGAATTTCATCCTTAAGAGGGCATTTGACTTTCAAAGACCAAGTTGTTTTTAGTTTTAGCGGTATATCGCGCGTCTATATCTTCCTAAGAAATAAAATTGAATGGATTTGTGGCAAGCATCTGCTCTTTGGCATTCTGTTTTATAGACACAGGAGATTTCGCTGAGACGAGACCATTAAGTTCGTGTAAAACACACATTCGAAAATTACCGAGTAGAAACATATGTCTAAAATGGCGTGTTTAGATGTAAAAACCGACGCAGGGTAAAAGTCAGGGTCGATCAACCTTTAACTTCAACATACGTCAGAAAATAAAACGAAAGTGTGAATGAAAAGACCTGATTCAGAGTGGATAACTTAAAAACTCACTTGAAAAGGAAGTTTTGGAGTTTGCACTAAATGAAAAAGACAGCAAAAATGCAATAATTATCACCTGGTGCTTTTGTTTTAAAAGAAAATCTGGAGGCCCAAATAACTTTTCTCCTCCTGTTTTTTTCACCTGCAATACCACAGGGAGATTTATATTACCAACTTTACATGACCTGTAAGTACAGCATCTGATTTATTTATTTTCCTTTTTAAACCTGTTTCCGGGTTTTTTAAATTTGTTTTTATCATTATCACTTTAACATATTTGTCAAAATTACATATATGTAAAAAAAAACAAACAATAATAAGTACACAATATGTACGCTACAAAATACACTACAGAGTTATTACTGAAGAGTTGGCCTGATAGCTAATGCTCCACTACGGCGAGAAAAGCTCCTTTTTTATCATGAAATGGAAGTTTATTTTTTTCTTGAAATGAAATGTTCGATTTGGTGTCCTCTTACATTTTGTCAATAAAAGGCACAGTAATACAGTGTGCTATGTCGTTTATAGACAATAGATTCAGTTTGGTTTTTTCTACTTAGTGAGATGATATTCTCTAATTCATGATGTGAAAGACATCTTTCCTTTCTCCAATAATATTTGTTAATCAAATAACATTCCAAAGTTCTGTTATCCTGACTTTTTCCTTTGCAGCCAAACCAGCACATTGTATTACAGACAAAGACTGCTTGAAAGGAGTAGCCAAGTGTGTTCAGTTTGAATGCCAGTGTAACGGTTTCGAAGTCATTGGTGATGGCAAGACCAAATGTGGTATGTTGAGAAATTCACAGTCTTTGCCCTTGCTGCTAGAGCTAATAATACACGTGCAAAACTTTCAAAACCCTGACTGGTTGAGAACACATCAATTAATCCCAAACAATGCACATGGTTGAAATAGAGAGCAAAAAATTAGGACTGAGGTCACAAATCTGAAATGAAATTTTTCTATGTATATCATTAACAAGAAATAAAATGTCTGAGCACAACTTGGAATAAATAAGCACTCAAAATTGATTGGTCAAAAACTTGCTCTTGTGGTACAGAGTTGTTTAAATTTTTAGTCTTACACTAATTTATTCCAAATTGCATTCTAAATCACGGGATTACCCCTACAAATGTCCAACTGAAATTCAATTATGTAATCTACTTTATATTGCAATAAAATTGTTACAGTAACTGTAGCTCAACAGGTAATTAATCTAATTCCAGTTTCTCAGGGGTTAGGGAAATCTATCTAAAAGCTGTAGCCATTTAACAGTTGGATATTTAGCAGTTATTCTCTGCAATGGAGGTGATTAATAGTGGTGGCATATTTGTAAAGCCACTGTACTCCCTGAGATTGAAAAGTACAACAGAAGGGGTGTGTGGAATGAAACCCTAAGTGACTCTTGATCCAGTATCAAATTCTCTTTTCAGTTTCCAAGCAAATACAGGGTAAAATGTAAGAATTGTTGAGGGCTTTATTCCAAACACCCCTTCAATCATTTTTAATTAGTATATACCGGTACCAATAAAGCAACCTCATGCATGCCATCACATCCGAGTGAGAGTGAAACTTTATTTTAAATGTAGGCTTTTATGCATTAGTATATACCTCACACACTCAAGGCTTTTCCAGAATCTTCAAAAGAACTAGAGGCGCAAAACAGGTTCGTCTTGCCTGCTCAGGTACCCAGTCACAACTCACAATTTGCCCCATCTTGCCCACTAGCAGAATAACCTGCCATATAATAAATCAGATTACTGTATAACACAATTAATCTACTGTTTGATATAACTGTTGCAGAGAAAGAAAAAAAATGTTTTATGACTGCGGATTGCTATGAAGTAACACAGAATGAAAAATACAGGCATTCAAAGTGTCTATTCAACAGGGGTAAACACCTTTGCAAGTGTCTACCAGGTTTCTTTGGACGGGCTGGAGCAGAAGGATGTTTAAAAGTTGGAGGTAACCATAGTTTATTCCTTAATTTGTAACACCTTTTTTATTTCTTCTGTAACCATGCCCTAGACAGCAATGAGCAATTAACAGAGTCCATGAAACTTAAGTGTGTCATGTTACATGGTTTTACCACTCTGGCTTCCCAAGCTAGAGGGAATGCCCAAGTTGAAAGTTGGCGCAACATGTAGATGGTAATGTTCACAAACAAAACTTAGGATTTACTACAAGGGAAACCCAAACTATAGCAGATATGCACCTAATTTGATGAGAAATTACCATCACTAGGTCTTAGCAGGGCAGTGTTTTAATACCCTACCCTAGACGCAAACTGTCTGATTTCTATACTCTATAACCAGACTTGAACACCATACCTTCCAAAGTGGTATATACCTATATTATAGCCCCTGTATAGCACTACCCCTTTCCTACTGAGAACCATTGTAAGGCTATTATTTCACTCTGCTCAAAATTCATAATTTTCCACACAAAGCCCAAGGCTGCTGCCTAAGACAAATTTAAGGGAGCCCCTTGGGCTCCAAAACTTAAAAGTTAGGAGCCCGAGCCATATTTCTAGGAGCCCAGAATAAATTACAAAACTTCATATAAGGCGCATGTTTTTACCTTATTTGATAATGTATTTTGTGTCGTAGGCAAATAACAGGACCAGAATGGTGATGTGTTGATCGTCATTTCTTCCTATTTTGTTTTACAGGCCGTTGGGCACTTGCAAATTTACATGAGTTGTGTCCCTTACTTAAAACTCTTTCTGGCTCTCTGATTTGATGATTGTCATTGCGGTTATGCCCATGCATTTTGGGGTTTAGTTAATAAGTTGTTAGTTGCAACCAAAAAATGCATTAATTTATTAATCTTTTACGTAGAAATAACAGTGTTCCACAACTTTGACTGCATTATATTTACATCGACATTATATTTACATATGTATACATCGACACGGGAATAGAAACCTTCACTTACCTGCTGCGAAAACGCCATCGCTGCCAAGTGAATCTTTGGAAATTTACGCGGGAAAATGGATGCATGTTCACGTGCAACAAAGTAAAACTCTACGAACATTCTCATTAAAGTTTTCTTTATTTACAAATTGAAGCAAATCACTGACATTGAAATATCATACCGCACTCTTGAAATTCTCTCGAAAACTGACCATCTTCATCGAAAATCAAGCTCGTGGGGTTGATAGCACGTAACTAAAAGTCACATATCCAATCGCTGTTCATCCGGTTCCCAGAAGAATAAGCCATCAAATCGGCAAACTTATGAAAGAAATGCGAAAGCGAAAGCTAATCGGTCGCCGAACCTTCACCAGAAGCAACGCACAGCCCATTATTTTGCTATTCCACATTTGGCAATCACATCTAGGACCCAGTCTTAAACTGCCAACAAGCCTCAAAATGGCTTCCCAAACGTTCGTGGTTCGTCGTATTTTGTTTCGAGTTTGTGAAAATTTACCACATTTGAACTTTCGCAAATTACAAAGAATTTGTACTTCTAAGAATGCACCTAATGAGAACCAAATTTACATCGAAGCAAGACTCATTGCACATGATGATAATAGGTTTTAGGCGCCCGTCCGGGCTCCTTGAACGGAAAGTTGGTCGCCCAAACACATAACCTAGGCGCCCCAGGCGACCGGGCGACCGTTAGGCAGCAGCCTTGAAAGCCTTTCAATTATCTTTTGAGTTCATCAGTGCAATTTGTAATAAATATGGGTTATTGACCAAGCGTGAGGTCAAGATGGCTGGATATTGGCTAAGTTCTTTTTTTTGCGTGTTTATGGACCGAGACGAAGTCGAGGTCCATAAACACGCAAAAAAAGAACGAGGCCAATATCCAGCCATCTAGACCGAACAAGCTTGGTCAATAAAGGATTTATTGGATTAATTTTCCTTGCGGGACATAGTTATCCCGAGCGGGCAACCTAGCTCCATCTTGCCCGCTCGGGTAGCCAATCACAGCGCTAGTCATATAATAAACTGGATTATCTTTTAAATTCCACAGGTACAAAATGTCTTGGAAAACGCAACTGTCCTGATTACTCCGATTGTGATATGAAGAAAAAGAAATGCCAGTGTAACCCAGGTTACGTAGGAAATGGATTTCTCTGCAAACTTGGTAATCACCACCAACAACCTTGATAGTAGTATATGTAATAGTAGAAACGTGTAACAAGTTTTCTCAGCTTGTCCAGATTCAATATTTCCCAAGTACCATATTTGGAAACTCCTTGCCCAAGTCTTTGAGCTTGTTGACACTGTCCGGTTTCAGTGGCATGCAGCTGTAAACAACATACATTTGCGACAACGATGTGTTCACTACTTGTTGAGTAGTGGTGGGTATTTTCTGGTACGTATGTTGTGATACGCAAGCCAATTTAATTGTTTCATTTGGTTTCTCTTGATTTTCCAAATATGGTTCTTGGTAGTTTGCATGTGGAAAAGCTGTGGTTAAAGATATTCAAAGGCAGTCACCCACTTCAAGGCTTATGGGTTAACACTGGATTGAATGCAGTCTATTATTTAAAAATAACTGGTTAGAAACAAATTCAGAGAAATCCCACATATAGATAGACTCAGCCATACCAGGATGAGTCCATTTTAGCAGCCAGAACAACATTCAAAGATAAATGTCCTTACTATTATTATAAATGCTTTAAGTTTAAAATGATAGCTTAATTAAATAATAGTGATAGTACCTTTCTGGGTTTTGCTTTACCTATGGTTGATGTCATGAAGCCCCTACTGCTAAGTGCAATAGCAACAGCCAGTGCTCATCAAAAGCCAAATGTGAAAAAGGGAAGTGCATCTGCCAAGGAAATTACATTGGAAATGGGAAACTCTGCAGAGGTTGGTATCAGGAAAAATTATACCTGTCTTATACTGCTACTTGAGCAATAACAACTGACTCTCTACAGCCAGTGCATAATAGTACCATGGTATTACTAACAAACAGTCAATACCATCACAGCTGAAATGACCCAACACAATATTTAACAAAGACACCACCTCCTGACACCTGACCAATCGAACTGCACAAATAACTGCAGCCAACTCACTTGGGTTCAAACCATTTACGTAAGAGACTGAGATAACTAGAATTTTTTTAATATCCCTCTAAGCCTCCATGAATGTAGGTGCGTATTCTGCTTGACTGCAATACTGTAATTACATTTGAATGCTCAGTGCAAATAAATTATTGAACTTCTTTCCTGACATAAATACTGTACATGTAGATCAGATTATTAAATTATTAAAACTTGGTTATAGCAGGTGCTGGTTCATGTTATTATCTACATACAGTATACTCATTTATTTTCTGAATTCCATACATCATGTTTTGAAAATCACTTCAACAACATACACTTGGACTTTGGTTTATTTCAAAACAAAAACTTACCACTGACAATGCATACTGATGTAATGGAATAATATTTGACAGGATTGTGAGAAAAGCATGTGGAAACGAGAATGGAAAACAATTATATCTATTGTTTTTGTGTATGATTAGACATGTGCTATGAAATTTCATGCACATATTTAGGCAATCAAATGGTTTCAAGTGCAATTTGGAATAAATGAGCACAAGTTATTTTCTCAAAGACTGAAAAAATTATTAAAATCAGTCCATAGGGTGAGTGCAATTTGTAATGTCTTTGAAAAATGCGAGAGTGCTTATTGAAATAAAGTTGCACTCTAAATCATTTGATTACTTGTTAATAATATACATGCAAAGATCTAATTTCAAATTTCTACACTCAATGTCAACTTTCTGCACTGTTTGAGATTAACTGACACATTCTCAGCCAATCAGCATGTTGACTTTTTTCCATGTATATTCTTAGGCCACAAATAATATCTTTAAGGACTGAAATTACAATTTTGTATGTTTACAGTTGGAAAGCCTTGCAACAAGTGTGGGCCTCATCAGAAGTGCATTGCTGAACCACTACTCAAAGATGTTCATGAATGCAGGTGTAGGCCAGGTCTACTAAAACATGGAAGGAATTGTGTCCGTGAGTAATACCAATGATACTCTCACTTTCAGACTGTTCATAAGTAATTTGGATAGAAATGATAATGATAAATGTATTAGCATTCGAGTGCAATTTGTAATAAATGGCAACAGGTATATTTTTCAAAGACTGAAAAAATCGCACAAGCCTGTAGGGCGCGTTCAATTTGTTGTCTTTGAAAAATTTACGAGTGATCCTTTATACAAAATTGCACTGAAAATCATTTGATTACTTGTTGATAATATGCATGCAAAGATTTAATTTCAAATTTCTACACTCAATTTCAACTTTCTGCACTGTTTGGGGTTAACACACTGAAATTTTGGATTAATGTAAGTATCTGGGCAACTGTTCACCTACCCCTCCCCTAACCCAACAAGTTATAATAAGTTAAAAGGTTAGCGTTAATGTTGGGTTAGGGGAGGGGTAGGTACACGGTTACCCAGAAATGTTTGCTTGTCTATTATTAGCTTTTTCCATTTCCCAGCTATTAGGTTTCTGTTCACATATTTTGTCATCTGCACTGAATTGTTTAGAAAAACCTTCCCTTATGACAATTTGTTACAGGAAAAGGTTCTTATTATGATGACCAGCATTTAAGGTCTGCACTAGCTGTTCCGCTGGTTAATTATAGATAAGTACTGCTGCATAGTGTCTTAGTGTTGGTACAAAATAAATTCTTTGTTTGATTGACTATGCCTTGTAGAGTGTCTGAAAGACAACAACTGTCCAGCTTACTCAAGATGCGTAAACAGGAAATGCAAATGTAAAGATGGACTTGTGGGTAACGGAAAGACATGCAAGCCAGGTGATTACCATAAACACATTCAATAATGCATTATGATATAATTGTTTTATACTGAGAAATAGATCTAGAACCAGTGCTGTTTGCTTCTCTTTTAAATAAAGTATAAAGGTAAACAATTCATTTCACAGAGAGTCAGGGATTTAAGCCCTGATAAAGTATGCTCTGGGCTTCAATTGTACAAAGAAAACCTTTTTCATTTACATCTCTCCAACTTTAATTGTACAGCTCCAGTGAAAAAGTGCAGTAGTGACAAGCAGTGCAATGCTCAGGCCAAATGTGATAATGGAAAGTGCATCTGTCAAGGAAAGACATTTGGAAATGGACAGTTCTGTAGATGTAAGTATCATGTTAGGATGTGTTAATTAACGAGGGTGTGAGTTTCTAGGCAATTCTTTTAAAATTTGTGAAGCTTTGTAAGTCTATTAGAGAAATCACAACTTGTCAATGTTCATACTATTACTTTCTTAATCTTTTAGTTAGCATACTAAACTTCTTCAGTATATAAATTCAACATAAGAAGAAATTGTGCACTGGCCTTACGTAATAATTAATTGTCATTTAGCCATCAGGTGTTTTTGTGCACAGTTGACTGCATCCTATGCCATCTTAGGCTTGTGCTGTATGTATGACTATTGTACATTTTGTCATAGAGAACACATAAAAAGAAAAATTGCTGCTTCACATTTTGCAAAGCACTTTCAAGGGGCATAGCTAGAATTCAATCCATGTTATTCCCAGGCCACCTGCCACATTAAGTCACATCAACATCCTTGATATGTTTTCATTAAAGTGACATTTTCGTGGATGAGCAGTGTGTAAGGGAGGGGGAGAACCCTACAAAATAGCAGCATGGATTAGTTGAGATAAATTACAAGATTTGTATGCTGTTGGATTACAGCACATCACTAACAGTGGGCAGGGGCACCCAGGATATGCACTCTAGCTGCACCCCTGACTCAATAATCAGACCACCGATACCATATTTATCTATACATTATGTTGCACTCCAATTATTTTCTTGATTTCCTTTTCAGCTTCAGTGCCGTGTTCCAAAAATGTGAAGTGTGGAAGCAACTCTTTCTGTTTGGCAGATCCTTACCTTCCAAAAGTGCATGAGTGTAGATGCAATGAAGGCTATATGAAGAACAAGGATGGAAAATGCTATGGTAGGCTCTTAACATTACCCTTTGTGGACTGGTTTCTCAAGAGCAAAACAGCCCTACTTCAAATGAACAAAAAAGCTGAATGCTGGGCTATGCAAATTATAGTACCTAAGGTGAAAAGGAGGATGACAGTATTAGATCAGACCCTGACAAAAATGTTGCCACGCAAAATGTCAGCCTCTTGAAATTAGCAGTAATTTAATTTTTTTTAATTTATTTTTTTTTATTTATTTACAATACTAACAAGTACAGTTACACGACTTACACAACTAAGAAATACACTGGACGACAAGGGGCAAAGAAAGAAGAAAAATAGTTAATTATCATTACAGCTTGAGGTTATAGTATAGAGACATTAAAAAAAAGCCCAAAGGCATGTGGTACATTAAAAGTAAAATGAATTATGCATCTGACAGGAGATTAGAAATAGATTGATGAGTAGGAGATAGATAATCCTACAGAAAATATAGTCTAAAATATTAATTAAATCCTCATATATCCTGTAAGAGGTTTCCATTTTTTTTCATCATGGTCAAAGTTCCTTTTCAATGTTGTTTTCCTTTTAAATTTCCCTCAAACCACGATGTGAAATTTATTGACATCAAACAGTTGCTGTGACTGCCAGAACTCCATATAACTGAATAGTTCAGTTACCGTTATGATAAATGACAGATCCTCACATGCAGCTTAATGTAAGCAACATAGTCAGCTGCCAAGATAAGACCTGAAAAAATTTAGGCTTGAAGAGTATTTGAATCCATGACCTTGGTATACCAGTGCAGCTGCTGTATTGATCCTCACTCAATGCTCCCTTGCCCACCTAGTTCAGGGAGAAGTGCTGCATGACAAACCAGACAACAGTTCCAAAGGATACTATCCAATGACCTGACCCAACTAGATTTTAAGCCAAGGATTTTAAGCCAAGGATTTTAACCAATCATTGAACAAAATACCAGATTCCCATTATGGAATTTTTTTAGAGTATTAAAGGACACCAACAAAATGGCAAAGTGAGACAAGCGATTTTCAATCAAGTTTCCTTGTTGGGAATTGCCTCACCTTTCTACATTTGTGATTTTTGTGGCCTTAAATATAGAAAAATAAGAACCTGGTATTTTTCCCTGAGTCACTCCCGTTGCTGGAAAGCTGTAATTTCATTGTCTTATTACCTTTGCTGTTCTTAGTGATACATAACCGACGAAAATGCGTTATCTCATTTTTCTCTCTCAGTGCCATGCCCAGAGGGCAACAATTGTGGAATTCATCAATGTGTTGCTAACCAGACTAACCCTGAAAAGTATGAATGCATCTGCAACAAAGGATACAAGAAAAACGAACTTGACGAATGCGTAGGTAAGTTGAGGGAACCAACTGAGTGGACCAGAATTTCCCTAGAAGCAGATATTATTATCCTGCGCGGCCCAGATCATGACATACTTTACACGTAGTTTTCCGAGACCCAGGGCACATAAATCAGGTAAAAACCAAAAAGGTGTGAAGCTCAATAAGAACGGCGCGAACCTCGAGCAATTTCGTTCCCAGGGTTTCTCTTTTGTCCTCTACTCTCTTCCCAAGTGGTAGAGGGGAGAAGCAATCGAGACACTAGGGGGTGGTGGACCTTGGCCCACAGCAGTCAAACTTGAAAAGAAGGGTGACAGATCCCCTGGCAATGTTTCCTATCGGACAATTGCCAAGCGGCTTTGCAAAGCTCCTGTCACAGATCGGCCGCTCTGTCCTGAGTAGGCGAACAGCGCAAGCATGCAAAGACAACAAAATGCCTCGAAGACTCCTGTCACGGCTGCTCCACAGGCCAAATTTGCCCCACAAAATGCAGGGTATACAGATGTGAAAAAGTCGGAAACATCTGTTAAACGGTAGAAAATTATAAACGCTGATTCAATGATCATAAAAAATTTGACGCACGTCCGCGCCAATACTTACTCTTTCATAGTCCTTCCCCCGCTTCCTTTACCTTACAGTTTACCATTGAATGCATATATAAATATTTTTTCGTGATGCACTGGTTCTGCGAGTGGGCAAGATGGCTCGGGATTTCCCGCTTTGTCCCACGAAACAAAACCAAGCAAAATGACCATATAATAAATCCTTTATTGATCAACCTTGTTCGGCCGGTCCCCGGGGGGGGGACTCCCATATGGAATGGACGGGGATGCTCGTCGTCTCGCTTAGGGGTGTAAAATTCGGATTTTGGTCTCGCTTACGGTGTTCTGGGCAAAATGTTAATATTTTTAGCCGTCAAGGTCTCTTCAAGGGTTGCACGCGAAGAAATAACAAAACAGAAAGAATTTTGATTCTTTATATTTACTCAATTCATTTAAACAAAGTTTTCTATACCATTACTATCTATAATATTTGTCTGTTTTATAAACTGGTCTCTTTTAGGGGTCTGCATAGGCTTCGGCCACGCCCAGATTGGTCTCTTTTAGGGGTTAAATTCAAAATTTCTGACGAGCATCCCCGTCCACTCCAAATGGGAGTCCCCCCCCCCGGGGGCCGGTCAAGATGGCTGCTTATTATATGACTAGCTCCGTGAGCGGGCAAGATGACTCGAATCTCGCGCTGTGATTGGCTACCCGAGCGGGCAAGATGGAGCTAGGTTGCCCGCTCGGGATAAGGGCTTTGTCCCGCAAGGAAAATTCATCCAATAAATCCTTTATTGACCAAGCTTGTTCGGTCAAGATGGCTGGATATTGGCCTCGTTCTTTTTTTGCGTGTTTATGGACCTCGACTTCGTCTCGGTCGATAAACACGCAAAAAAAAGAACTTAGCCAATATCCAGCCATCTTGACCTCACGCTTGGTCAATAACCCATATATATTGGCAGACTTCGTTTTTGCGTTTCTATTGACCTCGGCTTCGATCTCGGTTAAAGAAAAAACATAAAAGGAACTTTGCCAATATGCAGCCATCTTGACTGTACAAGATTGGTCAATAGCGCATACATATTGACGCCTGAAGACTCAGCATATTTTAAAGTCGCTTGATGTTATTCATAACATTGTTGTTACAGAGTTTAACGAGTGTGAGAAGAAAGGTGTACAGTGCCCTGCTGACTCCACATGCCAACCCACAGCAGATGGATCATACGAGTGCGCTTGTAAAGATGGTTTTAAGCAGACTGGAGATGGAAAGGACATGATATGTGAAGGTACAAAACAGATAGATTATATAAATGGCAAGATAGTTGCTCTAGATTGTGTACTTAAGACTCAACACGTGCAACGTGCGTTCACAGCTTGTCCAGATTCAATATTTCTCAACTAAACCATATTTGGAAACTCAGTGACAAGTTTTGAGCAGCAGACGCTGGTGTTTCCCGCTAAGTACGTCATACTACTGAAGCCAATTTCATTGGTTTAATTGGTTTTCTCGATTTACCAAATATGGTGCTTGGTAGATTTAATGTGGATACGCTGTGGTTAAAAACAGCCGAAAGCACTTACACGTTTCAAGTCTTTTATTAAGAACGCAATGAATCGGGTCTCCAAAGTATATCTGTGTACAATAGAACAATAACATGACTTTAGGGACGGACCATTAGAAAAGTGATGGGGGAGGGGGGGGTGGGGGTGGGGAAAAAAACAAAAAAAAAAATGCATGCAAGGGAAAATGCCAAGAAAAAAATTCATGCAAAGAAGAAGGTAAAAAAAAAAGATTCATGCAGAAGGAAGGTCCAATTGTGACTTTTTCACACGTAGTAAAAAAAATTCGTGCATAGGGGTTCACCTGAAAAAATAATAAAAAATTCCTGCACAAGCAGCGAGCGAAAAAAAAAATTCGTGCAAGCTGAAAGTTCCCCACCCCCCCGCCCCCCATCACTTTTCTAATGGTCCGTCCCTTAGTTTTAGGTTCTGTCAGCGGAACGGGGGATGCATGGCCCTTACCAATAATCTTCTCCATGAAGGCGAAGTAATTTTTTTTGCATGCGAGGTTTCCTAGCGAGTGTGCGAAGGAGGCCGTTTTAGCGGTTTTTTTAATCTTTGCTCGCATCCTTGGATGCTGCCTCTCCTCCATTGCCGAAGAGGCCCTTCCAGAGTCTCAATGTGGTTTCAGACCAGCACGCGGGACTGTTGAAATGATATCTCAGCACAACAGATTCGGGAAAAGTGCAGGGAAAAGCATAAAAAGACCTTTATATGGTTTTCATTGATGTGACTAAAGCGTTTGACTCCGTACATCGACCAACACTGTGGAAAGTACTCTCTAAAATCGGATGCCCAGAGAAATATATCAGAATAGTTCGACTGCTGCATGACAACATGTCTTCATCGGTACTAATTGATGGCGAGCCCACCGAAAGTTTTGAAGTGAAGACTGGAGTCCAGCAGGGATGCGCCATAGCCTCAAAACTCTTCTCGATTTTCATCTCTGCCGTGCTACACTTGGTGTCGGAGAAATTACCTCGTACATAGATATGCAATTTAGGATAGATGGCAAGCTATTTAACGTACGGCGACTAAAGGCTAAGACATTAACCTCTCACATGACTATACTCGAGCTCCAATATGTTGACGACAATGCCCTAGTGACTCACACAGAGGAAGTCCTTCAAGCAGCTGTGGATGCCTTCAGTCATGTCTACGATGCGCTAGGCCTCACGCGTAATGCTCGGAAGACGCAAATTCTTTTCTTTTGTGATTACACACACGAGCGAAAACAACCGGAGATCACAGTTGGATACCAACGCCTTAGCTCTGTTGATCATTTCACATATCTTGGTAGTTGCCTGTCAAGCAAGGCAGATCTGGATATTGAAATTCAAGTCCGTCTAAAATCAGCTAGTGCTGCTTTTGGTAAACTCAAAGACAGGGTGTTTGATAACAGAAACATCTACAACAACACAAAGACAAAGGTATACAAAGCCATTATATTACCAACCCTGCTGTATGGCTCAGAAGCTTGGACAACCTATAGCCCCCATCTCAAAAGTCTTGAGAGGTATCATCCTCATCATAATAATAATAATAATAATAATAATAATAATAATAATAGTAATGACTTTATTTCAGCATCTCCACAATGAAGTGGCTCTTCGTCCGGAACATTTCAAATCAAATCAAATCAAATCAAATGTTGGTTTTTTTGTGAAGAGGGGAAAGCCGGAGTACCCGGAGAAAAACCTCTCGAAGCACAGTAGAGAACCAACAAACTCAGCCCACATATGACGCCGAGTCGGGAATCGAGCCCGGGACACATCGGTGGAAGGCGAGCGCTCTCACCACTGCGCCAACTCTGCGTTGCCTTCGCCGTATTCTCAATATTAAGTGGCAAGGCAGACGAACAAACAGCAGTGTTTTCGAAGAGGCTTATGTCACAAGTATTGAATCCTGTATTATCATGAACCAACTTCGTTGGACAGGTCACCTTGTCCTTATGCATTCGTCCAGAATCCTAAACTGAGGATGCTGTATGGTGAACTGACCAATGGGAGACGTAACCATGGGGTCAACGAAAACGGTTTAAAGATAGCCTTAAGCACAACCTGAAGCAGTGCGGTATCAACCTGGAGAACTGGGAGCAATTAGCCAATGACCGCCCTTGCTGGAGAAGTGCTATTCATGCTGGTGTGGCGCGCAGTGAACGGCAGAGGAGGGAGCACAGTGAGAGACTCCGCTTGGCAAGAAAGGAGAGACAGCGGGATGCCGGCGCGGTTCCGGCCTCTGCTGGGTTCAGATGCCCGAACTGTCAAAGAATTTGCTCATCCAGAATCGGACTGTTCAGTCATCAGCGAACTCATGCCGACTAATTTGATTTAATATTTTGTTTAATTTTACTGTCCAAGTAGACATCTTACTCGTTTCGAGGGATTGTCAACAACACGTGTACTTCGTTTTCCATGATGTCACGAAATACGCGATCCTCACAGGATAGACTTGGTTGTCGTTCCAGCTGGTGTGGAAGACGTTTACCTTGATTAGCAGTTCTTATTCGGATAGATTCTCTGTTATTTTGAATCTGTATGGATATGGCGTAAGGTCATACGCTCCGCCGCTTGGCTGCTTCGGGTCAGAGCTTGGGATGCTGCTCCGGTCAGATCACAGGACGTTTGTGTGACGCACTAGAGTGTGGACGGGTCCACCGGCAAGGTCGAGGCACATCTGTCCTGTTATGGTCCAGCCAAGTGACAGTCGTTGGGCCCATGGTGCTCCCTTTGGTCCACTATGAAGTTTCTAACGTTGAGAAGTTCGGAGGCATCTCTTCCGATTAGGAGATGGACCTTGGCGTTTTCGTCGATGGGCAGAATTTCTCCTGCTATTTTCTCCAGATGCGGGAATCTTCTCGCTATTTCGGGCGTAGGAATTTCAGGGTGGGTAGATCCAGGGCATTATCATTTATAGATCGTGTACATAGGCCTGTCACTCTTCGCCCGTATTTCGTTGTGCATTCGCTACTACAGGTCGAGAGGTCATGCTTTTCGATCGGGCCGTCTGCATCTAGTTAGTCCGCAAGCTCGCTGCTAATCAGGAACGAGTTGCTTTGGTCGTCGATGATAACGTGGTGCGCTATGTCTGGCCTTTCCTTGGACAAGGCGTCTACAAGGCGTGTTTTGCTGCAGGACACATCACATCCACTGGCGTTGAAGACAGACATGCATCTTCAGATCTACGGCGTTGTCTTCAGTTGCAGCTGTGGGTGTTTTTTCTTCGTGGAGTACTGATGAATGGCGGCTGTCCCCGCATATGCTGCACTTGACGTTGTGTTCACAACGAAGCACCGAAAGCGCATTCCAGCTTTTGATATTCTGGATCTGGGAAATTGTGGCCTAGGGAGTTAGCTCGGACCCAGTCCTCTGTTCTAGCCTCACTTTTAACTCTTGGAATTTCGGGAATTTCCAATTTCTCTCCATTTTCCTTGTCTTCGATCACGTTTTCAATAGCCTTAGGCTTAGCGTCTGTTACGACAATTTTCATGTTAGCAACGAGGAGCGCTAATTCCCTTTCGTGTTCGGCGTATTCTTGTTGCCGTTTTCGTTCAATTTCGGCTTGACGCTCCCTACATGCATGCTCCTTCTCCGCAATAATACGTTCGAATTTTGCTTCTTCACGGGCTGCTGCTGCGGCCTCTGCGTCTGCCCTCATTTTAGTCGCGCTACTCGTCGCTGAGTTGGATGCAGATCTGCTAATCCGCGAGTGGTGAGAGTGTCGAGAGCGAGTCTCCAATGCGTTATCGAATCTAATTTCATCGATCGCGCAACTTTTAATAGGGCCCAGCGTTCGCTTGAGTTATTAGTTTCTTCCTTACAATCTCCGTACTTATCTTGCGAGTATAGGGTTGGCTAAACTTTAGTATACCCCGCCACTTCATTAACATACTGCTGAATAACAGTAGAGTCCATTGTAATAGGCCTCCTTCAGAAGAAACCGACACATGTAAATGAAGTGGCGGGGTATACTAAAGTTGCTCCAGGGTTTCTAATTCTTGCAAGGTTATCTTTAATTTACCTGTAACAAAAACGAGCTCGCTCAAGATGTTGTCGGCGTCGCGACTTCCGATACGTTCTCCCGCAGATTGCGTTAATCTTTTCAGTTTATTGTGTAATATGTCCGCTAGATGAGGTTCAATGGCATTTTGAAGTTCTTTTCTGGACAGAGTTCTGGGTCTAGCGCCAAGATCTTTAGTTAGTTCTAGGGATTCATCATTGACCTCTTTCGCTGGTGATTTTTCCACGCTTTCGGTCATCTTCAGCGGCGTTTACCTAAGTCCATGCAAGATACGGCTTACCTCGTGCTGTGTTTGTCTTTAGATCAGATTTTTTATGGTCGCGTTCCTGGTTAGTCGAGCACGTGGTGTCTTTCGCCAAAGTTCGCCAGCCTAACCATTCAGTGTAATGGCAGTCAGCAAGATTCAATTCGTTGATTTATTGAAACTTAACCGGCTGGGCCGCTGAGTACACTGATAACGGATTTTGTAGGGAAAAGAAAGTACTCCTTGCAGAAGGAAATTCTCGGAAACTTGTTTCAATACGTGTGGCTAGAGCACACTTAAACACTATATCTAACTACTCCTCCGGAAACAAGAGATAACAAAATCAGTCCTTTAACAAGTACCCAGAGGACCTGAAACATGTTACTTATCCGAGATACTTACATTTCTAGACAAAGATGAGTGTTTGAGTAAGGAAGCCTCCTGTACAGAAGACCGTTGTACTAATACTCCCGGGTCATACACTTGTGCACCATGTCAGGACGGATACGCAGATGAAGGCGATGGAAAGTGTGTTGGTAAGTGCTGGAAGAAATAACACCCGCTGCTTTAGTTGTTCATGATCATGACAAAGCGGTGCAGCCATATGGTAAAGGATTTTTAATCATGTGTGTATGTCATTGTTGTCTCTGATAGACATTGATGAATGTACATCTGGGAAAGCCACGTGTCCAGTAGATCGCTGCACTAACAGACCAGGTTCATATGAATGCGCCAGCTGTCCTGAAGGAACTGTAGAGGGAAAAGATGGAAAATGTGGTATGTTATACTCAGCCTTTCATTGAAAACGTTCGTATCATGACAATGATTTGCTAGGTTTATAGGGGTTGATTTTCACCTAATGAGGGAAGGCAGGTAATGGCGCATAAGAGACTTATAGCCCACACGGTCTGAGCTTATGGAGCCTATGCACTTACATGATCAGCGGCCATGTTTTTTTATGGAAACAAAAGAAGATGTTCGCTCAAGAATAGAATTTAATTCCTCTTAGATCAGTTTGGAACACCAACATGGCCGCCTTTTCTTTGTTTGGGGGCACCAGCATGGCTGCCGTGACGTCATGTGCATACACTCTATTTCGGTTTTTGTACATGAAGCACCTGGGAGTATTGTTTCCTCTCCCTAGATGAGATGCTAGTTCATCCCAGGGCTACCCGAAGCATTATAACACTGGTACCCAAAAACACACCTGGGTGGAGAGGGATAGTATGGAGGTAAGCTTCCTGTCTAAGGAAGCAGCACATTGTCATGAACAGGGCTTGGACTCCAGACTTCCTACTCGGATGACGTACACGCTAACAACAACACTACCGACTCTTCACTTAGGCAACATCGCATCGTTATGTTCCTTGCTTTCAATGATAGATTACGTACTTGTGGTTGGCGGCTCAGTAACACCTTTCATTGTAATTCACATATACCCGTGATGTAGAGACTCCTTCATTGAAATTGCATGCATACCATTTTCATTCACGTGTTAAGTAGTCTGGCAGAGAACGAAGGAGTGAGAGCAGTGAACGAGTGCGTTCTGTGATTCAGCTCAAACAGTGAATATAACTCGTACAAAACATTTTATATACTGTAATCTGTTTATTTTATTGGCACATGTGTTGGGATACTATTATTTAATCCCTACGACCCCGCGTGCGTTTCTATTGAAAAACATTATAAAAATTACCGTGTTAGAGCTGTACACCATGGCGTGAGCAGGTCCGTAATATTCCGCCAGCCCTGTTTATATGGCCCACGAGATGCATCTGCTGCAAAATGGAAAAATACAGAAGCAAAGACAAACGTCGGTGGTCATATGATAAATTGCTTATTCACTGGTTTAGGTCGGGCCAGACGGGAAAATATCAGGATATACTTCATGCCAGTATGCCATATAGTCTCCCGCGCCCATCGTAGTGGTGTGGGAGACTATATGGCATAATGGAAGAAGGGTTTATACTTCATGCCGGTATGCCATATAGTCTCCCGCACCATTGTGATGGATGCGGGAGACTATATGGCATACTGGCATGAAGTATAAACAAAATAATCGTTGTTTATGACGCGCGTACCTCGAAGCGCTCAGTCCGTACGTCATGATCTCCAGCAAAATACATACCCGTCGATTATTACGTACCCGTCGATTATTAATTTCCTAGGCAAGTGCAATTGTGGTGAACATGGATACTGTGAAAAAGGAACCTTGGAGTGCACCTGTGACAAGGGTTACCAGTATTCCCAAGAGAAGGCCACATGCACTGGTAAGAAATTAAACTCGAGATGAATTCCTGACACCGTTACATCCCCATCCATGCCATGATGATATATCACAGAGACTTACATGACGTGCTTTGCTATCAGATTTGAATGAGTGTGACGATGGTGCATGTCCAGGGGATGGTGAGCAGTGCATCAATAACGAGGGTTCGTATAAATGTGAGTGCAAACCAGGCTACTTAAAGAAAGGAGACGGATGTGTCAAAGGTAATTTTAAAAAGACTCTACAAGAAAGAGGCGTAAGTATGATTTTTGGTGCAATTGTTTTCCGCAGAATCGAGGAAACCCTTATCACATGGACTTCTTTCCGTGTTTAACCTGGAGCGTTCCTGTGTGTTGGGTGACGTTCCCAGCCCAGTAGCAAATGAGGCTTATATCACTATAGAACTTATATTACCCAAGAATCTCTCCTCAAAACAGAAACCGCGGAGGTAAACTCTTAAGCATTCGGCGAAACTAACCCCACAAAATAACAATATGCTTAGTAAAGATGTCATGTGGCGCATTATGACCCAGGGTTGTCACTTAGATTTCAAGCTGCGAAACATTATTTATAAAACGGTCAGAATAAAACGAGGACTGCGGACTACGGACTAGGTATAAAACACGACCTGGGGTATAAAACACGGACTGAATCCTTCGGATCGGGTATAAAACACGGACTAGGGTATAAAACACAGACTGGGGTTAAAAATGCTTACTACGAACAGGGCATGAAATAAATTGTATCTTCCAGTAGCATTGATATTTCACAGACCGGAGGAGCTTCCAAACATTCGATTACCTGACATTTAAAGTATGGAGTAAGCTGCGGTAATTATATTGTTATAATATACACCGAGTAAAAGGACATTAGCCTCATTAGGGGTAACGAATGGTCTTTGCGAGCATTCGCGAGCAATGCGAGCAGGCGATTTTTTTGCGAGCACGAGCAGAGGTAATTTAGGGAGCACGAGCAAGCGAGCACTCGTTAAAATTTTGCGAGCAAATCGAGCAAAGGTAAAATTTTGCGAGCAGTTAAAAATTTTATTGGACCATTCATCACCCCTCTCATTAGGGTAAGTCAACGAAAAAGTAAAAGTAAACGAAACGTGAGGCAAATTTTAGGAAGTAAACTTTGCTGATGTTCAGACGACAAACTCTACGGATTCCAGGAGTTCCAGTTCTGTTGAGCGCCTGCGAGCACACAAGCCAGATGATCACAAAATGGCAGCAGGCATCAGTCATAATCAAGATTAACACCGTATGCAACATGGTCGGGTCGTTAACGCAAATATTATATATTAACCAATTTTGAACGTCTTTCCTTGGAGGCTGCACAAGAAAACATGGACACGCGAGAGGTAAACGGGATTAATCGGTTAAAAATTTTAAATTGTATTCGTCGCTTTGATTGAAAACCGCAGGCGGGTTTTACGTTGACTTCCACCATACAACTACTGGACCTATTGTTATATTGAGAATGCCCTAGAAATACCACATTAGTCAGTCCGTGTTTTATACCCTAGTCCGTGTTTTATACCCTAGTACGTGTTTTATCACCCCAGTCCGTGTTTTATACCCTAGTCGGTGTTATATACCCTAGTCCGCGTTTTATACCCTAGTACGTGTTTTATACCCTAGTCCGTGTTTTATACCCTAGTCCGTGTTTTATACCCTAGTACGTGTTTTATCACCCCAGTCCGTGTTTTATACCCCAGTCCGTGTTTTATACCCTAGTCCGTGTTTTATACCCTAGTCCGTGTTTTATACCTAATCCGTAGTCCGTTGTCCGCAGTCCATGTTTTATACTGACCGATTTATAAAAGCCATCTGCTGACTGATACATGGCCGTCTATCGCGTGCAATGCCAACAAATGACTAGATTTCAATGTGCCACAGAGGAAGACGCGCAATGTCAGATTTTATTCAAGCCTTTTTAAATCGTTCGGTGGAACTCTGATTAATTTTAGGATGTAACTGTGGAAGACACGAGGTGTGCCATAAAGGGAAGTGTCGGTGTAAAAAAGGCTATGTGGAGACCAAGCCAGGAAAATGTGTCCGTGGTAAGAAAATATTCCCCCAATATTCCTTTCCTTTTGACATACCATGCGCCAAGTGACTGTCTCAGAAATCGCCCCTAAAAGTTCAAAACTCTTTGCAAAAGCTCTTCTAGAAGCACAGTTAAAAACACTTGTGAATGAGGTAGGCAACAAATAAGATCGGCAATGCTGGTTGACTTCGCAGAGATTTCCCAGATATTACAATGAAACACTTTTAACGGTTTTCACACATTCCAAAATAATGAAATGAGGCAGGAACCCAAGTTTCCTTCGCAGACACAAACTCTCCGGCCATTTCCTATTTACCGCTTGCGTACACGTCCGAAGAAATGGAAAGTAAATACTGCAGTGTATCATGGGTAGTTCACTAGCAAAATCAGGAATGGCAACATCAAATGTGAGACTTTAGAACGGTGGAGGTGCGCTAGAACTATCGCCTCCAGCATGTCCGCCATTTTTTATTTCTCACTTGGAGGCAACAACAGCCAATTTCGCGGGAAATAGCCATTCTAAAAATAGCGTAAGGTGTAAATACGCTGTTGCCCCTGTACAGGGGAGATGGAGGCTCCGGGTCATGGGCTCCTGAATGAGGTCAACAAATGAGGTTGAGCAGCCGTGAAGACCATGATATCAATTTTTCTGAATTAATTGAAAAAATGATGTTTGAACCGGCGATTCGTAACCTCATTGTGTTTTATCACTTCGCTTTGTTCCGGCATTATTGCATTGAAAAAAAAAATAGATTCTAAAATGAAGGAATTCTACAGTACAGAGGTTATATCCTAAAATCCAATAATACGTAGATATATGAACTCAAAATTCAGCGAAAATGAAAATTGATTGAAAGCCATAGATAAATGAAAGGAAGTTAGATAAAAACTTTTAATCAACTTCGTTTAGTTAATGTCTTTTCCTCACTCTTTTTTTATACCAGCGTCTGCCATGAAGGGAGAGGCCACCTCGATCCAGTTCTTCTACACCATCACTCACCTTTGCGTCCTAGTGACTAGTTTGCTAGGGCACCTGGCCATGTCTGCATAAATTGATGCTACGCCTACTGCTTTTCTTGCTGCTGTTCATTTTGGTTTTCAACACTTTTTTCATACTCTACAATAGCTGGCGAGAAAGGACTGGACTTAAAACCCACACTGACTTTTATCACATTCCGGAGTCTTATGTTGAACTGTTATGTTCACTTATTCATTTGGTAACATGATCATAATCTCTACTCTGTCTTCAATAAACGCTCATTTTATGCAGCTGTTGTTCTCTCCTGCGTCTTTCATAACTAACGTTCAAACTACGGGTTCAAGTCTACGACACGCGTAGAGCTAACTGTAAGTCGACTATTTAACTTGAAGAAAATGAGAACGAATACTCTAAATGTTTTAGTAATGGTAATCTTAACAAATCGAATGTGGTTAAGCGTTCTCTATACGAGAAGAACGAGGCGCAGCCGAGTGAGTCCGCAACAAACAACAACACTGTGATGACGCGTATTGTTGTCGATAAGAGTACAGACAACGCTAAACCACATTCGATTTGTTTTTTACCACAATCTCAACGTGAAAGAAAATGTTTTTTTCAGAGCGTGACCAAGTCGTGACACAAAGAAAGAGCGGGCGTTGTCTATAACTTTCTCGCAATACGATTGGTTTATTTCCAAAAATTAGCGTTTCTGATTGGCTATTGCATTGCGTGACACATTGACGCGAGCAGCGTTGTCTAGACTCTCATCGACAACGGCAAATTAGCCAGATTCCGAGATTAGTAGCAATTGTGGTTAAGATAAGTTTCGAGTTCAATTTGAAATTAATTTGCACATTAATTTGCTCGTCACGCAATCCTCCCCCCACGAACGCCGTTCGCGAGGGAAGATTGCGTGACGAGCCCTAAGAAGGCCTGCAGGGGAGGCTAGGTCGGTACGTTTAGGAAAAAAACTGTGCCCTACCCCATGGCCTACCCTATGGCCTACCTTATGGCCTACCCTGTGGCCTACCCTATGGCCTACCCTATGACCTACCCTGTGGCCTACCCTGTGGCCTACCCTGTGGCCTACCCTATGGCCTACCCTATGGCCTACCCTGTGGCCTACCCTATGGCCTACCCTATGACCTACCCTATGGCCTACCCTGTGGCCTACCCTGTGGCCTACCCTGTGGCCTACCCTGTGGCCTACCGGTGGTCAGATTTTTTAAAAACAAAATCAGTAAGAGTTGAACGATTACGCTGGCGTACAATTCTATGCCTTTAAAAAGGATATACCAAAAAGTAACTAACACGATTTTCAACGTCCGAGGGAACGAAACAATGCAAATATTACAGTAATCAGCTATGTCTTCCCGTACGCAATCGCTCGACCATAACGGTAGGTTAAGTGGGAGGGGAGAGTAGGGACCAATATTGCGTGGTCGCTGAGGATATCCATAATGGCGGCTTTACGATCCCCACAGGCTGCTAGCTGATGTGCTAGTATAAACATGTAGTGAACGGCGTTATATCGGACAACATATCTGGGTACGAAAACGCAAACAATGCGTACCAGGCCAATTTTTTAAATGCCTCTTAAGTGCTGTAGAGTATTGAATTTGCAACAAACACCCCGGACAAGCAGGCATCGTCGTCATAAACATTTCACAAACTTTATTTGCTTTTCCTACTGATGTGTGGTAGCATAACAATACAAGTGATGTATTAAGCTGTTCTCTATGCAACAAGAAGTTCATTTGGGATACTATATTGCATGACATTCTATCAAAAAGATATAACACAGAGTAATTGACAAATTTAACAATCTGTTTAATATCTTTTCTTTTATTTTTATATCTATACATACTGACAATTGGTTTGAACCGAGGATGGCTAAATCGCGTGGGTCGTGGGTCGTGGGTCGTGGGTCGTGCGTCGTGCGTCGTGCGTGATAATAGGTCACGCTTTGTGGATAGTAGCTCTTGGAGAAGACTCTTGCTCGTAGAATTTGAAGGCACCGTCTTCCTTCACACGACCCTTCACATTCATGAAAAAGTTTCTCCGATAAAATTCAGTAAAGAAAACGTATCAGCGAAATATGTCTTCCCCGGCCATCTCTCATTTTCCCGCATGCTCCTTGTGCACTTTGCGTTTACTGAAATACACATGCGTCTAAGGAAACCACTTCCGGTTTAAAAAAAAATCTAAGATAATCGCGGCTTTTCACGTACACTTTCTATGTCTTTGGACGAAAACCTTCCAGAAATTAAATTAGGAATTTAGTTTAGGGAAGACTATTTCATGAACTTCGTCGGTTTCTGCTTGCACTCTAGTTGGCAACATTAGTTTTTGGCCAATCATATGAGAGCCTAATAAGATAGTTGGTAGCTCTAATTATATATAACTATGTAATAAGACAATCTTTGCACGATGCATCAAGAGTTTGCAACAAAAACATACCAAAACTCTTTATGGATATCTTCCGGATAATGTCGGACTTACTTTTCACAGACATCAGACCGTTTTGATACTCGGGTTGTGTAGCGGCATCAGCTCCGGTGTCGGAGAGATCCGTGAAACTAAGAAAAACTAAGCGACTCACGACGCACGACCCACGACGCACGACCCACGACCCACCCACCCACGCCAATTAGACAATCTCGTTTGAACCATGAGTATTTTCAACTTGACTGTCGATGACACTGTATTCTGTGCTGGTAATAATCTTTCTTAACTGTAACTAAAGCATTATTATAGATGATGCTAATCATCCTTATGTATGCAAAGAGTATTTACACAGGGAAACGCAAATTTTCAGGCATTTAAGCAATTTACCTTTCTAATGGCTCGTCTCAAAAACAGGTGACATATAGTGACTTCTAAACATTGTTTGCCTTGTTTTCTGATTGTATTGTATTGACGACCGGACTTGAGGGGAGGGAGAGGTTAAGTTCTTCATGCTTTGGTGAAATATCTAAGAAATCTCTGAACTTGAATATGAAAATATCTGTACCACAACCATTGTTGGGGGAAATTAGATTTCATCACTACAAGTACTTTTAGCTTTTAAGCATTTCCTCTCTTGATTTAATAGTTATTCTTATTATGAGATTTAAACTTGAAACTTGCCTTGTAAATGAACTCCATTAAAAATAGGGCTCACGAGGTTTCAAAACGTTTGTCTTACATTACTTATACTAGGTTGAACTGTGCGAACAAGTGGAATCAGATGGTTTCACAATAAATGAGACAGTTGCAATTCTTGTCACTCCATGATAGTCTATACTTTAAAGTATTAATCCTAAACCTATCCTAAAGGAAACTGACTTGAGAGGCAGAGAGAGTGTAAGAGATACACATCTGAACATGTGTAAAGTCAAAGCCAGGATTCCATCCTACTAAGCAATTGCAATACACATGAAAATGCTTGTTCTCAAATGTCTTCTTATAGAGTTTGTGCTTTACAATCCAACCATAATCATGATCTTTGTGGCAGACACAGAACAGCTTGTCCAAGTCATCCTTGGTGTACTCATCAGGGATGTTGTTCAAATCTCCTCCACAGCCTGCACACTTGCGTACTTTCCCTTTGATTTTAATTAACTTGAATGGTGTGGTTGTTGTAGGACTAATAAGAGGGTTTTGGAGGTCTGCTCTTTCTTAAGGTCAAGTGCAAATCTGGTGTGGCAACAGCTGACTGTTCTTGTGTAGTAACAGTGTTGGCCAGAGCATCACAGAGTGTGTTATTGCACGATACCATTGTTTTCATCTTATCATTCTTATAATTCTCTTATCATTATTCTTACGTTGTCTGGACAGATGATTGGGATTCTTCTTTCCTGCTGCTTTTTAACGGAAAATGTTGTCATCGCCTTGGGAATGAGTTGGTTTTGTCTTGTGTTCTCGAACCAAGAAACAAACTGCTTTAAGTTGCTGTTGTAGTGAGCGACAGCCATGGTGGGTGCACATATTTTACGCAAAACAAATCCAAGGCACTCTGTTGCATGAGTAACCAGCTCCATCTCAAGATCCTGTCACCCTTTTGACCACGTGTGGCTGAGAGGTAAAAGTACTCTTGACTCATTATGTGTCATTGTCAAAGCCTTTCCGAATTGCATCATCACTTTGAAGCTTGCTTGCCTTGTCTGCGAGTGCTTTGATAAGTTCCCTGTAAAAGTATCAAGGAGATTCTCAAAGCATTCTGTTACCGAACATCCATCTGTCTTGTTTTTCTGGCTGTTTTGATGGCATTGATTTCAATACCTGTCCTTCCGCTTACCAGTCGTTTCGTACCCACGACCAGTTCGTACCCAGACGATTCGTACCCAGCTCGGACGATTCGTACCCAACAAATTAAGACGTTTCGTACCCATCCTATTACCAAGTTGTTTTGTGTCAAACAGAATCTTTTTCTTGTTAGGTATTTGTTTTTACTTCTTACATTTGACGCAGTGCAAAGTTCAAGTGTTCAATTCAAGTGTTCAGTTCAAGTAATAACTGGCCTGTTGATGTTAGCTATTGACTTGTGTTGAGCGCGCTCGGATTTAACCGGAACCTGTTCAATCTAAAGTAGAGAGATGTAAAAAGCGGATTCTGGGACAAAAAATCGATTTTTATTTTTGAAGTCGGGAAAGCGCCGATTCTGTCACAATTTCGGAAAGTATCGGAAAGTATTGGAAAGTACCGGGGAAGTTTTGATTGGATTTTACCAACTACTCCATAAGCCGCATCGGAAGGAGGAGGGAAACTGATGAGTTTGCGCCGATACAAAACCGATACGAAAGCGATGAAAAAATTGAAAAAAATGGTTTAAAAGAAAGAATAGTGGAATACAATACGAAATGGAACAATTAAAAGACGTTGAATTAAAAGAAATTTTGCAGGAGTTTCTTGTGACTGGCCGTTCTCGCGCGAATAAAGCGGGGAAAATAGCACTATTACGTGAAATGGGAATAAACACATCTGAGGATTTGGAGAATTATAGGCGAGGAATTAACGGTGATCCGCCAAAGCTTGTCACACCGCCTGGGTCTCCTCCGCCAAGAACGCCGCCGGCCACGCCTCCCGGGTCTCCTATTCCCCCAAGAAAAAGGAAATTAAAACAAACCTTTTTGAATCTACAAAAGTCGCAGAAAAATACTGATTGCGAAAAAGAGTTATCATTTGAGGTTATGGGAAAATTAAGCTGTTTGTTCTTTGGCGAATTAAAAAGAATCGCGACAGAGCTAAAAATTGAAGGAAGAAAAAAGATGCATAAAAAAGATCTTATTAATGAGATCAAAAAATTCAAAGAGGAGGAGATTGTTGGTTTGATTGAAAAAGTTACTTCAAATAGGGTTTACATTTGTACTCACGGCGCGTTGAAATATATATGTAAAGAATGCGAGGGATCCCAAATTTGTGAACATAAAAAAATTAAGTACAAATGCAAAAAGTGTAAAGGGTCGCTAATTTGCGAACATGGGGAAGTTAAGTATCGCTGCAAAGAATGCGGCGGGTCCCAAATTTGCAAACACAAAAAACAAAAACAACAATGTAAAGAATGCGGCGGGTCACAAATTTGCGAACATGGTAAGCAAAAAGCTTCTTGTAAGGAATGTAGAATGGAATTGATTTGTGATTTAAAGGGAAACAAGTAAAAAATCAAAGATGAACATAAAACTTTTAACCATTAAATATGATAATAAAGAAAAAAAGTGCCTAAAAGATTTCTTTGATGAGGTTAGTAAAGATTTTTCAATTTGTGTTTCAGAGAATGATAATTTGAATCTTGTTGCGACAAGTATTGATACATATGATTTAACATTTTTTGGCTTTACAATTTGTTACCGATTGGGGGATGATATTAATACCCCGGTAATGAGGGAAGGTTTGCCCTACGAAAGGCAATTTACTACAAAAGGATTAAAACCACACAATATTGGCGACAATATTAAATTGGATGATGAGTTTTTCGGGAATGCAATTAAGTTTAGTACTGGTGAAGAAATTAATAGTGTTTTGGAAATATTCATTGTTTCATTCGAGATTAGTTTGAATATTGCAATTTCGGATAAAACCAAGTTTTACAAAACGATAAAAAAGCATGTGAAGAAGGGGATATCTTCGTACTTTTCAATCTCGCCGCAAGTCAAAGATATGTTGGAAGATATGGAAATACTGGTTTTCAAGTAAGCCTAATTTTGTGTTATGCAACTAAAATTACTGGTTACATAACAAATTACCGGAATAAATACAGAGCTAATCCGCCCATCGCAACTATGATTGCCAATTTACTAATTTCATGCTCATTTTGTGGATAGGCTTCTTGTTGCTTTGGCGTGGCGGCTTTCATTTCGGGCTGTGGGTTTGAGGTTTGTTGCAATCTTACTTTTGAAATGCCTAATTTATGGCTTATCCCAACCTTTTTTGTTTCAGTATTTAACGAATTATTTGGGCCAAATTTCATGTCTCGCGTGGCTTTCATGAGTTTGTTATTGTACCCAACCACACTTTCTGTATTTATTACCAAATTACTGGGCATTAACCAAACCCCGGGAGCTAAAGCCAAATCAAGTCTCAATTTTGATTCCTGTACAGCTAATTGATACCTTTGTACGGAATTGGAGATGTCATTTTCAATCACACTGCTTTCAAATAAAGCTATAAATTCTTGCTGGGTTTCAATTGCTCCTCCGCCTTTCCCAATAATTGGGTTCCTTGTATTAACTTGCGCCCCTAATACACAGTAAACAAAAGCTTCAACCGATCTATTTAATCTACCAAGGCCAGCATTGGTTAATCCGTGCCCCGACGTTGGAATAAACCAGCCATATCTGTAATCTCCGAATACATCATTACGAATAAATGAAATCAATTTAACGTGATTATAATCGGCATCCTTTTTGAAAAATTTTTGTAGCCCTTTGGAAATATTTTTTTCTGTTTCAGTTAAATCATCTGAAAATTTATTATCACCGCCAGGGTATTGATTTTTTTGAGGCGAATTTTCATTGTATTTGTAAAATATGTCTCCCAATCCATTGTTTGTTCCAATTTTGAACCTAAAATCTTCTGTATTACTAATACTAAATTCTTTACATAATTTATTATACGCGACTTTATTGTACGGGTTATTATTTATTGTGAAAGGTTTCTCATCAGGTAAAGGAACTTTTAATTCATACAATATTCTTCTTATTGTAAAATAAATGTGAAACTTTACAAAACCATTAATTACTTTGGGGTAATTTAAACTTTCAAATGGGCTAATTCCGCAACCAGAAGTTGCGCACCAAACAGAAAAGTTGAGTTGTTGTGGCCAGTAATTGAAATCTGGCGCATTTAACCATTTTTTACTTTGTTTTCCTGATTTGAAAGTTACAATTTGGTTTGTGAATATGTTTCGCATTGGCGATGTGAATTTATTTTTGTCTGAAACATAAATATCCAGATCGGCCAGCATTTTTGTTACATCAGTTGTAAAATCGCCAAAACTAACTGCGGGTATTGGATAAGGTTGATTTGTGATGGATAAACTTTTTGGAAATGAATCAACTTTGGGTTGATTTTCTAAGCCTAAATCTCCCCATAATCGAGTTTTCAAATTATTAGAAAGATCATCAGTCCATGTTTTCCCAGTAGGATCATCATTAGACATTACAGTCATTCCATTAACTTTCCACTTAATATACCCCCCATATGAATCATTCACAAATGTAAATTTATCAAGGTTTGCGCTTGGATATCGGGTTTTGAAATCATCCAACAACATCTTATTCTTATGTTTACTTCAATTCGCACAGATCTTTAGATTAAGAATAAGATGTTAATTATTATACCCAGCAAAACAATTACACCCAACATCAGTTCTCTCAAATGAAATTTTTAATGCCCTTTCCCTTCGGACAACTCTTTTAAAATATCTTCCCGAGCTTCTCTCCTTATCTGTGACATGTCGAAGTTTTTTTCTGATTCTTTCCTGAATTTTTGTCGTACTTCTATTTTCAGTTTTTCAAACTTTTCTAATTCCGCTAAAATTATGGAAAATTCTTGATCGGAAATAACATTATCTTTCATGGCTTTTGAAACCAGGCCATTAATGGTATTTACTTTTGCTTTTGCTAAACAAACAGTTTTCTCGTGTTTACTAACATTTTTTGAAAGCCTTTTTGTTGCCACTCCAAATATAACAGATATTCCTCCGCAAATACCGCCCACAACGCCTAAAGACACACCAATAACAGCGCCAAAACCAGTAAGGGAAGTGCTCAAACCGCTTGCAGATAGTATAACTGAAAACATGCCACTAAATACACTTATTTTTGTACATATTCCTCGGGCACGAGTGTATTTTTTTCTTACTTCCTCGTAATGTTTAATTTCATCCTCAAGTTTTTTAAGTACTTCATTTGACTTTTGCAGTCTGAAGTTAATGGGATCTGTATTATTGGGTAATACGGGGTAAATTCTATTGTAATCGTCCATTTTCTACTACTTAAGATATTATCTTTAAATTGATGCGAATACGAACGGTATTAGAAATTATTTTTGTTCCATTTTTATCCAGAATCCACAATTTAAAGTTGTACAATGGATTTTTAATTTGGGCAATTCTTAAAACTGGGTACTTTTTGGAGGGTATAGAAGCTAGTAATTGTGAAGGCCGGATTTCAACGTTTTCTCCACTAGGTATACGATTGTAATATGAAGACTTTGATTCAATAATATCACTCATTAAGTACAAAGGATTATCATTTGACGCACTAGTTCCAGAAAAATCCAGAATTTGTACTTCATTTACATTATTTAATGCTGGATCTAGGTAAATTGTTGTTTCTGTGGTTAACATTGTGATTGACAAAAAAGTTATTTCCTCCTCGCATTTATGGGGCATTTTTAATCTACTTTCTCTTCTTTTTAAGCTGTTCTACAAAATACAGAACAACAGCCATTATCAAAATCCAAGCATTTTCGCCTAAAAATCCAATAACTTGACCCGCCGTTTTGAATAGAAAGCTTACTATTGCGCCAACCATACCCGGTAATATTTCACCCAGTTTTTTACCAAGAGTTTTTAATCCATTACCTACACCCCTACCCAAAGTGGATAATCCTTTTGAAAGTTTAGAAACTATAAATCCAATTATAACACCTACAGCACTGACAACAGAAAAGGCCGTAAAACCATACTTTTTGAATATGTACTTTATTCGTTCTCTTAACGGCAAATTTTTTAGTATTTCTTCTTTTCTGTTCTCAATGCTCGCCAATTGTTCGCCTATTTGCTCTCTCAATTTGTCATTCTCTGATTTTAGGCGTTCCCTGCTCTGTTCTAATTTTTGTAAATTTAATTTATCCTTCTTATATTTATCTATCTCCTCTTTGTACAATTTTACTTCCTCCAAAATTCTCTCCGCCTGTATTTTTAATTCTATATTCTGTTTTACGGTTTGATCAAAAAGGATTTTATTCTCTGCTTTTTTTTCCTGTTGTTTTTCAATGAATTGGCGCAGCTCTCTTTCTCTCTCAACATATCCCTCAACCTCGTTTGTTCGTGTTTCTATAAGCGAATTTATTCCCTGAACCGCGGTTTGCAATTCATTATGTTTTTCTTTTTCTTCATTTAACATATTCAACATGCTTTCATAATCGGCGCCTAAGGATTTTCTCATTGTTTTTGGCAAATTTTCTATCTTGATATTTGAATCTTTATCGATTATTGTGTGCCACACATTATCCCCCCTATTACTCATTTTTCCTTCTATACTACCATCTCGCCCAAATCTTATAATAAGTGCGCTATTATTTGGGTCGTAATTTGGCAAATAGCGCTTGAGTTGTTGCCTTGCATCTGCCATCCTGTCGTATTCCTCATCCCTTTCTGTCCAAATACTTGTTGGCCTTCTCTCTTCCCATTTAATCCGTTTTCTTTCTGCCATATATTCTGAATAACCAAGATAGCCCTGATCAACAGAGGTGGATGTTTTTGGGGTTTCGTAAATTGTTTCATCCCAATCATAATCATCGTTGTCTGTTCCTTTCGGCAAATTTTCTTCCATTGGTATTTCCTCTTCCATGATTTTACTCATCAGGGCGAAATCTTTAGATCCTTTGGGGGTTGAAAAATTTGATTTAAAGATAAAAAAAGAATATATAAAAATAAAATGATGAACGAAACTACACAATTAATAGATGTTAATAGTTATATTCCTAAAGTAAGCATGATTTTTTCTAAACCAATTGTTGGCATAATTCCTGGAACAAAACCAAAGGTTGAATTTAAAAGAATTAAAGTTTTTACAAAGAATGATGACGGAACAGAGGGCGAACTTGTTATTCCAACTGGTAATTTATATTCTTTTGGCGTTTCCACAAACACAAATCAACAAACAGGTGCAATTTCAGGATATGTGTTTCCATTATGTTTATGGAGTGGAAGCAGTCCAACACCCGAAGAAGAAAAATGGATTGATTTATTCAATGAAATAGTTGACAATTGCATTGATCATTTGATTATTAATAGAGCAAAAATTGGTAAATTTGAGTTGGAAAGAAATGAGCTTGAAAAACAAAAAGGGGGTTTAAATCCCCTATATTGGAAGATGGAAAAATCTTCAATGACTAGAGTTCCAGATAGAGGCCCAACCTTGTATGCAAAATTAATTTGGGATAAAAAACAAGACCAAATTTTAACCAAGTTTTACAGCTCCAAAAATGACAAGTTAATTGATCCATTAAAATTATTAAATAAAGGATGTCGAGTTGAAGAAGCCGTCATAAAAATTGAATCAATATTTATTGGTTCTTGTATTTCGCTTCAGGTTAAACTTTATGAGGCAGTTGTTGAGCCAAACAAAGAAATGAAAAGATTAACCAAATTTAGGTGCTTAACTATTTCTGATAGTAAATCCGCGGCTGAAGAAATGGAAGAAGATTCTGATGTTGAGAGCCTCATGTAAACTATAAATATACTTATGTTGTATAACCAAATTACTGGTTACACAACAAATAATGATTTACAAAAATTTGCTAGCCGCATATCCCAAAGCCAACATTCCCCCACCGACATAGGCCATTTCGCCCATCTTTTGATCCTCACTTGGCTTGTAATAATCAGAAAATTTTGGTTCCGCAGGGTTCATTTGTTCATACAATTCAAAAGCTTGATTTGTGGACGAAATATTTTTTGATGCCCGGTATTTTTCTTCTTTTTTCTTCATTTCCCAATCAAGAAATCTTTGCCTTTTTTCTTGGTATTCCGCGTAATCTCTTTGGTATTTTTCCATTGCTTTATCGTGGCGGATTTTTTCCGCATCCACACTATTTCCTGAAAGACTTTTTGCAATATAATTTCCACCAACAAAAGCGGTTGCATTCAATATAGCGCCGCCAATCATCATCGCTATTGCTGCCATTTTTGTTTATTTTGGTAAAATCTTTTGTTCCTCTAAATATGTTTTTAGATACATACTGCCCGACAAAACAGCCACCCATTTTGCATAATTTGTAATACTTGAGGATGGGTCGCTCAAAAATGATTCTTTCATCATCTTTTTAGCAACATAGCCAACTCCAGCTCCTAATCCGATAAGTATAGCTGAATCAGTTACAGTTTTCACAAGTTTGTTTTCGGTTGACATACTTTTTTACTACATCATTAAGAAACTTTTAAATGACTTTATGTAGTAAAAAATAATTTATAATTACATCATTCCAATTTTAGGTCTATCTGTGGGTTGTGGTAATTGTGGAACTTGTGATAAATCTGGTATCCTATTGGAATATTCAACCCTAGCTTTTTCCTTATATCTCATAAAAAGATCAAATGCTGTAAAACCTAATCCAACAACGGATAAAACAGTAGTAAAAGATAACTCTGGAAGCCACGATTTCGCTTCACTATATGTATTTTCATTTCGACCTTCTTGTTTATTTTTTTGCTCCTCTTCTCGCTTCATTTCCCTAGATAATGCTTCTTTTGCTTTTTTATTATATTCAGCTAATTTCTTACCAGCCGCTACTTTTTTAGGATCTTTCTCCCTCTTTTTAGTATCTTTATTTTCAGGTGCGGGATCAGCCGTAATTTGTTCTACTTCAGATTGTTCAGACATTGTTATTTAAATGCTGCAAATAAGTTTTTAGATCTGATTAGTGCACAGTATCAATACCTTCAGTAGATTGCTTATTTTCCTGATCAGTTGTGTTATAATTTACTGAAAATTGTTGATTTTTGTTGAATTTAACGTGTTTAGCTACTTGAAATAGCCCGCTAGCAAGTGCGGCCAGTCTCCCCGATTTTAATGCTAATAGTCCAACAATGTTTGTTAGTTCACGATTTACCAAATCATCATTCTTCAAATCCTTACAAAGTGCATCAATATCATCAACCGGAACTAAATATGAAATAATTTTAGAAATTAATTGAAGGGATGAATCCACCACTCCCCCACTAATTTTCTTACCCATTACCGATTGATAACGATTAAAATATTTTTCAATATCGCGTTCCGATAATTTTTTTACATCGCCCAAGCTCATTTCAACCCCTAAATATTCCTTTGTTGTCCCAAGCACTGCGAGAATGGCTAGTGATTCTTGTTTGATTTCAAGATCCTCACTTTGATTAGTATCATTTTTTACCTCTGTCTTTTCTTCAATGTAATCTTCAACGTTTGTCATCTTTGTTAAATCACTTCGGGAATCTCTAAATAACAATTAAATGGATAGCGCAAAGATAAACATAGCCTAGAATATTTTTCTGTTTTTAGGAGTTGTACAAACTTTTTACCTAATTCATAATCCAAATCACCCCCATAATCTTCAAAAAACATTTTCATGCCTTTCTGCGATGGGTTATGAAAAGTAACAACGCAGGCAACATTTTCCCGGAATGGTTTTGCTATCGATGTTAATTGTTGAGTTAGAACCCACATTGACAAACCATGATGCCTTCCGGAAAATGCCAAATCTATGAACTTATTAGATCTTTTCTTCAGATCAGTGGATACGGCACAATCATCTAAAATTATTAATGTATTTGTTCCGGAGAACAAAGTTTGACAATCATTTAACAATTCATTAATCTCATCAACGTTACTTGCATCCGGCGATAATACAAAGAAACGTTTATCTCCTCGGGCAAAGTCGTGATAAGTTTTGTTTTTGGCAAAAGTTGGGCAAATGAGAACAATGAATTCAAACATTTTTCGAAATGGGCCGCGGAGTTGATCAATTAAGTACTTTGTTTTTCCGCAATTTGTTGGCCCAGTTATTATACAATGAAAAGGAATTTTTTCGCGCAATTCTTGCATTTTTTGTATTACAACTAAAGGTTTTTAAGTCAGTACATGATTGACCTTAAGCTTGAATTCATAATCTCCATCATTGCGTCGGCCACAACAAACATATGGCATGTTATAGTTCCTGATCCACTTTGTTTTCGTTTAATTGCTATTTTTACACCATCGTGTGTATTATTTAGAGCTAGTCCTCCGCCATGAATACTATTATCTGGGTGCGTTCTCGTATCAACCCAAAGAGCAAACTTGTCTGTGTAAAAATCCTTTTCTTTCAATGAAATTTGCAAACCATCATCTCGATGAAATCGTTTTTTCACGGATTCCCAAAAATCGGATGGAATCATACCCCTTGAATATATTCTATTTGGCACGCCATCAACATCAATTTCAACGGAATATATACCTGGATTATAAAAAATTTCAGAATCCCTTGCTCCTGCAGCTTTAGGTAATAAAAACAAAAATAATACCCCAGTCATTGATCTTCTCGGCAAATTAATATGTTGATTAATAACACCATCACCACCAATAGAAAATGTAAAAGTTTTGTGTAAGGTAATATTTTCATAAAAGAATCCTTTACCTACCTGATAAGCTGCCTTCGCCTCGCGAGCTAAGTATTCACTTGAAATCGAGGAATATTCCAACTCTAGGTTTTTGATTGAATATGATGGTGTTTTGGTTGTATCGGAATAAATAAGAATATTATGAATTGGGGCAAGTGTAATCTCAAATATAAGATGATTTTCCAATGCTTTTGGATAAAAAACCCCATGATCGTTTAATATTGGATGGTTTATTGGTATTCTATACTTTGTTCCATGAACATTGGCGAGAGCAACTTCTTTTACATCTTGTGTTTTTGCATCACCGGCTTTTGTTCTAAGTTTTCTGATATTTTCGGAAGAAATACCTTGTTTTAATCTATCTTCGCGTTCTTCATCTGTTAAGAATAAATCATGATATGTTTGAAATAAATCGTATCTTTGAGTATCCTGTAATGTTTCACCTCCAAAAAGAACTTTAAGTCTAGATACAAGATTCCTTCCAACATTATTAACAAGTGTATTATTTGTGTGGCCCCCGACATCTAAATCAAACAAAAGAGATACACTTCCAGGCACAATCACCAAATTCTCAGAAAGTTTTGGAATATTTATGTATAATGTTTCGCCAGGGCTGGCCGAAGATGGATTGAGAGTAATTCGGTTCAGCGTTGATTCCGCTTTCAAACCAAATGGCTCTTTCGGGGTTCTATTTGGGTTAATTTTTTCTGACGTCATACTAGATTTATAAGATACTTTGGTTAATCTTTAAACCTGTGTTGATGATATTATTCTCTAATTCTTTAATATGCTTCGTTAAACTTTCTCTTACTCCATCGATTACAAGTAAAAGATTAAAAAGTTCGCCTCCATCTTCCATATCCAAAATTTTTTTTATGATAGTTTTTTTCATAAGATTAAATTGATACGCGGTAAAACTTGTTTTTTCTTCCTCCATTTTAATTTATAAGATACTTTTTTAATCTTAAATGAGTTTTAATTTAACAAAAAATCGGACAAAGCCCTCCCCGCCACTCGAGCGGGCTTATTATTCAACCGAGGGGTATTGGAAAGGATATTCCGCGATTCCTAAATTAGCTGATAAAGCGAAAGTAAGTGAAAGTGAAGCAAAACAATGGTTGGAGAAACAAGCAATTTGGCAAATCTATCTTCCAACTCCAAAGTATATTCCTAGGCCGCACTGGACTGTGGATAAACCGAACCAGATTCACCAAGCAGATTTATTATTTTTGCCGCATGATAGAGTTGGAAGAAAAACGTACAAATACGCGTTAGTTGTGGTTGATGTGGCCTCAAGATACAAAGATGCCGAGCCATTAACCACAAAAGAAAGCCAAGAAATAGCAAAAGCTTTTAGAAAAATTTATTCAAGGAAAATGAGATACCCCAAAACATTAATGGTTGATCCTGGGAAAGAATTTATGGGCGAAGTTGGTAAACTCATGAATTACCATAATGTAAAAATACAGAGAAGTGAAGCCGGAAATCATAAGGCCCAATCGTTTGTTGAAAGAGCAAATAGAACATTAGGCGAGCGATTATTTAGCCATCAATATGCGCAAGAAATGATCAGTGATGAAAGATCAAGAGTGTGGGTGAAAAGATTACCAGATATTTTGAAAACTTTGAATAATACACCAACGAGAATAACCGGTAAAGAGCCCAATGAGGCTATAAAACTGAAAGAGGTTGATATTGAACCTAAAAATTACCGGCGAGTTGTCGGTCTTGATGAGGTTAGATTACCGCCTGGTGTTAAAGTTCGGTATTTATTAGCTCCTGGTGAACTTGAAGGGGGAGAACAAAGGCGTGCTACTGATCCTATTTGGAGTATCAAAGTTTATTACATTACTCGTAGCGTCGTTTCACCAAATCAGCCAGTTTTGTATTATTTATTGGATGGCCCTAGACGGGGATTTGTTAGGGAAGAATTACAGGTTGTGCCTTATGATACAGAACTCCCGCCAGATTCTGTGTTGCAACGATAATGCCCGTGGGCAAAAGTATTAATTCCGTCTTCACAAATTATTCTTTTATCATCATCGCAAGACAGCGAAACTTTGTTAACAGTTTCGGTGTAAACATCATGCAAACGACTTTTAAATACATTCATTTGTCTCATTTGTGGCTTTTTGCTAAAAAGACAATCCTTGTAATCTTCAAATCTTATGGTCTTTTTTACTACTACCTTTTTCATTCCCTTACATTTCTTTTCTTCTTCGCCCTCATCCATCCTGTATGAGTAAAGCTTGGCCCTCAGACCCACAAATTCCGCTATCGTTTTTCCCCCAGCCTCATCTTTGAACATATTTACGACTTTTTTGTTTACTCCTGTCTCAATACCCGATGGATGATTTTTAGGGAAATTTGAAGTATCGAACATTTCTCTCACATCCGGCGCAATATCCTTGTAGAAATCTTCCGTTTCTACTAAATACATCAGACTGTCCGTATCTGTAAAAAGTAATTTTGCCATTTCGCCGTATTTCGGTTTGATGTAATTGTAATGAAAGTTGTACATTATGGTTTTACTTAAATCCAGAATGCACATTCCCAAGTAAACGGGTTTATTGAATACTAACTTTGTTTTCTTCATGTGAATGGCTACAAGATTTTCACAAAAGATTGTACGATGCTGGTAGTTAGGTTTTGATATTAATTTCTTCGCGTCTTTTTGATTTGTGATTAATTTAATGTCAACCCTATTTCTAATGTTTTCCATTGTTTTGCCAAACACACAATTGTTCATTAATTTGAAGAAATCTTTTTCAAAGTCGTTATTTCCTTTAGCCCTGAGATTAGTATTCAAGTCAATGTAAGGTTTTAACCAAGCTGACTCTTCAAATGTGATTCCTCTATGAATTTTTGTAACTTTCAATCCTAATGATTGGTAAAGCTTTAGTGTTTCGCGATGGACAACATACTTTACCTTATTGTTCAGGTTTGGGATTAATTTCTCCACTTTATTAACTACAATCCTCTCTGGCGCCAGAGGATAATCGTTGTGCAAATCATGAAGGTGAGTTGGGTATTCTAAATCAACCTCTAGTATACATGGGATATTTTCCCAATTTTCGAATTCTTGATCTAACATCCATCTAAAGCCGTGGGTGGGCAAAGGCCTACTCATTCCCCCACCATACAAATTATTAGCGTCCAGATATTGAATAAACATTTTGGGTAGATTAGGATCATAATTGCCCATGTATGGGTTGTTTGCCTTCCCATATCTGGTAGAGATCATAGAGACGCCACCCCGAATACCTTTCTCAATCATAAGCAGCATTTCGATGTCGGTTAGTAACTCCAAATTCACTTTTGTGTACTTTAACGCAGCGTCCCAAGCTAATCCTGGTGCTGTGTAATAGTGGGCGGGATCCAAACCATAATTCTTTTGGCAAACATCTCTAAAGTTCTCGAATACGTCTGCCAAAAGTAGTACATCCGTCTTGAGATACAAATCGTGGTATTCTCTCATTGTTTTCATTTTGAAGGTTTTCCATACATTTTGCGCGTGCTGATAATCACCTTCTTTTATTTCTTCGTCGTTGAGTTTAGAATAAAATTCTTCCTTTGATGGAAGTTTAGTTTCATTTAGCTTTACAAATTTGTCGAACCATTCATAGGGAAATACACCCTTTCTCAACAACAGCTTTAATTGCTCGCCTTCATAGTAGCTCGTTAAGTTTTTGAAAGATTCTTTTGGGAGATTAGTTACTAATTTGTCAAGGCTGGTTGGCATAAATTTAAATGAATCTATGAATCTAATTTCTCGCTTCACTTCAACCAGCTTACCTTCTTTGTTTGTAAATGTATCAACCACAATCTGTTTTGTGAAAGAAATGTACTTTTCCTCGTTATTAGGGATACAATTTACTTTACCTTCTGTTGCGCCAAGGTTTTTGATAAAAAGATGTGCGTCATACCCAGATAGATTGTGAAATATTACCGGAAAATACTTTGGAACCTTGTAATTCAAGTTACATTCTCTGTGGGCTGCTCCTCTGTACTTTCCTGTAAGGTGGCAGTGATCTATTACCTTATCTTTCCCCAATTCATCTTCACAAATGTGGCAATGTGTAGCAGAATTATGGCTTGTTCTATCTTCTTCAGTCATTCTAACATTATTTCTGTATCTTGTGTTCTTGTAAATTGCTCTAATGTCCGACTCTAAATTATTTACAAATATTTGGGCAACGTCTTCACCCGATGATTTGGCTGTGTATTGTCTAATAACAGTTTCATTTTCATCAAAAAATTTCAAGAGATAACTGAATCCCGATGGTGTATGCTTTTGATATTGATTAGTGAAGCTTTTACGAAGGTCTGGCGAGCATGTATCCATTTTCTCTGTAAAGCTCTCAAAATCGGCGTACACAACAAAGGGTACTCGCATTTTTCTGTTGTAATTGGTGAATTTAATGTACTTGGGATTTCCATCTTCATCCTTTGGCATTTCAATCTTAACTTCTTCATTTTTGGCACAATATTCCAGATGTTTTTCCAATGATTTTTCTGACTGGAACGCGTTTAGGCATCTAGGACAAAAGTACATCTTTGATTTATGTTTACTAACTTTTGTGGCCAACAATCTACTCATATCCTTTATCCAGCAGTAGTGATTATTTTCACCTTCTGATATTAAAAGTAGGTTGATTAGATAACCTTTTTGTTTTTCACTTATTCTTAGAGGGTATACACAACCTTTATCATATCCGTAGACATTAATCGTGTAGTAGGGGTTTTGTTTTTCAAACTTGTTAATTTGTTTTAGTGAGGTGGGGAATTCTATTCCCGACCAGTCGAATTTCTTTGAGTTTTCTATCATTTGTTTGTTTAATCTTTCTGGATGAATTTTTTGTATGTAAACGGCAGAGGTTACAGCCCACTTAAAACACTCATGATCATTTTCATTCTTAACATTTATAATAGCCTTCTTTTTTGCTAATATTTGTGGCAATTCAATATATGAACTTCCAGAAAGCGGTTCAAATGGGTCTATGTGTATATCAAAGTATTCCACATGGTCGAATTTCAAACCGTAAACATTATCTTCAAATCTCTCAAACTCTTCAAGTTGGCGATTGATCATAGTATCAAATAAGTCAGATAAATCGGTTGACTCTGTTATTATTTCTACAGGCGAATGAAAGTATTTTGAAGTTTTATCAATCGGTTCATTATCATGATTCATTTGTATGAATTTACAGGTAAAGATAAATTTCACCTTGATCGGTTTCTTTTTCTTGTTAATTAGATCAATAACTTTTTGTTTGATATGATTTAAAAACTCCTTTGGCCCATACCCTTTCTTTCCATCTATCCTATAAGTTTTCAGATATCCCCTCAATGCTGTTTGTTGTTCTTCTATATTAAATTGTTCATCCAATTCATCTCTCACACTATCAGATATATTCACATTTTCTCTAGGTTTGGGTTTTGTTTGTTTGTTATTGGTAATTTTTATAATATTTTCATTGGTTAAATCTTCAAGCTTTTTAGAAAACTCGTCTTTATCCATAACCTTGAATGAATAATTTCCCCAATTAAAAGTTTGTTTTGATCCTTTTTGTGGTTTTATAAAAGTTGGTGCTAATTTCCTTTTTCTAATATTTTTTCTTGGTCTTGGCGGAGGAGGCCCAGGCGGCGTTCTTGGCGGAGGAGACCCAGGCGGTGTGGTGGGCGGCGTTCTTGGCGGGGGAGGCCCAGGCGGTGTTCCCAACATTGGCGGTTCTTCATTAAGTCTTTGCCTGTAATTTTCCAAATCCTCTTGTGTGTTTATGCCCCTTTCGCGTAATGCTGCTATTTTCTCCGCTTTTCGCATACCACTTCTCCCCCGTATACGTAATTCCCTCAAAATTTCTTTTAATTCAACGTCTTTTAATTGTTCCATTTCGTATTGTATTCCACTATTCTTTCTTTTAAACCATTTTTTTCAATTTTTTCATCGCTTTCGTATCGGTTTTGTATCGGCGCAAACTCATCAGTTTCCCTCCTCCTTCCGGTGCGGCTTATGGAGTAGGTGGCAAAATCCAATCAAAACTTCCCCGGTACTTTCCAATACTTTCCGATACTTTCCGAAATTGTGACAGAATCGGCGCTTTCCCGACTTCAAAAATAAAAATCGATTTTTTGTCCCAGAATCCGCTTTTTACATCTCTCTGTATCGGTTTTGTATCGGCGCAAACTCATCAGTTTCCCTCCTCCTTCCGGTGCGGCTTATGGAGTAGTTGGTAAAATCCAATCAAAACTTCCCCGGTACTTTCCAATACTTTCCGATACTTTCCGAAATTGTGACAGAATCGGCGCTTTCCCGACTTCAAAAATAAAAATCGATTTTTTGTCCCAGAATCCGCTTTTTACATCTCTCTAAAGTTAAATCTAATCAATCAGTGACTTGACTTCGCTTCGCTTGACTTCGCTTAAATATGCTTTTTGTAAAATAAACAAAAGGGGTTTACTTGTATCCTACTCGTTACATCTTTAAGGACATGTTGCACGCAACAATCGAGTAGCCGATCACAAAAAGAATTTGTGAATCTTGTGAAGCGCGTGCTTAAGCCGGTTTTCTTTGTCAAAATGCACTTATGAATCAAGGAGGATAAACAGTCAACATCATTCAAGGTAACTTCGGTTGATCTTTAATCATTCTCAAAGATGCTTTTTGTTATGAATGTTGACCATGGTACGAATCGTCCAGAGGGTTGGGTACGAACCATCCGAGATTGGGTACGAATCGTCTACATTTGGGTACGAATCGTCTGGGAACGAACTGGTCGTGGGTACGAAACGACTGGATACCGTCCTTCCTCGTCTCCACAACTTGAGAGGGTAGTTTGCATCATGCATGGGAGACTGTTCCCGTCACTCTCTTCACCAGTTTCTTCTCCTTCCTCAAATTCACCAAGGGGCAACATTGGGGTTGTGTGATAGTTTATCACCTGCTTATACCTCACTGGGGCAACAACAAGCTTCACTGAATTGATAAGGTTTCCACGCTCCTTTGGAGTTGTATCCAAGATCTCGCATGATTGCACGTGATCTTGATATTCTGGTCGCACGATGTAAGGACTATGGAGACCCGGGAAAGCTCTCTGCACGTCACTTGGTTGTTTGTCAACCAACTGGTTGTAGGTCGATTAGCTCCCAAGTCGATTAGCCCCCAGTCGATTAGCCCCCACTAAGTCGATTAGCCCCCAAGTAAAAGTCGACTAGCCCCAAACGAAAATCTGTTTTCAACTTACTAGATTACTCTTCTTCTGGTTTCTCGTTGTTTTACTAATGCTTGGATTATAACTTGCGATCTAAGTTATCTACTCGTGACGCTGACATCGGCATTCTAACAAACCTGCGATGGTCCACGAACCAAACCTTTTTGATATTGATGAAATTGTAGCCTGTTGCGATCGAGAAAAATCAGTTGATCTGATCGATTACAACTGTATCTTGTAAATGTTCTTTACTTCATAAACCTTCAGAACTAAAATCTCATTCTAAAGATCATAAACCAAGCAAAAGTCATGAAGTTTTTAAACGCAACGTAAAGATTAAAGAAGAAAGTAAATTCGGTCACCCTTAAGGTATCAGTAAGGGGAAAATTTGCCATTTTACATACTTTTACTTTTTTAAACGGCTGGATAAATCTTAAGGTTATCTTTGAAATTAAAAAAACTCCACGAAAAAATATTATATCCGTGGCTAGTTATTGCGCGATAAAGATTTTTTGCACACTAATTACTTAATTGAGAGTTGACAAGTTCTGTCAAATGAATATTAATTGTCGAGGCAAGGTGTCACGTGACACCAATAACATGCGGAGTTTGACACGCGATTTCGCGCGCCATAATCAGTGCACGGATGTCTTCGAGAAAGAACAAGCGATCTTGCCCTTTTTCATCGGCTAAAGGAAGGCCAAAGAAGGCAAAAAGCACTTTTGACAAAAAGTGGGCCGTTAAATTAGCGGAAAGCGACAAAGGGTCTTATTACAATACAATACAATACAATACTTAAAATTGACACTCCCCTAGAGCTTTTCAGGGCCAAATGAAACAAACATAAACAACATAGTTAAGAATCCCAACTGGCGGGAGGCAGACCAGTTGGCTATTTTACAAGGATGATCGAGGACTTGAACCAGGTACTTACCCAGAACAACACCAGGTAGTGGCCAGAGCGGGATTTGAACCCGGGTCACCGCATTGAAATACCGCGCCCTAGACCACTCGGCCATCCTGCCTCCAATCAAGAAAAATTGCTGGATGAACTCGATCGCGATCACGAAGCCAGCGAGCAAGCCGAAATAAGCGCAAGTCGCCGTAAAATACGATTGCAATAAACTGTCGAAGCAGAGGAAATTGAAGTAGAGAAGTTTACGTTTACGACGTCTGATCCAGCGTTTCCCTTTGTGCGCTTGCATTTTCTCGGGGATCTACGGGCCTTTGGCATCTTTACTGACATGGCCATAGTTTTGAAGATTAGTCAAGATATATACATAAAATTTCATCACCAAACATCAAAAGATGATTTCGTGTTTACTTGCCTTGGAATTCTGACTTCACACATGAAAAAGCGGTTTATTCACCGTGGAGGGAAATTTGTACCTGTTCCATGTTAACTGTCACACTCCTATTGTTATCTAGAAAGTTGATTCCTCTGCGGTTTCTCCCTTGGTATGATAATCTCATTACACTTGGATGCCGCAGAATGTTAGTTTTTCTCTGTTTCTCGAAAGTAAAAAATAGTCGAGTTGTACATGCGTTTCGAGTTGCAAGTCGTCAGCCCCTGGACCAAATTGGCTGAAATTCGGAGAGCATGTTGTCAGAACGGTCGCCGACAAAACCGTGTCTGCGAATTCTGATTTTTTTTCTCATTAAAACGTTACGCCTTTTTTTCGCGGGCAGTTCAATTTTTTTCCCTATTCAAACTTTATCCTCTTGTAAAAAAATAACAAACGCATGTGCCAAAAATCTGAGACACGGTTTTTGAGGTCAATGTGTGAAGAAACGGATGCCATGTTAATCGTTTTCTCCGACCTAATTTTAGCGGGCGTAGAACTTGATTTATAGGTTCATGAAGCTTTGTTAACATATTCACATTTTCGAAAACCATTAGATTTTTTACTGTTTAAACAGATCGGGTTATAATCTGTAGTTATTAAGCTTTCAAAAAATATACGGTTTATATGGGTTTTTGCTAAAACTAAGAGCGCTAGAGCGGACCGCGCGCGAATGGTCAAATGGGTTATACTGATACCTTAACGGACGAACGAACAAACGATCTTAAAGTTATTGACTTCAATTCCAAGCATTAGTAAAATTAACAACGAGAAACCCGAAGAAGAGTAATCTAGTAAGTTGGAAACAGATTTTCGTTTGGGGCTAGTCGACTTTTACTTGGGGACTAATCGACTTAGCGGGGGCTAATAGACTTGGGGGCTAATCGACCGGGTACCACCCAACTCCTTGACATCATCGACAAAAGTACTTGTGTCCTTTGATTCAAACGTTTGCCAGCGCTTCATTACTGTATTGCCAGATTCAGAAACATTTTTACACTGTACCTCGTCACCATATCCTGCATCATTTGACACTTTCGCACTCACATGGTTCCAAATTTCGTCTGTTTTGCATTTGAAAAAATATGATGAATATCGCGGCCCTCTTCTCGTATCTCCCAGTTCAATGTCGTCCTACTTCTGTTTCAGTTCCTCCAGCTTGCTTCTGTAGAGACGTTCGTTGGAACCGTACACAAGGCCTTCAGAGCCAAAGATGCCATTAACAGTGACTTTGGTGACTGCCTGGGAAATCTGTAATTTGATAGGCTTAAATGTAATGTAAGCTAGTTAACTACGAGGAGCAATGCTGTGTGTTTTTTTCCTTTGGTGGTTGCATCCTACATAGTGTTAAGCGTATCAACAGTCAGTATGTCAGTTGTCAGCGTTTGTTGCGGTTAGGGCTTGTATCCGTTAGCGTGTTTTACTGGTGATCTTATCATCAGTTGGCGTCTATGCCATCAGGTATTGTTTCAGTGGTGCAGATATGTGGGGCAGGGTGTTTGGATCTACAGATGACTCACAAGAAAGCAGCATGTTGTCATTTCTGGTGTGCAGCAGGTAGCCATCTTGAAATGTAATCTTCGTGGTCAGCGGAGCCCTGGGGACAGTTGATTGAGACGACGACCAGCGGTCTTCTCCTGTTTCCTTGGTTCATAGCACCCACCGTGTACTTTTAGTGTGTGTTTTGCCTTCCAAGTTGGCAATTGCTCTTGATTCGTTCTGATCTGTTCTTCGAGTTCTCCATCTTTCGTCAATTTTTGTTTCTGAGTCCCTGGAAAACTATTTGACGCGGGGTTTTTTGGTAATCCCTTACGTGGTCTTCGTCGTTGCTATCGGTAATCGCGCTCGTTGTCTCTGGTTCTTGTTATTTCTCTTTTTTCTTCCCGCGCCTCGTTCAGTCGCCGATCATGGTGAACCCTCGCTTCACTAACAATAGCTTTGCCTCCACTTTATTCCCTTCGACATCAGCAGCTTCGCAGTCGTCTACTACCACCTCTAAAACTACCAGCAATCCAGCAATCTCGCCGAGGCCGTTACACGAGCTTTTGGAAATGCCTTGCCTGGTGTGCTTGCTGCATTGCATCCAGGTTCCGCCCCCTCTGCTTCATCATCTTTGACGGTTTCATCACCAGTTGCACAGGCGTCTAGTGGCGCGGCGGTCTCTACTGGATCCTCTAGTCCTTCGACTGGGGGCATGGATGCATGTACATCTTCATGCATCCATGCAAAGTGGCTCCTCAAGGGCGAACCTTTCTCAGACGGATGATCAAATTGCTCTGTGCATTCCGGCGGGATGACCACCCCATCCGACTTAATCTAGAGAGGCGTCTAGACCTGGCTTGGTGGCAGGACCTCTTTCGGACCTGGGACGGCCTTAGCTTCTTCTTGACACCTAAATGGGCTCCCATTCCAGATTTTCATGTTTCATCGGAGGCAGCAGGCTCCCTAGGCTATGGTGCAATCTGCCGCGGCCACTGGTTCTGTGGCCCGTGGTCAGCATCTCAATGCCCTCTCTCAATCGCTGACAAAGAACTATTCCCAGTGGTTATGGCAGCATATCTCTGGGGTCATTCATGGGTCTCCAGGCGGGTAGAGTTTTGTCCGACAATAAATCTGTTGCGGCGATTCTTAAGTCCGGAACATCGAAGGAATCCAACATTATGGTCTTACTGCGCTACCTTTCCCTACTGGCTGTTCGCTACTCCTTCTCTTTCACCTCATCCCCTGTGTGAGACAAGGCTAACGTAATAGCTGACGCCCTTTCCCGTTTTAATTTTCAGCGCTTCAGGCAGTTGGCTCCTTATGCAGACCACTAGCAACCCTGCTCCACCCTACTCTCCTGGCCGACCTTCGGGAAGTCTGACAAAGAAATGCCACGGGCACTTGTTTCATGGTTTGGCCCAATCTACTCGCCGCGTCTCGTTATCAGCGCAACGTCGCTACATAGCCTTTCTTAGGCACGATGGCCGCTTGGGTCTTCAGGACTCTCTTCCTCAAGCAGATGAGCAAACGCTTATGCGCTTTTGCACCTTATTGGCAGACAACGTTTATTGGCAGACAAAGTTTATTGTCAGCCGTACATTCTCTGTATATCGACAATGGATTGCTAGACCCGCTTTCCAACTGCCTTTAACTGCAGCGTCTCCTACGGGGTATCAAACGAGTGCAAAGTTCTTTCAAGTCAACTCGCATGCCAATCACAATTGATGTCATGCGAGTTATCCACCAGGCTCTGGATTTTAGTGACCGTGACCATGTTATGATTTGGCCAGCATGTTGTCTAGGTTTTTCGTTTTTTTTTTTTTGCGGGCAGGCGAATACACAGTTAACTCGGGCTTCAATCCAGCTACTCATATGCTTGTCACTAATCTTTTTTCATTTATAACGATAGGTACTATTCCGTTATTGCTAAACTCATCAAGAATTGCCAATGACACCATCGGAAATAACACGTTTCCTTTGTAGTGTTTAGGAACGTCTCATTCATCATTTGAGCTGAAATCAGAAAATGGTAAACGACGGGCATACCTGTAGAATGATGAAGACCAAAACTATGTAACGCTATCCTGCCTTGCGTGGTGTGGAGGGCATAATGTGTAACTTAAAAACTATTCGTGTAGGTAATAACATAGGACAGAATAAAATTAAGGACATTCATATCACGCCTGTTGTCAGTAACTTACAAATTCTGAAGATATAAGAAAACAATTGATTACTGGTAAATATTATAAAAAGTAAACTTAGTGTGACGGTCATAGGGTGGTCTTCGGCAATCTTCGGGAGACTATTGGAAATATTTGGCGACCTTCCGTAATCGATGAAAGTCTTCGGAATTTCTTGGGTCACCTTCGAAAATCTCTTCGGAAATTTTTTGAAATGCTTCTGGTCACCTGCAAAGAAATCGCCGGAAGCATTCTGGTAAACTTTGGAATCTTTGGAGGTCCTTGGGTAATCTATGCAGTTTCTGCCCCTCACCCTGCCCCCAAGTAAAGCAGGCCCCTGATGCAATCCCCAACACGACAAAAAACGCTCACAGAAAAAGTTTCATTAAGCAGGATAAAAACGTACCCCTGAGGAGTTTGTCTGGTATATTAGTGATGAGGATGTGCAAATAAGGCCAAATTATTAGACGTAAAATAAGTCGTATTAGGCTAGACCCTGACTAAAAAATAGTCTAACGGCCCAGAACGTTACCCCAAGAATGTCTCACTAAAACTGATGCGAGGCCACAGGGTAGGCCATGGCCTACCCCACGTTTTGTCCACACCCGCTTTACTCCAAAAACCTCTTGACATCCCGGCAGCGCTCCGTGCCCGCGTAGTGGATACTCTTGCATAAGTGACTTCATGCTTATAGGGCAGTAGCCACTAAAAACTGCGAAAGAACCCATAAACGTATCAGTTAAGAGAAGAACAGGGAAAATTGAAAAAACAACGCGAAACAAGTAGCGTGAAACGAGGACGCGCGAGTCAAACCAACGTTTAAGCAACGTGACACGTACAAACATCGACCAAGGCCTTGCAGTAATCTGTTCTTTAGAATGCGGGTCCTCCTTAATTGACCAAGCTTCTTCGGTCGATATGGTTGGATGCTGATCTCGTCAGTTCTTGTTTGCGTTTCTACTGACCTCCACTGCGGTCATTAGGGAGCTTAAGCACGCGCGTTTTTGTGGCGTTTACGGCAACCGGAAAAGAACATTTCGCGTGCCAGGACAGTGGTGTCTCCCAGATTTTTATAGTGATCATCTCTAATGGAGAAAAGATACTAATCAGTATAAATGTGGTTGTGTGAGGACAAGTTAAAAGGGGAAACAGCTCACTTCCGGTTGTCGTCTGCGTCTCAAATGAAAACGCTCATGCTTAAGCTCCCTATTAACGCAAGTGACTCGGCAAAAACGATGACACGTTTGGTCAATAACGCATATTGCATCTATGTTTTATCATTTTACAATCAAAGGTAACCTAAAAGGGGTTTAGGATTGAGTCTTTCAACCCTGCAATGGTTTCGGTTTGTGTCTGACAAACTTGTGTCTGGTAAATGAGTCTTTAGGATCGAGTCTTCGAGTATTCTGCAAACTTCTTCGCTTTCGGTTTCCGCCCACCGGTTAGCTCAGTTGGTAGAGTGCCGGACTACTGTGCGGGAGCTCGTGGGTTCAAGCCCCGGCCGGACCAACACTTAGGGTCTTTAAATAACTGGGGAGAAAGTGCTTCCTTTGCAATGGCATCTGCAAATGGTTAGACTTTCTAGTCTTCTCGGATAAGGACGATAAACTGGAGGTCTGGTCTCACAACTCTTGACAATTAATTCTGTGGGATGTTAAAGAACCACTAGGGACGTAACGAACCCTGTCTGTGACCATCCCTAGCGCAGACCTGTGGGCAGGCACCTCGATCGCATGGGACCTATGAGTCCCGTTCGTGCTCAACCCCACTGGGCAGGTCCGCTGTCCAGTAAAAGCTAGATAAATCCTAAATCCGGTTTGTGTCTGACAAACAGGGTGGTTTCGGATCGAGTATTCCAAAGATAATGTTTTCTGATAAATGCGAAAAACGATGGTTCTACAAAATGTGCTGAAACTCACCTGTAGTCGATGAAAGAAACCAATATGGCCGTGCTATCACTCACGTTCCAGACGCGTGCGAAGAGCAAATACAGTGGTTTCTGTGGTTATCGGAATTAGCCAAAACGATTGGCTGACAAGCGTTACCCCCAAACCCATAACGAGAGCTCACGAGGAAAAAGGTCGGGAAAAGGAGGCGGATTGGAGAGAGCCTGCGCACTTGGTATTGCGATAGCGTGGTTTCTGATGGCTTACGCTATTAAACTGCCACAACTACACAAACTGGACGTAAAACATGCACAATAAATGTAGCCTAAATGAAGAACTGAGATAGCTGTTAGATTTTAGAAATGACAAGTTTGCTGCTATGTATCTGGCAACTTTTTCCTCAAGTATACGCTTCGTGTTGAGATTTTTAGCTATCGGAGGAGCATCGCTTCTTTGCTTGGGGAAAGGTAAGTTATTGTAAAGCAAACAAGTGTAGACTGTTGTTGTTTTGATTTCGGTTTATGACGAGATACGTGACACGTATAACACGGTGTTTGACTACGAGTTTGTAAATTATGTGAAAATTTACAGATAGCTTTCCCAACTTGGCCTTGCACAAGAAAGCCAGCCAGTCGTCGACATATACATGGGAGCCGGGTGATTATCTCGCCAAGGCACATCTAGCGGTCGATGGAAACCCGAGCAATAGATTTTCACACTTAAGCTGCACGCATACAGAAACAGAACCTTTTCCATGGTGGAGAGTTGACTTGGAGAAACCGCTTTTTGTGCATCGGGTTGGGCTTGTAAATCGCGGCGATTGCTGCAAGGAGCGCTTGAGTAATGTAGAGATTAGAGTTGGTAAGTGAGTGAAGCGTAAGCTTAATTTTAAATTTCTTTGTTTGCAGGTAGCTAGCAGGCCTACAAAAAACTACTTGTGTGTCAGACAAGATCAATCTCTTTGTAATGAAATGTCAGTCAACTCTCTGGTATTGATCGTAATGTATAACTTTGAGGTCACTAAATGAAACGTTAGAGACTCTTCAACCATATGCATATACTCAAGCGGAGTCCCTTTAATACTAAATGTCTACAGGAAGTTGCACCGAGTTTTTCAATAATACTGCTTTTAATAGCCATAACCCTCTATTCTGTTCTGCAAAGATAACGCTTATTTCTTAACTTCCATGCTTATTAGGAATAGAGACAAAGATCGCGTAGTCTCATATTCGATTAGAAAACTTATTAAATATTTGAAGTAAAGAAGGCAGTATTTTACATTTCTTGTTACTGGGAATGAAACTATTACAGTATTTTCAACAACAGGAAACCAGCCACAAGATGGAGGAAGATCAAACAGTCTTTGCACAAGCATAGATAGGGTAACAAACACTGGCATTCCCTTTTTTAATTGTCATAAGACGTTGCTAGGAAGATTTGTGTCAGTGCATATTGCATCTTCAACAGGAACTGTGACATTATGTGAGGCAATAGTCCTGACAGATGGTAAGGAACTGGAAAATAAATTTAACTTTTCAATTAATCATTCTCTTACCACGTAAGCCTGATGTAATTTTAGTAATTTGTTTTGCAGGAATGTTCAGTTTTTTGCTCATATACCCTTGTTTTACAAATGATTGGAACTGTTTCTGTTGTGTTTGATTTTCTTTCCTAATTTTTGCTATCTGAAAGTACTTCTATTTTCTTCCCTTCTGTTTGACACCACTTAGCTAAGACAGTTAATGGAGGGTGAGTAATCATTAGTTACAAACTCCATGAACTATGCTAAAAATATAAATTGCTCTTAATCTACTTAGTTGGCCATTTGGTTGTCACTATTATGTGTTTTCTTTTTCCTGGGGGCAGCTTCATTGAGTACTTGAATTTTCAATTATTATATAATTTCCAAGAGATGTGACTGAAGTTGCTGCAGTGGTATATACTAAAACAATTATTCTCTTCAATTCTTGGTGAATTTAAGAAATATACACCTCCAATTCTAAGAATAATGGTTAAATATTTTCTTTCACTCCCACAGGTCACCATCTTCTCATAATATCATTAAATACTCAAGCAACAGATTATGAGAATTGAGAAAATGATAACCCTTTATACAGCATGATGAATTTATCAGATACTAAATTCTCCAAAACAACACATAAGAAAATGTTTGAGACTCTCTAAAGAGAATTGCTGTTCAAATCGTGGGCCTGAAAGGGTGAAAGAGTAAAGTTTTATCTTTCCCAGACTAGGTCTGATAACAAACCAAAACTAAGGAAGTTTAAGATGCTTATGGACGATCACCCAAGAGTTCATAATGCAACTAAATTTGTTTCTATTGAATTATTATTCTGCCAATTTCAAGAAAATAGCCTTGACGACTTGTCATCCAAGTTCATAGTAGAACACAACTCCAAATGGGAGAGAGCAGTGTGGAAAGAAGCAGGCATATTCAAGTCAGAAATAGAAGTTCAGCTCGAGTCTGGGGATGTCATTGCTTCTATGCCAATGGATATTTTTGTGGATGTTCCTATCAAACCAGGAGTGCTTGCCATGGGTGATAATGTTCTTGCACCTTTTGATGTTGATAGTGAGGGACACAGTATTTATCATTCCACTAAAGTCATTAGTGAGGTTGGACAGTGGCACTACAAAGCATTGTCTGGTAAGGGTCAACAGCAGTAAATGTCAGGGACATGTCTAATATATAACTAAAAAAAATGTCTATTATTAAGTATAAAATAATATCAATACTAGATAATAATTGAAAAAAGTTTAAAATTAATCAGTGCTATTAATTCGCTGTGCATTATAAGCCTTCATTAATCATAATTAATTATATACACAGTCACTGGTATGATAAAAAGGGAAAACCTGAAGTTAGTCTTAGTGGTCTAAACCAGTTTTATTAAAGTGAATCATTGTATGTCAAAAATGGTATAAAAATACATACATAAATATTTGATTATTTCAATTTAATAATTGTGCAAATATTTCAGAAAAGTGTGATTGCTATTTGTTGAGCTTATTTTCAAGGGACAGAATATTTTAGTTATGCCATATCTCCAGTCTTTAATATGTTATGTTTTAGGAACGCTTCCTATCAATATTTAACATTTGGGTCATTACCCGCGTGCAACCATAGGCCACCCAGACTAAGTCTCATTCAAATTATCCAATCATGATTGTGCAAAAGTAATGCAAACGTCTTTCCCCGAAATTCGCAGCTTTTCCTGGCTTTCCGACGAAAAATTATCGAATTTTTGATGGAAGCGAATTTTAGACAAAAGTCACGATAATTCGCGACGCCTATTGTTTCCAACTACACGAATTTCCAAACAATAATTCGTGCGGAACGAAAATTGACTTCGAATTTTCGAGCGAAAATTCACTATGTTCGATCAATGAATTCGAACACTTGCGCGAAATTTCATTCTTCATTTCTCTCTGCTTGAACATTCCCGAGCATTTTCTGCACGATAATTTGCCAAGTTCGAATTTGCTGCGATGATTTTTTTTTGCTGTCATTTCATTTGTTTGCCCACCCGTACAATGCGTAAGCTTTACTACCAACGCTCGACCGTTTTCATAACACTTCTACAAAACTTACCCGGATATACTTCAAAGGTTCCTGATACTGTTAAGTTCACGTTAAAAGCATCGAAGCCCTTACACAATTATTCGTCTGTCGTATTTTGGCTCATGTTTAGAGGCCACAAAGGCCACACGCCGTGTTCTTGTATCACCATAGCAACCACTTGCGTTCAATAGTGCTGGCACGCATTCCACAATCATTCCTGTTGAAACTCTCTTGTAGTAATCATGCCAAAAGTTACCAAGATATTTAAATTGTTAAAAGGGGAACGGTTATTTGTCAGCTTCGCCAGTGTAACTAGAATTATCAAAAAGCTTCGACTCACCGGCTCTGTGGCAAATCTACCACGTTCTGGAAGACGCACCAAGCTATCTTTAGAGGCAAACAGAGATGGAAGCAGAAAATGCTTGAAATAAGCTTTTTCCTTTTGAGGCAAGAATTCAGTTTACAAAGTAAGATGTCCGAAAACTGTTTTGCACGATTCAACTCTGGAGCCGATCGAGACATGCACTAATTAAATTTGAGAGCTTTCAAGTTCGGGTTCCAAAACGAAATGTAGTGTTTGATAAAATAAAACATTTCTGTACAAAAGTTCTGTCTTATCTCTGCGTTGTTTGTTTTGGGATTAGCGGGCTTCCGTAAACATTGTCGAGAGACTTGGCCCGTACGTAAACTAGCGCACACCCTTTTCTACTGATCGATAAGCGGGCTTGAAAATCAAAGTTTCTAAAAAACAAGGTTTGCGAGTCTGTGTTTGGGGAAGTGCTTGTGAGGCAATCACTGCAAATAGCCAATTAAACCGTCGTTTCATTGAATCTATTTTCGATATCAGTTTAGTTTATTTACATACGCTTGTTCAGCGATGCTGTTCACAGCGGCTCATGTCACGCAAATTCGTTGCTTCGAATTTCGCTATCTCAAATTTTCGTTTGGTTTCCTTGAAATTTCGCTACCTGGAATTTTCGAGAAAGATCGTGAATTTTTCGCTTAGAACGCTACGAAACATCTTACGAAAATTCGACGCTTTTTCGTGGAAAATTCGCGAGAACAAAGGACGACCATCGACGAATTTCGTTTGCATTACTTTTGCACAATACTGTACCATAATCTTTAAAAATGTTTTAAATTTATATAATTTGGCTTCAACTGTACAAAACAATTATCATGATTGAAAAAGTAGCCATAGGTAGAAAACTGCCACAAATCTGCTGTTTAGCATCAAAAATAGACATTCAAAATCGTTTTGAAAATTTATAATTGGGTGACCTTGGATCAAGTAGTTGCCTGTTAGTTAACACAGAATATAGTGATTACTTTAACATTTAATTCCCTCTTCTGTAAATTACACACAATGGCGCTTTTATTTAATGCAGTTGTAGACTCCTTTTATAACTTCTACGAAGTCATTTCATGCCATTGTTTTGGCCCTGCACAAATTAATATACTCAATAGTTATTAATTGAAAAAGAGGTCACACAACAATTGTAATAAATATTGCCATCTTGTGCTTATTTTGACATATGTTACCGGTATTCATATCTATATATATCTACATCTACAACATATATATGTTGTAGTCCCAATTTTTTCCTTGGTTCAAATTTTATTTTCCTTTGTTTTCTGGTATGGTAATGTTGATTATAATGACTTTTTTAATTTGAAACAAAGGAAAATAAAAATTAAACCAACAACAATTAACTACAACATATTCATTCCAACATTATTTTGCATTTTTACTTTCAGAGTTAAGCGGAGATATTAAAAACTTTGAATTCAGTGATCTTCGGCTTCGGGGAGGTAAGTCACCTTATTCATATTAAGATTACTTGCATTACATATAGATTTGTTAACATACATTTTGGTAGGTTACTGCTTGGTGGAGCTGTGATGCAATTTCTTCCTTGATGTAAAATAGTAAGGAGATGGTTAATACTTAATAATTTGTGCACAATGATGAAACAATGTGAGCTAGTTTAAATACAGTTTACCACCTTAATCAAACATTGATTTGTGTCTAAAATATTTTACATAATGTACACCTATCAACCTTAAACTCTGTCATTCTGTAATTTATCACTTTGCATACACTCTTTAATTGACTGTCTGTGGCTGACCTTAAGCTAAGCTTTAATGTACAAATGTGGATTTAATTTTATTGATAATAATTATGAGAATAATGAGAATAATATTAATAATGATTTTTTAATGACAGTAACAATAATAATAACAATATTCTAACCCTTTTCATTCATAATTTGAGCCATGCAAATAATTACCTTAACATAATCAGATTCTGTACCATTATGATCAAGTCAACCTGACTGATTTTTACATCTTTCTTTCTTTAGATGTGTGCAAGCTTCAGACAGAATGTCCTGCAAATGCAGAATGCACAACACTGTATCTAAGTAAATACTTTTCTCCAAGTCATTACATGTGCAGGTGTAAGCAGGGCTTCATATCAACCAGACCTTTATTCGGCAACAGGATTAAAGCAAAATCAACAACAAGATGCTATGGTAAGATTCAATATTTCATTCTATATTTTTTTATTTATTATTATAATTTTTCGATTTGTGATTGTAAGTGTTATGAGGAGAACCTTCTAGAACTTTTAATATTCAGACATGTGCGTAGTCACGTGGAGTTCTAGAACATAGTAAAACATGATGTAACCGAATTTAAGTAATCCTTCTATAAACAGTTATTACTGTAATCTTCTGAATGTTCTAGAATTATCTGTAACTGTATATAAAGGACGTATATAAAGTAGTAGTCTGACATTCGCCCAAGAGCGCTTACATAGTCTACATACCCACGCGTGGAAGTGCAAGTAGTCTGCAGTTGTTTCGAGATTGTGTTTGCTGCAACTGGAGAAGCTATCCGATGGAGAACTGAAGTTGTTTCCCCTCAAGTGGATATCTCAAAGGAGCTCATGAGTTGTACTGTCAGTGGCATGGTGACTAAATTTATTTAGTTTTAAACTTGAGATAGCTTGTGAGCGTATATTTAAGGTAAGTGATCACTCCCTTTGTAAACTACTCAAATTTCAATCGTCATTTTCAAATAAATAGTTGAGTTTGTGGCGGAAGTACATTTGTGACTCTTTTCTGTACGGACAGAGAACAGCTGCAGGCTGATATATTTATTTGTTGTTCCGTAACGTAAGTTGTAAGTGAAATATTTAATTGTAGTTGTAAAAAACTGCAAAGTTATTTGATAATAAATCTATCCTATCCTAAAAGCTATCCTATTCGAAGCTGGATCAGTGCTCGACCTTAACTTTTTAAATCGCTGGTCCTTGGACTAGTTGAACTGAAAATTTACTAGTCCTGAGTAAATCTGTGGTAGTCCTGTGGTAGTCAGAACATTGCGAGGAACGCATCGAAACAGCGTTTACAAGACGTATATTTTGTTTTCACCTTGTATTATTTTTTAAACATTACAAACTACAAAGTAGTTACTGGTCCTGTGACTAGTGGTTTTAAGTTTCTACTAGTCCAGAAGCATTTTGCACTAGTCCAGGACTAGTGGACTACTGCTAAGGTCGAGCACTGTGGATGTAATGTGGCCTAAAACCTTAATTAGGAACATCAAGTAGACCAAAGCTTTCTTTACCAGAGCCTCACTTGATTAGTACTTATAAACTTTAATTTATTATGATAATATGGTTACAGCTTTGAACTGTGACATTTCCTCAAGGGAGAACTCCAGTAAGAAAATGACAGGAGTGCTTGTTGTACTTTTAGGGGGTTAAAATTCATAGATTGTTACCTTTTGGCGTGGAAAATCCAAAATGACCACTGATGGAATTACAGTGGTACCATTTGGGGTAACAATATGACAGGAACTATAGACCAAATGCAGAGTTCTCTGTAAGCTCCGGCAACCGGCGAAATTCGTCATCTAGTCATCCTTGGCATGCCGGCTACTCAAAGTAGATAATGATAAATTAATAGCCACACCACATCTGTCTATCGGCATTGTCTGCCGCCTACTCGAAGTTATTCTCCCTCTACTTCAAATTTACAGGAGAACGCTGCAAATGCATTAATGGTGGCCAAAAATGTATTCTTTTTTTATGTGCTAATGAAACTCACGAACCTCGCTCTCAAGCAACATTTCTTTTAAACGATGCTAATTAGCACAAAAACAAAAGAATGATTTTTTGGCCACCAATTATGCATTGGGTCTAGGTCCACCAATTGTTTGTTATCTCATTCATCGTTCATCAATAATAAAAAAAGTTGACATTTGTCTCTAGTGGTCAAAGCATCGCTTCTGTGTTGTTTTTGAATTGGCCGTACATCACGGGGGTAGAAAGTGTTGAGCCCCGCCCATATCATACAAAATTTTGGTACATGTTTTTAAATGTCCCCGGGCTGTGTCTTTTCTTATATCATCCCTGTTTGACCTGTTCCATGAGACTGGTAATGGTGACATTTAAGGCATAAAACAGATGGAAAGATTGAAGAATTGAACTTAGAGACAGATGGGTATATGATAAAACATACAAACAATTTTGTCATTATTTGTACATGTTCAAAGTAGAAAAAGCTTAGCTAGTGAAGTGAAGATTACCATCGATTTAACAAGATATAACATATATTTAACATACATGTAAATTTTCTGCTTGCTTGTTTGTTTTGTTAACGTTTAAAACATCCAGTCTAAAATTAAGTAGCCGGCACCTAGAATAGCTATTCTAATTGCGGGCTACTATGGTCTCTGAATATAAAGTGCCTGTTGTTGTTGTTGTTGTTGTTGTTGTTGTTGTTAGGAGTGCAGAAACACTTGATTTAGCAGTATAATATTCACTTATGTTTATGACTTCTTTTTTTTTCTACTTAAGTAAAGTTACTGTTTTCTGTTCTATTTAATTTGCTTCAGGAGGGAGTCTTGCCGTTAATAAACCAACAAATCAGTCAGATACGCTGGACGATGCTGTGTCCTCGAGAGCAGTGGATGGAAACACTGATTATCGCTTTGGTGTAGGAAGCAGTTGTAGTGCCACAACACAACATCCCAATGCCTGGTGGAGAGTAGATTTAGAGAAAATAGAGCCAATTTCTGAAGTTTTTATTCAGTTCAGGGAGGAATGCTGCAAAAATGAGACAACAAAACTTCTTATTACTGTTGGTTAGTTCTGTCAATAAAAAAAGATATTTTACCCTTGGCATAAGTTAATTATCAATCTAGATTGATGTAAATTTTTTGATCTAATTTTTGTTTAAACTGTAGCCTGGCTGTGAGCCCATGGATATGGCATTATAGAGATCCTTTATAATCATTATTGTTATTGCCATCACCATTGTCATTGTCACTGTCACCCTTGCTACTGTTATTGTTGTTTATCTTGTTATCATTGTTATTGATATTAAGGCTAGTAGGGCTTGGCAAATGAGTGAAACAAATAATTGAACTCAAGCTCAACAAGGCTACAAATGGTGGTCACCACAGGTGGTAATAATTTGAGAATGTTAAGAGCCCCACAGCTGGTTAAATGCAAGGCAGGCTCTTGGCTGTTTACAAATTTGGACTTGATAGATAGATAGATAGATAGATAGATAGATAGATAGATAGATAGATAGATAGGTAGATTAAGTTTATTTAAAATATAACTTTGCAGCCATTTACAATTTTGAATAAAAATACAAAGCCTTATTTACAAGAAAAAAAATTGTACATATAGAAAAGAAAGCAATCCTTACTAAAACTAATAGCTATTAAAAAAACTATTCTAAAAATCTATTAACAGTCTAAAAGCATACACATCTGAGAGATAAGTTAATTACTCAAATCCCTTATTTGGTTGGTTATACTATATATTGATATTTGTCATAAGAAATTGCACTTTCATCAATTAATTGTGGGACTGAAAGAGTTAAATAAAGTTTCATGAAAATATGGATGCTGATGCTGTTAAATAATTATATAGAAACTGATGATGATGTTGTTGTTTTTGTTGTTGTTTTTGTTGTTGGTTCACGGGACAAACATTCTGTATACTGCTAGGATTTGAATGTCAAACATAAAGGTTTTGAAATTCTTTGAAGGTCCACTGAAACAAGATCACTCCCTTGAAGTTGATGAAAACCCAGGCAATGATGTCTGCAGTAGACTTGTCATAGAGAACATCCCTGAAGACAGAGGAATCTTTGTTCACTGTGGTAGAGCTATCAAGGGAAGATATGTTTACATCAGATCTTTGGAAGAGAAACGGCTGATACTGTGTGAAGTTCATGTGTACAGGGAGACAACTGGTGAGCATTTTACATTGAGTGTACACTTTCTATAAATCCTCTATTAGGACACCCCCCTAAAATGAGCTGCTCCACCCTCCTCTGAAGAAAGGATATTGTGCACAGTTCCCTGGTGGGATTGACTACTGTGATTTTGTCAGCTGGTTCAAGCAGTTCAGTTTGTGATGTTATTACACCATGAATTCTTAAAATGGTTAACATGAAATAAAATTAAAGTCCCAAAACTGTGGGTAGCTTGCTAGGCAGCTCCTCTATAGAATTATAGGGTAATTTGTATTTCTGAGTTTGGGGACTCTTGTGATACAAATGAGGGTGAGAAAAGTCTCAAATCTATGAAAAGTGCATTAAGCTACAATAATAAACCATCCCCTCTATTAAACTGCCACCCTCTAATCCTCTGAGAAGCCACCTCTCAAAGGTTCTTTTGATAAATAAATAAACCACTGGAGTGGGTTTGTAGAGGGTAGCAAAAACGTTTCTTCAAGTATAATGACCTATGCACTAATCCAACTTCTCACCCTCTTTGAGTATTTCACCCTAGAGGGATATTTTTAGGGCTGTAACATCTGGTTTGATCTTCAAGGTACTTCCAGAATTTATAGATATGCTGTACAATGCCAAATGTGTATTATTTTTCCATGCTAGTATTTGACCTTAAATCATTCCTTGTTGGCTGTTTTTAATGAATATTTTTTCCTTTTATCATCACCTCTAAATCGCAATTCAATCTGGAAATTTTAAAGGCACCACAGTAACGGACCTATGCTGTTGTGGTTTCCATGGCTGACAGGAGTGCATGCATAAGGCAAAAGTCGAGTAAATGTGTAAATAAATTTGTAAATTTATAAAATCAACTATCGGTCTTATGTTTTTTGGCTGAGTTTTTTCCTTACATAGTTACAGAGAAAGGTTTTTGCAGAGCATTGTTTTGTTGTTGTTTTTTTTTTGATAGACAATATTGCTCTGGACATGCCGAATAATACTGCTGCTGTTGATGGGAACTTGCTGACGTGCTATAAAAGTTATACAACGTTTGCCCCCTGGTTGAGGGTGGATTTAAAGCGGGTCAGACCAGTTGCTGTTGTCAGACTTATAAGTTATAAGCGCGAGGAACAAGTAGATGTCTTTGTCAGTAAGTTTTTCATTATGACATTCTAATCATGTACAATGACTGAGATGTAAGGTCATGCAGGGCTCGAAATTGCGACGGATACGGTGGACAATGCGACTGTTTTAAGGAGAACCTTCTAGAACCTGTTAATATTCAGATATTTGCGTAGTCGCGCAACATTCCTTCTGTAGAGTTCCAAAACAATCTAAAACATGTTGTAACTGAATTAAGTAATCATATTATAAATAGCTATTATTGTAATCTTCCGAATGTTCTAAAATTATCTGTAACTGTATTTAGAAAACAGTTTTAAGAAAATACGCGCCCTGATTGGTTAGAATTCGTGTTTCCATAACTCGATAGAAACACAGAACTAGCACGAGCTGTTGACGTAATGATGACGTGACTAAAGAGTATTTACATTTTGGTCATCAAAGTTAACGAGTTGTTTTTCTTTTTTCCTCGCGGTGTTTTCTAAAAGAAATAGAAAACACGTTCTTCGTGTTTCTATTGAGTTATAGAAACACCCGTGAAAGTTTGGGAGAACTCGAAAAAGCTGTGGAAACACTCGCCTGCGGCTTGTGTTCCCATAGCATTTCTCGTTCTCCCAAACTTCCACTCGTGTTTCTATTAAACAATTAGACTAGAAATACGACTCTCGCAAAAACCTCGCGAAGCTAGTTTTTGAATAAGTCACAATACTTTTATATTTTTTTTTATTTTATATTTTATTTTTTATATCAGCGTAATCCCTATTATTTAATTTGTTATGCTGTGTTTGGTACACAATTAGTGACACCTGGTGCAAATTACATGATCAGTATACTGCTCAGCACAGGGCTTGAAAATTGACCTTCATTTAGCTCTTTCACTGCCACTGAGATTGCACGAGAGGGAATAGAAGTAAAATTATTTGTTTTCTTGACAGGGAATACAGAGTCAATGAAGTATCACAATAATATTCAGTTAACACAAATTGAAAATTATTGTAAATCTTTTGAAGGTGAAATCTTGAAGAGTTGATATGAATGATTGTGTTTACCACAGTGTAAAAACCTGGTTTCTTTTTGGAGTTGTACTTTCTTAGTCTCTACTGCTTTGTCTTCTTTGTTGTACATCACTTTTAAACACAATATGTTCTTACACCGAGGATGAGTTGAATGCTCCAATTATTTTTTGTTTATGTTCTTTTCTAATAATTGCATGAGATTCATTGTAAGAAGAATCTTCTGATTAGATATTTTATTGTCTACTGCAGTCATTATTTCATTCCTAGGTAACCACAGATGAGAGCATTATGAATAGTGTATGTTTCAATTTGTGTACTCTCTTCAGTTGCAATGGTACCCCTAGTGGTAGATAGAAAAATTCCTCTTCCCTCAAAAGAGATGCCATATCAAGAGAAGTGTGAGATACAATGTCATTACATAAAAAAAAAATTGGGGGTAAAACAATTGGATTCTACAAAAACTTTGAATAAAGGTTTGGTAATAGTGAGTGCCGACTGTATAGTATGTGGTTGTGCTGTTTTTAGGTCATATCATAAAAACAATACATGTAAGAAAGAGTTATTGAAATCTAAATATGTTGAAAAAGATTGCTGCACTATGTACTCCTGTAAAAAAATAATGTGAAATCAACATCGATCAGTCAAAAGTATATACCACATGAAAGTTTAAGTGTGCTGTTACAGAAACAGGCAAAATATCCATACCCAACCAGAGAATAGTATATTATTTTGAATATATGAAAATTTCTATTATAAAAACTGCTGAAGAAAGATTTATGATAAGGATGGTATTTCATCGAAAAAGTCATGGCAGCCAGAGGTATTGAACTTGTAACCAATGACATATAGTAACGAGACAAACTATCATTATATTATTATCATTATTATTATCATTACTATTATTATTATTACTGGTATTGATATTATTATTATTATTGTTATATTTTTTATGTTAAACATAATATATTTTTATGGGGTGGGATGCATGTGCTAATCTTGGTAAAGGTATTGTTACTCTACTACTACAAGCAATACAAAAATCTTCTTCATGGGCTTTCCATCAGAGGTGGTAGTAATCAAAACAGCTCCAAACAATACCATTTATTCTTAAAGGCTTAGAATCTAGTGCAGTCATTTGTCTATAACGTTTGTGTGGAAAATCATTCTTGAAAGCATACTTTAGGGCATTTAGGAAACTTGAAACACTTGTTACTACATACAGCACACTTGCAATGAATATATGAGAAAGATTATAAACATTTTGGCATTACAAAATTTATTTTCTTCTTTATAAAGTTCTTTCAATGTAAAAGGTTAACTGTATGTTGTGGTTGTTAGCTTGATATTTGACATCATAAAAATGAAGTAAACAGCAGAAAGTGACAAGGTTAATATCTTAATTACGGCTTGAATTAACATTTCATTTGTGGGAAATGGGCCAGGTTTTTTAGATTGCAATATTATCAGGGGGGGGGGATCCTTGAACTCTAAGGTAAAACTGACCCATTGTGAAAAGGCTATGAAACTTGTTGTCTCTATGCAATATTATTGAAATCTTTCAATCAGAGAATACATACATATATATATAGCAAAGAGAAATACTACTCAGAAGTAAGTAATAACATTTGCTTTATTTTCAAATGATGGCATTGATCACTGATTAAATTGCAGAACCAGTACTTTATAGTGACACTGGGTATATATTCTGTTGAAAATTCTAAACACAACTGCTACATCAAGAAAATTTACAATATTTTCACTGTTTCAATGATATCAGATCACATCGTTATAAATGATTGCTATAACAACTGCAACTCTCTGTGTTGGGAATTTCTTCAAAATGCAAACGCTATCGTTTTATTATGACAAATACCAACTTACATTTTTTTGTAATCTGTTGGTCGTCTTCCGATTCCGTTTTTAGACATCTTCAATCGTTGAAGTCGTTCCTACTCGGTTTCCCTTCTAAGTCGTTTTGCTAAATTTAGTAGGCCAATATATTTCGTTACGTAATCGTTCACTCATGTCCTGTATTTCTATCAATAACACATTTAAATTCAAAACTAACTTGGTTGAATTCCTGGTCCTTTTCCCTGCTTTTTCGTTTGCCTTTTTCTGGAGCGAGCGGTTGTTGTCTTTGCTGCGATTTATGTTGTTATTCTCCCTGCTGTCGTTTCTCTATCCCTGCTTTGAGTCGTGCTTTCCTTGTGTTGATTTTCACGGTATTCGAACTTACTCGGCGACGATCTCGGGCTAATCTTTCTTGAATATCTCGGAGATCATCTTGCTGGGATGTACTTCCAGGACGAGTGAAATCGGTTTCCACAAAATTTACCTCACCTTCAAAAAGGCATCACCGAATTCTCAATGGCGGAAATTCAGCAGTTTTCAAGTGCGCTACTATTGCCAGGTAACCTGGCCTGCGAACGGACACCTTTAAAATATAGATATATATATTTATAAATATATTTAGTACTAGAAATACGACTCCCGCAAAAACCTCGCGAAGCTAGTTTTTGAAGAAGTCACAATGCTTTTATATTTTATTTTTTATATCAGCGTAGTCCCCATTATTTTATTTGTTATGCTGTGTTTGGTACATAATTAGTGACACCTGGTGCAAATTACATGATCAGTATACCGGTCAACACAGTGCTTAAAAATTGACCTTCATTTAGCTCTTTCACTGCCACAGAGATTGCTCCAGAGGGAATAGAAGTAAAATTATTTATTATCTTGACAGGGAATACAGGGTCAATGAAGTACCACAATAATATTCACTTAACACAAATTGAAAATGATTGTAAATGTTTTGCAGGTGAAATCTTGAAGAGTTTATATGAATGCTTGTGTTAACCATGGTGTAAAAACCTGTTTTTTTTTTAGTTTTACTTTCTTAGTCTCTACTGCTTTGTCTTCTTTGTTGCACATCCCTTTTAATCACAATACGTTCTTACACCAAGGATGAGTTGAATGCTCTAATTATTTTTTTGTTTATGTTTTTTGGTTATAATTGCATGAGAACCATTGTAAGAAGAATCTTCTGATTAGATATTTTATTGTCTACTACAGTCATTATTTCATTCCTAGGTAACCACAATTGAGAGCATTATGAATAGTGCATGTTTCAATTTGTGTACTCTCTTCAGTTGCAATGGTACCCCCAGTGGTAGATAAAAAAATTCCTCTTCCCTCAAAAGAGATGCCATATCAACAGAAGTGTGAGATACAATCTCATTACATCCAAAAAATAAAAATTGGGGGTAAAACAATTGGATTCTACAAAAGCTTTGAATAAAGGTTTGGTAATAGTGAGTGCCGACTGTATAGTATGTGGTTGCGCTACTTTTAGGTCATATCATAAAAACAATACATGTAAGAAAGAGTTATTGAAATCTAAATATGTTGAAAAAGATTGCTGCACTATGTACTCCTGTAAAAAAATAATGTGAAATCAACATCAATCAGTCAAAAGTATATACCACATGAAAGTTTAATTGTGCTGTTACAGAAACAGGCAAAATATCCATACCCAACAAGAGAAGATTATATTATTTTGAATATATGCAAATTTCTATTATAAAAACTGCAGAAGAAAGATTTAATATAAGGATGGCATTTCATCGAAAAAGTCATGGCAGCCAGAGGAATTGAACTGTTACCAATGATATATAGTAATGAGAAGGACTATCATTATATTATTATCATTATTATTATCATTACTATTATTATTACTGGTATTTATATTATTATTATTACTATTGTTATATTTTTTACGTTAAACATAATATATTTTTATGGGGTGGGATGCATGTCCTAACCTTTGTAAAGGTATTGTTACTCTACTACTACAAGCAATACAAAAATCTTCTTAATAGGCTTTCCATCAGAGGTGGTAGTAATCAAAACAGCTCCAAACAATACCATTTCTTCTTAAAGGCTTAGAATCTAGTGCGGTTATTTGTCTATAAAGTTTGTGTGGAAAATCATTATTGAAAGCATAGGGCATTTAAAAAACTTGAAACACTTGTTACTACATACAGCACACTTGCAATGAATATGTGAGAAAGATCACAAACATTTTGGCATTACAAAATTTATTTTATTCTTTATAAAGTTTTTCCAATGTAAAATGTTAACTGTATGTTGTAGTTGTTATTAAATATTGATATTTGACATCATAAAAATGAAGTAAACAGCACAAAGTGACAAGGTTAATATCTTAATTACGGCTTGAATTAACATTTCATTTGTGGGAAATGGGCCAGGTTTTTTAGATTGCAATATTATCAGGGGGGGGGATCCTTGAACTCTAAGGTAAAACTGACCCATTGTGAAAAGGCTATGAAATTTGCTGTCTATGCGTAATATTATTGAAACCTTCCAATCAGAGAATACATACATACATATATATATATATATATATAGCAAAGAGAAATACTACTCAGAAGTAAGTTATAACATTTGCTTTATTTTCAAATGATCGCATTGTTCACTGATGATATTGCAGAACCAGTACTTTATAGTGACACTGGGTATATATTCTGTTGAAAATGCTAAACATAACTGCTAGATCAAGAAAATTGACAATATTTTCACTGTTGCAATGATATCAGATCACATCGTTGTAAATGATTGTTATAACAACTGTAACTCTCTGTGTTAGGAATTTCTTCAAAATGGAAACGCTATCGTTTTAATATGAAAAATACCTACTTACATTCTCTTATAATCTGTTGGTCATCTTCCGATTCCGTTTTTAGACTAATAGAATTATTTTCCAGAGACATCTCCAATCGTTGAAGTTGTTTCTACTCGGTTTCCCTTCTAAGCCGTTTTGCTAAATTTAGTACGCTAATATATTTCGTTATGTAACCGTTCACTCATGTTCTGTATTTCTATCAATAACACATTCAAATTCCAAACTAACTTGGTTGAATTCCTGGTCCTTTTCCCTGCTGTTTCGTTTGGCTTTTTCTAGGGCGAGCAGTTTTTGTCTTTGCTGCGATGACGGATGTCTGTCGTTATTCTCCCCGCTGTCGTTTCTCTATCCCTGCTTTGAGTCGTGCTTTCCTTGTGTTGATTTTCACGGTATTCGAACTTACTCGGCGACGATCTCGGGCTAATCTTTCTTGAATATCTCGGAGATCATCTTGCTGGGATGTACTTCCAGGACGAGTGAAATCGGTTTCCACAAAATTTACATTTCTTTCAAAAAGGCATCACCGAATTCGAAATGGCGGTTCAGCAGTTCTCAAGTGCGCTACTATTGCCAGGTAACCTGGCCTGCGAACGGACACCTTTTAAAATATAGATATATATATATATATATAAATATACATATATAAAAACTCTCGGCTCGATTTACTCGGGCTTGCGAGCCACGTGGTCTGACCGGAAGCGACACGATTAGTAACCTCGCTACGCTCGGCCTTCGGCCTCGCTTCGCGAGGAATAAATCTACTAGCGTTCTATCACAAATGCCGCGCTCTGATTGGCTACGCTACTCACTATCTATTCTGTGATAGATAGCGAGTAGCGTAATGGCGGCCGCTTGTTCACGTTTTCGAAGTGTCCATAAAGAAGATTTAGACAGTTTACTGGTCGAGGCTGTTCCAGAAAAGACAAAGTTTTGAATGACTAGTAGATTTATACTAAAACTAGAAATACGACTCCCGCAAAACCTCGCGAAGCTAGTTTTTGAAGAAGTCACAATGCCTTTAGCTATTATCCTATTCCCATTACTATATTCGTTATGCTTTGTTTGGTACACAATTATTGACACCCTGTGCAAATGACATGATCAGTATACCGCTCAACACAGTGCTTAAAAAGTTAACTTCATTTAGCTCTTTCACTGCCACTGAGATTGCACCAGAAGGAATAGAAGTAAAATTATCTGTTATCCTTACACAGAATACAGAGTTTATGAAGTATGACAATAATATTCACTTAAAACAAATTGAAAATTATTTCATTCCTAGGTAACCACAATTGAGAGCATTATGAATAGTGCACGTTTCAATGTGTTTACTCTCTTCAGTTGGAATGGTACTCCCAGTGGTAGATAGAAAAATTCCTCTTCCCTCAAAAGTGATGCCATATCAACAGAAGTTAGAGATACAATGTCATTACACAAAAAAATTGAGGGTAAAATAATTGGATTCTACAAAAACTTTGAATAAAGGTTTGGTAATAGAGAGTGCCTACTGTATAGTATGTGGCTGTGCTTTTTTTAGGTAATCATAAAACCAATGTAAGAAAGAGTTATTGAAATCTTCATGTGTTCAAAAAAATGGCTGCACTACATACTCCTGTAAAAAAATTAATGCAAAATCAAAATCAAGCAGTCAATAGTATATACCACATGAAAGTTTAATTGTGCTGTTACAGAAACAGCCAAAATATCCATACCCAACAAAAGAATAGTATATGATTTTTAATATATGAAAATTTCAATGATAGCAACTGCAGAAGAAAGATTTAATAGTATGGTATTTCATAGTCATTTCATAAGTCAAAGCAGCTTGAGGTATTGAACTGTAACCAATGACATATAGTAAGGAGAAGCACTATTATTATATTATTATCAGTATTATTATTATTATTAATTACTGGTATTGATATTTTTATTATTATTGTTATATGCTTTTATGTTTTTCTTAATGTATATTGTTATGGAATGGAATGTATGTCCTTATCTGGGTAAAAGTATTGTTCCTCTACTACTACAAGCAATACAAAAATCTTCTTGATAGGCTTTCCATCAGAGGTGGTAGTAATCAAAACTGCTCTACACAATACATTTCTACTTTAAGGCTTAGAATGTAGTGCAGTCATTTGTCCATAAAGTTGGAGTGGAAAATCATGATTGAAAGTATAGGGCATTTATGAAACTTGTTCCAATTGTTACTATATACAGCACACTTGCAATGAATATATGAGAACGATCATAAACATTTTGACATTACAAAATTTATTTTCTTCTTCACAAGGTTTTTCCACTGTAAAAGGTCAACTGTATGTTGTGGCTGTTATGAAATATTGATATTTGACATCATAAAAATAAAGCAAACAGCAGAAAGTAACAAAGTTAATAATAGAGAAATACTACTCAGAAGTCAGTAATGACAAATGCTTTATTTACAAATACTTGCACTGATCACTGATAATACTGCAGAACCAGTCACTTATTGTTTGGTATGTTTTCTGTTGAAAATGCTGAGCATAACTGCTACATCAAACAAATCTACAATTTATTTTCACTGTTGCAATGATATCAGATCACATAATTATAAATAATTGCTATCACAACTGCAACCTCTGTATTGAGAATTTCTTTAAAATGGAAGGCAATCGTTTCGCTACGAAAAATACCTACTTGCATTCTCATTGCAGTATAAATACTACGTGACTGTCATTTTTCATTTCTTTGCGGTTCGTTTCTGTTTCCCCTTTCCTGAAACTTTTTTCACGACGATATGGTAATCTGTTTCTTCGTTCGTCCTCTGATTCTGTCTGTACGCTGTTGCCATGATTTTCCTTAAATTCTGTTTTCATTACAGTTTGTCTTGTGATTATCATATTTTCCAGTGTATCTCAATCTTTTTGAAGTCGTTCCTACTCGGTTTCCGTTCTAAGTCTCTCATGTCCTGTATAGCTAAAACGAGTCTTTGTTACTATTTATAACAAATTCAATTTCCAATCTAACTTGATTGCATTCCTGGTCCTTTTCCTTGCTGTTTCCTTTCCCATTTTTGAGCGAGCAGTTGTTGTCTCTGCTGCGATGTCTCTTGTTATCGTCCCTGCAGTAGTTTCTTAATCTATTCTTTGAGTCGCCGCTTCCCGTACGTGCGCTGATTTTTGCGGCATTCAAATTTACTCGACGACGATCCCTCGCCGCTCGTTCTTGTATATCTCGGAGATCTTCTTGCTGAGATGTACTTCCAGGATTAGTGAAATCGGTTTCCACAAAATTCACATTATTTTCAAAACATCATTTACGGAATTCGAAATGGCGGAAATTCACATGAAGTAATGTTGCCAGGTAACCTGGCCTGCGAACGGACACCTTTAAAATATAGATATATATATATATTTAGTATAAATCTACTAGCGTTCTATCACAAATGCCGCGCTCTGATTGGCTACGCTACTCACTATCTATTCTGTGATAGATAGCGAGTAGCGTAATGGCGGCCGCTGGTTCACGTTTTCGAAGTGTCCATAAAGAAGATTTAGACAGTTTACTGGTCGAGGCTGTTCCAGAAAAGACAAAGTTTTGAATGACTAGTAGATTTATACTAAAACAATTAGATTATTCGCTCTCGATTTCTATGCGTGATAGTTGACTCGGGCTGCGCCCTCGTCAACTATCACGCGATAGAAATCTCGAGCTCATAATCTAATTGTTTAATATAAATATATATACATATATAAAAACTCTCGGCTCGATTTACTCGGGCTTGCGAGCCACGTGGTCTGACCGAAGGCGACACGATTAGTAACCTCGCTACGCTCGGCCTTCGGCCTCGCTTCGCGAGGAACAATTAGATTATTCGCTCTCGATTTCTATGCGTGATAGTTGACGAGGGCGCAGCCCGAGTCAACTATCACGCGATAGAAATCTCGAGCTCATAATCTAATTGTTTAATATATATATATATATATATACATATATAAAAACTCTCGGCTCGATTTACTCGGGCTTGCGAGCCACGTGGTCTGACCGGAACCGACACGATTAGTAACCTCGCTACGCTCGGCCTTCGGCCTCGCTTCGCGAGGAATTATGAGCTCGAGATTTCTATCGCGTGATACTATCGCATAGAAATCGAGAGCGAATAATCAGATACTCACTATCTGTCACAGAATAGATAGTGGGTAGCCTAGCCAATCAGAGCGCGGCATTTGTGATAGAACGCTAGTAGATTTATACTAAAACTCGATAGAAACACGGTACATGTTTTCTATTTCTTAAATACCACACTGCTCTACACTTACGTATGTACGCTCGGAATTAGTTTGGAGTTGTTTGGAGATTGCATTTGCCGTGGCTAGAGAAGCTATCCGAGAGAAAATTGAAGTTGTTTGCCCTCAAGTGGATATCTCAAACGAGCTCATGAGTTATACTGTCAGTGGTGACTAAAGTTATTTAGTTTTAAACTTGAGATAGCTTGTTAGCGTATATTTAATTTTAGCGATCGCTCCCTTTGCAGACTACTCGAATTTCAATTGTCAGGTTCAAATAAATAGTAGTGAGTTCGTGGCGGAAGTACGTTTTTCACTCTTTTCTATACGGACAGAGAACAGGCTTATTTATTTATTTATTTATTTATTTATTTGTCTCGTAACGACTCAAAGTTTTTTTTTCGGCGTAAAGAAGGCGCCTCTGGCAGCCGCCTCAGTCCATAAATGATCCAGACCAATGACGGCACAAGTCATCGGACGCATGGGAGTTCGGTGCTCTACCACTGAGCCAACCGGTCAATGACATTGGCATTGGCATTGACATTGGCAGTGGCAGTGACAGTGACATTGACATTGGCACTGTTACTGACTCTGACCTTGACATTGACATGGTTATTGTCATTGTATTATCATTGTCATTATCAGTACTATTTTTACAACTGTTTAAACCTCATACATTAAGAATCTTCAGCTATCTAGCTATTTTTATATGAGAGACCCGGGAGGCAAGGGGAAACAGAATAGAATTACTGGGTCTTATATTACTACATAATGAAAATACCAACCATTCTATTCTTCCACCAAATCTCACTTGCATCTGATGATGATTATGCGGAACCCCCGATACCATTCACCTCCTGGAAGGTGGATAGTTTAAACAGTTATTCTCAGAAATGAATAGTGCCAGAATATTTCTTAAGGCACTTTTCACTGAGATTGAAGAGAATAATTGTTTTAGTATATACCAATGAAGGAACCTTAGTACGGAGCTTAAGCAAACACGACGCAAGGACGACGCAACCAGTGAAAAAACGTAGTGGCTTACCAACTGTACTGTGTGGCTGTCGGCGGGCTCTTTTCAGACCTGATTGTATTTTGCCCAAGCACTTTCATGGTGTCGTTCATTAGCACCGTTTTTTGGTGCCTTCGGGTCTACGTCTTCATCTTGGTCGTGCTTTGCTTAAATTAACAGCTGTAAAGCGAGCATTCACACCGGCCATTTTAGTTTCTTCGACGCCTTTTTTTTTTCAACTAAACCTCTATGTACTAAAGGGGAATGATCACCAATGACGAACTGATTTGATATTCTAACAAATTTTCCTTACTAGTCTTGTATGTGTTGTGGTTCAATTTTATCCATGGTTTAAATTTTATTTTCCTTTGTTTAAAACTCATTATCATACATTACGGTAACCATATCAAAAAAGAAAGGAAAATAAAATTTAATTCAAGACAAAAATTGAGCTACAACATATGTAGTAAATTAGGACAACTAAAGAGAATTTGTATCTTGACACAGCTGGGGTACTAAAGGTTTTGTAATCACTCTTAGTAAAGTTTGGTATGTGTAGTCATTTAATCGGATTTTAAAGCGAAAATGTCCTTGTGGTTTAACTCCTTAAGGTGTGAAGCAGTCTGAGAAAAACCAGCGATGCGATTCATCTCCTGGTGGAATTCCTGGAAAGGATTTAGCTGAACTCATCTGTAACCCGTTTGAACGGTATCAGGGTCGATATGTGGTTGTTGTCCTGCCACGAAAAACAACATTCCTGCATTTGTGTGAGGTGGAAGTGTTTGCTGTGTACGTGTGTAAGTAGTATTTATAGTAACAATTATTGTGATAGGTCATCGCGTCGAGCCATACAAAAAAGGTGCTTGAAAGTTGACAATCACCTTGGGTTTGTGTGCTTAATTTGATCGGAAAATGTCATCTGAAGGCTAGCAAGTAAATTGGTTGTAGTTGGGAGATATGGCCAGAAATACTTCCAATGAAAAAAATGGCAGATTTGTGGAAATTTGGCCAAGTGGCAGATAAGTAATTATAAAGCAGCTTTAGAAAGGGTGCATGGAAGCGTGGCAAATTTGAGTTAATGACAGATTTAGCGAAATTTTGCCAAGAACTTTTTCAAATTTGGCAAATAAGTAAATGTACTTCAACAAGGGTCCATGGAGGAGTGTTAGACTTGGCGTAATTTTGCGCCAAATTGGCCACTCCTGCCATTTTCTGCATTTCTGACCGTAAGTGCAGATGTGCCCCTAGATATCACATCACTGCTTGTTCTATTTGAAGGCAAGGATGACTGAAACATGCAGGACCCCATCAACTGCAGCGTTCCATGTGTTGGGAGGCGTCCCCAGCACAGTGGCAGCTGTGGGCTCATCCGCCATTTTAAAAGCGATAATAGAAATTCGCATCAGAAATTAACATGTACGGAGCGCAATTTGATTGGTCGTTGAAATAATATATTTGTTGTCTTTGCCGCGAAATAGAAGTTAAAGATAACACCATCTACTACCGTGCTGGAGCAAAGGGCAAATATGGGAGAGGAACGCTTCAGCTAGTGATGGGCTCCTGACACCAGGCAACTTTGTATCGATAATCGCATGGGGCCGAGTAAAATTAACTAGTTATATCATTTGTGTTTTCAGAAGTTGCTGAAATTGCGATCTCAGCAACTTAGGAAAACACAAGTGATATTGATCCTTAATTTTACGAGGACCCATTGTGATTACTTTTTAATGAAATAGAGGGGAAAAGTACTGAATTACTGCGCTCTTGATTTATCAGTCACTAATCCGAAGCTCTCGTTCTCTTCTAAATTTGCTTGGAAATTTCTTTCATTCGCCCACTTTTTTGAGACGTTCTTCCAGTACTCCGTGCTTTTCTTCTTGTTTTCATTTTCGCTCTTGTCTTTTAAGTCTTCGATACATTCTCGTCAACTATATCGAAAAGAGACGCCATTGTTAGGCTGTTGCTATGCAACCTGAGTTCTAATCGTAAGCGAGTAATTTTGCCCTCTGTACAAGCAAAATTAAGAACAAATACCCTCTCCATTGACCAATCAGCATTCAGTAATTTTGCCCTATGATATTATAAATATAATTGCATGGACCCGAGGGCAATTAAGGATTTATTTCACGCGTATTTTCAAAGTTTTTACAAAATTGTCTGAGTCGCAAAGCCACGAAGGCAATTAGGAAAACTCTAAAAATGCTAGAGAAGTTAATCCTTAATTGCACGAGGGCACATTGAGATTATTAGTTTATCACATAAAAATTATTGAGGGAAGCCCCTTAAATGCCTGATGAATGACGATCATTTTAATTGATCAATTGGTTTAATGAACACTTTATTCTTAAAATTATAGCAAACACGGCTCCAAATCGTTGCTGCCAACAGAAATTCGACAACAACGCTTTGTTACTAAGCAACTGTTAACCAATCAGACTCGAGTAATCATGCCCTCTTGATTACCAAGAGTGCACTTGTTACGAAGGAAAAAATGCCTTCTGTCTCGGCCAATCAGCATTCACTAATTTTGCATCGTTTGTTATAATGATAATAATCGATCTTTGTTGTCTCAAAAGATGAAAAATGCATATCTTATTTTACAAGCTTGAAATATTTAGAATTAAATGGGATAAAAAAAGACGGGGAAAAGCTAAAAATGCACTTCTAAACCTAGAGCCGGCTAAGTCATACTAAAAGATAAGACGATGAATAACTGACTTGAAAAAAAATTGTGTAAGCTTTGAGTAGTTCTCTGGTCCTTTTTCTAAGATTATAGCAGGTCGCTTTTATGTGTGGCGTAATAAGGTGAATATGGCTAACAAAGTCAGACATTTTTTGAAGTTACTGCGATCTTGTTTTTTCTGAAATGGTATGTACGTTCATTGACTTAAACTTGAAGTTTCCTTGAAAACAGAAGTGAGCTCAGATTAAGAGGTAGCATCAGAATAGCCTGTGAACAGCCGCCTCTCGGAGGGGCGGCTGTTCACAGGGTACATCAGAACACCTGGAGCCAGTATAAGTTATATTCGGTAAAACCAGAGTTAAAAAAAAAAAGATCTACTTCAGACTGTTTGTATTCCCATAGTCCTTGTATTCTCCACTTTCGTTCATGGTTTAAAGTCAAGACAATTCTCCTTTGCTTATTTCTTGGAATCGTTGACTCAATTTACCTCCATCAGATACCATCTCCCCACGAAAACCTGCGTCACAAAGTAGTAATGCAGCGAAAGGAATTGATGCAAAAGTGGTAGTTGATGGAGATATGGAAACGTGTTCAACGACAGCTTCAGAAAAAGAACCGTGGTGGAAAGTTGACCTGTTAAAAAAGGCACAAATCGTTGAAGTTCGTGTTTATTCTGACAGAAAACTGCTGGATTTTACTGTTGCTGTGGGTAAGCTTGTACTTGCAGTATCATAGGCACTGTGCCACAGTATCATAGGCACTGTGCTACAGTATCATAGACACTATGCCACAGTATCATAGGCACTGTGCTACAGTATCATAGGCACTGTGCCACAGTATCATAGGCACTGTGCTACAGCATCATAGGCACTGTGCCACAGTATCATGGGCACTGTGCTACAGTATCATAGGCACTGTGCCACAGTATCATAGGCACTGTGCTACAGTATCATAGGCACTGTGCCACAGTGTCATAGGCACTGTGCCACAGTATCATAGTCACTGTGCTACAGTATCATAGGCACTGTGCTACAGTATCATAGGCACTGTGCTACAGTATCATAGGCACTGTGCTACAGTATCATAGGCACTGTGCCACAGTGTCATAGGCACTGTGCCACAGTATCATAGGCACTGTGCTACAGTATCATAGGCACTGTGCTACAGCATCATAGGCACTGTGCTACAGTATCATAGGCACTGTGCTACAGTATCATAGGCACTGTTCTACAGTATCATAGGCACTGTGCTACAGCTGCAGCCGATGAATTATCTTAATATAGCGAAAATCTATTAAGCCGGCACCCTCGTAACCGTTTCAAGTGTCCGCTTCAGTTTTTCTCTGTTTTACCGTAGTAATAACTAAATAACTGATTACAGTACTTAAATAAGGATGTATTTAGCGCTGTGAGATGAACAAACATTTCAAGTTGAGCATAGACTTCCTTAAGAATCCCAACTGGTGAGAGGCAGACCAGTTGGCATGGTGAAAGATTTGAAACTCGCAATTACCGCGTTACAAACCCAGCTAGTGGTCTGAGTGAGAGTTGAACCGGGGACGACCAGGTTTCATGTCTCGCACCATAATAGCCTCTCACCAAACCCAAAGAACCCCTGCCCCCCCACCCCCCTCCACAATCTCCTTGATTTCTTCACAGGGGTAGTGTTATAAAACGATTGTGATTTCGAGCAAATCATGGTCACAATTGTTGGACAGTACAGACCAAATGAGTGCAAAATCCTGCTGCATACCCTGTCAAAGTCAGAAAACAAATTAAACAATATGATTTGTTCAGGAATAGTACGACAATGCAATGGTATTCCATAAAGTTTGATAATTTTTTTTTTTTAGATGACAAGCCTTGTGGTGGCATTAACAGCATTAGTGGTGGTCAAATAGGAGTCATTCGTTGTGACCCATTTGTATTGGGGCAATTTGTTAAAATCTCCGTCCCTGGGGAAGGCAAAATTTTGACTCTGTGTGAGGTGCAAGTCTATTTTGGTAAGGGCAGTCTTTCCATTTCTGTCGCTTTAAGAAATGTGGAAGTGAATTTTTCATAAGGAAGAGTAGTGTAAGCAGTGTTGTCTTTTATGGATGCGTTGATATAGTTTAATCATCATAGCATATCCTGTACCCTGTGGGTGTGTATCGTTTAATCATCATAGCATATCCTGTACCCTGTGGGTGCGCGTTGCCCCTTGTACCAGCCAAATATTTAAGCCCCCCCCTCATCCCTTGATCCACTGTGAAAAGAAATATGGTTACAATTTGAATTATTATCTGTTACATTTTTTATAAGATGTTGCTTTGCTAAAGAGAATTTTGTTTGTGATGTAATAAAGTACGTGATGGTGAATGTGAAAGTTCTGATTTTCCAGATGTCACAAGCAAACTCGGAACAAGTAAATAAAAAGGAAATAAAAGTTGTCCGGCATAATTTTTCGACCTTACAAACTCTCGACTACTTCTTCCAATTACCTTCCGAAGTAGCCTGAATCAAAAGGCTCTGGTTTCGACTTCTATTGGGAGAACTCGGAATTCCCCTTTTTCCGAGTTTGCCTGAGTCAACCTGAAAAATGCGTCTTTCACAGAAGTTTCTTTCTTAGCAAAGTGTAATATAAGATAGCTTTCACAAGGCATCCATCAATGCAGCAACGGTACCAAAGACACAAGTTATTTACCTACTGACTTATAGTGGTAACTTTTCCTGCTTTCTAGATAAGGATGAGTGCGCCCTTCAAACTCACAACTGTGATAAAAGAGATGGTATCTGCACTAATTTCATAGGTAGCTTTGGTTGCACTTGCAAAGATGGTTACAAAGGCGATGGTGTATCTTGTGACGATATTGACGAGTGTGGAGACGACTTGCATGACTGCTCAGTAAATGCCTTATGTATAAACACTGGAGGTGCTTACACTTGTACCTGCAAAACTGGATACTCAGGCGATGGAAAAGTATGTACCGATATTGATGAGTGCCAATCAGCGTTAGATGAGTGCAGTGTTCATGCTTTATGCACCAATTCAATTGGAACATATCTTTGTGCTTGCAAGGCTGGTTTTTCTGGTAATGGGAAGAGTTGTGCCGACATTGATGAGTGTAAGACAGATTCAAGTGTATGCAGAATTAATGAAGTATGTTCAAATACCATCGGAAGCTATAAATGTCCTTGCAGGCCAGGCTTTATTTGGAATGGCAAGGTTTGCAACGACATAGATGAATGTGTCACCAGAACAAGTGGGTGTCATGACAATGCGCTTTGTACCAACACATTGGGATCCTACAACTGTACGTGCAATCCTGGTTATATTGGTAGTGGTAAAGTATGCATGGATGCAGATGAATGCGAGATCGGATCCCATGAATGCGATCCTGGTGCACTTTGCACAAACTCCCTGGGATCGTATTCCTGTGCTTGCAAAAGTGGATTTCTTGGTGATGGTAGAACTTGCCTTGATATCGATGAATGCAAGTATGATGTAAATGTGTGTCACAGTGAGGCAACGTGTGTTAACACTCCAGGCTCATATCACTGCCAATGCAATGATGGTTTCGAAGGAAACGGTACAGCATGCAAAGATGTCAATGAATGCCAGGTTGGCTTATCCAAATGTGATGTGAATGCATTGTGCACTAATGCACCTGGTTCTTATTCTTGCCAATGCAAGACTGGATATAGTGGTGATGGTAAGGTATGTGTGGACAACGACGAATGCAAATCTGAGTTTCTCGTTTGCCACATGTATGCCACATGTGTCAACAAACCTGGGACATATTCATGCAGCTGCAAGTCTGGATTCCTTGGAGACGGCATTGACTGTAAAGATGTTGATGAATGCAAGAATGCCGTTCACAACTGTCATATCACTGCTGTTTGTGAGAACCTTCATGGCTCATTCTCCTGTAGCTGCCCAAGCGGTTTCCAAGGCGATGGGACTACGTGTGATGATATCGATGAATGCAATTCGGAATCGAGGAAATGCCATGTTGATGCGGATTGCCAAAACAGTGAAGGGTCATTCACTTGTGATTGCAAGAAAGGATTTTTTGGTGATGGTCGGATATGCAAGGACGTCGATGAATGCAAATTAGATGAAATCAAATGCTCCGTCCATTCAGTTTGTAAGAATTCTCCCGGTTCGTATGTTTGCCAATGCAATCCTGGTTTTACCGGAAATGGCATAGTATGCAGCGATGTAGACGAATGTCTGTTTGGACTTCATGATTGCCATAACGATTCCATTTGTGACAACTCCCATGGAACATACTCCTGTGCGTGCAAAGAAGGATTTAATGGTGACGGCAAGGCTTGTGTTGATGTCGATGAATGCTCGTTGGATGCACTTATGTGCCATAAACATGCAGTTTGTAAGAACCTTCCAGCATCATATTCTTGTACGTGTAAGAGTGGCTTCCTGGGGGATGGAAAGATGTGCGTGGACATTGATGAATGCATTTCTGGTCTGCAAGAATGCAGTGACAAGGCAACGTGTCAGAATACCGTGGGATCGTATACTTGTGCCTGCATAAGTGGTTTCACTGGTGATGGGAGAACGTGCAGTGATGTTGATGAATGCCAGCTGGAATCATCTGTTTGTCACAAGCATGCAACTTGCACTAATTCCCTGGGATCGTACTCGTGCATCTGCAAAAACGGCTATTTCGGTGTTGGCAATATCTGCACCGATATCAATGAATGCAACTCTGTCCCCCCAAAATGCGACAATAATGCTCAATGCATCAACAGTCCGGGATCATTTTCCTGTCACTGCAGGGTTGGTTACATTGGTAACGGATTTAAATGCCAAGATTATGATGAGTGCAAAACGTCTCCCAAATGCAATGCTAATGCAGATTGCACGAATACCATAGGCTCGTTTATTTGCAAGTGCAGACCTGGTTTTGATGGCGATGGTTTCCAATGTAAAGACATTGACGAGTGCAAATCTGGATCATTTATGTGCAGCTCACACGCATCATGCATTAATGCCGTTGGAACGTACACGTGTAAGTGCAATAAAGGTTACTTTGGAGATGGAGAGACTTGTATGGATACGGATGAGTGTAGTTATGGAACACACCTTTGTCATCGTCTAGCCTTCTGTAGAAACACAATGGGATCACACGTGTGTGAATGCAAAAAAGGCTTCTCCGGCGATGGTAGATACTGCAACGATACCGATGAATGCCAGTTATCGCTGTGCGAAGAGGGCTCTGTCTGTTTCAACACGTTAGGGTCCTTCTATTGTACATGCAAAGTCGGTTATCGAAATGATAGTGGTAACTGTTCGGACATTGATGAATGTCAGGAGGGTACTCACAAATGTCACAAAATTGCAGACTGTGTAAATACTGTTGGGTCGTACAAATGCATTTGCAAAAAAGGTTTTTACGGTAGTGGCAGGAGATGCTATGATGTGGATGAATGCAGGCTTGGGACGGATACGTGCCACAGTCAAGCCTTCTGTGAAAATACCGATGGGAGCTTTGTCTGCAGTTGTAGAACAGGATTCGAAGGCGATGGCCAGATCTGTGAAGAAATCAACGAATGCACTGCTATTTCACATATATGCGGTCCAAATGAAACGTGCACCAACTTGCCAGGATCGTACACCTGCAGCTGTAAAGCTGGATTCGTAAACTCAGATTACAAGTGCGTAGACTGGAATGAATGTCTGGAGGAGTCTCAGAAGTGCAACGAAAATGCTTTTTGCTTCAACAGTGTTGGCTCGTACTCGTGCAAATGTAGATTTGGTTATTTTGGTTCTGGTCTGACTTGTCTGGACTTTAATGAGTGCAAGGCTGGATGGCACCATTGTGATAGTAATGCGCAATGCTCGAATGTGCCTGGCTCTTATCTTTGCAAATGCAAGCCTGGTTTCGTTGGTAATGGCAGAAGGTGCCATGATACTAATGAGTGCAAATCTGGATCGGCAAAATGTCCAGCTAATTCAATATGCACAAACACTTTAGGATCATACAAGTGTCCTTGTAAAACGGGGTTTTTGAAAGACGGCACAGACTGTGTTGACAACGATGAGTGCAAACGCGGCGCGCACAATTGTCATCCTAAAGCTCTTTGTTTAAACTCCGATGGATCCTACACATGCGCTTGCAATGAAGGTTTCCAAGGAGACGGAAAAGTGTGCGTCGACATTGACGAGTGCAAGTTTGGACTTCATCAGTGTAACCCCCTAGCAGTCTGCACCAACACGATTGGGTCACATACTTGCGTCTGTCTGCCGGGTTTAACTGGAAGCGGTCAGAGCTGCGTCGACTACGATGAGTGCCAGACAGAGGAGCACAAATGTCATGCAGATTCTTTTTGTATTAATTCTTACAGGTCCTACTCGTGTGAATGCAAAACAGGCTTTGTAGGCGATGGAGTCTCGTGTAATGATATTGACGAGTGTCAGAAGACACGTGATGTTTGTAGTGGAGTTCCTTGTGTGAACCTTCCAGGTTCCTATTTGTGCTCATGCCACGATGGATACTTCTTTAATGGAAGCATGTGTACAGGTAAGAGCGTAGGGTTTTTATTAACCCTTTCACTTCCAAGATCTGACTAGAAATTCTCTTAAACGACTGCCATACATTTGGTTTTAAGTTAGTTTGGAGAATTTAGGGTCAGATCAATTGAATTTGATTAATTTGATGTTTGAGTTGATCATTTCTGTGATTCTCATAAACAGTTAGTCATACAATGCATTGTTCTTGTATGGAGAAGTTCCTTGCTGATCACTGCTGGGATTGAAAGGGTTAACTCTTGAGCTTACTAGTTTTATAGGCTCAACAAGTGAACGTGCGCAACGGAGGCGAGGACTTTATAGGAGGTCCGGGGACATAATTCTCTGCGAATTTTTGAAATTGGGTGCTCTGATATGCCATTTCCTGCTGTCCTTGGACGGGACGAGGTTAATCGATAAGGTCTTTTAAGGTATTAAACTATTATCGTTATTTTTGTTATTATTATTATCATTATCATTATTATTATTATTATTAGTAGTAGTAGTAGTAGTAGTAGTAGTAGTAGTAGTACAATTGAGTGTGCACTGGTGCACATTTCATGCCGACGACCGCAAGTTGCGTCATGCGTTATGGCGCTAAGGACACCTCTGGAAAACGTAAATCCAACAACGTTAAACGTATTAACGATTTCACTCCTAGCATGTGGCTAAGGCCCAGCTTCTCGCTACATTGTCAACAATCAAGCAGGTTATTAGAATCAGGAGCTCATTACCCGGAGCGTGCAACTGCTATAGGTTCATGCAACGGCGTTTTCACAAGTAAGTTTATTTTTAGAGCGGCCTCTCCCGCGAAAAAAGTTGTTTCCGCTGTCTCAGTTGTCTCATCGGAGCTGCTATTCTTTGTGTAAATACCTTGACTATCGTCAGAAATGCTGTCCGAACACTCCGATGAAGACTCATGTATGTCGGCTATGTTCGCTGTCGCTACAGGCGGTTATCATGCTACACATCAATCATGCACTAGCTTGCGATTGGCTCTCCCGAACCAATTCGCGGGAAAGACGATCTAAAAATAACCTTACTTGTGAAAATGCCGTTTCACAGACATAGTATGGGAGATGCACGCTCCGGGTAATGGGCTCCTGTTAGAATCTATATCAACTCTAGTATATTGAAGTGGAGGGGGTGTACCAATGCCATCATCCCACCCCATTTTTTTTTGTTTGAAAATCCCACTTCCCAGTGCTCAAATCCCATTCCCACTGACAGAATTCGGAAAACATTCACATTCCCAGGGTCCGAATCCCAGGTCAGGTGACTTACGTCCCATTTTTCCAGGGCAAAAGCCGGCCAATCGCAATTTCCATATGCATTTTACCCCTTCAGGACCCTCAAGATTAAATTCTCCATCTAACATGCGATAGAGTTAAGTATATACCAAGTCAGTAACCTTGACATACCGAGCAGGTCTGAGTGGCTCTCTATCTCAGGAAGTTCAACACTATACTCCTCCTGTGACGTGAATAATGTCGCGGGATCTGGGAACTCCTCGTGCGCGTGTGTTTAGGTCGAAGGAAAAAATGGCGGGTCTCAATTCTAACTTTACATCTGTTTCTGGGACATGTGACCGAGGTTGCTTTATTGGTATATACTAAAACAATTGTTCTATTCAATCTTTGTTAATACTGGCTTTAGAAATTTTTACCTCAATTTCAGAGGACAATTGTTAACTGTTTCACCAACTTCAAGGAATTACTACTCAAATCTTTGGAAGTGGAGTGTTTAAGAGTGTATCACCATTCCTTTATTCTAAATGCTAACTAAACAAAGTCGTACGAAAGCGAGTGAGGACCAGTATTTAATATTTTCCACAACAGTCGCGAGCAACTAAGTTTGTTTGGTGTTTCTTTTGATATAGCAAAAAAGCACTCCTCTCCGGCAATTAGCTCGTTAAAAGGGTAAGGTTCGTCTATGTGTTATCTAGGTGAAACTGACTAGTCACTTATTTGTATTTGCTCTCACATTTCGTGTTGTATGTCATCCAATGGTGGATTTTTTTTCTACGTTATTTTAGTATCAAACAATACCTATGCGTCGTTGACTAAGCGTGTGGTCAAGACGGCTGCATATAGGCCGAGGTCTCCTTTGCGTTTTTTTGTGCAGGCATCTTGACCGGATGGTCAATAAAGGACTTATTACATGGCCAGTTTGCTTTGTTTTGGTTCGCTGGACAAAGCGGGAAATCCAGGGCGGCTACGATAGGCCCATTTTGCCCGTTCGAGTAGCCAATTAAAACTCAGCATTCGCCTCATCTTGCCTGCTCGCAGAACCAGCCATACAACAAGTGTTGTTGTTATATACCTAGACTTTCATGCAACAAAACGAGCACTGTGATTGGTTGATTTTTGGTCACGTGGCCCTGATCAAATTCAAATGTATCCCGACCGGGATACAATTGCGCAGTTGTTGCCTGCGCGCCAGTTGTACTGTCTTTGTTTGCTTGTTTTTGCTAAGGGAAAGTCTAAATTTATAACAAAGCACTTAATGTATGGTCCCTCGGGAAACTACTTAGTTTTTTTTTTCCCTCGAGTCCTGATGTTTCCATTAACTTCGTCTTGGGGAAACATCAGAACTCTCGGGAAAACAAAGGTAACTGTTTCCCTCTGGACCATACATTAAGTGCATGTTATGTACTAGTGAACAGTTATTGTTTTTAATGAGTGCTCTGGTAACAGATATAGATGAATGCGAAAACAAGAGCATATGCCCTGCCCACTTGCGCTGTGAAAACCATCGTGGCAGCTTTCAGTGTGTGTGTCCGCCAGACTTCAGAATGCTAAGAGACCGCTCTTGTGAGCCAGGTATAGTTCTAACGTTAGCGATGGCTAATAGATTGTTGTGTTTGTTACAATGCAAAACGGGCGACTGAAAAAAAGGCCGGTGTATTGTATATGTATCTTTGAAAGCTTATTGTCAGCAGCCTTTCCCTCACCTCATCGGCTGGTCCTTTGATCGCTAGTCCGTTTTCTTCCCTTCATTATTATTATTATTATTATTATTATTATTATTGTTATTGTTATTATTATTATTGCTGTTGTTGTTTTTGTTACTGTTATTTCTAGAATTATTTTACATTAATGACCCCATTCAGCCCTATCAAGAGAACATTTGGCCCTATATGTTTTTTTAGTTTTGATCCTGACAGATTAGAAATGAATTTGCTTAGTTTTCCAACGGCGTTTCGCTAAAAATCTCCAGTCCAATTACGGCGTAATCCAAGCTCAGGGAAAAAAAACTATAGAAGTCTTATTTCAACCAATTAGGGCCCAACATTTGTTTGTCGGCATTTTTTACTATTATCTTGTTGCTTAGATATTTCTAACCTCCGTATCTTCTCTCTATGATTCTAGTAATTAGCAAACAATACTAATACACGCTTGCCCAATTGAAATTAGTTGGGCTCAAAAATTCTTCTGGCTGGCAAATTGAACTTGCCCTCTTGGCAGTCCTTAGAATGTTTTGTTGATTTGCTTTCAATTCATTGACTGTGCCGCTGTCCTTCTGTTTCAGATCTGTGTAGAAATGATGTCGGCACGTGCAGTCTGGATGCCAAATGTGTCCGTGTTGATGAAAGATCTTACCGCTGTCAATGTAATTCTGGTTTCTCTGGCGATGGACTGACATGTTTCGGTAACGCTTTGCTCTCATTCTCTTTTTAACAGCTCTGCAATGCTGCGCCGAGAAATTTGTGTTTGTAAAATTCAATATAGATTTCTCCGAACATTGTTGGACAATCTCCGATCAGTGATTTGTTCTCATGACGTTGGCAATAGGTACAGGTTCATGCGTTGCCTGTGAGTTCATGAGTTCAACTTCAGTTCTCAAAGTTATTAATAATGCAAAGAGAAAGAGGAGGGAAATCACGCACCGTGACGTGTTTGGATATCTGATAAGACTCGGCTCGTTTTTGCATCGTTTATTTCTCCCTCTATATCATTTTGTTCGAGAAGCTGTATCAAATACTCGGTACATTTATTTCATATCAAACACCTCGAATCTCACCAAGACTACTCAGCTGCCCGTCGTATTTTCAGCTCTATTCTCGGTGTTTGATATGAGATGAAACACTGTTATCCTTTTTGATATATTATTTTAAGTCGATTCCTTTTTAGACTGAAACCGCAGTTGTTTTAACTGCGATTCAAGTAGCTCTTCGTCGGTGACTTAGTTTCAAGATCATTCGGATTTTAAATTCATCTACCTCAGCTATGTTTTTTCTTTGATGTTTTCGCGTTTCAATTTCCCACCTGCACAGCACTGGTTTCTTTTAATCGTAACCCCTTTTAAGACAGCTTTCGTTATTTGGTTTTAGATACAGATGAGTGTTCTGAAGGACTAGGGCTGAGTGATTGCCATGAGAATGCGAAATGTATGAATAAGGTTGGAAGTTACGAATGTACGTGTCTGCAGGGTTACACGGGAGATGGACGGACTTGTGAAGGTGAGTGAATCCCTTCCTTAGTTGTTTCACAGAGTCGCTTTAATCATTATCATCATCGTCATAAATGATGTATGTAGCCATAGTATCTGAAAAGCACGATCCTATGCAGTTAGGGTAGTCAAGGGAACCAGAATATCAGCCCCGGCTAGGTCCAATAATTTTGTTGGTAACCGTAGGCTCGATTTCGGCCGATTTCTACGTAGGCTCGATTTCCGCCGCTCACTCGGGTCCGAGCCCGGACCCGAGTGAGCGGCGGAAATCGAGCCTACGTAGAACCCTAGGAACTCAAACTCGGATAACTCACACTAACACCCCGTGAAAATTGGACACCGAGCACTGGAACACGCGCTATTACACAGGATTCAAATACACTTCACACTGTCCTTTCTATTTGTGCTAAGTTTGTAGTCTCCAACGTCACTAAGCAGCTTTTATAAAAGAAACAATTTTAAACCTTGTTTAACTAAACAGCATTTAAACATGTTTAAGCATTGGTGTGAACGAGGTATATTAAAGACATGTGTAAATCCTGTTTAGTTAAGCACGGTTTTAAATTGTTTCCTTTATAAAGGTCGCTTACTTAACCGCCGACCGGTTAGCTCAGTTGGTAGAGCACCGGACTACCGTGCGGGAGGTTGCGGGTTCAAAACCCCGGCCGGACCAACACTCAGGGTCTTAAAAATAACTGAGGAGAAAGTGCTGCCTTTGTAATGACATCTGTAAATGGTTAGACTTTCTAGTCTTCTCGGATAAGGACGATAAACCGTAGGACCCGTCTCACAACACTTGTTCCTAATGATCTGTGGGACGTTAAAGAACCCACACACTGTTCGAAAAGAGTAGGGGACGTAGTTCCCGGTGTTGTGGTCTATCTCTACGTCTGGTTTCATCTGACAATTCATTCATGGGTTGGGTGGGTGTGTGAGATCATGTATGGACTGATAGCGGCAGCCAGAGGCGCCTTTACATGCTGACGTCCGATCTCAGCCAATAGAAGTGTAAAGCGCCTTTGAACATATTCATATGAAAAAGTGCGCTATATAAATTCATTATCATTATTATTATTATTATTACTGTCGTTGTCGACTACAAATTTAGCACAAATAAAGTTTATTTGAATCTTGTGTAAGAACCCGTGCTCTAGTGTTCGGTTAAAATTTTCACGATGTAAAACCTGGTTTAACTAAACATGTTTAGTGGGTGTGAATACGGTACAAGTCCCGTCAAGTTCACTTGGGTATGACCCCCCTTTTTGCATCATTTTTACTCGGTTACCTCGAACCCAGATGACTCGAACTAAATTACGTTTTCCTTGATCAAAATTTTCCCCGATAATTCAAATTAACTCACCACGGATGCCGATTGAAATTCATGTATCACATTAACTCGTCTTGCCATGTAATCGGATTTAAAGACCAAAAGTAAAGCAGTTCAATTTTAATTAGTGCCAAAACCATGTCCCGTATTTGACCGTCATTCCCCGATCTTGTGGGTTATACTGTAATTTATCAATTATTAACCTGGCAAATTGAATATTTAATCGACCGTCATGACTCGAACCCCGTCGAACTGCTTTTTGTTTCCCTCCAGAGTTCGAGTTACATGGGTTCTACTGTATTTCGTGATTCTACAGCACGATTGTTTTTGTGTCTCAGCATGCATATTTTGTTGCGGTTTAGATATCGATGAATGCATGCTGAATCCAGTGGCGCTCGGTTGCAGCCCTGTCTCAAGGTGCCTAAACTTTGTAGGATCCTTCTTCTGTGTTTGCAATGAAGGTTATCTTGGAGACGGATTTGTATGTAGAAGTAAGTTCTTCTTCAGCATATATTTTAGGAATTCTTATGACTTATTGTTTATTACACAGAAAAAAGTATTTTACAAGATAATATATCCCTCGTCAACCTTGTATCCTTCTAGTCAGGATTGTGATGATGTCTTTTTTTCGTAGCTTCATGGTTTTTGTGGTATGCTCTTTTGTGTAGACGGCTGCATATTGGCCGAGTTCTTTGTTGACGTTTTATTGATTCAGACGTACTCAAGATCAATAAAAACGCGGCCAATAGCCAACCATCATGATTGAACAAGCTTCGTCAATAAATAGTTTATGTTATGACCATTTTGTTTTGTTCTGTTTTGCGGGGCATCATGGGAAATTCCCAGCAGACAAGATGGGATCATCTTGCCCGCTCGGGTAGCCAATCAGAACTCACGATTCGCCTGAACCAGCCGAATAATAAAGACCTTTACTCGATGACTTGAAGATTTGAATTTCACTCTCTATATTTTATAGTTTACCGCTCAAAATAGATTTTCTATCTTTGCGCACCTGTGTGATGTCCTCCGTATTTCTTTCCACCATGACTCATTAATGCTATGTTTACAGCTTCTTTTATTTCATTTTACTTGTATATTTTTAGAGAGGGAAGATGTACTCGCTGCGTTCTGCGAGGAGAGGGGAGGGGTGGTGGACATGTGCGACGAGAGCGGAGACGTCAAGTGTAGATGCCCTGTTGACCATATTTGGGACAGTGATACCCAGGCCTGTTACCACTCCGTTCGCAACAACGACTGAGTACAAAAATTCTGATGGATGTGTCACAGCTCCCCTACTGTGAAGCAGACTGCAAAACAGTCCTCGTTTCGTAAAGACGCGAAAGTGGATAGCCTCTTGCGTGGTAACGCGTGCCTTGCGCTTCGCTCAAACATTTCTTTCCACGTGAATTTATTTGCTACGCTCACAAAATGTTTTAAAACGTTGCTCAAAGTTTCCCAGAAAGTTTCTGTAAAGTTGGTTAATAAATCTCAAAGTTGATCAAACCTTTCAAAGTTGGCTCCCCAGATTAACTGCAAAAAGTGGCTCTGAACCCAACCCAAGAAGCAATCTTGTATACTGTCATACTGCTCCCAACTAAAACGGAACAATCAGTCATACCTAAAAACATACTGTGTACTCTGTGATTCTTATCAAATATTAAGTGTATTTGAGTATCTTACGGCGTTGCTTTGAAACGTTAGGCAGCGCTCCTTTTGTATGGACCGAACTTGTAATTACGATCCGAGATCACTCAAACCATGGTGCATCAAAGAAACCGATGAATCATTGTCCAGATTGGATTCATCAGTTTCTTTTGATGCCTCTTGATTTGTGTAATCTTGCATCAAAAATACAAACTCAGTTCATATCAAAGGAATGCACTCTAAGTTTGCTACACAATCAGTAGTGGCCACATAATTTGGAGCTCCTACGCTTTTTGAATAACTCTAGCCAAACCATTACTTAACGTGTACCTGAACCAAAACCTTTGCAGCATGTAACCAAAAAGTGAAAAACGATAGAGAAATACTCAAATGTGAATATGCCTGCTTCCTTTGACTTACTATGAGTTTGTGTCCTAAAGCAGCAGAAGGTACTTGATTGGAAAAAGGTTGCTCGAATTTATAAAAAAATGCCTCAAAGTTGCCGAGCATTTTATGGACAGTTAGTAAGAGGCTTACGTGGCCATCTGGAACTAGATGCGGAACAACCGTTTCACATTCCGTTACTGAAAATGGGCTAAAAAAATTGTTGTTGCACGAGTACACGCGAAATAAATCTTTGGTCGGAAAAACCTCACCGCTTTGTTAAAGAATGTTGCTATTTTAAAAGGAGGTCTGATTGGTTTATTTTCTTCGTCATCGCTTGCTACATTACCGTTATTTTGATTGGCTTTTTGTTACAGAGGCGAGGTTTAATGGCGTCAGATTTGTTTCGTATTTTCTTTGCCACAGTGTTTTTGACAAGTGAAGAATAAAGGGTACTGGTTTTCTTTACCATGTAAAAGTGCGTTAAATATAGAGAAGTTTTAAAAAGTGGTGCAGCTGCATGAAATATCATGAATGGTTCGCATGACGTTAAGTTTATATGGTCGGCAGTTGTAGCTTTATGCGGAATGTTTACTTTTTCTCTGGGTGAGTAGTGTATTTTTTAATTCAAATTTTGTATAGAAATGGTCGTGATTCTGATCTTTAATATTTGTTTGATGAGTTTAATGTATCAAGGCTTTATTTATCGTTTGATTGGTCACAAATTCGATGCCAGTTTAAAAACTAAGAAAGTCAAACGGATAACATTCTCTTATTAGTCCATTTCTAATTGAAGGATAAGCCAGTTTAGTTTCTTCGTCGACTCTTTCGCAGCTATTAGAGCAAATTATCCGAATCTAGCCCTGCGTCAACCAGCAAAGCAGTCTACTACACGGGTAGTAGAGGAAATGGGAGGACTTCCCGAGAAAGCAGTAGACGGGAACACAGATGGCGACTTAGAGAAAGGGTTTTCTTGTTCACATACAACCGCGGCAGACAAGCCATGGTGGATGGTCGATCTAGGGAAAACCTATATGGTTTCAACGCTCATGTTGACAAACAGAGACGATTGTTGTTGGGACAGGCTGCGAGACGTTCAAATCACTATTGGTAAGTTTAAAGCTAGCAAAGTTCAAATAACCGACGTTAAAGTCAAATGCAATATTTAACAAACTACTCCTTTACGTGCGACCAACCGAGTTAATTTCTCTGCAAACTAGACCTGTAAAATTGCAGGTAATAAAGTAGTTATTCTCTATAATCTCTGGAAGTTCAGGACTCTAAACGTTCGTGTTTGGCAAGTGGTTAAACAAGAATTGACGGTTTATTTGGTATAAAGCAACAAGATGTGGATTGCGGCATGAGATGTTTAGACTGGGTGTTGTAAAGGAAACTTGAAATTCATCATTTGAATCAACTAACAGGCATCAAGCTACAACACTATTTCACTTATTGAAGGAACACTTTCAGTGAGTTCAAACAAAGCTTACTGGAGATGCATTCCAAAAGAACAAATGAAAACTGAATTTTGTCCACACTTTTTGAGAAGTTTCTTATAGGTAAAACGTTATGGTAAAGAGGAAAATTGATTTTGTCTATCTTGGAAAGCACATTTCACAGTTTCTATTTAAACAACCAAATAATATATTTAACAGGGTGTAGTTATCTGTTCAATAATTTAGTTGATATTTCCCTTCCAATATTAGAGGAATGCTGACACTGCTTTTCAGTGCTTCTGGTTGGAAGAGTCTCAACAGTCAATTTAAATTATCAACTTTTCTAGTTTCAATTTAATCTTGAATAATTCAGTTTTTATTGTGATAATGTGAGTACCTTTGTCCATGTCTAATAATTATATACATGCAAAACTTTTAATTTCCTGATTGGATGAGAGCCTGTCAATTATTCCCAAACAGTGGTGAAAGTTGAAAATGAGTGCAGAAATTGCATATATATTATCAACAAGAAATAAAATGATTTCAAGTGCAATTTTGACTAAGTACTTATAAACTTTTCTACGAAAAATGTGCTTGAGCTCATTTATTTCAAATCTCATTCAAAATCATTTGATTATCCATACATACTTCATTCTAGTTACTGAAATTTTTATATTTTGTTTTTACCAGTGAACATGTTTCTGTTAACATATAAGTGCAAGGTGGGAAAAGATTACTATCATTATTATTGTTATTAATATTACAACCATTATTGTATTGCTTTATTATTGATTATTATTATATTTGATAATATCAATTTTGCAAAATTTAAAACTTATTTTTATTAGCATATCCCACAGATGTGCTTACAATGTAGGCATTTGTATTCTAGGGGACATTGAGGACTCCACATCTTCCTTCAATGAAATCTGTGCTACTGATCTGGATCTAAAAGAACCCAAAACACATGTGGTAGAGTGCTCAAAGCCTACACTTGGAAGATATGTTTATATTCACTTGCTGGGTAAAAAGGTTTTGACCTTGTGTGAAGTACAAGTATTTTCTGGTATGTTTTTGTTCTGCGGCATCAGTGAAATGTCCTTGGAGATTACATTTGATTCAGTATTGACCTCTTATTATCGACTGTCCTTTTATGTTATTTTAAGATTTGAATGTCTGAAAATGAGCTGCATTTTCCATGTGATCCCTTTATTTCTGTTTTCATATACAAAAAGGACTTCAATATTGTTTTCCTATATTTTGTAAAAGTACATTTGCTGGAAAAACAGGCAGGAAAATTAGAAACTATACTTTTCCTTTCAACTGCAGAACAAAGCTAGCATTTGCCCAGTTTTCACAAGTCACTCAATAAATAGGATTCTGTTCCCCTTACAAAGAGGTTTTTATTCGGTTTATTGTTTTGAATGCTTTTGGCAGAAGTACAGCTGTGGAAAAAAAAAACCAGAAAATTGAAAATTATATATGTTTTTTTGTCAAGTGGAGACCATAACCGAATTGCTCAGTTCTGAAAAGTCACTTACCAAATCTAATTTCTTTGAGGAGAAATTTTTGGGTTAATTGTTTCACTTTGAACTGTGTGAAAATATTGCACACTCTTGGGCAATCAGTCATATACATTTTTTTAACTTCTTTTTGGTCATAGCCCAGCTATTTTTCTTAATAGAATTTTTGGTTGCTACTGCCTTCCTTCATCAGAGCTACAAACCCAAAAGCTTAAGTCTTTTTGTACTGTTTGTTTTCCAGAGTATGTCCCCAGTCTTTTTCCAGCCACTTTCCTGGTAACTCATAATGACATGTATGTAGAAGCAACTTTGGCAGATGAAATAGATGCCACAACTAACAAGCTCTCTATTAAGATGGATAGTGGAGAAGTAGTTGTGAAAGAGCCTAAAGACTTTTATGCTAACTTTCCCATGCATTGGAAGTCTGTGGTTGTTGGTGACAATGTTTTTGCAGCTTTTTATGAAGACCTCTACACAATGAAGCCTTTGTATGAGGCTGGAGTAGTTATAGACAGGGATGGTCTATTTAGGTTTAAAATCCAGTCACGTAAGTATTTCAGGCAATTCTTACATTAAGATGTCATCTGAGCTTAGTGTATTATTCATATTGATTATAAGAACCTTCAAATGGATCAGTTGTGATTAAGAAATAGAAAACATGTACCGTGTTTCTATCGAGTTATAAGAACACGAGTGGAAGTTTGGGAGAACGAGAACGCTTTTTAGAGTTCTCCCAAACTTTCACGAGTGTTTCTATAACTCAATAGAAGCACGAAGAACATGTTTTCTATTTCTTTTAGAAAACACCGCAATGAAAAAAAGGAAAACAACTTGTTTACTTTGATGACCAAAGTGTAAATTCTCTTTGGTCGCGTCATCATTATACGTCAACAGCTCGTGCTAGTTCTGTGTTTCTATCGAGTTTTAGAATAGTACAGTGAGGGTGCACCATTGTAATTGTGGGATATGCAGGTAGGTGGAATCCTTTCACTCCACAAGATCTGAGCAGCAAATCTCTTCAATCATTGCCATACGTTTCCTTACTTATCAGTTCAGAGAATTTGGTATTAAATATCCTTGGGTTGATTGCTTTCCCAATTCTCATCACCAGTTTTCTTGGTATTTTATTGATATTGGTAGGAGACGTTCTGTACTGATCACAAGTGAAAGGGTTAATGTAGCATAGCTAAGTGTGACAGTAGTGAAATGTTGGATCGGTCAGTTTAATATATTCAATATGTTTAGTATATTGTGGCTCAATTGGTACCCATCTTGCTTGCAAAAATTTGACCAAATGATTAAAAAAAGCGAGTTCCTACATGCAACATCCATCTCATCATTTGGGGTTTCACTTGCAGAGTTCACTGTAAGATAATCTAAGGCATTCAATTGCAAAGGTTTTTTCCTAGTAGGTGAAAGATCTGGACTAAGATAACTATTTTAATCATGATTTAATTATCTAGATCTCTAAGACTTACAAGAAGAAATTGGCAAACTTGAAATGTGTTTGATATATTAATACACACCCGTTGTGAAAACTCTATAGTTTCTGTAAGTTTGCAGCACTTTCTACTTACTTTTGGAAAGTTTTCATTGCATTTGTTTCCCCCTTTTCTCTACTTGTTCATTCAAACTGGAAACTGTTAACAATTAACACATTTTTCATTCCCTTTTTTTGCTCCAAGGGAAATGTTATATTGCGAAAAAATATATGATTATCAGTTTTAAGTCTCAAGATCCTCCATTATATTATGTTAGTGTGTGATAAAAAAAACATGTTCATTCAAGCTATTTTCTTTCATTCCACAAGCCTCATTTTGAGGGTGTTGTTCTTTGTCTTGTAGCCTTAGTATTTGCTCTGCTTTGTAAATGTTGTGGTTCAGTTTTATCCTTGGTGTAAAATTTTTCTCCTTTTGTTCTAAACTAATTATCATACATTACCATAGCCAAAAACAAAGGGAGAAAAAATTTTAAACCAAGGATAAAATTGAACCACAATATATGTATAGAACTTTGCATTCATCACCTGTTGATATATGTTGCAGGTTCCAATGCTAACTTTGTGAAATATGTGCAATTTTCTGAACTGAGACACAAAGGTAAATTCTTTTTTAAAAAAATTTCTCCTGATTTGTTCAGGTTATATTTAGTTTACTTTCTTGTGGTTTGTGAAAATATTGTTTAGTCCCAGAGAGGTATATTGTAAAAATGGTAATATCCCTTTGCCTGTAATGTAAATATCAACTACTAATTAATTTGTGTTGTATCTAATATGATTAATGCTACAAAGTTGCAGCTATCACAGCATTACAATGTTTATGTTCATTTATTTAAATAGGTAATCAAGCATAAGAAATAAGTAAGACTGTGAAAATTGTACAAAAATTTCATTTCCAAATTCTGCACTCAATTTCAACTTTTTGCATTGTTTGGGATTAATTGAAATGTTCTCTACCAATCACTGCATTGAAATTTTTGCCTTTATATTGTTACAAGAAAAACATTGCTTGAATATATTAGTTGCATGTACAAAAAATTGCATCTTTATTTGCATACAATTCCTGCTTTGTTCCAGATGTTTGCAAACTGAACACTTCCTGCCCTCCAAACTCGCAGTGCAATTCTGAGTTCCTGAGTGAAAAGTTTCTGCCTACCTGTTACATGTGCAAGTGCAAGAAAGGCTTTCGCTCATCAGCACGCAGAGTAGCATCTTATGTGCTACCTGAAAACAATGAGAGATGCTTAGGTATGGAAGTGGTAGAAACAACAGTGATGCTGTTTATACTAGACTTTGACATAGTTTACTGCTTAATGCAACATCATTTCTATGGAATAAATTTATTTGAATTTTCTTGTGCTTAATATAATTTTTTTTGTTTTTTTAGGCCATCAGTGAATATGTTTTATTATATTATTGTTATAATTGAGCTGTATTACTGTTAACCATTACTTTCACTCCCTTTGGAGATCCAAATGAAACTTATTTTTCAGGATTTTTGAGTTTACAAATTTGTTATTATTAAAGAGTTTATGTTGTTAGAGAATTATTTAACTCAAATTAAGGACTGCAGCAGTTTTAAAATTATTTTGTTCCTTTCTTTCTATATTCTATAACATTTTCTTGTATAAAGATGTTGTTTAGTTGTTTTATTGGTTGGTTGATTTGTTTAACATGATTGATTATTGGCCAATATTTGCATCAGGAGGAAGTCTTGCCGTTAATAAACCAACAAATCAGTCTGATACGCTGGACGATGCTGTGTCCTCGAGAGCAGTGGATGGAAACACTGATTATCGCTTTGGTGTAGGAAGCAGCTGTAGTTCCACAACACAACATCCCAATGCCTGGTGGAGAGTAGACTTAGAGAAAATAGAGCCTATATCTGAAGTGTTTATTCAGTTTGCCTGGGGGTGCTGCAAAGAAGAGGCAACCAAACTACTTATAACTGTTGGTAAGTTCCGTTCTAAGATAATTTAAAAGTTCCTTTTATTAGTGAGTTGTTTATCATGTATTTGTTCAACTTCCTCTTGATCTTGACAGGTATGATATTGTTTCTGTTGTTTCAGGCCTTATATTTGTAAATAACAAGTGCTCTTGTCATTTTAGGGTTTAAACGTTTTTCAATAAAATCAGAGTAAATGAGTGGTTTTATGGAATGCTTGTATCTGGGCCTGAAACAGAGGCATAGCTAGGATTTTCAAAACCAGGTTCACACTGTCACATCCTGGGTAGCAACAATACTGCCAATTTGTCAGCCGTACTGTATGTTTGCCACAAGAGACATTTTTTAGATGAGCACTGAGCAAGGGGAGAGGGGAAATATTTACATTTGCCATATATAATTTCTTTTTGGTACCTGAATATCGATTTGTTTTTCTGCTTATTATTAAGAGTTGCACCATCACCATGGTAAAAATCTGCAAAGTTTGAAAATTGCAAAGATTCTGTAGGTGGATATGATGTAGTAGTATATACCAACTCAGCAACCTTGGCATTTTGAGCAATCTGATTGGCTCTCCACCTCAAGATATTCAACACTATCCACCTCCTAGGAGGTGAATAATGTAAGGACTTCTGGGTAATCCTTGTGCTAGTGAGTATTTGTTTGGGTATAAAACAAAATGGTGTCCAAGCTACCGATATATGGCTGCCGTCGATTTGCGCTTTTAAGCTTTTTCGAAAAGGTTTTATTAGGGAAATTAAGCAAAGTAATACTATGATGAAACGTTGAACTGGGCAGGACCAAACAGTAGCGTAAATGAATGACACAATGAAACTGCGCATGCAATATAAAGTCTGGTAATTCTTTTTGTTTTATGAATTATGCTTCAACATTACAACTTTTCGCCTGTTGTGTTATCCACAGCGTTGTCGTCGTGTTTGCTTAAGCTCTCTACTGAGGTTGCCTTATAACAATTATTCTCTTCAGTCTCGGGGAATAGTGGCTTCAGGAATATTTACCTCGATTTCTGACAATTGTCAAATAACCTTTATTCCAAAGGCGTTGGCCTTTGTCACATGTGTGTCTCAGAAATGACCTCACAAAGGAAGGGTGTAATGGGCACGCCCTTCCTCCCTTGTAGCTACCTCCCTGTGAATCTGAAAAACATCAAGACAAAACATATAACTGACGATGAGGAGGTACTAATGGATATTCCTTGGAACCATTTATGCTGACATATATGCCGGTATAGGTCGGGTCTATTCCGCGGGTCACATTCCACAGGGTCACTGTTTTAGTGATTGGTAACTAAGCCAAAGAGTTGCACATCAATGTAGAACAAATTTTGGGTAGTCATGAGGGCTAGGAGACTCTTTTGAGCTTGTTTATTTATCTGTAGAGCGGTGACCTGTGCTTTGACCTGTGGAATGTGACCTGCGGAATAGACCCGCCGGCCAGTATACCTTTAAACTGTGCCACTGTCACAGCCCTAAATCTTGTTCAATTATTGTTTTTTTATAGGTCCCTACAAGAAAGATTCGGAATCTCCTGAATTTGGGGACAATAATGTAAATAGCATTTGCAGTAGGTTCTCTATCAATCAGATTCCTCCTGACAAAGGCTGGAATGTCCACTGTGGTAGAACAATCCTTGGAAGATATGTCTACATTAGATCCCTGGAGAACAAAAGGCTCACATTTTGTGAAGTTCATGTGTACAGAGAACCAACTGGTCAGTGAGTTCTGCTCTTATTTTGAACAATAATATTTAAGACTGTACAATGAAGACTTAAATTGAATTATTCCTGTGAAAGACATTATAGACTGTATTTTTTAATACAGTCTATAATGTCTTGCACAGGAATACAACAAAAAAGACCTTAAAGGAAAAAAACATAATGTATGCCACCTTTTGAAATCCGGTCAGTATAAGTTGAGGAAAACAGCTGAATACACACAAGATGTGACACCTTTAAAAAGTTTAAACTATGATATAATGGACGATTTGATTTGAATCACCATGTGTGTCCAAAGTTCTGAACCAAAAGGATTGCACTCCCTCAGGAAGAAAATGGTAGCATTTGGTTAACAACAAATTGCTCAGTTATGCTCATAACTAGTTCTTTCCATCAACTCCAGGAAAGGTAACTGTTCCCAAACGAAGTTTTAATTGTCTGTTTGAGCTGAGAAAACCAACGGAAACAAATGCTTGCAATTGGTGATTGTTAAGTCAGCTTTGTAGAGTATTGTGTTCAGTCTCAATAACTTGTAGGTCACAAACCTTGCCTCTGCCTCAGGTCCTGACAAATTGATGTTGTTAATAAAGAAATAATAATATTAAGATTATTATTATCATTGATATTATTTGTTTCAATAATGTTTTCAATATTAATACATTATCCGGTTATTGATGGTTATTTTTATTACATTATTAATAACTAATATCATTTTATTAATATAACGGTTATTCTTAATGATATAAAGTTCTACTACCACTTCATGCATTGCGTCCTTGTCCAATACTTCTTTACTACTAATATCTTTTCTGCAGACAATATTGCCCTATACATGTCAAATGACATAGCAGCTGTAGATGGCGATGTCTTGACCTGTTTCCACAGTGCTTTTGTGTTTGAACCATTGTGGACATTAGACCTGCAGTATGTCAGACCAGTAGCAGTAGTTCAGATCTGTACTGGTATTTTGTATGATTCCAAAGCTGAAGTCTATGTAGGTGAGTGGACAACTTATGCGTGAGGCCATAGCGTTCACAATTTTTATGTGCAGGCCTTTTTGTTCCAGCGCATTAGAACAAGGGATTCATTTCATCAGTGTAAGCACCACTGGACAGACAAAATTTCTTTGAAACTGTTTAGGCAAAGTACATCTTAAATTACAATCCAAGAATGACACCCTTATGAAGTAAAAACTGTAACAAGACTGTTAGGGAGGCTCAAAATAACCATTTAATGATCTGAACACGACTTCTACATAAAAACAAGAAGCGACCAACCTGGTCGGAACGTAGTCCCTTTTTTATATGAGCCCGCGCTCACTACAACGAACTGTACATCATATATACTGTCACAAAAACAACTGGAAATTTTATATGTGGAGAAAGGGAGGAAGCACAAAGATTGACTAATTTCTACCATTTCCTTATATGAATGTAATTCTTTAATGCTGTCTGGTCAATCGCTTTGTTCACAATTCCCAGCTGTATAACCTCAGAAACCTACATGAATTAGTGATTCTAGGTAATGTTCTATTATTGAAACAGTGCTAAGGAGGTAGAGGTGAGGAACAGGAGAAAACAACAGTTGGGACAACTGATATCAACTGAGTTCTGTAATTGGTCCATAGAGCGGCTAGGTGTTATTCACTAGATCACTAAAAGGCACATAACCTTTTGTGTTCTAAGAAGTAATGAATCAATTTATCCTGTTCAGGGATGAAAACGACTGACAAATCTCAGTGGTGCATCTCTTCAAATGCAGTTCTGAAGGAGGATGAGTTTGTAGAGTTTTCTTGTAATCGGCCCAATCGTTGGAAGGGTCGTTATGTGCTCATCACCATTCCAGACACAAAGACACATCTAAGCCTGTGTGAAGTGAAGGTTTATGCAGTGTTTGAGAGTAAGTGCCGGTGGTGTCTTTTGGCTACAGTATGCTTTAATTCCTAAGTAAGAATCTAGAAAGGAAAGCTGAGATTTGTTCCTGATATCAATATTGATAATTATTAATGCACACCAGGAAATATATGACTGCGTTTTTCGATGAAGAACAGTTGATCCTCGATTATCCAGATCAGGATGGTATCCCAACGTTTTGATTATCTGCACTTGTTTCTCTGGTACCGTTTTTGTCATTAATAGAGACCTTACGCAACAGGACGGCTGGAAGACTTAGGACGGCGAAAATGTTTCGTCAGTATGCCGTCATGAGTCTTCCAGCCGTCCTGTTGCGTAAGGTCTCTAATATTGATAAGATGTGACATTGATAAGGCAGTCTTTCTTGGCACTTTTGAGTCGGACGATCGCGAAAGCTTTGAAGCATCAACCAATTTACTAGACAAGACTATATTCGAGCATAACCTATTCACTATTGCATTTCGTCTTCTTTATCTCTGTTGTTTTCATTTTTGTCTCATTAATATTCATATGTCTTATTATCCGGATTCTCGATTACCCGGACCGTTTGCA